>CM040437.1:50392603-51082469 GCA_022702705.1 Papilionanthe hookeriana x Papilionanthe teres | reverse complement strand
CAATAGCTGTGGCAGAAGACTATTGCGGAAGCTGACTGTCTGTTTGTTTCTTGTGACTTTGAAACAGTTGTGCTACAGCTATTTCTGAACAAATGACATTTTTGTTACAATATAACTGTTCATACTAGTACATTCTACACATGAAAGCAAAAATCTTATTTGAACTATACAAAATAAAAATAGAAATCTCACTAAACGGTGAGTAGCATGACAAAAGTTTTTTTTCAAAAAAGACTATTAAAATAACAATTAATAATATAATAATAATATTTTTTTAAATGCACTTGATTTATGTCGCAAGGTAAGTCGTCATCTAATGAAACTCTCCACGCCCGACCACTATCTGCAGTGGAATCCTCCAACCTATCCTCCCACCTAAAGAAGTTACAACATTGTACTTTTCTCCTCAGACACCTATAAAACTGTCTCTAGTAGCTATGTGGCAATTGCAAAGCAAGCAAGCAAAATCGTAGTCACAGTAGTAGTACAATGCTTTGGAGGTACAAAAATCCTCGAGCTCATTTTTCTTGAAGGCTTAAAACTACAAAACACAGACCATTAGATGCAATATTCATGAAAATGAATAATAGAAGTAATCAATTAAAGTTTAATACAACTGTGAGTTCTTAGAAAACACAATAAATAAATCAATGAATTTGTCATTACAAGAAGACAACATACCTTATAAAAATTGTGTTCTTGATTGTCTTTAAGTCACGTAATACTGAGCTCGTGTGTGTCACATATGCATATCACCAAAAAAGGGTCATCTAGAAGAACCTCAAAAGCCATAGAACTAAAAAAAGAAAGATGACTTGGTTGCCTTCATTGGGATCGAATGTGACAAGAAACAATTAGCGACATATAGGCTATCCAGAAGAACCCTTAAGGTCGAATGCTTCATCATAGACCTCCAAACCTAAAAAGAAAATGCAATAAAAATTTATATGTAAGGTTGCCTCATTGGTAATACAAGTGGGCAAAAATGCATGCAAAAGATAAAGATATATTTAAGATTCAAAATATAGATAATTGGATAAGACGTTGATACAACAAACAATAAGAGTTTTCACCGCACATTGAAAATAAAGTAGCAATAAAAAATACAATTGGTTCATTCAACAGCAAACGATAACATTTGTAATATGCTCTCTCAACTCTATCATCTCTCATGCAACTTTCCCATCCTTGGTGGAACTCTCAGGTAATTCATTTTCTACCTGTGATAAAGATTGTCCTAGACGATATTCAAATGCTTCAGTAAAGACATGTAAACAATCTTCATCAGCCCAGCTGAAATCATCGTCAGTTTGCGAGCGATGTCGCCAAATATAATTATTGAGAGTCATTGTGGCCACCACAATCTGCACTTGCTTAGAAAACAGATTTGTCAGCATGTCCCGCAGTATGACCCATTTTTTCTTCTACGTTCCAAATATTCTTTCAGTAGTACCACATAAAGATGAACGTCTCTTGTTAAATATTTATTTCCTGCCCGAAATGACAATACTGACTCTTTTAAAGTCGGGAATATGATAATTGGTATATGAAAATAACTTTGGATATCCTCTTTGTAAGAGATATTTAACATCAACCAAATAATAATTATCTGTCACAATACAATAGTCAGAATTGTAGTGAAAATGTATCTAATTAGTGTTTATGGTGAAGCAAAACTAGACAGGGCGAGGAAAGTTATATTTCGATTATTTGTGTCAAATTTGAATATACGACTACCGTGTACACCGCCTTTTCAATCAATCATAACAAAAGTAAAACAACTATTGAAGCCACATAATAATTACATTTTGTGTTGGTGATTCACATTGCTCAATGAACGCGATCTTTTCATTATTTGACACCTGCATCCATTGTGTTCCATCGATTGTTCAAATAAAATTCTAACAAAGTACTTCATAAAAAACTGATATCCCAAGAAAAACGAACCCCGTTCTTCCAACCACAATCTGCACACAGTAAAGATATCAAAAATCATGTTCCCTACAAACAGAGAAAACAAAGCAAGGAACTTCCGAATCCATCTATTACAACAACGTACCGTAGAGAGCAAAGAGGCCACAAACTAAAAACCACAAACCAAAAAGGAACATTAAACTACAAATCGAGAAGAGCTAAAAAACCGCATACCAAAAACTGCTGTAACAAAAAGACCTCTACCAGATATCACAAACCGTGACAACAAACTAAAAATAAACATTGATAGAAGTGGAAGATGCCAGAGATAGTATGAGAGTAGAGGACAAGTGGACACCGAAAATCCCTTGCTGGAGAATGAAGAAAAGCAAGGGAAGAGAGTAAACTCTAAGCAACGTCATCGCTCAAAGGAATCATTGAGCAAAATAATATTAAATATGAATGAGTACTTGTAAGAACCTTTAACAGAACAAAAAACTAAATTATTGAGAGCCACTAGAAAAATTACTTGTTAAAAGAAAGGAATCAAAAAATGTTAAAAGGCAAAATAAATTCCAGCAACTATATTTTATAGGAAAAATTACATGCATACCACAATTCTTATGCAAGTACATATCTAACACTTCTTTTATACTTCCATTGATAACGCTTCAGTTTAATGAACCTATAAATGAAAACGTGTATTCTACTTTTTTTTATATGATAAGATATTAAAGATTTGATTGTTATGCATGTACAAATATTAAAGTTTAGGTGTTAAATATGTAAAAACATAAGAAGTATGTGGTATGTATGCAAATGCCCCTACTCTATATAAGCACAGAACCACTTAAAAAATAACCAATTATGATTTCATAGCAACTATCTTTTAACTTGACCACAAATATCTCAATAAAAGGATAACAAAAACTGACACAAACAGCCCAATCTTTGACTCAGTACTAAATATCAATGGAAACTAAAAAAATTAAAAAGCTGTGGAATTGGAACAAAACATAATTGGTTTGCTCTGTGGACTCTTTTGCAAATCATAAATCTGAGTCAAGGCGCTCTAAAATCTACAACACATTAAGTATTTTGTTCAGAAATGAGTCAGCTCCTTCTTTCTTGTTTGGGTACTTTCTTTGTTGAGAGCTATGACTTGAAGAGATAGCCAAGAATAATGCCCAAAAGAGCTATGACCAGCACAACAATGAAGGAGAAGCCACCTTGCTTTTTGCTCAGCTCTCTCTTCAAGAGCTCCTGCACAAATAATTCATGGGGGAATTGAGATTGGTGGGAGAGAATAGGAGAAAAAGAATTGGAAGATTTACATATATACCACTGAATTCCTATGGATTTACATAGTGAACATCTAAACATCAATTTGTACATATATGCCATCTTGCATATGCATGAAAAGGCAATATTTCACTTTCTAAAAGTTAAAATAGAAGTACTTTTATTTGATATGAAAGATTTGAATGATATAAATGTAAAAAGTAGAGTGTAGGTGTTATATATGTAAATATATAGGAATTGGGTGGTATGTATGTAAATGCCCCAATGATTTGGAAGATTTCATATAAAACACCCGATTCCTATGGATTTACAAGATTCAACACCTAGCCTTAAATTTTTACATATATATGCTATCTGAACTATGCAAGAAAAGGTGTATTTCACATTCTAAAAGTTAAAATAGTGGTTTATATGATATTAAAGATTTGGGTGAAATAAACGTAAAAGTAAAGTTTGGGCGTGAGATATGTGCATACATTAGACTTGAGTGGTATGCATGTAAATGCCCCAAAAGATTGTGGAAATGAGGGAAAATTTAATATTCAACATATATACAACAACAACAGCAAAAGCCTTTATCTCACTAAGTCGTGTTGGCTACATGAATCCTTTTTATCCATTGCATCCTACTGAGAATTAGGAGTAATATGTATATTGTTAGAATAGAATCCAAGATGATTTCTAATTGATGCAAAGAGAAGTATAAACACTCATTACAAGATATACTAGTAAGGAAATAAAATAAAAACATAATAAAGGAATAAATCAAAGAAAATAACAGCAAATAAACGTAATTAATACATGATCTGTATTAATAAATATTATAATATTATAATACTCCCTCTCAAGTTGACGCATAGATATCAGTCATGTTCAACTTGGATTTGAACTCATCAAACAGTGATTGAGGAAGGTTCTTTGTGATAATATCTGCCAACTAGCCACCAGATGGCACAAACGGAACACAAATTTCCCGAACTTGAGCTTTTCCTTAATGAAGTGACAGTCAATCTCAATATGCCTGATGCGATCATGTTGTATAGGGTTGCGAGCAAAGCTTATGTCAGCCTTGTTATCACAGAACACTGTATGGGGGAGCAGAAAGTACGTAGTTCGTGGTGGATGATGCGTAACCAGAGAACTTCACATATTCCCAGGGACATAAATCAAAATTCGGCTTCCGCATTGCTCCGAGCAACTACAGACTGCTTCTTACTTTTTCCATGTGACCAGGTTTCCTCACACAAATGAACAACACCCCAAGACAAATCGCCGATCATGAACGGATCCGGCCCAATCCGCGTCTGTGAAAACTGCAATAAAACAAGATATATGATGGGAAAAAAATAAACCCAAGTCTAGTGGGCCTTTTAAATAGTGGAGAATATGGTGGACAGCTTGGAGGTGGTGCTCATAGAGATCATGCATGAATTGATTGACTATCCCAACTGCATTGTAGATGTCGGGGCGTGTACGAGCAAGGTAGATGAGTTTCCCCACAAGACGTCGATAGTAAGTCTTGTTTACAGGAACTACATTGAGAAGATCAAGGAGTTTTACATTGGGATCCATCGAGATAGTCACCGGTATGCACAAGAAAAGATTGTTATCTGTCAAAATGTGAATCACATATTTTTGTTGAGACAAACAAATGCCGTGAGATGATCAAACAACTTTGATGTCTAAGAAGTACCGAAGATATCCCAAATCTTTCATTTCAAATGAAGCAGCAAGCATGTCTTTCAGAGACTCCAATGCTGGTAAATAATCACTTGTGGGAAAAATATCGTCAGCATAAACAATAAGGATAACAACCTACCGTTGGAGGAATGCTGGAAGAAGAGAGTGCGGTCGATTGAGCCTGAGTGAATCCATGGCATATCATCACTTTTGTGAATTTTCCAAACCATGTCTTTGGTAATTGCTTCAATCCATAGAGGGTTTTTCGCAGTCTAGATGCTTGCCCTTGGGAGGCAGTAGGGTCAAATCCTGGAGGAAGAGCCATGTATAACTCCTCTGTAAGATCGCCATTCAGGAACGCATTCTTGACATTAAGCTGAAAAAAGGGCCAATCCAGATTTACTGCAAGGGATAGGAGGATATGAATGGTGTTTAATTTAGCAATTAGAGCAAATGTCTCCTCATAGTAAACTCTGTAGGTTTGTGAGTATCCTTTGGCAACCAACCGCGCATTATGGCGTTCAAAAGATCTATCAGTTTTAAACTTGATGCTAAAGATCCATCGACATCCTACTGCTTTCTTGCCCCAATGAAGATCAACAATACCTCAAGTATGATTCAGCTGAAGAGCATTTATCTCTTCCATGATGGCAGATTTCCAGGCTGGGTCTGCTAAGGCAGCCTAAATAGTATATGGAAGCTGATGATTGGTCAGGGCCGGAGCAAATGCTCTATAGGTTGGCGATAATCTGCGAAGAGAGAGAGTTTGTCATGGGATAGAGAGAGTATCTGATTGTATACCTTATTAGAGGAATTGACTTCCTCATTTGGAGTAGTAGTGTTGGGGATGTCGTTCGGAGGGGATTCGGGGTCCAACAAGGAGTTAGCGAGCTCCAGAGTAGGGGAATCAGAACAAGTGCGCCGAGTGTGGACGCAAAGAGTGGGAGGATGTGTTGGTGAAACCAAAGAGATGGGGGACTCCTTGGTGGTAAGAGAAGTGGTGGAATCAAAGGAATAAAGAGTTCCTCGATAGCAGATAATGTTGGGGGGGGGGGGGGCATCCACAGAAGTAGGGTAAGGAATAGTGCCCAAGAACATAACCTCCTCAATTGAGGCCGGGTTAGGAAAGTAGGGGAACTTTCAAAAAAGGTGAAATCGGCTCTCGCATAGACTTTATTAGTGGTAGAGTCAAGACACCAATACCCCTTTTGAGTGGTAGAGTATCCAAAGAAAACACATTTTATAGAGCTGGGATCAATTTTACTCTGAGTTGGTGTCGTATTCCGAATTAAGGCTGTGCACCCAAAAGCTTTGGGATCTAAAGTGGAGAAAACCTGATCATTAGGAAATTAAGCTCTTAAGACTATTAAAGGGTTACAAAAGTTGTGAATTTTGAGGGAACTCTATTTATAAGATAGTGGCAGTAAGAATGACATCCTTCTAGAAACGTTTTGGGACGTTGAAGTGAAACAAAATGGAGTGGATAACATCGAGAAGATGTATGCACGGCTAACCCATTTTAATGAGTGTCGGTACACAAGCTAGGATGGAGGGTGCCCTTACTAAGAACTCTCCTAATATAGAGTTAAAAAATTCACGATCATTGTCAGTCCGAAGAACATGAATAGATATTTTGAATTGGGTCAAAATAAATGTGTATAAATTGTTGAAAGTGACCGCAACTTCATATTTGTCTTTTTAAATAAAAACCCATGCCGTCCAAGTGTGGTCATCAATCAAAGTAAGAAATCACTATTTATTGGTGTAGCTAAGAGTGTAAGAGGGTCTCAATAAGTTACTGTAAATAAGAGAGAAAAGAGCGAAAGGTGTGTAATTGTGAGATGGATAAGAAACACGATATTGTTTAGCTGACATGTTTCACATTTAAAATTAGAAGGATTTTTACTAGTAAACATCAACAGATACAATTGTTTTAGGTATTGGAAACTAAGATAACCCAAACAATAGAGTAACAACATAAAAGAACATTTAGTGGACTAACATAAAGTGCAAATACTGGCTGAAGTGTCATTGTTCTCTGTGTTTTCCTCTTGGAAGAAGTGGAGCCCGCTAACCCGCTTAACAGTTCCAATCATCCTCAAACAACAATCTTGAAAGACACAGACATCAGAGGAAAAATGAGCAACACAATCAATATCATATGTCAGTTTATTGATAGATAAAAGATTAAATTTCAACAGACGTACATGTAACACAGATTCCAAACTTACACCTGTTATTAAAATAATGAACCTTTTACCAACAATTGAACTTTGGGATCTGTCGACAATTTTAACAGTATCTTTCCCTAAGCAAGGATAGTATGTTGAGAAGGCTTGAGAGCTTCCAGTCATGTGGTCCGTGGCACCTGAATCAATGATAGATGGACTAGAATGAGCAAAAGAAGTGATTGTCAAAAGATTGGGATCTTGACGACGTGGGTGGTTGATAATCCGGAAGTAAGCGAATTGGATCCAAACAACTTGATTAAGTGCTCCATTTAACTTTTAAGAGAATTAAATGATTTTGAATTGTTCAGGGTAGAGGTCGGTCGTACTTTGTTGGATTCAGATGTCATAGTGAGACCCATGAAAGATTTGGCCAAAGGTTTGGATGTAAGTTTTCCGTTGAGCTTCCAACACTTATCACAAGTGTGGTCGGGTTTGTGGTAGAAATGACAGGTGAGGTGTCTAGCCCGGGGTTAAGTACTATTAGAGATTAAGGCGGATGCCTCGATAGTTGGAGTGGAAGTACCGAGAATGATAAGTCTCTAGCTTTGTTCGCGACGTATCTCGGTGAAAACAGCGAGAGTAGAATGAAGAGAATCCCGACCAAGAATACTGCCCCAGATTCCGTCAAGGTCTTTGTAAAGGCCAGCAAGGAACTGGAACATATGATCCTTTTCTACGATAAGTCAGTTGGAGAATCCCAAGTGTAGTCGTAGTACACGTTGCATTCCATTCATAGTGCAGCAAGATCATTATAGTATTGGGTCACGGTCCCTGACCACAATTTTGCGTCCCAGATCTTTTTAGATACCTTTTAGAGTTTGCCGAAATTTCCTACGCCAGAGTAGGTGTCACGGACAGCCATCTAGAGGACACTAGCTGAAGGAACATATATGACCAGCCAATCGAGGTCTCCATGGAGTTGATCAGTCATGACATAACCATAAAGTTCTCCACTTCCCAAGCTCCATATGTCGGGTCAGTCTTTAGAGGCTCACGAACCATACATGTGAGGTGACCAAACATTCCACGTTCTTTGATGAACAAAGACGCTGCTTGGGATCATTAAAGAAAATTATCGACGATTAGTTTATGGGTTGTGATTAAGAATACATTTTGGTTTCCGGTCCTTTGATCTGCATAGGAGAGGGATTTGTATGTGATCTTCTGGTGGAGTCACAAACACCTTCTGAGGGTGATTCATTGAAAGACTCAGCCATAACTCCGACTGAGCTAAATGATATGTTGTTGTGAGCCATCGATGAACTTCGGTTGAATCACAAGACATGGAATTGCAGAAATTGCAGGAACTCTTTGTTGACCTCATTTTCGATGAGGTATAATTCTTACTCTTAAAGCACAGGATCCAGCGCTTGGACTTCTCACTGTTGATTATCACTGAGGACTCAGAGACGGGACCAATCACGCACGAAAACTCGAAGCCTACTCTAGCTTTGTTTTGTGAAGCCTCATATGATTGGTTACAAACACTTGACTTTTAATTGTAAGGGCTAAGGACCAGCATATGGAGGCTAAAAGAGTGTTCCCATAGGGTTTAGAAGCCTTAGAACATCCTTTATGACTTTCGTACATTTGTGCACGCGAATCGATGAATTTGTCCAAACAACCTCGGATGACAAAACGGATTGCTCCGCTGCATCCGGAAGGTAGATTTTAGTCGAGAAAGACGCCCGTATTGTTATAATTATGCACACGAGCAAATTGCACGCAATCGGTGCACTTGTCCAAACGACCTCGGATTACGAAACGGACTGCGTTGTTACGTCCGGAGCATCGACTTTGCCTAGGAAAGACATCCATTTTGATATGACTTCATACACGAGCGACAATGTGCGAATCGGAAGAATTTAATATTGAAATATCATAAAAGTAATAAAAAGAGACATTTATTTTCAACCCTAACTCAATCTCTCGCACACGGACACATGACCTTCCCGATCGCGATCCACCCTCTCGCTCAACATTTTCGCCTGAGCCGAACCCTCGCTTCCTCTCCCGCGTTCGGTCCAGCCGCTTGAGCAAGCCTAAGCTCTGCTGTTCGCGAGCCTGAGTGCAGCCCTAGTGCCTGACTCCTCTTCTCCCGCACGCCGTATTTCCCGCACGTACGCCCCCTCAAGCCCCGCTCAACTGAGCAGCTCTCCACTCGCGTGTATGCCTCGTGGCCGAATTCTTCCTCTTCCCCACGCGACTCTGCTTCTCCCGTCGCCTTATCCGTCGGCCGGTAGGTGGAACTAAATGCTGCCTTTGCCTATAAAATCCTTGGCTGGGGTAGGGTGAGGTGCTGTTAAAATTATTTCTGGATTAAACGTGATTGCTATTCTTGGATTTCTGTCAGTCTTCTTCTCCTTTCTTTAAGCTAGGCAAGGTGAGTCTTGCTTTATTCATTTACAAACAACAAGGAATTTCTATTCCTTCGTTATTGCATCTCAAAGGGCACATCTATATGCTGCATACCTTGTTCCTATGTGAATCTCATGACGTGAATTTTTATCCCTGAATGAACTCTTTCTTGGTTAAGATATTTCGGTTGGTCCTATAGGATTCAGATTGCATGAAAATTTAAGCACATTCCATACATTTGGAAGGTTGCAATGTTTAAAGGCTAAGATTGAAAATCTTGGTATATTGGGTTGATGAAAGTCTTAAGTTGCACTCCCTTTTCCTTTTTTTTTTAAAAAAAAAAAATTTGAAAAGTCTACGATGTGATTTACAAAAAATTGAAGTTTCCATGCGATTATCTTTATAAAATTTTGAAGTTTTCATAGCTTCACTTTGCAAGAAATTTGAAATCATTAAGCGTTGATATGTGATAAAATCTAAGTTTTCTTTTATACATTCTCATATTAAAAAAAAAAGGAAAAAAAAAAGAAACAAGGAACTTTGATGCCAACTTTTATGAAAAATATGAAAGTTTTTATGCTTCATTTGTAAATGCAGGAAAGTTGCAGTGCCTCACTCTTATAAAAATCTGAAAACTTCTATGTTGATTTGCAAGGTTTTAGAAAGCTTTAATGCTTCTCTTTATGAAAAATCTAAAGGCTCCTATGCTAATTTGCAAGCTTTGAAAAATTTTATCGCTTCACTTTAGGGAAAACCTGAAAGGTTTCATGCTAATTTGCATGGTTTGGAAAGTTTTATTGCTTCATTCTATGACAAATCTGAAAGTGTTTTTTTCATGTTATATTTGCAAAACTTGGAGGGCTTATATGCTTTATTTATACCAAAATCTGAAAGGTTTCATGCTAATTTGCAAAATTTTGAAAGTATTATTGCTTCATTTTATGAAAAACCTGAAAGCTGTAGGTCGTTTATTTGCAAAATCTGAAAGCTTTAGCCTCATTACTTGTAAAATCTGAAACATGTGGATGGTTTGTTTTCAAAAATCTGAAATGTTAAGCCTTCTATTCCTCAAAACCTGAAATGTTTGGGACTATTAGTTTTCAAAAGCTGAAATATGTGGATGGTTTGTTTTCTAAAATTTGAAATGTTGAGGCTTCAATTCTTCAAAATCTGAAATTTCTGGGGTAGCGTATTTGTGGAATCCGTAACTTTATGGTGAAAGTTATTTTATATTTGCAAAACTTTAGAGTTGTTTTATATTTGCAAAACTTGAAAGTCTAGATGATGGCAATGCTTTATATTTGCAAAAACTTGAAAGTTGCTTTATGTTTGCAAAACTTCAGAGCTTTTGATTTTATTTGGGAAATATGGAAAGTTTACAAATATTTTGGGGCCTTACGTTTATAAAATTTGAAACTTTTTTTACTCTATTTGGAAAGTTTGGAGAGTGACAATATTTTATTATGACGGTTTTGATTTTTGAAGATTTGAAAATTTTTGGAGTTTATTTGAATTGTTACATCGGAATCTTCTGTTAATATGCTAATTTGGAGGTCCCAAAATGTTGCTTTTACGCCATTCTAGATATTACAATCTCGTTTTTTTAAAGGTTCGAAATACTCTTTTTAAGTCCAATATGCTTTATGCGAGTCGAGGGTTCATTTGGTCTTCTTTGGGTCAATTAATTACATGTTTTGGATGAGTTTTCAAATTCATTCTTTTGGGCTGATTTGAACACCATTTTGAAAGAATTTAAATGCTTTTAGGCTGATTCGATTGCGAATTTCGCCCCTTTGATTTGCTGATTTCTTTTTAGAAGCGGGTTGGCCTTCTCCGCTTATTTGGTTTTATTTCTTTTTTTCACGGTTAAGTCAAAAGTAAGGAATTTCTGATTTGATTGGGAAGCACTTAAAATACATTTGAGTAGTTGAAAAATTCTTAATCAATAGTAGAACACCTTAAATCACTTTAAGCACAAGTCACAGTGTAGGTTTTCTAGAGTTTAGGAGCATACCCTAGGTGAGAGCAAATTTACCTAATCCACAGTGCAGCCTTCCTAAACTTTAGGAGCACACTTTATGTGAGAGCCCATCGCACAATTCGCGATGTGAGAACTGGAGATTTTAGATGCACGTTTTTGGTGAGAGCCGTCTACCTAATCCACGATGTAGAGCTTCACAGATTTTAGGAGCACACCCTAAGTGAGAGTTCATCCACCTAATTTTCAAATAGTGAAGCTAGACATTCGATCATAATTCATAAGCTGATTAAGACACTAAGACATGAGGATACACTAAGAGGTAGTTCACGCTTCCTTAATTGAATCAATTGTGAAATTCCCACTATGACTTAATTTACAGGAATACCCAATGTTCCGGTATTTGAGCCTGAACCTTATACTCAAATCCTTCTGGCAATTGGGGACATCTCAATGTCACATATAAATCATTTTCCCTCGATCTTTTATGTGACATTGCGTCTTGTTTTATTCATTTGTTTCTTTTTTTAGGATTTGTTTCAAGTCTCTGTGAGTCATTTTCAGTTTTTCTTAGGCTTCCTGTGTGCTACTTTGTCATTTACTCTTTTATACATAAATATATGTTTGTCCTGCTAGCTAAATTCATTTACTTTTACCTGCAATGTTAGCTCCATTCACAGGTACAACAATAGCAAAAAATCCAGGTAACTAAAGTTTATAGTATATTTATAGTGTTGTACTGCATTTTATTTTACCGTCTCTTATTGTTTCCTTTTAGTAAACATTTCATTGTTTTTCATTAGTATACATTTTACTGTTTTCCTTTAGTGTACATTCTATTACTTCTTGTTAGTATACATTATACTATTTTCCTTTAATGTACGTATTACTGCTTTCATTACTGCACTTTCTTATAGCATTTTGTATGCTTTAAATTAACTACAAAACCCTTAGGATATAGTCTGATTTAGAAGATACACAGTAGCAAATCCAAAACTTAACAATATTGCACACTCACATACAAAACACAAAATTTAAAACTATTACTGCATGGAGCATAAAGCAAATCCTCGCAAGCAGCACAATGGCGATGCAGCGAACGAGAAAGACAATCTACAACAGCAAAACAATTCTACGGCAGCAAAACATTCCTTGAGCTTAAATAACAACCTCTAAGACTTTGAGGTAGTTTGCATAGCGCAACGTAAATCATCATCTTGTCTTTTAGGCTTTTGTACAACCCTGTTGTGCAATATAAGTCTTAATACTTTTAGGATTCCGAGGTTGCTGTATGGTATGTTGTAAACCCTTCACGATCATATATCGTGCGAATGTAAGTCCTAAATTCTAAAATAAATTACAGGATTAAACATTAAATAACATCATTTCAAAGACATAAAGCCAAATAATAGGATACTTGGGAGGTCACCGGGGTTTTCCTCGGATCTGTGGCTTCCCTACTCTTGTCTTCTTTGGATTCCTGAAAATGATTGTTTCTTGAGCCATTCCCTTTTGATTTTCCTATGTCCAATCATGAAAGCTTGAACTTTGAAAATCTTGAAAACAGAATCACTGATCTTAATCGAGAGTATTCTTAAGTGAGTTCGGTCATTTAAGATGTAATTAACTATAAGAGTTTGCTTTTATAGGGAACCAAGAACCCAGGTAAAATAAACCCTATCTAATCCTTATATTAGATAGGGAACTTGTCGGCCTCACAAAAATATTTCGCAGATCGAACGGATATCACAAAACTCTTTAGTTTATGTAGTTAAGACTACTGTCAAGTGGTATGTCTATTCTTTGGGATAGTATATTACTTGTAGTATTACGCTTAACCATCTAAACTATGAAATATGTGAGACCCGTTTGGTTTCATCTATTTTTCAAAATTAAAAATATTATTTTCAAAATCAAAAAATCATTTAGATGTATATTAAATATATTTCCAAATTTAAATATATTTTCAAAGAGAAATTCTCATGGCCGACACCCTTCCTACAAGAATTGCAGGAATTGCAAGTAGCAGCCCTTCCTGCAGAAATTGCAAAATTGCAAGTTGCAAGAATTTAGGTAGCAGGTAGCTGGAATTTGGGTAGCTAGCAGAAGAGTAGAAATCGTCGATGGCTAGTACAAGAACAACAACAGCAACTGCAGGTATCAGTAACAGCAGCAAAATAGGTAAGAACCGTAGGAACAATGGCAAGAAAGGAAACAGCGGCAAATTCCTTTGAACAACGGCAAAAAGGAACATCGACGACTTCACAGCTGACACACAGGGATAAAGGAATAATGCGGTGTTGAACAAAAGCAAAATGGACGAGGCCAGTCGTTGTGCTTGAACCTGCAGGGAGGCCGGCTACTAGGAGAAGAATCGCCTACTGGAATTGGCAGAGGAGGCTGGTGGTTGCTGGATCTAGGGTTAGGCTCTGATACCATATTAGAATAGAACCCAAGATGATCTCTTATTGATGCAAAGAAGGATAAAAATGACCATTACAAGATATACTAGTAAGGAAACAAAATAAAGACATAATAAAGGAATAAAGGAAAGAAAATAACACTAAATAGAAGTAATTAATACAGGATTCTGTATTAATAAATATTCTAATATATATATATAGATATATATTTATATATATATAAATGTGTGTGTGTGCCGCCAGCCGTGACCTGTTGATATAGCAGCCTCTTTGAGGGTCGTAAGTCCCCTCTGGTCACAAGTTCGAATCCCCCTCTGGCTAATTTACCGGTAGTGAGGGTGGTCCTCGAATAGTTAGGCATATGAGGGTGACTGGGGGCTTGTATGATAGCCTCCACCTATTATTTTGTAATATATATATATATATATAGACACACACACACACACACACACACACACGATAGATAGATATAAAATGGTGTCGTCTTCCTCACCTTCTTACGGCTCTGCTAGGGTTTCGCCTCATGGCGAACTCTAGCGACCGTTACCTTTGATTTGCCGCATCTCTGGCGTCATCGTCGTTTCTACAGACAGAACGACGCGTTCGTTTCGGCTTCGCAGAGTTCGCAGGGCTCGCTCGTGCTCACAGGTCGTCCTCTGCTCGCTCGTCCGGGCCGCTTTCTCATGACGTTCCATTGCTGGCGGATCCAGAACGACGCGATCTCGGCTTTGCAGAGTTCGCAGGGCTCGCTCGTCCCTTCGTTGGACGGTCTCTGGTAGGTTCGTCCTCTGCTCGCTCGTCCGGGTCGCATTCTCTGGATGGCTTACTGATTGTAACCCCTCTTTTCTGGACGGCTCGTCCTGTGCCGCTCCCTACGGCCTTTCTCTGGACGGCCCGTATCTGCACGACGTCTTTCATTGCTGGCGGGTCCAGCTATCCGTGCTTGCGGCGATTCTTTCTGCGGGATCCTCCAGTGCGTGAAGAAGGGCTATAGCGGCTACTACGTGTGTGTGCTCGTCTGCGCAGCGGCGTAGTGGTCGCTAGGCGTCTTCTTTACGATGACAACTAAGACTTCTATCTTTGGAGTCGTAGGCGACAATTCCTACGATGATCATCTCTTTTTCACAAGAATTTCATGACACTGCATGTGGAAAAATACGGGCGATTTTATCGAGCCGATTGATGCTAAAGATGGAAAACGCATTGTTATCTTCACCATGCTGGAAATGAAGGTTCTCTCAGATGATGTTAAATTTACTTTAGTTAGGAAATTCGATTTAGTCACCCGAGATGAATTTAGTCGGAAAATTTTTTGAGAATTCGAAACTCGTTGGTGGATGGAAATTGGGAGTGTTAGATGACGGACAACTTACTCATTCGGATACGAAGGAAGATAGACTATCTTTAGAATTTTGCTTTCAACAATCGGTTTTGGTTCTTGGCACCGCATGTAGTTAATCGAATGAACTCCGATTTTGACCCGTCGAAGGAACCTCCTATCGTTCTATGTGGTTCGAACTTCGGGGCTTCACTTTCATTTGTACGATCCACGTGTTTTGTACGACGTTAGTCGAAGCTCTCGGTCTTCCTCTCGGAGTTAACTCTCCTACTTATGATAGGGTCTCTACAGGTGGGGTCAGGGTTCAAGTTGAGAGGGATTTCACTCTCCCTGATGTGGACCGATTTTGGATTACTGATAGTGCGGATGGGTTTTGGCAGGAGGCTGTGGTGGAGAGCAGGCCTCTCTTTTGCCAGCATTGCAAAATGTTTGGGCACATTAGAGACACATACTTATGATTGCATCCTCCCACGAGAAGAGGCTGTTGGGCGCCTGTCATTGTTGGAAACTCCCGACATAGAGTTGACGCTACTGCAGCTCGAGTGAATAGGGTAGCATGCGATCTTGATAAAAGTTTAAACTCGGTGATATGGTACGTGGAGAATCTCGGATGATACAATTGCACTCAGGAGACTACGGTGGTTCTGCGAACGATGTGCGACACGGCTTCCTGTGCCGCAAGCCGTTCAGGGGGCTACTTCAGCTGACCGCTCTAACAAATACATCCAAACTTTCAGCAGAAGAAGAAGAATTCACCTACCTTTTGTCGAACTCACCGGCAAAAATCAGCAGGAATCTACAGAAGAGGAAGAACTAGAAGTGGAAAAAGAAGATGATGGAGAAGACTGGTAGGTTTATTATTCACGAGGGAAGAAGAAGATTGGGGTTAAACTCCTATTTGATGATACTTCGGTGACTCGGAGCGATGGAATAGCATTAAAGAGATTACTCTATGGATCTCCAAGAAACAGAGCGAGAGTCTCACGTTCTCGCTCTTGACAATGTGTTGTAACTTTTGAATATTTTAGATCCTTTTGTTAAAATTTTATCGCTGGGAAAGGGCTCCATGGGCCCTCTCCTCAAGCCTCTGTAACCGCTTTTAAATCAATATAGGTCCTAAGGCTTTTGGCAAATATATATATATATATATATATATATATATATATATATATATATATATATATATACATATATATATATATACATACATACATATATACATACATACATACATTCACAAGAAGGCATTTTACAAAATATATTAAATAGTCAAATTTTTAATCTAAAAATCATAGTTTGAAGGCCTATCTGGTTCACATAAAAAAAATCATATGATATTTATATTAATGTGGATGTTCTTATAAAACCTCTTTTATAGCCCATTTGACATCACTTTCGTTACCTATTTTTGTTTTTATTTTTAAAAGTTAAATCAACTTATTTTTAAAAAATTCAAAACATCTAAAAAGTGTTTCGAGTCCTTTTAAACAAGGACACATACATACATATCACACAATTCTTATGTTTATACATATCTAACATATAAGCATTCTTATTTAGATGCATTGCACTCAAATCTTGAACATCACATAAAAAATAACACATTCACCGTCTTTTTCAAAGACGAACTACACCTTTTTATGCATAGGTTCATGAAGCTATGGTATTATAAATGCAAATTATCAAACTTTGGGTGTTAGATATAAAAATTCAAATGAATCGCGTGGTATGTATGTAAATCTTCCTATTGAAAATAACAATCACAACCAAACATATTTTAATTCAAATCAAAACAGAAAATAGAATAAAATTAAAATAAAAAAACGAAAGTAATCCTAAACCGCCCTTAATATTTGACACAAATGTCTAAGCGCAACTGGTGAGTTTTTGTGAGAGTTCCTGATACATCTATTCTAGAAACATGAAGCTGGACTGATTATTTTGGTTGAAATAAAGAATCAATGCGTGAAAGAATTCTAATTGCAGATGAGAATTCAAAGCTCACTTTCTTTGAAATGCAAAACAAATCTAACAAGGAGAAATAGCTGCAGAATAAGCAGGTTATGTTATTAAAGCCCAACAAAAGATCAACCGCTTATTGGGTAAGAGGTTGGTTTCCAATCTTTAATTTCATACCATTAAGATTCCAATTTCATTCCAGGTCAACCAGGCACCATACTTCTTTTCGCCCCGCTCTTTTTTATTTTATTTTATTTATTTATTTATTTTGCATAACACATACAAAGGAGTCAGCAATGTAAAGAAAATAATAGGTTATGCATTAATTATTCTAAATAAAAAAATCGAACCGAACCCAACATGATTGACTGTTTTGGTTTGGTTGATGAAATCTCAGTTCGAGTTTTGATTTTAGATTAAATGTCATTTCGGTTATGGTTATTGGTTCGGATTAGAAATAACTTTGATTAGACCAAAAGCCCAAATTATATTGTAGCTCAATCAGATCCATCAACCAGAAACCCAAATTATATTGTAGTTAAATCAGATCCAACAATCCATTAGTTTAATAAAACTGTCAAACAAACCATCCAGACTTACAAAATACACACCCCAATATCAGGATTTTGAAATCCATCTCTGAACTATTTATGGGGAGCTGATTTAGTCCCAAACTATCTAAAATACCCAATTTAGTTCATACACTGTTATTGTCGGGTCTCAAGCCGCATATGTGAAAAATGGAGGGTTGTGTTAGATAGTCGACAGCAAGCGTAAAACTTGTCGAAAAATCAAGACAGGTATCTTTTTGATCTTTGTGTAAATGCAATGGTTCCCTAAAAGCGACGCGCTGTATGACCTAAATACAGTGAAAAATGTGCAAGAGCCGCTACATCGGCGTCTGAGTGTAGTGTCAAATAAGCAAGAGTTCACACATTGCGGACGGATGAAGGTAAAGAAGTTAACCATGAAACCAATATTAGGACAGGATCTTGAAATATGGGTACTCTCATTCGTAAATTAATAAAATTAGTTGATATTACGACTCATAGAAAGATAAATATCTTATGTATTCAGGAAACAAAATGGGTTGGAGAAAAGGCTATATGGAGACTGACAACTTAAGTTTTAAACTTTGGTATTCTGGTAAAAGTCGCACTAGAAATGGTGTAGGTGTAATCATAGATAAGAATTTGACAGATAATGTTGTAAAAATTAATAGAGTTAGACATAAAATTATAGTCCTTAAGATTATTGTTGATACTAAGATTTTTAATATTATAACTGCTTATGTTCCTCAAGTAGATTTAGATATAAGATATAAAGATAAATTTTATAATGACTTGAAAGATTTAACACAAATAATACTTCTTAAAGAAAGAATATTTATTGGAGGAATTTAAATGAACAAGTCGGTAGAGTGTTAAAAGATTTCAGAAATAATCATGGTGGCTACGATTTTCGAGTGATTAATGAAGAAGGTAGAGTCAGCGTGTGAATTTATTATTACTAATACTTTATTCAAGAAAAGTTATGAGCATATTATTACCTATAAGAATGGATCTAATAAAACAAACATTGATTATTTTCTTATGAGAAGAAGAGATCGTCGAGAATGTAAAGATTTTAAGGTCATTCCAAGTAAGGATTTAAATATCCAACATCGATTATTAGTTCTAGATTTTAAGATGAAGAGTTGTAAAATAAAGAATACTAAAACTCATCTTTATTCAAGAAAAGATATGAGCATATTATTACTTATAAGAATGGATTTAATAAAACACAAATTGATTATTTTCTTATGAGAAGAAGAGATCGTCGAGAATGTAAAGATTTTAAGGTCATTCCAAGTGAGGATTTAAGTACCCAACATCGATTATTAGTTCTAGATTTTAAGATGAAGAATTGTAAAATAAAGAATACTAGAACTCATCGTCGTAGAGTTAGATGGGGAAATCTAAAAGACAAATATATATATATATATATATATATATATATATATATATATATATATATATGAAAAAATTCAAGATTTTAAAATTTGAGATGTTCATGAATAAACAAATGTAATGTGGGATAAAGTAACAAATACGATTAAACAAGTGGCAAAAGATGAACTTGGAGAATCCAAAGAAAATGTTTCTATAAATAAAAATAGTTGGCAGTGGAATAATAATGTGCAAAAAAAAAAATAAAATATAAGTAGTTATGTTATAAAAATTGGTTTAAATGTAAAAGCTTAGAGAACTGGGAAAAATATCAAACGACCCGCGGGGAGTCTAAGAACAATCTGTGATGCTAAAAATTTTGTTTCTAGTAATATTTATAATAAATTAGATACTAAAGAGGGCGAAAATATATGTACAAACTAGCCAAACAAAAATAAAAAAAAAGTAAAGATTTAACTCAAGTAGAGTGTATTAAAGATGAAAATCAAAATGTGTTTTTCTTAAAAAAATACATCAACATATGTGGGTGAGTCATTTTGATAAACTTTTTAATTAAGTTTCTGAAAATACGATCGATTTTATTGATCTTAATATCGTTACTAATAATAAAATGCATTACAAAAAAAGTTGAGGGGGCTTTAAAGAAAACTAAGGGTGGAAAGTCTGTAGGACCTGATGATATCCAATTAAAGTGTGGAAATATTTAGGAGATTTGGGAGTTCCTGGTTTACTAAACTCTTTAATATTATTTTAAAAACTAAAACGATGTCTGAGGAGTGAAGGAAGAGTATTTTGGTCCCCATTTTTAAGAATAAAGAGAATGCACAAGATTGTGCAACTTATGGAGTCATTAAATTGATGTTTCATACTTTAAAATTATGAGAGAGGGTAATTGAACATTGGTTAAGACGTATTACAAAGATTTCTCGTAATTAATTTGAATTTATGTTGAGCAAGTCTACTATGGAGGCTATACATTTATTGAGAGGTTTGATGGAAAGTTTAGAGATAATAAAGAGGATCCACATATGATTGTTGACCTCATTTTTGTCGAGGTTTAGTTTTCCTCCTAGCTTTAGGATTCTAGTCTCAGGAGCTTCCCCGGCGATCCTAGATTCCTAACGATAGGACCCACCTCGTTTTAGAGAGCCTGGAGCCACTTCGTTACTCTTTGAAATCCTGCACGAGATTCTGTACCACTAGTCTGTAGCGGGTCGAAGTTGACGTCAGGAATTCAAATTGAGTCCCTATAGAATCCCTGGACATTAGGACAGGCTCGTGCACGTCTTACACACCTGGACGCACAAATTCTCAGTTCGCGGTCTCGATGCCTTCAATTCCTTCGCAATGAACTGGAACTAGAGTCAGAACGCCGGGACGATCGACATCAAAGTCAGAATTTCAGATAAGGCCGGATTTGACGCACTTTCGACGCGACCATCAAAGAGGTTGTCCGAACTACCCCAGACGACAAAATTGACTGTGTCGATGCGTCCGAAACGTCGATTTTACCTAAAATTAACATTCAATTTGCGACGATAGCCTGTCGGGGACGAAATTTATGAAATAGATATTATTATTCTAATAATAATAATACTTATATTATTATTACTTATATATATATATATATATATATATATATATACATATATATATATATTCATATATTTCCCCCTACTTAAATCCTAAGCCCTAAATCCCTTCCCCCATTCGATCGGCTTGGCTCCTCTCCCGTGCGCACGATTGGGAGGTTTCGTTCGATCCCCTTCCCGCGCTCGAGCAGGTCACCCGACCAAGCCCTTCTTGCCCATGCTCGATCGTATCTTCTGCGGGGCTTCTCCTTCTCGAGCCGCACGTCGTTCTCGCCCCATCTCCTGCTCGATTTCTATCCCTGCGCAACCCCGTCGCCGAGCCGTCTGCTCCTTCCTGCGACACTTTGTCGCCACTTTCTCGTGCCTTCTCCGATCCTAGTCGACCCTGCAGGTATGGCTTGGCAGCTTCCTCCCCTCTTTTGCATATAAGAACCCCATTTGGGGTGAAGTTGGGTGCTAGCCGAATTTTCTTAGAGGGGAGGTGCTGCTGGACTAGACGTTGAGCTTCTTGCTTTCCTTGTGTGCTCTACACTAGCTGGTAACCTCTTTTCTCTCCTCTGTTCTTCTCGGTTTGGCCTAGGGTGGTTGTGGCTTGTGGTTTTGGCCTATTCCTCCCTATTTAGCCTTTCGGCTGGGCTCTCATATGCCATGGAATGACTTGCATGCTAGCTTAAATGATTGATCCTTCTCTTCCTTTCTTTCTAATGGCATGCTAGCTTGCTATTGTAGCATTTGGAAAAGTTCATTACTTAAGCATGTTAAAGTTATAAATGTGAGCATGTTCTAAGGTTGGATTTAACTACTTGCTTAGGATGGTGAAAGATTGACATGTTACTATCTTTTTCTCTTCTTTATGTTTAAGGCAAGATTCAAAATATTAAAAATGTGGTTTTACATTTGGGCTCATCTAGTGTGGAGTATTGAGAAGGCTCATTTGAGTCTTGCAAGCATGTGGTAAGTTTGGTTTTGATGGCAAGTTATTAGCTCCTCTTGCAAGTGTTTTGAGATGTGTAGCATAGGGCTCTTCACTCACTCTTGTTTGTTATGAATTATAGGGGAGCCCTTTCGTTTCTTTCATATGCATGTGGAGACACGGTTTTGGGCTCCTTGTAGCTCAGCCTCTATAAAAGCATGTTATGAGATTTTTTTTTAGTAGGTTTGGAAGGCGTAGTGGCTTGGCTCTTTATAAAATGCTCCCCTCTTCTCTTTATCTATTTGTTGGGGAAGGGCTTAAATGTGCTCTTGTTTAAAGTATATAATGGCTCGATGTTGTAATACTTAAGGAACTCCTGGATTTTTTTTTTAGCCTTTGAAAGGCTCGGTTTTCACTTTAAGGAGGTTCGGGTGTTGGTTTTGTGGAAGCTTGGTTTTTGGTTTCATATTGGGGCTATGTTTCAAATATATAAATTGCATTTATTAAGTTTTTGAAAAGCTTGTTTTGGCTTGGTGTTGGGCTTGATTGTAGCCATGTGGTGGCTCGGGTTTAAGCCCTGTAATGGGTCGGTTTTAGCCCTGCTGTATTTCCTTTCTTTAGCTTGGTGTTGGGCTTGATTTTAGCCTGATTGTGGCTCGGTTTTTAGCCCTGCTGTGTTCCTTTCTTTAGCTTTGTGCTGGGCTTGATTTTAGCCATATGGTGGCTCGGGTTTTGGGCCTGTACTGGCTCGGTTTTACTCTTGTGGTGCTTCCTGCTTTGGCCTTGTGTTGAGCATGCTTTAGCTTGGTGTTGGCTTGATTCCATCCCTACTGTGGTTCGGGTTTGGGCCTGTACTGGCTCGGTGGTCCTCTTGTGGTGGTTTCCCTGCCTTGGCTTTGTGTTGGGTCGGCTTTTAGTTGGTGTTGGCACGGTTCCAGCCTTATGGTGGCTCGGGTTTATGCCTTATGTTGGCTTGGCTTCAGTCCTATGGTAATTTGATTTCATGATTTTGTGTTGGTTGTATTTATAGTTTTATGACGAATAATTTTATACCTTATCTTGGTTTGGATTCCCCTTTGCTTGCTTTTGGAGTGGGGTGATTGAGAATTATATTTGAGGCATCTTTGCTACGCCTCACTTGGTGGAATTAGAATTGATTTGGGTGGTTTGTGAGAGCTTGTCCATTCACTTTCTTATGTGTTGAAAGCTTTATGATGGGTTGGTTTTTCCTGTTTTGCCTTGGCCGTGAGCCTCTATTTGGTTTTATTGGAAGATTTTACACTTATGAAGCATGTTGAGTTGTGAATCGAGTTGGGAGTTGAGAAATTGTCATATTTGGGGGTTTGGAAATACTAGTGGGGGTCTTTCTCGACTCACTTCTATTTGGTTTATTGTGTGAGGTTTGGAAACTTCCCAAGCCATATGCAGGGGTGTTTTAGGCTAACCCTCCTACCGTTTGGGCCCCTCCTTTTTTAAATCAGATTTGGAGGTGGGTTGGTCTCCTTTCCTTCCCCTTTTGCTCTTTGACTTGTTTTCTTTCGTCGTTTTTCTCGGCTTTGGTTTTCGTTTTGTTTTGGGGCATAGGGTGCTGATGATAAAGGCACACCGGTGATAGAGTTGAATGATATCACATCCAACAACATCAGGACCCGTTCCAGAGCCCTGATGAACCATAGGATGACGGTATCATTCACTGCTATAAGACGAGCGGGGCACCCGTACCTTCTTAGGATTGCTAGTGATCCTACACCCGACGAAGTGATTGATTCGTGAACAACCCTAATTTTCAGAAATTGATAAGAACGTGTACTATATTTACAACAAAAATATATTTTCACTACAATCAAAATATCGATATAAACTCTCTTTTGTATGCCTGAAATCTACGTGCATACTAAAAATATAAATTTTAAAACTATATTATAAACTTGGTTGTCCACTTGTTGATTATCAGTACCGGGTTAAGGAACACCCTCCTGAGTTAGGTTTAGTAGGACACCCTTCTAGTCGAGTGGCGGGCTCTATACACTCGGGTGACCGAGTAGCGTTCAACGACCATCGAGAATAACTAAGTTTTTTAGCATAACCCCGACCCAAGTGCTTGCGGTTTTTCTTCGGATTTTTCGTATGATTTTGATGAAGCACTCGTGGTCTTTTTTCCGGGACTTTCCCGAGGTTTTGATGATTTTATTTCAGTTGTTATTCATTTTCCCGAGTTTTCTACCGTGAGTCATTTGTCGTCCTTTCTCGAATTTTTCTGGATGATATTTATTTTTCTGCTTGGCTTTCACTTGTGTATGCTTTACCGTACTTTAGAAATACGATCTCTGCAGTGTTTGTTTATATTTACGATGTATATTCTTTTAAATCTGTTCTATGTTCTTTTTAGCACGTTGTATCATACTATTACTGCATATTTTACTGTCTTCCTATGTTATATACCCTGCTATACACTGTACAACTTTAAAAATACTTTTATAGAGTGTTTAGGAGAACTACAACCATAGGGCCACCTGATTTGACATCATAACTTGCAACCTTAGAAAACTTAACCTCGTCACGACAAGGAGCTTGGAGCTACGGTGAGCAGCACGATCATCTTCAATGACGAAACATATCTTCATCAAATTAAACCATTCTTTAGTGATTAAACAACAATCCATGGGATTTCGATGTTATTCGTCTAGTGCGACATAAATCCTCAACTTCTCTGACCTGATGCTCTTGCTGATATAGCTCGTTAGGATTTCGATTGTCGTTCGTCACAATATAAGCTCACTATTCGTGTATGTCTCATGTAAGCCAATTTAAATAAAATTGATAGGATAAAACATTTAAATAATATTTCACTAAATCAAAATCAAACCATAGGATAACTGGGAAGTCGCAGGTTCGCTCCGGATCTCCGACATCCCCTAGCTCTTCCTCCTTTGGATCCTACAATAAATGTTCCAAATTTGAGCCAATCCTATTTCACACCTCTTTGTCCGATTTCATTGAAAATCAAATCCTTTTGAGCTCCTTCAAGATAATATTTCCAAATTTTTATCGAAAGTTTTCTTAAGTGATTTCGGTCATTTAAGATGTAATTAACTATAGGGGCTTGCCCTTATAGGAAGCATTTCCGAACCAAACTTAAAATAAACCCTATTTTAATTCTTTATATTAAATAGGGAAGCTTGTCGACAAATAAAATGGTTCACGTACCATGACCAAACGGACGTCATATATTTCTCAATTTATTTGATCGAGCCTCACTCTCAAGTCTTGTGTTTATCTTTCGGGATAATTACGGGTCTTGAGGTGTACGCTTCTTTCATTTAAATTATGAAAAATATGGGATAAGTTTGATTTCATATTTTTCAAAAATTATATATATATATATATATATATATATATATATATATATATATATATATATAAATTAAAGCGTCATTCCGAAGCGGGCGACGAGATTTCGATTCCGGCGACCAACAGCTTCCTACGGGCACTCCACACCCAAAATAATGCCGACAATGATTTTGATTGATATAGAAAAAGCTTACGATAAGGTTCCAAGAGGTATCCTTTGGAGAGTCCTTGAGAAGAAAGGTGTTGGTATGACTTATATTCAAGTTAGTAAAGATATATATAGAGCTGTTACTTGTGTTCGAATAAAAGGAGGATTGACCAAATGTTTTCCTATTTTTGTTGGATTACATCATGGATCAGCTTTAAGCCCGTATCTTTTTGCTTTAGTTATGGATAGTCTTAATGGGCATTTACAGGAGGATATACCTTGGTGTATGTTTTTTGCTGATGATATCCTTCTCGTGGATAAGACGAGAAAAAACTCAGGAAAAACTTGAATTGTGGAGTCTACATTGGAGTATAAAGGCCTTAATCTGAGTAGAACTAAAACTAAATATATGAAATGTAATTTTAGTAGCAGTAACTATAGTGACAAGTGTAACTTTAGGTGATCAAATTATTAAAATGTGTGAACGAATTAGATATTTCGGGTTTATTGTTTAAAGTGATGGTGATATAGATGGGGATGTTATTTGTAGATTCAAGTTGGATGAAGTGGAGGAATGTTTGGGGCATATTGTGTGATAGAAAAATACCGCTTAGACTTGTGAGACCTGCAATGCTCTATGGCGTTGAATGTTGGTCTTTAAAAGAGAAGCATAAAACTAAGTTAAGTGTTGCCGAGATGAGAACGATTAGGTGGATGAGTGGCTTTACACTTTGAGACAAAATACAAAATGAATATATCTGTGATAGGGTTGGTGTAGCTCCAGTGACGGACAAAATTAGAGAGAGTAGTCTTAGATGGTTTGGTCACATTAAACGTCGACCATCATTAAACGTCGACCATCTAATGATCCGATTAAGACAGTAGATATTTTAGATTCAACTTATGTTAAGAAAGGCAGAGATAGACTTAGGAAGACTTGGGCATATTGTATAAAAAATGATCTTAATTTATTAGAATTAAATGAAAATATGACACTAAATATGACGCAATGGAGAAAAAGGATTCATGTGGCTAACCCCAGTTAATGGGATAAAGGTTTTGTTGTTGTTGTTGTACTCCTTAAATATGATACAAAATAATTCATTGACTCCTCAAATTTGTTCCAAATTAATATAACACAGAGAACACTTTGGATCATATTTAGGGAGACAATGGATTAAATTAAATAAACTTATTTAACTTTTTTATTAAATAAAATATCTATTGACTAAAAGAGTTATGAGAGATTTTAATTTTTGGCCAACAAAACTTTGCTATGAAATTGTAAAGAATGGGAAGACATCAAGTGATTTGAAAATAATAGTAATTAAGGAGAAAGAAGTTTGCAAAAAAGTAGTAGTTATCACTTAAGATTTGTAAAAATTATGGGAGAATATAATAGAAAATAGGCAAAAAAAAACTCATAAATATCATCTTCATTGATCTCTTTCTGCAATTTAGGCCTGAATTTATGAATCTTCTTTCTCATTGCATTCCTAGGCTAACTTTTCAAACATAGTAATACTTTGAACTTCTAGCAAATAATTAATAGTAATCAAATTTCAAATCCATCAAAATTATAAGTCATATAATCAATTTTTGTTCTACTAATTATGTCATTTATTTTTAAATGTTACCATTCAAACATTTCAAAGATACCTTACAAAACCTATATCATTTGCAAATAAAATACACAAAATATCTTACTTCCAAAAGAATTCGTAAGCATATCCATAATTACTACAACAAGATACAAAATTAGTATTAATCCTTTTTGTAGACAAATTGTTCCTCGTTAATGCCTAAAAATAAATTATATTAGCACTAAATTATGCCATTTTATGATAAATGACGACCAAAATGTATGTCATTTTGTTGTCCATCAAAGCTTTTCATTAACTATCATAGAGAATAAAAAGACTTCATAATAGGTCTTCCTCCAATAAAATCAATTTGACGCTTTGAAAGGCAACGAGATTTTTTAAGCTTATGTTATGATGCCCTCATCCATAACATAATTGTATGGTTCATAACTTGTGATTTCTCCATAACTAGTAATTACTACAATCATCAACATTATCTATGTAACTTTACATGAAACAACTACCCGAATTATTTGATATATTCTACATTTTTAAAATTTCATCAAAATATTTTAAAAAGTTCTCCAACATAACCATAGTTCTCCAAATCTATATATCTGAATAAACGGTTTTACTATTATGCATCTTCTTCGAAGCTAAATCAACATCACTATTTTTGAATCGATTTGAGTAACTTCATGGTTCTGGTCATTTTTCTCCTAGTTAAAAAAAAAAAACTTGATCACTCGATAACTAATTGATTAAGAAGCATTTTCATCATTAGTTGATACAATCATATTTAACTAAACTTTTACCATCTTCCCACTTTATACATCTAATATGAAAAAGGTACTCATCTCCCAATAAACATCAAAGTAATTGTCCATATCTATTGAACAATTGGCTACCACTTCTTACTGTTATGGTTAAATGAATTTACTTGACCTTTTAACTGATACATGATTTATACCAGCCCCTGGTTTGAATTTCAAAATACAACAACAAGGAATGGGAAAAGGTTAGGGCTCAGATGTTTATATCCCATCCTTCTAGCCTTTATATTGGTCAATAATAAGTTAACAAACTTATTTGAAAAATCTTCCCATTACTTTGGAAATAAAGCTCAAGAGAGAATATTTTTCATTGTTAACTATATCAATCACTATCATCATCATTGCGTCATTGGCCTTGTCCCAAACTATTTGGGGCAAGTTAAAAGAGTCCTCATTTCACATTTGTCCCTATTCAAAGTTGAACAAAGTGTTGAACCTATTTACATACATATATTTTGCAAATTTTCTATCAAAGTTACCTTCAACCTAACCCTTTCGCTTGATAATCCTTCAACAATAGTTTTATTTGCCATCTTCTTTGTGGATCTTTTTCCCTTTGTTGCACATGATCATCAGATTTATCCCAACTATTTGACGTTAGTGTTAATCTTCATTTTGTCATTCGTTCATAATGAATGTTGTCTGAGATGTTAAATATATTCTTTGTAAATTATTTTGAACTCCTATCCATTAATCTTAGGCCTATCTCTTTTCTTCTTAATCCTCTTATACTAATTTTATCCATTCATCTAACAAGGCTATGCTCCATGTCCAAACCACTAGACTATTTTTAATTATATTGTCTTACATAGATTTTACTCTTTAACATTTCCTCTAAATAATCATTCCTTAATATATTATTCATACTTTTACCACAGAAGCATGTTAATATTTTCTCATTTCTACAGTCAACTTAGATATCAATTACTTTTTATAGCAATTTAAATTATCCATCATTAACTTTAACAGTTATATCCATGATAGATCCTACATGATATCCACTATATGATAATTCTTTTAATACTGAATGATAATCGTTAACACCATGCCATTAAAAAATCATATATCTAATCAATCTTTGGTCTACTAATTCTATGATCTTTGTCTTCTAAATATTCCATCAATTGCTCTAAGTTTTCATTTATTACAGTTGATATTATACTAATTATAATTATATCATCGACAAAAAGTTGTACATCAAGCACATCATTTTGAATGTGCTTTGCATTAACTAACAATCTCCACAACCAATACAAATAATATGGGCTCAATGTTCATCAATGATATAACTAAGCCAATTGGAAACGCTTATGTCAATCCAAAACTATCTCTAATACTAATCAATCATCTATTGTTCATAACTTTAATAATGTCAAGATATCTTTGACACGCATCTTTGCCTAAGAGCAAACCAATCAATATTGGTGACACCAAATTATACGCCTTCCTAAGATTAATAAAAACATATGAAGGTCTTATATTTCTCTTTTCTACTTCCCCATTAATATTCTTAACATAAAAAATGTTCTCATAGTCGATCTTTCTAACATGAAAATATATCGGTACTCCAAAAATGATGTGATTCTTCTGAGTCTAAGTTTCATTATGACCTCTGTAACTTGATTGTATTACTTATAAGTCTCTACCTCTACAATTAGCACAACTTGAGTATCTGTTTTATCCTTAACTATTAAAATCAAAATGTTTATTCTCAAATCACAACACTCTATTGTTCGTCTTCAAATTTTAATTAAAAATATTTTTTAGCCAACTCATTGAAATATTTTTCATAACTCAAATTCTCAAGAGAGATCTCATCTGAACGGTTATTTGAATGCACCCCTTTAAAAATGAACTCTACTTTTTTTTAATCAAACAATAATAAAGTTAACTAGATTATTCGTTATCCTCTTCCAAAATAGTTTCTTCCTTGAAACCCTCATTAAGCAATTTCACAACATCATCTTCAAAACCTTTAATGCATCTACTTGATCAAAATCTCTAGATCACTTAACTCTTATTTTAGCTATTCAATATATCTAATTTTCTCCTTCTCAGAGACTAAGTCTTTTATATAAATAAATAAAAAATCTCTTTATCAGTATATAATCTATTTCTAGACCCTCTATAATTTTGTACAACAATCCTCTTACTGGAACTGTTCTTATCTCACATCATCAAGTTAGATTGAACAAAGAGTTTTGATTTGGTCTCTTCGAACTTATTTTGAAACATTAATAATCTCACACCTTTCAAATTCTACCAATTTTTTCTATATAATCTGTTTTTTTTTTTTTTCAGTTTTCTTTACACTCCTAAGATATACATCCAAAATTGCATCAATGAAAGGCTTTTTAAACCGATGCATGATTCCGTAGCTAATGTCAATGCTACTAATTGTAGTTTCTTATTTGTGTTTCATGAGTTGTAGTAAATGATTTTCATGGAAGATAACTGTAAACGCATCCCTTGTTTCTGGTTTTTATTTTCTTGTCAACATAGCCTAAAAAAAGACTTCCAATTCTGCTACAATAGAAGGTCCAAACAAAATATATGCAACATTTTCAACTAAAAACTCCAAATCCATTCTAAATTAGCAAAAATAGCTGCACTGTCAGCAAATTTAAAATCAGCTTTTTACAGACATATCCAGTAGCAATAAGATTAGTGAATGAATCCTATGACTGGATTCAATGCAGGGATGTTTTTTTTTCCTAGTTGCTACCGCTCATTATTTTCCCTACTTTTTTAGAAACTTATTTTGTTACATGTCTCTGATTTGTTCTGCAAGAAGGTTCTATGTGCTTGCAGAGAAAGAGAAAACAAAATAGAACGGTTTTGAAGTAACGGTTAAATAAAATACTGAAAAAAAAAAGAACGGGGTTAAGAATTGCTCAAAAGTATTAGGCCTCATTGAGAGGAGTTTTTCTAGTGCTTTTCATTCTACAGACAGTTAAAGGGTCATTTATTTCAGTTTGGTTGTAATACTTCTAGTAAAGCACTACTAAAAAAAATTCCATTTTTTTTGCATATTGGGTTGTTGATTCCCAATAGCTTTAAAATACAGCTTTCAAAGCAAAAACCAAAGATCGGCCAAAAAAAGCCTCAGAGACAGTAACTTCAATATTGTTTAATGATCAATGGAACAGATGCTAATAAAACATCAAATCTATAAACTCTCTCATTTTGACTTGAAGGCTGCCCATAAAACCTTTAAATGATCAAACTCCATAAACCAAGCTAAGGCACTCTTAATGGATTTTTCATTTTGCTAAAACCATTAATGTTCCTTCACAAAGATGTTTGAAATACATAAACTATGTAACATGAGAACACCCCCAAACCACAAAGATTGAAAAGCTAATCAAAGTTGAAATTGTGGAACGGATTTAGATAACATAACATGACTCTTCAAAGGAATAAATAAAATAATAATTCATGCCTTAAGACAATTGGACTAATTCCTGCGTGATGATTATCATATGTTACATGTTCAGTAAGGATAACTGCACTACAAGATTCCAAAGACTATTTGTTGTAAAACCTATTCTCTCCACAGAAAGCCCAGTAAGCTTTGTCCATTTAGATTTGTCCAAAAGAAGTTTGTAGAACTAAAATGGTCACCTTTCTATGACCAATAAGCCTTACAAAATAGAAAGGAAGTTTTACATAATACAACTCAATCCCTATGTATTTAAATATCAAACATGTTAACTTCAAGTTTACTTATATGCCACCACATATGCATGAAAATGTGTATTTCACTTTTTAAAAGTTAAAATAGTGATATTTTTATATGATATGAAAGCTTTGGGTGTTATAAATGTAAAAAATAAAATTAATTAATAGATAAGAAATTACATAGCAATTGGGTGGTGTGTATGTAAATGTCCCAAATAAATAACCATCACAAATCATCTACTACTTCACATTCATACTGCAACACAATCCCTAAACCTCAAAGCTACATAACCACAAGGTCCACAAATAAAGCACAAAACACGTGCAATTAGAGTATTTGGTTACAACCGAAAAACTAAACCAAAGCAATTTTTTTTTCTTTTTGGATGATTTGGTTTGATATTAAAATTAGCGGTTCAAACATTGGTTTTGATTAGTGAAATATTTGGTGGTTAGTTTTGTGATCAGTTTAAGAATCTCAATTTTGGATAAAGCCAAAAACAGATTAAATAATAATAAATTAAAATCTATTTTGTACTTCACATTTTTTATTATGTTTGTCTTCTCCATTCGATTCATGAAAAACAATTGTTTCTCTAATTATATATTTTAAATTATGCTTTTTTTTATCAGTTATGTAATAATAAACTGCATGATATATATAAATAGTATAAATAATTTCTAAACATAGTTAATTTTGGTTTAACCAAAATCAAACCCAAACAAACCAAATTGTTGTTTGGTTTGGTTCTATCATGCATTTTGTTTGGTCGTTTGGTTCACATTTTTAAACATCCAAAAGTAATCGGTTTGACAAATTTGTGATCCACCCCCCCCCCAACCCACACACACCCACACAAACCAAATTGTTGTTTGGTTTGGTTCTATCATGCATTTTGTTTGGTCGTTTGGTCCACATTTTTAAGCATCCAAAAGTAATCGGTTTGACAAATTTGTCAACCAAAGTTGTCCAGAACCGACCAAACACACACCCCTACATGCAACAGAAAAACTAATTGGTTTGGCAAATTTGTCATCCAAACTTGTCCAGAACCGACCAAACACACACCCCTACATGCAAAAGAAAAGCAAAGGGCTCCACAAGGACATCAAAACAGAGTGAAGTGACTTCGATATGAAAGATAAAAAAAATGGAGGAAAAGAACAGTAACATCAGAAAATAAAAAATAAAAAAAATGGAAGCAAAACATTCAGCAATGATTGAAGAGGATATATCAATCTGCAAAAATGTTCAGCCACTTATTTGTTGTGGAATCAAAGATACCAAGAAAATTTTAAAATAAACTATCTAAACAAATCAGGAAATTCCAAAATAGCATGTTATACAGAGAGGACAAAGATGAATATAGCATAGCATAATATTCATTGAATTTGCTAATCAGCATTGAAACAGAACACAGAATATCCTTAATGGTTGGCAGTATTACCAATTCCTGTCGGAGCTTAGCGTTCTGTTGAACAGCAAAGTTCTTCTCATCAGTCAACTTTGATAGTAAATCCGATGTCTGTAGAAACAAAAAAGGAGTATTGAATCTAAAATGTAGAGAAAGAAAATCTTAGAAACAAGCCATCGAAATAAGGAATTCTTATCTTAATTTAATTACTACTGTTCACTTTCAGAAAGCAGGTACTAAAATAATATAATTCATTAAATTAAATCTCTCCAACTATTCTTTGGGGGAAAGAGTTTTGATAATGATATCTAGTGTTAGTGGAATCATAAGCAAGAGAAAGTTTTAGGCACAGGCGAAGTTTTGAATGTCAAACCACATAAAAATCCAATTATGTCAAATTAGCTCCATGGTGTTTTGGGTTTACTTTCTTGCACACTTATGTGGTGCTTGTATTATTACATGCTATTGCTAGTAAATAAAATTATGTGTTCTAAATTTAATTACACTTACATATATTTGCATCACCATTATTATCTTTGTATGGAGAATACTTGTGTGGCTTTTGGTGATTTATGTGCTAATATTATCTTAACTAATGTGATCAAGCAGATCGGTAACACCAGTTCCTAGTTAAATACTCACACATACAGCTCAATTATGTTGCTTCCATTATGTATTTAAAGGTTAAAAGTTCTAGTAAAAATACAAACCCTCTATAATGCAAGGAAAAGGTTCTGGGCATCAAACTTTCTCCAGACCTCACACTGGTGAGAGTTTCATTCAATGGACTAATCATGAAGAGTCGACAGAAAATAATGGAAATGAAGTGAAAATAAATCTCACTTATCTCTTATTTCCTTCTCTTATATTTATTCAACTTCTATTGTCCTCCATGTCTCTCCTACTATCCTAGAAAGACAAGAGTGCAAAGATCAAAAGAAAAGTGTTGTGTAAACGAGTCGAGCGGAGCTCAAGTTGAAAAAATGGTTCAATCCTGAATGGCAAGCTCAAACATGGCTCGCAATGACGACAAAAGACTTGCAAACTTGAGCCAAAAACTCAATTATCACGAGCTCACTGGAGAAGGCATCGATGGATAGAGAATAACGAAAATGTCACTGCAGCTCGCCGAAGAGGGTATCAACGTGACCATCAATTGACTAGTCGAGCCAGCTCGCAAGTCGACAGCCAAACCTAGACAAGCTTGAACTCGAGCTCATTTAATAAATGAGCTTGACTTTGAGCTCGAGCTAAACAATATCAAATTTGAGCTCGAGCTCGTGGCTCGATAAACTTGGCTCGCAAGCTCGTTAATGAGTCGAGCTCGAGCTGCCAGGCTCACTTACAAGTGGAATAAGCATTGCATCCCTCCCTCCCTCCTGAGCTTCTTACTCATCCTCTCCTTCTCTCTGCATATTTCACCAAAACCGAGGAGTTCTAGAAAAGCAGATAAGAAAATGCTGATAAGTGGGCCCCAACAATGCATCCCTCAGTTCATACCAATTATCATTACCTCAAAATGTTTACTTTCTCAACCACAGATTCCCCCTTCCCGTTTTTCTCATTTTTTCACATCCAACTCAACCTTCCCATGTTTATTTATTCCATCAAACAGTGGGAGTACAAAGTTCCCCTAAAAAATTTTAAAAACCTAATTACAAGACCAAAATGTTCAACCGTTTGAACACTTGATCTAAAGCACGCCACCTAATTAAACTTCAGAAGCATAAGCGGTAACAATGATATATTATGCTGCAGTATATCATAGTTGTCCAATTCCCTCCATCCATAATCAAATTTCCATAATTCAGATTTGGTTTGCTGCTCTAGGCAAGCATTAAAAAGGATGAAGATTTACATACATACCACCCAATTCCTATGTATTTACATATCTAACGCCTAAACTTCAACTTTTACGTATAGAACACCTTATCTATGCATGAAAAGGTGTATTTCACTTTTTGAGAGTTACAATGGTGGTATTTTTCATGTGATGTAAAACATTTGGGTGGTACATATATAAAAATAAAGTTTAGGTCTTAGATATGTAAATACATGGAAATTGAGTTGTATGTATGAAAATACCCCTAAAAAGTCGTGACCCGTATTGTATCTATAGCACAAACATGAACAACAATGACGATTTGGCCATAAACTGTTGATATTTTCAAAAGCATACAGCTTCCAAACTCACCAGGAAATTAATTAGTTTAATGGATTGAAAGATTTATTGATGATAAGGCATGTAAATGGACACCAAATGGTCCCGACAAAGGGGTAAACCGCAGTGTCCACCAAAACAAATTGAAGAATTACTAATAACAATACTTAAATTTAAACAGAATTAGTAGAAAAGGCAACATAAGGCATAACAGTGAGGACCAAGAATGATAATATTATTTTAGCAATACGGTACTGATAGTTCCAAATTTAGAAGGTAAGAGTTGGATGACGTATTTATTCTTCAATCATTATCTTTATCTAATGCCGTAATACGGCATAAATTTTCCAAATGATCTTCAGTCAGAGAAAGTTAAGAAAATTGTCATAAATGTATCAATCGAAATAAAAAAGCACTCAGTAAATTTTGTGCAATAAAAGTTAATCAAAAGTTATGATAAAAATTAAAATAAAAAATTAATATATATATATATATATATATATATATATATATATATATATATATATATATATATATAATGATGTCAAATGACATGTTTATTCATTTTCTTAGAGTTTTCTATCATGAATAGTTTGATCTTCTCAAGGAATGTATGATGAACCTATTACTGGCAGGAAAAGTAGTATTAAAGTGACAAAAAATCCAATAAAATAGCATTCAATATAAATTATAGATGTTCTTAAATCAGTTTTTACATATATTGTATCATGGTACATACTATTTCTAGATGGAAAAATCCTGATCATTTGAAGTAATTTAAAGATAGAATATTGTAGAGAATTTTTGGAAGATAAAAGACTCGAGTATCACTAAGGCTGAAAATATTATGAATAGTTTTATTGGGTCCAAAGAATGTATTGGTTCATTAATACGTAAAAACATAACCACTAATCAAAGTTCGATGATTAAATGCAGAGGTTCCTTTATTGTGTCCCCGCTCCAAACTTTTGACCCCCAATTTATAGACTTTGGGGTGTCATCTCTTTTGATATCAAATTTGATAAGAATAAACTAAAAAGTACATAAAGGAACGAGGCATTAATGCTCAGGGAGCTTAAGTTCAAAGCTCAACACTTGCAATTTGGGCTTGAGAACTCTGCCCTCAGCAGTAAGGACTGAGTCCTTAAAACTTGCCCTTTAGAACTCCACCATTTGGAATTCGGCTTTTGGAACTTGACCATTCGAACTCGTTCCATGGAACTCGGCCCTTCGATCTCGGCCTTTGAAACTTAGCAAACTCAGCAATTGGAATTCAACCTATGGAATTCAGCCAACCCGGCCCTTGGAACTAAGCCAACTCAGCCATCAGAACATGGCTAACGCGGGAGGTCAGCTCGGCAAGCAACTTTAGAGGTAGGGGTATACAGAAGTAATACAAACAAACTTTGATGGGGCATTCTCATATTGCAAATACCATAAAAACAATAATTTAAAAGGGATGCCGTTGCATAACCCCTTATCTAACTTGTAAATTCCTTATAGTGTCAAAAGGACCAAACTTCTGTGATTGGCTTCCAATGAAAAGATCAAATGACAATCCTGAATACTTTGGTCATGTATCAACATCAAGTAAATATAAAAAGAAAATGCATGTCTCAAATGCAAACTTATACAAATTCAAAACAGCACAAGAACTAGGATTCATAGCATATTGGGAATATAATGTAACTATCAAGCTAATACATAGTATAACAAAGCCTCTTCAACTAAAGGAAAGCTTCCATTGAATTTCTACAATAAGATAAAAAAAAGGCATTACAGTTAAAATAAAAAGGCATATGCACCATTTTAATGATGCTAAAATCAAAATATCACTAAAATTATGAAGGTTACCCTCAATTACATTATTGTAAGTTTTTAATATGAGAGAACTCAGAACCCACCTCAGAAGATCTTTCTTTTGGATCAAAAGCTGCTGTCCTTGTTGCCTGAGCAAAAAATTATGTCAGTAACTTGATTTTTCTACTGAAAAAAGAGGAAGAATTGTATACATACCACCCAATTCTTATGTTTTTACATATTTAACACCTAAGCTTTAATTTTTACACATGTGGCACCTTACCTTCGGATAAAAAGGTGTATTTTAAAAGTTAAAATAGTGGTATTTTTTATGAGATATGAAAGATTTGGATGATATAAAGGTAGAAAGTAAAGTTTAACTGTTAGATATGTAATTGCATAGGAATTGGGTGGTATGTATGTAAAATCCCAAAATAAAATACATTAACAGCAGCAAGTTCCGAGGATGTAACGTGTCCATTATCTGACACAGACGGCCTAGGTGATAAACCCTCCTCAGATCCCTCCGGAACAGGTGAAGGAGGTTGAGGTGGAGGAACATAGACTACACGCAGTTTAACCTCGTCCACAGTGTGGCCTGAATCTTTAGAGAACTAAACAAGAAAACATCCAATAAAACAGCCCAAATAGTAACCCGAGAGTAATTTATTGAAAAAAAAAATGCACAGTAGAAGCACTGTAATCTTCCGTCAACAAAAGTACCATTTCTGCAGTAATGTCCTTCAAAGTGGCACCTTGATTCACGATGACGCTCTGTACAAGAAACTTATCCTTGCTCTGCATGTCCGAAGGAGATTCCCGCTGCGCCTGCATAGTAACTAACGCAACACAAGCATATTCTTATACAGAGAATAAGGAAGGAACAAACAACAACTTGTATCAGCTTTAGGACAGAAATCAGAAATCACCAACAACATCGCATGTGGATCGAGGCAATACAATCCCAGTGTTAGGCCTCACACAGTACTTTTTCGGACTGGTAGTCTTGACCTGAATCATGAACACACAAAGCTCTAATTTTCATCCCCGTCTACTAGGGCACGCCATAAAAGAAGCGTTGTAACCGATTTAAACCTACCTTGAATGCTATATAATCATTGGTTTTGTTGGTTAAATGGAGAGAACACGAGATATGTTTCTTTAGCTCGACTTCTCGGATCAAAAAGACGTAAAAATCAAGTCAGAAGATTAAAAAATCTTAACAGCTGAAACAGATCGGACAGAATTTCACGACAAATTCGCATAAATGGAAAGAAAGACATGCAACTCACAGGGAAATTGAAGCTCCAGCGGCTCGATACCAAGCAACTCCGTCGTGCTCATGTCGAGATCGAACAACTACCAACCAAATAGAAGGAAAAAAGTGCAGCAGCAACAAAGAAGGAAATTTGTCGAAGCACGTAAGAGAAGGAGAGGGCGAAGATAAATCCTTTGCAGCTGTTGGGGATTACGAGAGAGAGGAGAGGCTCCGGAAAGTGAGAAAATATTGCATCATGAGTCGCGAGAAAATATTACATCATTAGTCGCCGGGCTCCGATTAAATAAAAATAAAAAATATATATTTTTTCACTTACAATTCAACCTAACTCAATTAATTTTTTTGAAAATAAAATCTTTTGAATCAATCTCTATTTTCTTCTATCGCTATTGGGTAGGGTTTCGCAGAGCATTATTTACCTGCGATTTTGATAGCTAAGATTTGATTTGTTTGAAATTTCTCGCATTGTCGGTTGTTGTACGCACAGCTGCGCAAAACGTCACTCTCGCCGAACGAGAAATATTGATAAATTCTGAAAATAATGGTGAGATGATCAACATCAATTTATGTTTGCTTGATTTTCATGTTCTTTGAATCAATGATATTATGTTACTTTTCTGGTGTTTCGTGATAGATTTTGTGGAGATAAAGTTATGTTGGTTATGTTGAGGTATTCAACTCTGCTTTTGTGAGGTTTATGTTGTTTTCATGCTGGATTTTAATTTGGTCGTTTTCTAGCTATTATGATACTCTTCTGGTGGTATTGCGGTATTATTTTAATGTTATTATGATGTTTTTGTGGTCTTATTGAAATAGTATTGTGGTAGTTATGTGGTGGTATTCGACTTGTGTTCTTGTGGTGTGTTACTGTTTTATTATGATGTTATTATGGTATTATTGAGGTGTTACTGAGATATTATTGTAGTGTTATTTTGGTGTTATTGAGATGTTATTGAGGTGTTATTTAAGTGGTATTGTGACAACTCTGTGGAGATATTGAACTGATATTGTTTCAGTGTTATTATAATGTTATTGTGATATTTATTATGGTGTCATAAAGGTATTATTGTGGTGTTATTTGATTGGTATTGCGGTGGCTCTGTGGTGTATATAACTAATGTTATTTCAGTGTTATTATGGTGTTGTTTGGTATTATTGTGGTGTTATTGATGTGTTATTGTGCAGTTATTGTGGCGTTATTATGATGTTATTGCGGTATTTTTGTGGTGTTATTGATGTGTTATTACGATGTTATTGTGGTGTTATTGAGATATTATTTCGATATTATTATGGCGTTATTGAGGTGTTATTATGATATTATTGTGACATTATTGATGTGTTATTGTGATGTTATTGTGACATTATTAAGATATTATTATGATGTTATTGTGGTGTTATTGTTGTGTTATTTTAATGGTATTGCAGTAGTTTTGTGGCAGCATTCGAATGGTGTTATTTTAATGTTATTATGGTATTATTGTGGTATTATTGTGGTGTTATTGGAGTGTTATTGAGGTATTATTGTGGTGTTATTTTATTAATATTATGGTGGCTCTATGGTGGATTTGACTGAAGTTATTTCATTGTTATGGTGGCGTTATTGAGTTGTTATTATAGTATTATTGTGGAGTTATTGAGGTGTTATTGCGATGTTATTGTAGTGTTATTGATGTGTTATTACGATGTTATTGTGGTGTTTTTGATGTGTTAGGTGTTATTGTAGTGTTATTTGAGTTGTATTGCGGCAGCTTTGTTGTAGTATTCTCGATTGGTGTTATTATGGTGTTATTGCGGTATTTTTGTAGTGTTATTTAAGAGTTATTGCATTGTAATTGTGGTTATTTTGAGGTGTTATTGTGATGTTATTTTGGTGTTATGATGGCCTCCGGGGTTGTGAGCATTATGGAGTGATACACCAAAAATATGTTTAATTTTTCATATATATTTTGTACTCATTTTTTGTGATATTGCACTTTAAATGAAGATATTTTTCATGTTTATTGCAGGTATAATGATTTTAGGCAATTGGAGCAAAAATAAGCAAAAAGTAACAAATTTAGAGTGAAAATAGACAAAAACCATAATTGTGTAGTTCTGGTGTCGTTGGCGCTAGAATGCGCGCTAACGTCGCGTCTTTTCAGACAGCCCGTATTAATTAAGCGCGATAGGGCACTGACGGCGCCTAATGTCAGTGGAGGCCAGATTCACTGTATTTGGACTACTTCTGGAGGGATTCTTGAAGCATCACTTTGGGAAATCGTCCCAAAACTATTTTAACATGATTTTGGCGCCAAAATTAAAGAGAGGAGTCTATAGAAGAAGTTGTGTAAGTGAAGTAAAGTGTGTGTGAGTTGAGAGAAAGTGTTTACAAAGAGTTTAGAGTTTAGAGTTTGGTGTAAAATGTTGTTTTGTGAGGGATTCTTCTCAAAAGAGTTGTAGGAGGAGAGGGAAAGTGAGAGATTGTTTCTTCCCTACTATTCCAAGAGAGAATTGTGTGTTATTGTGAAGAGAGAAGAAGATTCAAAGGAACTTCAAGGTATTTTCTTGGTGAAGAAATTGAGATAAATTGTATTTACTTCTTATTTTTTGTATGACTTTGCTTTTATATATAAAATCGTTGTTTTGTCGTATCTTCATCATGAATTATAAGTAGATTTTTTCATCTTTCTCCTTGTAATGATATATGGTGAAGTGATGTTTTAGATTGGATGTGTCATATAAGTGTTAAGAAATTGTGATGATTTTTCACTTCGTACTTCATTTACTTTTCGACCTGGCCAATTGAGTTGTTAAAATATATTGTGAAACAAATGATCCGAAAAGATTATGCTTTCTACAACAAAAGTGAAGATTACATTCAATGTCCATGAATGAGTGATATAGTTCATGGGACTTGGGTGTAAATAAATAGGGAAATATGCTTATTGGGCGTAGAATTGGAGATTTTAGGGTGACATACTAAAATTCCCAATTTAGTCCTAGTATTTGGAAACTAAAGCGAGAGTTAGCCTTCAAGAAAAGGGAAGTGGGAGCTCTGGAGTGAGAGCCAGTATCCTCCCAGCCTAACTACAGATTTAACGACTAAATCTAGAATTAGCCCATATTCTTTATAACACTCGAAAGAGGGTAAAGAATAGGTATGCTCCTATTTGACACAATACAAGAATCTTACTAATCTTTATCATTCACTCACCATCACATCATTGTGTGAGGGATGACACTTTCTCTAAATCGAACCTTGCAACACAAAACTTATTGTAGTAGTAGTTAACTTTAATTTGAAGTATAGAAAGTACTTAGTGATCTAAAAATATCTAACATCGTTAACCATTAGCAACTTTAGTATTTACTTTAAGTGCATTACAAATTTTGATGTTGGATTTTTATGCTACGCTTTAAGGTTTGCTTCCTCCCTGAGGGATCGATAACCAATACTCCGCTAGAGCCCTGTATTACTTGAACGATACGTATACTTGCGTATCGATTGGTTGCTTTCTTATTAAACTGATTATACTTTGTGACTGAATTGAAAATATTTCTCAAAAATTTATTCCAAGGTAGCAGTCTTGCATCAAATTTTTAGTGTCGTTGCCGGGGAGGCAATAGTAAATTGAGTAGTAACTAAAAACCTTTGTTTCATAATTAGTATTTGTGTGTGCTTATTTTAAGTGTGCGTATTTTGTATGTGTAGTTTTGGATCTGAAGGTTTAGTATCTTATGATTCAGAGTTAGTGTGTACCGTTAGAAAAATTCAAAAACAAAGAAAAAACCAAAAAAAATTGAACAAAATGGCGAACAATTTAGATAATCAAAGAAATGAAAATGAACATCAACCTAAACCTTTAAGAGATTATGTTAATCCTACATCAGATAAAATTCACTTAACTATTCAAAATCCTAATGTAGCTGCTAATTCATTTGAACTTATACCTATCCAAATGGTACAAAATAATCAATTTGGTGGAACACCAAATGAAAATCCTAATTTACATCTTGCTAGTTTCTAGAATTATGTTCTACATTTAAATATGACGGAGTATCGAACGATACTGTCAGACTTAGAATTTTTCCTTAAGGGATAAAGCTAAGGCGTGGTTAAATTTGTTAGCACCTGGATTTATCAGAACTTGAGGAGAACTATCACCAAAAAAATTTTCAAAGTATTTCCCTTCATCAAAAGTTGCTAAGCTTAGAAAGAATATTACATCTTTCTATCATTTTGAAGGGGATTCAACATATGAAGCTTGGGAAAAATTTAAAGATCTCCTTAGGAAGTATCCACATCATGCATTACCAGATTAATTAATAATTCAAACATTTTATAATGGATTAGTGGGATCTCTTAGATCGATCATTGACGCTGCTTCTGGTGGATCGTTAATGTCAAAACCTTTTAATGAGACATATTCTTTATTTGACGAGATGACTACTAATAATTTTCAATGGCCTTCTGAACGGGTAAATCTAAAAAGAGTAGATAGTATTTATGATTCTGATGCAATATCTATGTTGGCTTCTCAGATTGTTGCGACTTCAAAGAAAATAGATCAATTCGGAATAAACTATTCTCAAACGCCTCAGGTGTTAGAGGATAATTCATTGGGACAAATAGTAGATTCTTAATCATCTTATGAGACTTTGAATGTTATAAATAACAGATCAACAATCCTTATTCTAATTATTATAATCTCGGTTGGAAAAACCACCCAACCTTAAATTGGAATAATAATACTGCTACTGTTAATCCGCTGTGGGGGAACAATTTTGTAAACCCATTGGGAAATTTGAACAACCAGGGAAACACTAGTTATAGACCTTCTTATCCTTCAGGTTTCAATAGTAACCCGCAATTTAAGGAAAAACAGTTGTCTATGGAAGAATTAATATTAAACATGAGTAATCAATTACAAAGTCAAGGTAACCAATTACAAAGTCAGGGAGCAGCTATTAAAACTATTGAAAATCGATTAGGATATATTGTTACTGCACTTAGTAATAAAACTTTAGGAACTTTCCCTAGTAATGTTGAAATTAACCCAAAAGATCAAAATAATGAACAAATTAAGGCTATACAGTTAAGAAGAGGGAAAAAATTGAAATGAAGAGTGCAAAAAGATGTTGAAGTTGAAAAAGAAAAGGTGGAAACTAAATGAAATGATAATATATATACTAATTTAGAATATCCGCTTAAACCGGTGAAAATTACAGTTGAAAGATCGCCACCTCCATTTCCTCAAAGATTAAAGCAACAAAAGAGAGATAAACAATTCTCAAAATTCCTATAAATTCTTAAAAGATTAACAATAAATATACCTTTTGTTGAAGCCTTAGAATAAATGCCTAATTATGTGAAGTTTATGAAGGATATATTAAATAAGAAAATGAAATTTATAGATAATGAGACCATTGCACTCAGTGAAGAGTATAACACAATTATTCAGAAAAAGCTTTCACAACAACTCAAAGATCTTGGTAACTTCACTGTACCTTGTGCTATTGGAGAATTTTTTTTGGAAGATCCTTATGTGATATGTGAGCCATTATTTATATCATGCCTTTATCAAATTCAGTAACTCTTTAGTTAGTCGATCATTCTATTACCATCCTAAAGGAGTTGTTGAAGATGTTTTAGTAAAAGTTGATAAATTTATCTTTCACGTGGATTTTATTGTTTTAGATATAGAGGAAGATAATGAAATTTCTATCATTTTGGGAATACCATTCCTTGTTACTGGAAGAGCTATGATAGATGTTCAAAAATGAGATTTAACTATGAGAGTTAATGATTAAGAGGTGACATTTAATATATCAAAAGCTATAAAATACCTTGCAATAGAAAACGATGATGAATGCTTTCGAATGAACATTTGTGACAACTTAAAAGATGAGTATTTTATGGAGAAGTTCAATGAAAAAAGAAACAAGAAGATTTGAAATGTGAGGCTGAAAATGAAATGAAATATAAATATGATGAGATAGATAATGAAGAACTGGATTATGATCAAAAAATATTTGAGATGTTGGATATTACAAAAAATGATAATAAAAGTTTAATCTCACCTATCATAAAACCTCCTGAACTTGATATGAAAATACTTCCTAACCATTTGAAGTATGTGTTCTTAGGAGAATTATCTACATTACCAGTTATTGTATTCTCAGATTTAAATGATTTCTAGATACATCGAAAAGTTATAGAAAAGCTTTTGGTTGGACGTTAGTTGATATTAAAGGACTCAGTTCTTCGATCTGTATGCATAGAATTCTATTGGATGAACAACATAAATCTAAAGCTGATCCACAAAGGAGATTAAATACATTGATGAAGGAAGTAGTAAAGAAAGAAATTTTAAAACCAATTTGGATGTTGGAATTATATATCTTATTTCAGATAGTGCATGGGTAAGTCTGATTCATTGTGTTCCTAAGAAAGGAGGAGTTACAGTTGAATAAAAGAAATGAATTAATAATTGATCCCCGAATATTTACGATTACATTCTTCACTTTATATTTCTTTTCAATGATATTATCTCTTTCTTTGCAACGACACCAAAAACTTGATTTCGAAGCAAATAAGAAATATATTTTAATTGTTTTATAATATGAGGTTCTACACAAGTATACGTATCGTTTATCAAGTAATATATGATTTTCTAATTAAGCTCCGAGATATCGAACTCACAGGAAAATGTCTAAAAATATAAAGAAATAAGAAAATTAACTTTTTGCTTTTTAAATTGATTTTGTAAAATATGTTTTAAAATAGATAATTTGAAAATTATTTTTGATGTTTTTTAATAAAAGTTAAGCAAGCAACTAAAATTAACAAGATTACTAAATGATATGAAAGCAATGAGAATAAAATATCTTTTTCCTCTTTTAATGAATCATTAATAATTATGGAATTTCATTGTGGAAGTATTTAAATGTGTTGTGCCAAATACGAGCAATTATATTCTTTACCCTTACTTGGTTCTATAAATAAAATTGGTTAATGTGAAGCTTTGAAATTTTGTAGATGGGTTAGTCAGGAAGATACCAGCTCTCACTCTAGAGTTCCCTCTATTCCCTTCACCTGGGGGCTAACATCTCATAACAAAATTTTTCACCTCAAACCAAATTAGGGGGCTTTAGCCTGTCATTCTAAAGACCTCTAATTTTACTCCCAAATAAAAGCATATCTCCCTATTTATTTGCATTCAATTATATGGACTACAATTCTCATCCATACAATTACATATGATTCTTTTCAATTATTGATTGAAATAATACCGCATTGGATCTTACATAATTTCACAATAAATTTTAACATCTTAATTGGCCAAATTAAGATGTAAATTAAGTGTAAGGAAATAAATCATCACAACTTCTTCCAACATTAAACTTATATACTTCACACAACTTCCTTCCATAATTTAATTACTTCATCATTTAAAAGGAAAAAGATAAAGAAAACTATTTAGAACTTATGGATAAAACACAAACACAACTTGATTTGAAAGTAGAAATCATAGTGAAAACATAATAAGTTTTACTTAAAAACCAAATGTAAAAACAAAGATAAACATTTATCTGAAAATCCTATCCATAAGACTCTTGGAGTTCCTCTGAAATTTTGCTTTCCACTAAAAGACTCCACAGAGGTTGGTGCCCAACTCTGTTGACTCCAACTCTGACTTTAAACTCCAATACCAACTAGATAAATGCATAAAAGAAAATTGGTGAGAAGAAGGCTTCACACCAACCCCTTTCTCCTTTAAAACTCTCTTAAACTAAAAAGACTTAACTAAATAACTCTAAACTGTAAAAAGAAGACTCTAAAAAGACTAAGGGGGACTGAGAAAAAAAATTAATAAGGACTAGAAGAAGAATCTAAACTGATTCCATGTCTTCATTTTAATAATTCTCCAAAAAGTTCTTTGGTGTCTCTTCAAATCATGTCCGGATTCAATGTATCCACCGAAGAATGCATCTCTTCATTCAAATATACCGCCCAAAGTAAGTTAAGGAAATTACCACCAAAAGTTTCTTCAAACACCCCTTGAAAATGACGCCAAATTTGATTTAATTTGTATTTTTTAACTGACGCGCTTATGTGCCAACCATGCGACGCTTAGCCGCCATAAGTCAAATTTTCACATAGCTCATTTTTGCTTCAAATTTGATCCTCTTTTGCTTCTTTTTATCATAATCAGTCATTTTAATCATACCTGCAAGAAAAACACAAAAATACCTTCCATTAAAGTGCAATATCATCAAAAATAGGTATAAAATGTGAATAAAAATACTATATATTTTAGGTGTATCAATAATCACGAGAAAAGTCACTGGTTGGAGAATCTGTATTGATTATAGAAAATTAAATGTCGCCACTAGGAAAGATCACTTTCCTTTACCTTTTCTAGACCAAATGTTGGATAGGCTTGCTGGGCATAAATATTTTTGCTTTTAGATAAATATACCGGCTATCATTAAATACCAATAACTCATGACGATCAAGAAATTAACACATTTACTAGTGCTTATGGAACATTTATTTTTCGACCAATGCCCTTTGGATTATGTAACGCACCTGCAACATTTCACAAATGTATGATGTTAATTTTTAGTAATATGATTGATAATGGAATAGAAGTTTTTATGGATGATTTCCTCGTATTTGGAACTTCATTTGATGCTTACTTAAATAATTTAGAAAAAGTTTTGGAGTTATGCGAACAAATAAATTTAGTTCTAAATTGGGAGAAATGACAATTTATGTTTGCAGGAGGAATTGTGCTTGTCATAAAATTTCTGAATATGGCATGAAAGTAGACCCTGCACAGATTCAAATTATCGTGAAACTACCACCTTCAACTACTGTTAGAGGGGTGAGAAGGTTTTTAGGACATGTTATTTTCTATATGCGTTATATTAAAGATTTTTCAAAAATTACTAAGCCTCTGTGCCAACTTTTAGAAAAAGATAAGAAATTTGATTTTAATAAATAAAGTTTAAATGCCTTTGAATTATTAAAAGAAAATTACTACCCCTATAATAGTTTCAGCTGATTGGGAGAAACCTTTTGAACTTATGTGTGATGCTAGTGATTATGCACTTTGAGCTATTTTAGGACAATGATATGATAAAATTTTCAAAGTTATATATTATGCTAGTAAAACTCTTAATGAAGCTCAAATTAATTATACCACTACTACTGAAAGAGAGTTATTAGCGACTGTATATGCTTTTGAAAAAATTAGGCCGTACTTAATTTGGACTAAATGTATAGTGCATACAGACCATTTTGCTATCAAGTATTTAATGCAAAAGAGGGATGCTAAACCAAGATTAATCAGATGGGTACTTCTAATGCAAGAATTTGACTTCATGATAGTGGATAGAATAGAATATGACAATCAAATAATTGATCATTTATCTGTACTGAAACAACATGAATTATCTAATTTTGAAGATGAAATCATAGAAACTTTTCATGATGAACAACATTATAATATTAAGGAATGGAATTTATCGTGGTATGCTGATATTGTGAACTATATTTTAAGTGATATTTTACCTCCTGAATTACCTAAGCAACAACTAAAAAAATTTATGTATGATGCCAAATTTTACTTTTGGGATGACCCATATTTATATAAACAATGCAAGAATCTAGTTATTAGGAGATGTGTGCCTTATTAATAAATTAAACCAATTATTCAGAGATGCCATGATTCTGAATTTGGGGGATATTTTGGAACTGACAAAATTGCACATAAGATTTTACAATCTGGATTCTATTGACCTATGATGCGCCTCCGGTGTGTGTTGTTTTTCTGTGTGTTTTATGTTCGTAAGTATACGCACACACTAGAGGTCCTCTTTAAGTATACGTATCTCTTGACCTCACTTTTGTTGAGGTCTAATCTTTCTTTAGAATAACTTGCTAGCCATAGGACATTCTTGGTGAATATCTTAAAAGAATAGCAATGGAACCCTCACCCCATAGTAAATTAAGTCACTTTTTTGCTTCACTTGAAGTTTTCAAATGCTTAAAGTCTAACCTCTAAATGTTTAGGAGTATGAAACCAAGCATTAGGAAGCTCAAGGGGAGTTCCATATAGGATGATCAAGCCTTAGGACTTACCCTGGATGGTTTGGGTGAGACTCACACACACTTACACATCACACACTCACACACTCACACACTCACACACTACCTCACAACTCTAAACCAAACTTCTTCACACTTGATCCCCTACTCTTTTGGAAATTCATGTGGGTGGTTCCCCAAGCTCTTAGCCCCAAGCTACGGCTTGGTTAGTATTAGTAAATGGAGGATCCAAATGGGGAATTCCCTTGGTCCATGGCTCAAATGAGTTATCAATTCTTTTCATCACCAATTTTACCAAAAAAATCTCAACTTTTGACCCCTTTGTCCCTAAACTCCACAAAATAACCAAATTACCCATAAAATCCTAATTTTCCCCAAAATTTCCAAAATCAATCAAAATTACCAAAATCCCTTAAACGTCATCCCAAAACATCTCTCACCACTTAAAATACCCAAAACACATGAAATTTACCAAAATTCACAAAATACCCTCAAAATACCCACACTAGCCCAAAAACTCCAAAAATTCCCAAAAATTCCCAAAACCCTACAAATATTCCCAATTTTAATTTTGAACCACCACATTATCCCAATTTGACCAAATTTGCGCAATTCAACTAAAATCCCCAAATTGCCCCTTAAGGCCCAAAATGCCCGAATTACTTCCAATGTCCACCAAATGAACATCAATCCTCCTCAATTCCAATTCCAAACTTTAATTCAACATCCCTAATGCCAACCCAAGCCAAATCTAAGCTTAATTTGACCCACATTTGAACTCAATTTCAACACAAACCAAAAAGGCCCAATTTTAACCATATGGCCCAATTCCCCCAAATTAAACCTAATGTTAATCAATTACCCCTAATTTTAGATTCTAAACTCTTCATGACATTCCACTAAACAAAATTGAACCACCAATTGCCCCCAATTTGAGCCCAAACCTCACCCAAGTCCAACCAAATCTAAAAAAATCCCAATTTTGCCCCAAATTGGTCACATGTTCAAAATCCATTGAAGGCTCTAACCCTAAAATCTCCACCCAATTTATGTCAAGAACTCTTTATGACATCACCATAGACCATTTTGAACCATCGATTGAGTCATGAACCAACTCTAGCCTAACCCAAACTTAAGCTAACCCAAATGTTCCAAAATTGACCAAATACCCAAATTTCCCCAAATACACCTCCCAAATCAACCCAAAACCATTCCAATCCTTTTCAAAATGTTTCATGACAATCATACACACATTATTGCTCAATCAATTGGGCCTAACCCAAGCTTGAACCCAACCTAGCCTAAATTGAACCCATATGACCCAAAATTGAACCCATGAGCCAAGTTGACCAAACCTTGCCAAATTGATCAAACCAAACATTCAACATCCACTAAGTTGACCCTAGAGACTGAGCTAGATCAACCTAGCCTCCTCTAGTGGAGCCATGGACCATGGGTCCCCTAAATTAAGGGATCCCATTCCTTAAATGGGAAAACCAAAGAGAAATTTGCAATGGATCCCTAACCACTTAACTTTACCCCACTCATGGTCTGCCCACCTGACCACCTAACCACTGACTACCTCCCCTGGCTTGGCCGGCCGGCCTAGTCGATAGAGAAACCCAAATCGAGAGCCACTTCCTCCCCTTTAAACCGAAGTTCACCCATCCTGGTTGTCCATCTCTAATTGCTCACTGAAGCTCTTCAGCACTCCATCGAAGTAGTTGACTCCACCCATAGCCAAGCCCTGAGCTCAATCCAATTCCATGGCCATAAATAGATCTCTCCACGGCCAAAGCGGGGCACTAAAATTTTCTTAAGGAAACCCTGTCAAATTGCTTCTAGATCTTCCTTAAGACCTCCTGAGTGCAATCTCACTATCCTCCAGCCCTAATCCCCACTGTCCATAGCCAATTTCCCCACTAAAATTCCAGCCAAAACGAGGAAAATTTCAATTGCACCTCCCCACTGCCTAAAACCCTAAACCAACTTGCTCTACATCATCACTAAAGCAAAAGAAGAAGTTCTCTCATCAACATCCCATCACAAAGAACCCTCATACCAGACATTGTTCAGCAACCGAAATTGAGCTTGATCGAACTTGGGTCTAGACACTTCACCACGACCAGAGGCTTCATCTCGAAGCTCGTTGGGTCCAATCGAAGCTGCCACAACCATCTGATTGAGGCTTCTCCTCTCAGACAAAGGTATTGAACTTCACCTTCATACCGAGCCATTTTTGATTCTCCATGCATGTTGAGTTGATTTCAGGCTAGGTTAACCGTATAAATAGGTTTGTCTATGTTAGATGAGTCAATTGAAACAAACCCCATGTGACTTGATTGAGTTTAGCTCAAGTTCTTGAGGCTAGAAGGTGGACGGCTCTCAGGATGAACCAGTCGAAGACGATGAAGGAGCGTCATTGGATCAAGCGTGTAATGGACGGATGGCTGAGATTGCGTCGGATAGAACCTTGAGATATAAAGCGCGCGGTGACCTGGAGGGCGGCGTCGAATAGGAATGCGCCGCTTGTATCTTCGAAGCCACCGTAGGATGAGTTGGCGCTGCGTCACTTAAGTGAGAAAATAAGGATTAAATGGATTTATTTAATTCAGCTAACTTTAAAAATTCATAACTTGGTGTAGAAAAATCATAAAAATAAAATAAAAATACCCTATTTCTCAGTGAACAAAGGAGAAAAATGTGGAAATGGTTTCATGTTTATTTGATGTGTATTTTATTTTTAATTAATTAAATACAGTATTTAGTGTTTAAATTCTCCATTTGCATAGTTATTTCACCATGGCTTGATCTTTGGGGGCTTGATCTCTCTGTCATGAGGGATCTTCCCTGATTTTTCCAAGCTTAGAGAAGTTCTCTATGAGGAGATCTTTATTTTCTAAGATTTCCATGTTCGTTTTGGTATAAAAATTATAATAATTAAAATATTTATCAGAAAAATCCATAGTAAATTTAGTAGGTTCACTGTGACTAGAGGAACATAGGAAAAGTGTAAGCTTGGTTTAACTCATTAAGTATAACCCTAAATGTAATTACCATAAATGCTAAAAAAATAAATGGGATTAAATGTAAATGAAAATAACATAAAAATCATTCTCCATTGTAATCTAAGATTAGAGAAATACACCAAAAATTTTTAATTCAATTGGAGTTAATTTAAACACTTAAATGAATTTTTAAAGTTAAATAACATTTTTTGCATTAAAATAATTCTAATAATGAAAATACGCTTAAAAAAATCACCAAACTAATTTTTGGGAGTACTTTGTGATCAGAGGAGCCCTTGAAACATAAGATTCCAATTAAAATAAAATTTTCATTTTTAAACATTATTTTAATATTTAAATAATTAAAAATTAATAAAATCTCAAAATTAATAAAATTTATGGAAATGTTTTAAATTATCTCCTAATCACTTAGGGACAATTGAAATAGTTTTCTTAACCCTCTAAGTAATGATATTAAATTTTGAAGGGTTAAAATTATTTTTAAAGGCTAAAATGGAATTTCCTTAATATATCACCAAAATAACTCTAATAATTAAAATATAAATCATAAAAAGATAAAATTTGATTCTATGGGTTTCGTAGCCTCAGAGAGATTTAAGAAAATATAAAACATAATTTTTCAATTAAATAATATTTTATATTTAATTAATACTAAAAAATGAAATAATGATAACAATTAAATTAAAATTAAAAAAAATCATGAAATTTGGTCAAATTGATTCTCTGATCTATGTAAACCTCCAACAATTTCCTTTGAGACACATGCTTTATTTTTACTAAGTTATTGTAATTTTTTTTGAAAATCCTTATTTTGTATAAAAATAATTATATAAATTAAATTAAATTAAGAAAAATCACAATTTTCCCTCTAATGCTTTAATTGACCCACAAGTGGGGTAATATAAAAATTTTGAAGTCATTTGAGTTAAATTGGATTAATTATGAAGTGATAAGGCCATTAGGGGCAAAAGTGCAATTTTGAAAATTTAGCATTAATTAAACATTTAGGCTTGATTTAAAGGGTAAAAGGGTAATGAATAATCTTAATAAACATGTTTAAATGATTAAAATACATGAAGGGATAAATGGTAGAAACCCATCTCATTTTTGTCACATTAAAAGATAAGCTTATAATTTTACTAATCATATTAATTTGGATGAAAATTAAATTAAATGATCCTTAAGGTTAGGAGTTGATTTTAGAAGTTGATAACTCACTAATTCAACACCCTTAGTTGATGATAAAATAATGATACAATACAATAACAAGAATCATGTTCATGTAACTCAACTTTATTAAAAAGTTATAAATATACCAACTAAAACCTTAAGGGCCTAGTAGTGATCAAGGCTTAATTGAAATTTGAGTAATCAAGTTTAGAAAACATGACACAAATAATTTTAAAAGACATTTGAAATACTACAAGCCCATAAAAATTTGTTGAATTCTTTCATAAATCAATTTTCCCCTAAGGGCCCCACTTACATAATTATAATTAAATATAAAGTGATATTTACTCCACCTTTTGGGATAATTTAAAACATTAGTTCATTGAGCATAAGGGTATGAAATAAATGAATCATTTAGTGAGTATGATAAGTTCAGATGAACTCAAGAAAGTTCAAAAGGATTGTGAAATACCTATGTATCCTCTGGATCTTTTCACAAGTCTTCTGGACATTTTATAGGGCAACTAAACCTATCATACATATTAAAGGAAAACATCTCCCAAATGAAATAAATAGGACCCACCAAGTTGTGACATAGGATTTTATAGGCATGTGACTAACCTATCTATAAGCTTTTACTTTTCTACAATTCATAAATGTTTATTGTAAAAGATACTAAAGTTTCAGGTGGAGGAATGAGAAGATTCGCTAGGTACACTTTTATAATTTTATAGTACCTTCCTTTACTGTACTTTTCTTGCTTATGAGTTTGCATGATAAACAATAATGTCACCCTGCATGAAAACCAAAACTTTTATGATAGCCAAAAAACTGAAAATAAAATCAAAAATAAAATCAAAACAAGATAAAATTCATCGCCACAACAATCAAAATATCAGATAACTCAAAATTTAATCACAAACAAAACAAAAATTACAATTGCAACTAAATTAAAATATCTCTATCAAATGATTTGGAATCCATCGGATGATGAACCTATGGCTGCTAACGAGATTTCCTGATCCACTGAAAATTTTATAGTTTTTAATGCTTATTTCATACCTATTTTTGATGATATTTGACTTTAAAGAAAGGTATTTTTTCATGATTTCATGCAAGTACGATGATTTGAGTCCTTTGGAACAAAAGGAAGCAAAAAGGAGCGAATTCGGAGCAAAATGAAAATGAGGCAAATTGAACATTTTGACCCAGAGCGCCGAACAACGCCTTCACTAGCGCCGGATCGCGCCCAAATCTAGAGAGTTTGGACGGAAGACTGAAAATGGCGTCGGGCGACGCCCTATCGAGCGTCGGACCGCGCCCTATCGCAAATTCAACCAGATTCAATGTATTTTGCCAGATTTTGGAGGGGTGCTTGAGGGAACTCTTGGGAAAGTCAGTTTTAGCTGAATTTAAATGAATTTGGAGCTAAAAATAAGGGAGTCTCTTCAGTGTTTTTCAGAGTCTTTTCATTGTTCTTGAGTGGAGAGTCGATTAGAGAGAATTTAGGGATTAGTGTTTAGTGTGTTTTCTCTACTAACGAGTGTAGGAGGGGAGGAAAAGTGAGATATTTCTTCTTCTTTACTAATCTTAAGAGAGAATTGTGTGTTGTTGAGAAGAAAGAAGAGGTGTTAAAGGAATTTCAAAAGATTCACTTGGGGAAGAAATTGAGATAAGTTGTATTTACTTTTCTTTGTTTATATGACGTTGCTTTTATATATAAAATCCATCTTTTATCGTACTTTCCTCATGAGTCTTGAGTAGATTTCTTTGTCTTCCTCCTTTTCATGTGATGTGTTGATGTCGTGATATGGAAATGATGTGCCGATTTAATATAGAAATTTTGTGATGACTTTTTCACTTCGAACTTCATTTACTTTTTTATCAGACCAATTGAATTGTTAAAACTTGTTGTGAGACATATGTTCCGAAAGGACTGTGAGTTCTACAACAAAAGTGAAGGTCACATTCAATGTCCGAGAATGAGTGACGTAAATCATGGGGTTTGGGTGCAAATAAATAAATAAATATGTTTTGATGGGCGTAGAATTAGAGATTTTGGAGTAACATGCTAAAATCCCCAATTTGGTCCTATGGTTTGAAAACTAAAGCGAGAGTTAGCCTTCGGGCGAAGGGAAGTGGGAGCTCCGTAGTGACAACCGGTATCCTCCCAGCTTAACCACAGATTTAGGGACTAAACCTAGGATTAACAAATGTTATTTATATTGCTCGGAAGAGACTAAATAATAGGAATGCTCCTATTTGGCATAGTACAGTTGTATCACTGATCTATGTCACTAAATCATCCCATTATCATTGGAAGGGAGGAGGATTCTTTCTTGGAATTTGAACTTTTGTTATAAAATTTAATCTTATGTTTGTTAATTGTGTTAGAAGAGTAGAACAGACTTTGGTAGAATTAGTAACTGCTACTATCTGAACATCCTTAAATTATTAGTGATTGATGCAATTGTGTTGTGATTCGAGTGGTAATTTTTGTGCTTCATTATAGAGTTTGCAAACCTCCTCGTGGGATCAATAACCAGTACTCCACTAGAGCTCTGTATTACTTGAATGATACGTATACTTGCATTTTAAATGTGTGACTTACTATAAATCTAATCAATATATATATCTGAGTTCATAAAATATTGACATTTAAAAAAGTCACACCAAGTTTTTGGCGCCATTGCTTGAGAGGTAACAATAAAAGTAAATTTTGTAGTACTCAAAAACTTATATTCAAATTACAAGTCATAATTGTGTGTGCTTGCTTATTGCTAGTGTGCTTATTGTGATTGTGCATGCGTAGATTCAAAACTGAAAATTTAGTACCTTACGATTCTGAATTGGAGCGTACTATTAAAAAGATTTGAAAACAAAAGAGAGAACTTAGAAATTTAAATCAAATGGCAAACAATCTAAACAATCAAAGAATTGAAAATGAAAACCAACTAAGACCATTAAGAGATTATGCTAACCCTACATTATATGAAATTCACTTAACCTGATGTAGCTGTTAATTCATTTGAGCTTAAATCTGCTATTATCCAAATGGTACAAAATAATCAATTCGGTGGAACATCGAATGAAGATCCTAATTTACATCTTATGAGTTTTCTAGAACTATGTGCTACATTTAAATATGATGAAGTGTTAAATGATGTTGTTAGACTAAGGCTTTTTCCTTTTTCATTAAGGGATAAAACCAAGGCTTGGTTAAATTTGCTAGCACCTGGATCTATTAGAGCTTAGGGAGAACTTTCACAAAAATTCTTATCAAAGTATTTTCCACCATCAAAGACTGCTAAGCTTTGAAATGATATAAAATCTTTCAGTCAATTTGAGGGAGAATCAATATATGAATCTTGGGAAAGATTTAAAGATCTTCTTAGGAAATGTCCACATCACGCTCTACCAAATTGGTTAATAATTAAAACATTTTATAATGGATTAGTAGGATCTCTTAGATCAATTATAGATGTTGTTGGCGATGAATCACTAATGTTAAAACCTTTTGAAGAGACTTATGCTTTAACTGAAGAAATGAACTACTAATAATTTTTAATGGCCTGCTGAACAGGTAAATCGAAAAAAAAGTAGCCATTATTCATGATTCTGATGCTATAACTATGATAGTTTCTCAAATCGCCGCTCTTTCAAAGAAAATAGATCAATACAAAATCAATTATCCTCAAATGCTTTCGGTGTTAGAAGAAAATTCAATAGGATAAAATATTGATGCTCAATCTTCATATGAAACCTTAAATGCGATAAACAATAGACAAGGCAATCATTATTTGAACTATTATAATCCCGGTAGGAAAAATCACTCGAATTTAAACTGGAATAATAACAATAATGTTAACACTATTAATCCTCAGTGGGGGAACAACCCAGTAAAGCCATTAGGAAACTTGAAAAACCAGGCAAATATGAATTATAAACCTTCTCATCCTTCGGGCTTCTATAATAATCCACAATTTAAGGAAAAGAAGTTGTCTATGGAAGAAATGGTTCTGAATATGGAAACTCAATCACGAAGCCAGGGAGCTGCAATTAAAAATATAGAAAATCAATTAGGACATATTGCTACTGCACTTAGCAATAGACCTTCAGGAACACTCCCTAGCAACGTTGAAGTAAATTCAAAAGAGCAAGGTAAAGAACAAATCAAGGTTATTTAATTAAGAGGTGGAAACAAATTGGAAACAAGGATCCAGAAAGAAAATGAAGTTGAAAAAGAAAAGGTGGAAACTGAAAAAGAAAATGAAAATTTATATCCATAATTAGAATATTTATTAAAACCAATGAAAATCACTGTAGAAAGACCGCCACCACTGTTTCCTCAAAGATTAAAGCAACAAGATAAAGGAAAAAAATTGCTAAATTTTTAGAAATCTTAAGAAAGTTATCTGTGAATATTCTATTCAATGAAGCTTTAGAACAGATGGAATTGTAAGTTTATGAAGGATATACTCGGCAAAAGAGGAGTTTACTAGATCATGAAATTTTGTTGCCTTTGTCGGCATATTTTTAGGTTTGTGGTGTTGTATTTTTTGAAAAGAGGTCGCTACGAGAAATTGTCGGCGAATTTTTAATTTAATTTAAATAAATAATTTGAAAAGTAGTATTTGATTTTGAAAATAATTTTAAATTTGAAAATTTTAAGATATGAAATCAAACTGATATCACATCACGAATAGTTTATATAAGCAGTAGCACCACGGAACCATGTATCGCCCGAAGAATGAACACAACTGCTTGATGATGGGGCTCGATTAAATAAACCAGAAAGGTTTGTGACATCCGTTTAGTCTGCCAGACAATTTTATAAGCCGACGAGTTCCCTGCTTAATATAAATGAATTAAGCGGGGTTTATATTCACAACGTTCTTAAGGATTCCTATGAGGCGAGCCCACATAGTTAATTACATCTTAAGTGACGAAATCACTAAGAAAACTCTCGATAATAATCGATGGTTTAATTCTCGAAATTTGAAGTTTAAGTTTTCGAGGTTGAATTTTGGAATTCTGATAGGGAATGGATCAGAATTTGGAACATTTTATTTTAGGAGTCGAAGGAAGAGAAGTAGGGGATGTCACGGACAGAAGTGAACTTCGGTGGCTGAGACTATCCTAATGTTAGGCTTTGAATTTCGGAAGTGAATTTATTTAAGTTTCGATCACGATTAATTATAGGAATTACATTTACATAATCACTGATTATACAAATAACTTGAAAGGTAGGAGGTTTTCCATCGTATCGGACGACAACCTCGGAATCCTAAGCGAGTTAGGGCTTATATTGCACAGCAAGACTGTACAAAGGAGCCCTAAAAGAACAGGTGAGGATTTATGTCGCACTAGTGACTACCTCGAATCTACGCGAAGCATTGTTTAAGGCCCAAGAATAGTTTTCTTGATGTCGACGCGAGTTTCTTTGTTGACGATGGCCGTCTTTGCTCGCCATGCTCCGAGCTCCTTGTTGTTGCGAGAGGTTTAGTTGTAGAAGATGAAAAATCAAGAGATGAGGAAGTGTTTGGTTTTATAGAAAGTCTTAATTTCCATATGTCTTTAATATTTTAATTAAAACGGATCTTAAAGTTGATTAAACGGAAGCGATTAAGATCGCGGGATTACATAAATCGCTAGATTATTTTCATCGAATTCACTTAGCAGTCCGGATGAATTTGCTAAGCTGTTAAATGAGTTCCGCACTTTCATTTAGACCGTGGGAAATCTGAGTGCTTAGCGTGGGTTACATCATCGAGGTATTCCCGCTCTTTCGATGAGACGTTTTAATTTAGTTGTAGTTGTAGTTTTGTTGTTTTGTTTGTGATTAAATTTTGAGTTATTTTATATTTTGAATGTTGTGGCGATGAATTTTATCTTGTAGTGTCTTTTAATTTAGTTATAGGTTTCAGTTTTGGTTTTTAACATCCTAAGGTGTAGGTTTTCATGCATTTGTTGTTTATCATGCGAAAGGTAAGTGCGATGCGATTAAATAAATTGCGGTAAAGTAAATTGCAATAAAATAAAGGCGTGCACGGAGAGGTCTTCCCGTCATCTGAAGCTGCACTTAAAACACAGTTAGAATATTTAAGCATTTAAAGTAATTTCTAGGTAAAACTACGGGAAGGGTTATGGTTTTACACGAAATCCTAATCTATGGTAGTCGTTCCTATGACGTCTGGGTCTTGATTTTGGTTTTAAGGATGATTTTCTTCACGAAGAACAACTAAGCTCAATTTGTTCTTAAGGACATTCCATCATATTGAGGAAGTGTTTAAGGCAGATGTAAACATCTTTTCGTATTTCGGGGTGTCCCAAGTCCGAATAGTTATTGTTAGTGAATTAATCATCCGGGGTGTTTGAGTTAAGTTTTATTTCTTGCTCGGTGAATTAGGATGTTTGAATATCCTTATGAGTGAAGTGTCATTTCACTTGATACTCCATTTAGGAGTTATAATAGTAAAAGCTCTAAGGGCGAAAATGATATTTAATGATTTGTGATTCGAATTTAAGTTCGAATTAATGATTTAAGTTTGGAATAGTGTTCAAGTTATTTTAGATTTATTTTGAATTCTTCATGTCTTTATATTTAATTTAATTTAATTTAATTTAAATTAATTTAATTTAATATGTAGTTTAATTTAATTTAATTTAACTTAAGTTAATTTAATGTAATATGACTTAGCTTAATTTAATTTAATTTAATTTAATTTAATTTAATTTAGTTTTAATTTAATTTAATTTAATTTAATTTAATTTAATTTAATATAATATAATATAATATAATATAATATAATATAATATAATTTAATTTAATTTAATTTAATTTAATTTAATTTAATTTAATATAATTTAATTTAATTTAATATAATATAATATAATTTAATTTAATTTAATTTAATTTAATTTAATTTAATTTAATTTAATTTAGTTTAATTTAATTTTTAATTTTTAATTTAATTTTTAATTTTAAAAGTTTGTTTAAATAATTTAACTTTAATTTAATTTAATGATTAAGCACTTTTAGCATTTAAATCTTAAACTTGGATTATCATTTTAATTAGGAATTAAATATTATTGGAGGGGGGGGGGGATGATTAATTTGGGGATTTTAAATTAAAGAACAAATCTCCTCCTAATAATATCCTTTATTTTTAATAATTCCAATTTTATTATTCTTCCAAATTTAACTAATTATTTAATTAAGAGTTTATTTCAATTATTTTAAATTGTTTAGTAGGTTTCTACCCTTTAATTATCTAAATTTCAATCATCGAATCAAGTTAAAATCAAATATTTTACCTATTAATTTCATTAAGCCTAAAGTCTTAATTAAAGGGTTAAGATACAGCTTCTGTTTTGCCCTTCAAGCCTAATAATTTCATAACTCACTAAATTGAGCTCAAATGAATTTAGAGTACATGTGACCTCACTCATATGTCGATAAAGACATTAGAGGAGAAAATGTGATTTTTATATATTTAATTTATTTATGTAATTATTTTTGGTGGAAAATAAGAACTTCAAGGAAAATTTAATAATAATATGACCAAGGGAAAGTTTCTGTCCTTAAGAAAATTATGGAACATTCCTAATGACCAAAGGACCACTTGGACCAATTTTTGTGATTTTTTGAATTGTATTTTATTTATTAGGATTATTTTTAAGCTCTGGAGTATTAATTAATTTAAAAATAGAATATATAAGTTGAAAAATGAATTTCATAATTTTAAAATTCTCTCTGATATCAAGTATTCCAGAGAACCAAATTTTACAATTTTCTGATTTTCTTTGATTTATTATAATTATTTTGGTGAAAATGCTAGAAAATACATTTTTTAATTTTAAAATTACCCTAGTGCTTTAAAATTTAATGTCTCATTAAATAGACCAAAGAAAAATATAGGGTTTGTTCCTAAGTGATTATATTTCAAAATATGACATTTTGGTGAATTTTATTATTTTTGTGATTTTTATTATTTTTAATTATTAAAATATTAAAAACTAATGATGAAAAATCAACTTTTTTTTAGAAAATTGAAATTTTAATTTTCTTAAATTCCCCTGATATCAGAGAACAAAGCCAAATTTGGTGAATTTTTGAAGGTATTTTGAAAGTTATGAATTTTAAAGTTTAAAATGAGTAAATGGGCTTAATCAACTTCAAATTTAGTAGGGCTAACCAAGTCCAATTGACTTGGAAATTTTTATAGTGGGATTCTGATCTGAGTCGAGTGGAGAATTGATCTCAAGTCAATTTGATGTATAGTTAGCTCTAATTAATTAGGGGTCTATTTGGGATATTTAAGCGATTAGGGTTATCTTAAGTGAATTAACTCAAGTCCTATTTTCTAGGGATTCTGCAGTGCCAAGAACGTCGCGAATTTTCTAAATTTATTTCATAACATGCTAATTTTTGGAATTAAAATACCAAGCGACAACATGCATTTGAAAAATCGATAACTTTTCTGAGAGGTAGCTCGGCCTGGAAAATTCAGAAAGTGTTTATTCCGAGTTCAGAGGCTTCAAAACACATGGTCTCATGCCATGGTGAATTGTATGAATGCATGGAGAATTAAAACAATGCGGGGAGTAAATAATTAATTAAAATAAAATGTTTGGACAAAATTAATTAATTCTTTTAACGTATTCTCTGCATTCCTTTGAGCGAGTGGATATTTTTTATTTTATTTTTGTGATTTTTCTACACAAAGATATGGATTTTTAAAGTTATTTCTGGTATTTAAATAAATCGAAAAATCCACAATTTCCTACTTATCATGTGAGTGTCGGCCTCGGCGGTATAGAGGGGGGTACGTGTCGCGTGATTGGGCGCCGCCATACGAGTCGGCCGTCCCGGGACCCGCGGTTCGCGTATCATTCACGGTCGGCGCAATGCGAGCCGTCGCTCGATACACGCGCGATCCGCCGACTCTGGTCATCGTCTACGGCGGGTGTGCACCGTGACCGTCGACCTTCTAACCCAATTTCTCGCTCAGTTGATGGATTTTCGTGTTCTTATGCTCTATGGATTCGTCTTGAAGAAGCGAACACATCCATACGGTAAACATGCATTGAAATTGATTCAAATTAAATGGAGAATCTCGCCAAGCTTGGGAAGAAGAATGAGTTCATACCTTTGCTCGGAAAGTGAAGCTTCGATCTGAGAGTTGTGTCACCTTCGATTAGGTCCCGAAATCGCTCCGGATGAGTCTCTTGGCACAGTGAATTGTCTAGGCCTTAAGAAGTGACCACAGTAGATCCATGACTTGGAGGTGGAGCAATTTGGGTGGCTGGAGATGGGGCTTTTAGTGGGAAACTTCTCCTCTTGGTCCAATGAAGGTGTAGGACCATTCGAAATCAATTTAGGGATTGGCTCAACGCTTGAAGAAGTGTCCTGGATTTTTGGGCTAAAGTTTGAGCTGGTGGGGCTCAATTTGGAGGAATTAGAGTGGAATTCAGTGGGGATCAAGTGCTTTCTATGTGTGGAGAGTGATATGGAGTGATTTTTGTGAAGTTTCCTTAAGGTTAGGTTCGGCTCCTCCTTTGGCGGGAAGGGTGAGGGGGTTTAAATAGGCATGGGCGGGGGCTCCTCGGGGAGTGAGGGCTGGGATTAGCTGCTCTTGGCATGTGAAGAACAGCCATGGTGGGCATTTGGGTAAGGGGCGGCTCAACGGGTGAGGAATTCAAGTTTGGGCTCACATGTGAGCTCTCGGCCTGGTGGTTTTCGGCGTTTGTGGTGGTAGGCAGATCGAGTCACCCTCGAAGCTCGGGTGGGTCGAGCAGGGGCTTGTGCGATCGGTGGGCTTGCCATGTGTAAAGGGGGTGGCTTGGAATGGAATGGGAAGAAGGCCATTTGGCTTCAATTTGGTCAACCCATTGGTTTGGGTTGGGTGCACCTCCCCAGCTGGCACGATTTTGGGGGCTGAGAGGATCGATTGGGTGTGCGAGAGGATGGTGTGGTCTACATCCAAATAGTTTAAGTTAATTTTGGTTATAGTGTTGCATTAAAGAGGTTAAAATGGCTTAAGGAAGGCTTAGGAAAGGACTCCCTCCACTTGCCATTAATGGCTTGGTGACAAATCGAGCCAGTAACCGTGGCTTGTACATGGCTTGCATGGCTTGTCTTTGGCTTGGGAAAAGTTGAGTCAATTTCATGGAAATGGATTTAAGAGAAATTTTGTGGTGTTTTAGGAGTGATTTGGCATGAGGCTTAATTTGGAATTATTTGATGATGTGATTAGAACTTAGGGAATGGCTTTGATTAAGTGGATGGCAAATGGAAATGTCATGTGGGCTTTAGGGTAGATTTTGGGCTCATTGAAATGGTTTTAGATGGGCTTTTAAAATGGTTTAGGAAAGTGGGCTGGAATTTTAAAATGGATTTTGGGATGAAATTTTAGTAAGAGCTTGGGCCAAATAATTGTTGAGTTTGGTTTAGGGATGTGTCATGAGTGGTTTGAAACAAATTTGAGGTGGTTGGTTTGAATTGGGTTGGATATGGGCCTTTTTAGTGAAAATTTGGAGTGAGCAAAATGGGCTACCATGGGCAAAGTTGGGCTAGAGTTGAAATTGATGTAAAATTAATGTTGGGAAATGTTGTAAAATTGTTTTCAAAGAGGTTTTGGCTTAGGTTAGGTTTTGATTTTGAGGTTTGGGTTTATTTAGGCTAGAGTTTAGGTTTAAAATTATAGAAATTGGGCTTTTTGATTTTGGGTTAGTTGAGTGGGGTTGGGTCTAAATTTTGGGCAAATCATGTTAGTTTTGTTTATGGGGATGTTAAGGAAGGTTTTAGAAAAGATTTGGGGTTAATTGGAGTTGAATTGGGTGAGTTTGGGCTAAGTTTGGGTCATGGGTCCAAATTGGGCTTTAAGGCCAAAAGTGAGGTGGATCCCAATGCCAATCAAATTGGGCTTGGATTTGGGTCTAGATTGGTGTTGGAGGGATGTTAAATTGAAGTTTAGAATTGAATTGGACCAGAGTTTGGGTCAATTGGTGGAGTTAGGTTTGACATTGGTTCCTTTTAAGTTAAAATGGGTCGAATTGGGGGTTTTGATAAAGGTAAATTAAATTAGCCACAGTGTCCATGGTGTAATTGAACCTTTCAAAATGAAATTGGAAATATTTAGGATTTTCTGGAATTTTCTGGGAATTTTCTGAATTTTTGGATTTTTTGGCTAAGAGGGTATTTTGGGTATTTGGAGAGGTATTGGGAGGTATTTTTGGAATTTTTTGGTATTTTTGGTTATGGATGATCAATTTGAGTGGGAGAAATGTTTAGGATTGGTCTTGAGGAATTTTTGGGTAATTTAGGTGATTTTGGAAATTTTGGGTAGTTTCGAGGGCATTTGGTAGGTTAAAGGCGGTGTAGTCCCGGGGGTCAAAAGTGAAAATTTGGAAAATTGAAGATTGGGTGAATATAAGTGGAATAAAATCATTTTGGTTGAGCCATGAAGCCACACATCAAGCCCATATGAGCAATGAAGGGACTCGTGCAGGGCATTCTTATGTTATTCTGTCTCTTAGCCGAGGGCTTAGGGGGTTAAGGACCATCCATGTGTGAATCACTTACATGAGTCGGGAGGTCGAAGTTAGGTATAGGTGTGGTTTTAGGAGGTGTATGGAAGTGTAGTGTATGAGTGTAGTGTGTGTGTCGTGTTTATGTGGACTGAATGAAAAAAGGTCTTTAAGACGAGTCTTATAGGAACTCATATTTTAAACTTCCACACTTGATTTCAACCTCTAGGTGATTAGGGGTCTACGATCGAGTTTGTGGAGTTTGCGGGGAGTTAAGAAGTGGTTTGAAATTCTAGATGGTGGATCCCAAATTCTAGTCTCTAAGATAACGTCGAAAGGGAAAAACTGAGCTAAGATCACCGTCTTAAAGGAAGAAGACCTGCATCGAAAATGAGGTAAACATGCACTACGATGAAGAGTGTAGTGCTATAATTGGAAAAACTTCTGAAAAATTTAAAGATCCTAGAGTTTACTATTATGTGTGTTATAGGTGAAAAATTCTACGACGAGCATTGTGTGATTTGGGGGCCCAGCATAAATCTTATGCCTGTCAATCTTTAAGAGATTGGGAATATGAGAAATTACCAGCACGCTCTCTAGTTAAATGATCGATCTATTACTCATCTATAAGGGGTTGTAGAAGATGTTTTGGTGAAAGTTGATAATTTATATTTCTGTAGACTTTATTATCTTAGATATGAAAGATGATAAGAAATACCTATTACCTTGGGAAGACCATTCTTAGCTACAAGAAGAACGTGATTGATGTTGAAGAGGAGAATTAACTATGAGAGTAAATGACGAAGGTAACATTTAACATTTCAAAGTCGATGAAATATCCTCGATTAGAAAAAGATGATGAATACTTTAAAATGGAAATATGTAATTATTTGAAATTATAGTTCGAAGAAAAGATTTAAAGAGAAATAAGAACATGAACATACGAAAAACAAGAATCATGATGAGATAGAAGATGATACGATGAGGCCCGATAATGATGAAATAGAATATGTTTAGGAAAAATTTGATAACGGTTAAACGGAACACGAAAACAAAAGTTTAATTCCACGATTGTGAACCACTTAGACTTGAAATGAGAACTCTTCCAAAACATTTGAAGTATGTATTTTGGGAATGTCAACATTACCAATTATCGTATCCTTGATTTAAACAGGTTATGGGAACAAGAGTACTGGATATGTTAAAGAAATATAAAACGAAGCTTTTGGTTGGACATTGAGATATCGAGGGAATTTGTCATTCTATTTGTATGCACGGAAATGTTATTGGACAATGATCATAAACCAACACGGTTGATGAAACACAAAAAAAAAATTAAAAAATTAGTTGAATCTTTGGAATATTATATCAATTCTGATAGTGCTTGTATGAAGTCGATTCATTTTGTGTTCTGAGAAAAGGAGTGGCTTAGTGACACTTAAATTAAAAAAATGAAATTATGCCAACAAGGCAGAATCCTTTGATTGGTGAATATGTATTGATTATAGAAAATTGAACGCCGCCACCGGAAAAGATCCTTTCCTTTGCCTTTTCTAGACCAACTATTAAAACAAACTTGCTTTGGAAACAGATATTATTATTTTTGGATGGATATCACAGGATTTATCGCTTTAGTCTGTTATCACGGGGATGAAAAAATACATTTACTAGTCATATGAAACCTTTGTTTAGAAAATGCCTTTGGATTATGTAATGAACTTGTAACATTTCAAGGTGTAATTACATCGATATTGCTTGAGTTTGATGAACAAGTGGAATAAAAGTGTTTATGGATGATTCTCGATGTTTGAGCTCATTTAACCGTCGTAACTTAGAAAAAGTTTTAGAGGTATGCAAAAGAACAAATTTAGTCATAAACTAGGAAAAATATCAATTTATGGTTACGGAGGAGGTTATACTTGGGCATAAAATATCTGAATATGGAAATGAAGTAGATCCTGCAAAGATTCGAATTATAGAGAAAAGTGCAACCTCTGAGAGTGAGAGAGGGGTAAACATTACAGGACACGTTGGATTCGGCCAGTATATTTAAGATATTAAAAAATAACTAAGTCTTTATTACCAATACATAAAGAAAAAGATAAGAAGTTTCGTTGAATGTTTAAAAAACTTTGACCTCATTAAAGAAAAAAATTAATGTTGCTCCTATAATAGTTGCGATTAGGAGAAACCATTTGAATTAATGTGTGATGCGAGTGATTATGCTATTGAGTTGTTTTCGGATAAAGTACGAGAAAATGTTTAAAGTTATGAAATGACCCAGCAAAACTCTTACTAATGCTTTCCAGAAGCATTACGCTACTATAGAAAGAGAGTTATTAGCTATAGTTTATGCCTTTGAAAATTTTAAGATCATACTTAATTGAAGCGAATGCTTATAGTGCATACTGATTATTTTGCTATTAAATATTTAATGCAAAGAAAGATGTTGAACTAAAAGTTAATTTGATGGATAACAATACGAGAATTCGATTTTGTGATTGTAAATTAAACTGAGTGATAACCAAATATAGGCGATCATTTATCTAGACTTGAACAACATAGAATTGTCGATCTTGAAAAGGAAACTAATCAAAACCTTCCCTGATGAGCAATTGTATAATATTAAAGAGAATTTACCATAGTATCATGATATTTGAACTACATGTCGTTAGTACATTTCTGCACCCGAATTAACAATGCAACGATGAAAAAATTCATATATGATGCTTAATCTTATTTTTGGGACGATCCTTGTTATACAAGTAATGTAAAGATCTTGTCCTAGGACATGTGTGCCTTATGGAAAAGCTAAGCAGGTATTCGAGAATGTCATGATTGAATTCGGAGAACTTGTTCGGGCGATAGAACGCATAGATTTTACGATACGGATTTTATTCGCTTTATTATTTTTATATATGTTTATAGATTTAGCGAATCTGTGATCGATGTGAAAAGTAGGCGATATATACAGAATGAATGAAATGCCTCTAAATTTTATATTGGAAGTTGAGATTTTTAATGCTTGGGATTAGATTTTATGAGACCATTTATTCCTTAGTTGGAAATTCGCTATATTAATTATTGTGGATTACATATCTAAATGGATTGAGGCGATAACTTTACGAAATGTGATGTAGAAGCCTTTCGAGTTTTTAATGAAAAATTTTCACAAGATATGGAATGCCTAAAGTAATCAGCGATGAAGGAACCCTTTTAAAGTGCGATGACCCTCGTTTTTGATGAGGTCTTCTCTTCTTCTCTTTGAAGTATAGGATACGCCTTAGGCTTTTCCTTTGGCCCATCTTAGAGGACTAGGTCGGATCCACCCTTAGAAATTCAAACCACTTCTTAACTCTGAAACTCCACAAACTCGATTGTAGACCCCTAATACTTTAGAGGTTGAGATCGAATGTGAAGTTGAGATGGTCTATAGGACTCTTTGGCCTTAGGTACCACGGGTAACTGATGCAGTGAAGGTTGACTTACACACACACTCCCCCCATGCACTACACTTTCACACACACTCCTAAAACCACACCTATACCTAACCCGGCCTCAAACAACCAAGTGATTCGCATGATGGTGTAACCCCATCAAGCCCTTGGTAAGAAGGGTTAGGAACAACGTAGTGAATGCCTCGAATGAATCCCTTCATGGCTCATATGGAGCGATGTGCTTCATATTTCAGCCAAAATGATTTTATTCCACTTATATTCACCCAATCTTCAATTTTCAAATTTCGATTTTGACCACAGGGGCCTGCCCACCCCAACTTTGCAAATCATGCATGCAAAAATCTCCAAAATCACACAAATTACCCAAATTCCACTCAAAATCGTCCTAAACATTCCCATCCTCCAAATTGATCATTCATAGCCAAAAATACAAAAATTCCAAAAATACCTCCCAATACCCTCGAATACCCAAAATACCCCCTCTTGGCAAAAATCCAAAAATTCAGAAAATTCCCAGAAAATTCCAGAAAATCCCAAATATTCCCAATTTCATTTTATTCAACTACACCATAGGTTAATTTTGTCAATTTACTCTACTTTTTATCAAAACCCCCAATTTGACCCATTTTAACCTAAGTAAGACGATATCGAACCAAACCTACCCGATTGACCCAAATTCTGGTCAATTTAGTTCTAAACTTCAATTCAACATCCCCAACACCAATCTAGACCCAAATCCAAAGTCAATTTGATTGACATTTGGATCAATTTCACTTTTGACGCAAAGCCCATTTTGGACCCATGACCCAATTGCTTCAAAACTCACGATTCAACTCAATTAACCCCAAATCTTTCTAAACCTTCCTTAACATCCCCATAAACAAAACACTAACATGATTTGCCCAAAATTTGAACCCAAACCCCACTCCAAATTCAACCCAAAATCAGCCAATTTGACCTAGGCTTTAAACACAGCCCCGAATAGACCCAACCTAAATCAAACCTAACCTAGCCAAAACCTCTTTGAAACACTCCCATAAACATTTCCCAACAGTAATTTTACATCAATTTCAACTCTAGCCCAACTTTGGCCCATGGTAGCCCATTTTGGCCCACCTTAGCCTCTTTAAAGCGGCCATCGGCAATTCAGAGCGAGAATCACCTCCAATTTGTTTCAAATCACTCATGACACATCCTAAACCAAACTCAACAATTATTTGGCCCAAGTCTTTACAAAATTTCATCCCAAAATCCATTTTAAAATTCAAAAGCCCACTTTCTAAACCATTTTAAAGAAACTGATAAAACCATTTCAATGAGCCCAGAAATCTACCCTAAAGCCCACATGACATTTCCATTTTGCCATCCACTTAATCAAAGCCATTCCCTAAGTCCTAAATTCATCATCAAATCATCCCAAATCAAGCCTTATCCAAATTCTCATTAAATTATCAAAAAAAATCCCAAAACCATTTTCATGAAATTGACGAGCCTTTCCACGAAACGAAGGTGAGCCATGAAGCCATGCATGAGCCACATGTGAGCCATGAGAGCCTTGGACACTCCACCATGCCATATTTGGTAAGAAGAGGGAGGGCTTTCCTTAATCCCTAAAGCTCATTAGCCTTAATCATGATTCACACTAAACTTAAATTTAATCTGAGAATATATTTGGATGGAGACTTCTCCATGCCAGGCAGTGAATCCCTTTGATCCCCCACAGCACAGAAGCCACCTTGAAGGGTGCACGGTAGTGGGTGGGTATTGTTAGACTCAAAACTAGCCATGCCCCATTCTACTTTGAATCAAAGCCTTTACACATGGCAATTGCAATTCTTGCACCAAGCCCAGGCCACGACCACACGACCTTGAGAATTGTTGTGCAACCCCGGCCGGCCACCACGGCCAGCAAAACCACCAGGCGAGAGCTCACATGAGCCCAAACCGGAATTCTCCTGTGGGGGTGCCACCGTGCCAAATGGCCACCATGGGCGCATTCTTCACATAATGAGAAGCGGTGAAGTCCCGGCCCTCGACTCCCCACAGGGAGGCCCTCGACCATGCACATTTAAACCCCTCGCCCTGCGGCCATGGAGGAGAGTTGCAAAAACCTTGTCGAAACTGCGAAATTGTTCTGAACTACTGCTCACACTTGAAGCGGTTGATCCCGGAGTGTCGATTTGCCACAATCCCCAGCGACGGAATCCGATTTCTCGGCGAAATTTCACAAAAACCAGGACATCTCACCGCGGTGAGACGATCCCAAATTGATTGGTCCTACACCTTCCTTTGGACGAGGAAGAAGTTTCTGCAAGCCCCATCTCCGGGCCACCGGAAGGTTGCTCCGGCCTCAAGCTTTGTGATCGGGCGCGTCACTTTCATGGTGAACGATTCAGGGCCCGAGGACTTCATGCGGGCACCCGCAGGGACCCCGATCGAGAGGTGACACGACTCTCGGATCGAAGCTTCACTTCTCGGGCAAGGTATGGACTCCTCTTCTTCGAGCTTCCGGAGATTCTCATTTTAATTTGGTGCGATTTAAATGCATGTTTACCGTGGATGTGTTCGTCTCTTGAGAGCAGATCACGCAAACATAAGAACGCGAAAATCCATTGAGAATCGAGTGAGTTCTTAGGGTTCGTGTGGACGGTCACGGGATCGCACCGGTCGTAGACGATGACCGAACGAGTCGGATCGGCGCGTGTATCGGATGGACGGCGGGTTGCGTCGAATGAGGCGGATGGATGCGTGAGCCGCGGGGCCGGGCGCAGCCGAGTCGGATAGGCGGCGTCGAATGGGAGCGCGCCGGCGTGGTCGTTCGGAGATGCAGGGATGACGGGGCGCCGCGTGGATAAGTAGGAGAGTGAGGATTTTCTGATTTATTTAAATACGAGAACTTTAAAAATCCATATCTTTGTGTAGAAAAATCACAAAATAAAATAAAAATACCCTCTTGCTCAGTGAACAGAGGAGAATAATGTGGAAAATAAATTAATTAATTTTGTAGTATTTTATTTTTAATTAATTATTTACTCCCTGGACATTTTCAATTCCCCATGCATTCATACAATTCACCATGGCAGCAGAATATAGGGATTTTAGGCATAAAACAGGAACGTTATGAATTTTCAGTCAGAATTTTTTTACTGTGAAAAGTTATTGATTTTAGATACGTGTTGCTGTTTTGAGTATTTTAATTCCAAAATTAGCATGTTGTGAAATAAAATTCATTTGGTGATATTCATATGACCAGAGAACCCTAGGAAAATAGGACTTGAGTTAATTCATAAGATAACCACAATTGGCTTAAACATCCAAAATAGACCCCTAATTAATTAGAGCTAACCACATACATCAAATTGACTTGAAATCAATTCTCCACTGACAGCACAGGATCAGAGAACCCACCATAAAAATTGCCAGTCGATTGGACTTGGTTAACCCCTCTTTTAAATGGGTTGATTAAGCCATTTAGTCATTTCTTTAAAAATTCATAACTTTCAAAATCTATTTCAAAAATTCACCCAGGTGGTTTTGGGCTCTCTGATATCAGAGATTTAAGAAAATTAAGATTTCGATTTTAAAAAGTTAATTTTTTTAGTATTATTTTAATATTTTAATAATTAAAAAATAATAAAAATCGCAAAATAATAAAATTAACTGAAATGTCATATTTTTAATTTAATCCTTAGGAACAAACCCCATATTTTTATTAGGTCTATTTAATGAGATATTAAATTTTAAAGCCTTAGGGTAATTTTAAAATTAAAAAAATCATTTTCTAGCATTTTCACTAAAATAATTATAATAAATCAAAGAAAAATCAGAAAATTGTAAAAATTTGGTTCTCTGGAATTCTTGATATCAGAGAGAATTTTAAAAATTATAAAATTCATTTTTCAACTTATATTCTATTTTTAAATTAATTAATACTCCAGAAATTAAAATAATTCTAATAAATAAAATATAATTCAAAAAATCACAAAAATTAGTCCAAGTAGTCCTCTAGTCATTAGGAATGTCCCATAATTTTCTTAAGGACAGAAATTTTCCTTGGTCATATTATTAAATTTTTCTTGGAAATCAACATTTTCACCAAAAATAATTATATAAATAAATTAAATACAGAAAAATCACATTTTCTCCTCTAGTGTCTTTATTGACATATGAAGTGAAGTAACATAAAAATTGGGTTCATTTGAGCTCAATTTAGTGAGTTATGAAATTATTAGGCTTGAAAGGGCAAAATGGTAATTTAAAATCTTAACCTTTAATTAAGACTTTGAAGCAATGAAATTAATAAACAAAATATTTGATTTTAACTTGATTTGGATGATTGAAATTTAGATAATTAAAGGGTAGAAACCTACTAAATAATTTAAAATAATTGAAATAAACCTCGATTAAATAATTAGTTAAATTTGGAAGAATAATTAAATGGGAATTATTAAAATGAGGATATTATTAGGAAAGAGATTTGTTCTTTAATTTAAAGATCCTAAATTAATCATCACGATAATATTTATAATTCCTAATTAAATGATAATTCAGTTTAAGATTTAAAATGCTAAAAGGCTTGTCATTAAATTAAATTAAAGTTAAATTATTTATAACAAATTCCTTTAAATTAAAAATTAAATTAAAAAATTAAGAATTAAATTAAATTAAATTAAATTAAATTAAATTAAATTATATTATATTATATTAAATTAAATTAAATTAAATTAAATTAAATTAAATAAAATTAAATTAAATAAAATTAAATAAAATTAAACTAAATTAAATTGAATTAAATTAAATTAAATTAAACTAAATCATATTACATTAAATTAACTTAAGTTAAATTAATTTAAATTAAACCACATTAAATTAAATTAAGTTAAATTAAATTAGATCAATTAAATATAGAGGCTCCAGAAAATTGAAAAATAAATGTTTAAAATAACTTGAAACATTTATTCAGGCAAATCATTAATTTGAACTTAAATTTGAATCACAAGAATCATTAAATATCATTTTTGCCCTTAGGAGCTTTTACTATTATAACTCTGAAATGGAGTGTCAAGTGAAATGACACTTCACTCGCTAAGGATATTGAGAACATCTTTCATTGGTGAGCAAGAAATAAGAGCACCAACTCGAACACCACGGATGATTAAATTCATGAGCAATCAGAATTCATGCGGACTTAGGACAATTCTAGAAATATTGAAAGATGTTTAAGATTAAATGTACTTCCTTCCTCAAATATGATGGAATGTTCTCGAAACGGAAATTGAGCTTAGTTGTTCTTTGGTGAAGAAAATCGTCATTAAAACCTAAATTGAAGACTTCAGAACGTGTAGGAGATGACTAGGTTATAGGATTAGGAACTTGGTAGAAAACCATAACCTTTCCCTTAGCTTTGCTAGGGACTTACTTTAAATGTTAAATATTAGCGTGTTTTAAGTACGGCTTGGGATGACGGGAAGACCCTCGAGGGTACGCTTTTTTTATTTTAATGCCGATTTACCGCTTACGGCAATTTATTTAATCGCGTTGCACTTTACCTTTCTTGCATAGTAAACAACAGTTGCATGAAAACCTACACCTTTAGGGCAGAAACTAAAACTAAAACTCATAACTAAATTAAAAGATACTACAAGATAAAATTCTCCACAGCATTTCAAAATATAAGACAAACCAAAATTTAATCACAAACGAATAACAAAACTACAACTACAACTAAATTAAAACGTCTCGTTGAATGATCGGGAATACCTCGGATGATGCCAATACAAGTATTCTTGGGATTTCCCGCGGTAAATGGTGTGGAACTCATTTAGTTGAGTTTAGCAAATTCATACGAGACTAAAGTGAATTCGATGAAAATAACGATGCCGGGATGACGGAATAGTAGGATCTTAATCGGTTAAATTTGTCAAACTTTAGATTTGTTTTTAATTAAAACGCAAAAAAACACTTGGAAATTAAAACTTTCTTTAAACTTGAACACTTCTCTCATCTCCTGATTTATGATTTCTAAAACTAAACCTGCGGCTGACGAGGAGCTCGGAGCATGGTTGGGCATGCTTCGGCCATCATCAAATCGGCAAAGCGAAATCTATCAGCAAAACTTTCTTAGAATTAAATAACGACAACAGAACTTCGAGGTAGTTTACTGGGGCAACATAAGTCCTCAACTGTAGTTAGGCATTTGCAGTTATATCATGTAAATTAAGCTATGCTTAGGTCTTAGGATTCCAGGGTAGTCGTCCGATACGATATAAACCCTCGTATCTTGTTATTTGTATGATTTGCTCGTACGAATATAAAGTCTGCTTAATTAAAATTGGCGGGATCAAAATACTAAATAAACATTGAGACCTTCTTAAATTCAAGCGAGCAAATGGGATAGTGAAGTGCCGAAGTTGCTTCGGATACGGCAATTTCTACCCTTCTTCCTTTGGACTCCTAAAGAATAAATGTTCCAAATTTGATCCGTTCCGCATTGAAATTCGAAATTCGATCCTTTGAAAACCTTAAACTTTGAAATTCTTTGAGAGCAAAACCCTTTGATCATTATCGAGAGTTTTCTTAAATGATTCACTTCATTTAAGATGTAATTAACTATAGGGGCTTGCCCTTATAGGGAACTTTAAATTCGAAGGTAATATAAACCTGCTTAATTCGTTATATTAAGCGGGGGAACTTGTCGGCTTATAAAATTGGTTCGCGAGACCAAACGGATGTCACAAATCTTCTAGTTTATTTAATCGAGCCGATCATCGGTGAGTGTGTATTCTTCGGGATAGATACACGGTTTGTGATGCGATGCTCGTTTATATATTATTTGGGATGTGAGATCGGTTGATTTCATATCTTAAAGTTTTCAAATTTAAAATTATTTTTTGAGTCAAATCTACTTTCTAAATTATATATATATATTTAAATTAAATTTAAAATTCACCGACAACTTTGTAGGCGACACCTTTTAAAAAATACAACACTAAATATAAAATATGCGAAGCCAATTTACGGCGACTTCGGCAGGGACTAGTTCTCTCTCATTTTAATCGAATAGTTCGCACCGAAAATCGGTAGTGTATCCATGTTCTGATGGATCGAACTGCCCTTCTTTCATTGGAATGCTATGTTCATTTCTGTCTTGAACGAGTATAGCCAACGTGCTCTCGGATTTAGGAGCCTTGTTGAAGCCTTCCCTAGCGAGAGAGGTTCCGAGATCCTTTACCTCATTTTACGAGGTGGGGTGGACCCCCGATAGGTGTTAGTTTGGGAGTAATCCTTGGTCGAGAAGTCTTGGCATAAGACTTTCTTTTCCTTTCCAACTGCGAGATCGGAATCATTACCTTCTCTACACCTTTGCTTTGAACATTCCGTTCTAAATAAAAAACCTTCTAATGAACGACTCTTTTAATAAATATACATGAACAAGAATGTGTTCGGACTCTTTTGTTTCCTTTCTTTTCGTCTTGATGAGAAGAAGCATAACTTGGGACCGACAATCAGAATCTACCTTGAAGAAATGGAAGCCCCAAAGCTGATTTTCTCCTTCACCAATGGACTAGATCTGTTGTTTACAAGGATGAAATTTATGAGCAATGGGATCATCCGGTTTGGACGAAGGATTCGAGAACACAAATGTCAAGATCAATGACGTACACGCCTTGATGGACGAAGTGTCGGGAAAACCCATGATTGAATTGACCTTAAATCGACTCGAATTTCCCCCTCTATAAAGGAGTTCGAGGTAGAGAGTACATTTGTCATAGAAGGACGGCCGTTATCTCTACCCCGTGGTCTAGTCGTCTACGCACCTACCCGGCTCATGAGCGAAGGGAAAGGAAGTCCGAATTTGTAACGAGCATGTTACCGTGGAGGTACGATTTCGTGTACGAGACCTTGTTTTGAAGTGGGTCGGCTCGGGGTTCCACCCCAACACGGACCCGGAGGGAAAATAGAGGCGGGAAGATTATCGAAGCAGGAGAATATTTGAAGTGGCTTTCCTAGAAGAAATCCCGAAATTACCACCACTACCTGAATACATACCATTGTGCGGTATACACCTTTTGGAAGGGAGCGAGGATTCCATCCTTTCCGCCGCGGTGACGAGGAAAATATCGCGGGGATTACCTCTACATTACCTCGGCCCGCAGGAAAATATACTATAACGACGAGGCTGGAAAGAAGAGGGCTAGGGTTACCACTTGCCCGATTACGGTATGATTGAAAAGTTAGCAAGAAGAAAGATGCTGTGTCGGAAATTTTAAGAAGGATAGGGCGGGTACCGGCCAAATCTCGTCTTGGGCCGCGGAATAGAATGTTCTTATCGGCTGCGGAAGAACCAAATAAGAAAATGAAGGCTAGCCCACATTGTTGTTTCGGGTTTACAGATCAGGGAGGATACCACCTTCTGACGTGGTGGCAGACCTTAGGTCTGACCTTCGCTGCTAGAAGGATGGTATGGCGTCCACATTCTGCAAACCCGATTAAAGGCAAGAGCAACGACCGGAAAGAAATCTCGTTAGGAGACTTAGTCAAAGGAAAGTGCTACTGCAGTAAAGGGAACTCATGAGAAAGAAACTCGACCATTATCACATGACAAGCTGAGGATGTACGGAAAGACCTGCAGAGATCTTTATGGAAAAGTTAAGAGCGATATTCGGCGGTAGCAAGAGAAGAGAGGAGAAATTCGGAGATGAAGTTGACTCGTCGAGTTCATGGATGATGAGTATGCAGAAATTAACATGGTAGAAACACGAGCTTCGTCGACACGAGGTGCTCTGCCAGTTGCGAAGAGAGGAGCCGGAGGTAATGAGGAGGCGGCTTCGAAGAAAGATGATACGATCGCCGGATGGCGAAAAGGATGGAAGAGATGGGCTGTATCCCTAGCCACTCTCCAGAGGTCAGGTTCAACCCCAAAGAGAAACACCCCCGGAAGTTATTCACATTGTGAAGCGGAGGAAAGGAGATTACATCAGATCAATGGGGATGATCCCGATTAAAGAAGGATGCAACCGCAAGTATGATTCCGGAAAAGGATATCGAGAGCTTGGTAGAACGGCGGGTGCGAGGAAGCCTTAGCACAATCGAAAAGGCGGGACATCCATTCGGACGGGTAGACCTTGCCACAGGAATTCGACGGCGTCCGGTATCCGAAGGGCTTTGTACCACCTGCAATTCGAGACCTTTGATGGGCAGGAAACCCTCGAGCGGCATGTTGCACATTTTCGTGCCGGTTATTTGCAACGCCGGTGGAAGTGATGCTGCTCTTCGGGCAGTTTGTCAGCGGCCTGTCGGGGATCGCCTTTGATTGGTATGCGGAATTACCGAACGGTTCGGTAAAGACATTTTCGAATTAGAGAACCTCTTCATCAAGCGATTTGCGGAGCTCGGCACCACATCCGCATAGGTGACTTAGTGGTAGAGAAGCCGAAGCCGAATGAAACCTTGGTGGACTACATACTTCGATGGAGGAACCTAAGTATGAAGTGTGAGCCACGATTACAAGAGCAGCATGCGATCGGCATTTTACTAAGAAAAGCATGTGCTTGATAGCACTTCTCCTCGAAAGTTCTTATTAAGACTTTCGAGAAGTTGTTAATGACCGAAAGCTTGCAAAGAGGAGGGGAAGCAATTAAGTTTCCGTCAAAAGAAACGGATAAATAGAAGCCCGTAGAAACTTTTGAAAAGAAGTCGGGATCGTTGCGGCCCCGATCGACGAGAGGCAAACGGCCGTCACAAATATCGTCGGAGACGACGCCGGCAACCTCGACGGAATTACCACTGACCTCGACCCCGGTATCGATCATCTCGACGGTATGAACAACCGCCTCGTCCAGCAACGTACGTTAAGGGAGCTTCGACGGGGATTATCCGTTTCAAGAATGAGGCGATTGCGAAATGTTCCACGAGTTTGATGAAGACTCCGGATTTCCGGCTACCGGAGCTGGGGCCGAGGAAGAGTCGACGAAGGTGATCTGACTTTTGCCCTTGCCACCGGATGCTTGGGCATAAGATGAAAGGTGTATTACCTTCGGGGAGTTGGCTCAACGACAATCTTCGAAGGGAATATAACGATCCGAAGGAGTACATGAAGGAACCCCGAAAGGAGGTTCGTCGATGTTATCTCGACGGATCTCATTATTCCCGTGGATCCTATGCGGCCCGATGATGGATGAATACCGCTTGGACAAAGTCTTCGAAGATTTTAGATCGCATCGAGCCACGCCGGTGCGAGCTTCGGCTGAGTTCGAAACTGTCGAGTCGGCGCTATCACTTGCGATAGAAGAACCACCTCGGCAAGCAATTGAAGAAAAGAAGAAAATTGACGAAGAAGAGAAGACGAGGCACCTAAGGCTAGACTAGAGAGCTGCTTATCCTAGGATAGTTGTTTCGATTCGGGGAGAAATCCTACGAACCCACGACTCTTTGTATGATTATTTACTCACTCTAGGTGGAATCTTATAATGATGAGGGTTATGAGGCGTTGGCTCCCGTTTTTATTTATTTCTAACGATTACGTAACTAGCGACAATCAACCTAATCTGGACGTCGATTCCGACACAAATAACAATTCTCGAATCATACACAATTGACGATCACAATGATGAAGAAGACATCCACCGGGAAAGGCTACGAGGATTCAATGACAACGAATCTATTTGCGAGTTTCGAGGAACTTCAATCACAATAAGAGTTAGAGCCTTCGGACTCCGAAGCTAATCTGAAGAACTGTCGTCCGATTCAAGAAGAGACACCCTTAAACTCGATGCTAAATTCGAAGAAATCACGAAGTCGGCTTAAGAGTGGAAGAGTTGCCTCGAAATGGGTCCGAAAGACGAAGGAAAGCACGTGGTTGTTCGGGAAGAACCAACCGGCGGAAAAGTACCCGTTCGAGAAGAAAACGAGAGCACATGAAAACAAAGTGGATTACAACGTGTAGCCCATCTTGAGCTACCGAGAAATGGCCGAGCATCTATGACGCTCTCATCTTATCGAAAAGGAGTGGGGGGGCTGCGATCGAGGCCTTACTTGATCCGAGAGGAAATTTCAACAGCAGCTCGAATGGTAGGAGAGTCCTTGGGCAGGGTTTGCTCGTTAAGGCTCGACGGTGTTACAGCCCGCGCGGACAACGACTGTGCTTGGGACGACGAGACCCTGACCGACCATTGTACATTTCGGTTACAATTGGGAAGTTTACGCTCTCCGGAGTATTGGTGGATCCGGGAGCATCAATCAATATAATGAATCTTCGAACGCTAGCATACTTGGAAATTGATGCTCGCGAGCTCGAAGACGGACAAAATGTTATTAAGAGGATTGACGGGAAAGGAGAAAGAGCCCTCGGCTCGATACTTATTTCTTAATGAAGGCAGAGGTGACTTAGCGAAGACAACCGCGAAATTTCACATAATTGATTCGAAACGTCATTCAACGCTCTCTTTGGGCAGCAGTGGCGGACATGCATGAAAACGAGGATGGTACCATCATCTACACATCAATGCATTAAATACTACGACGGAGGGGAACGAGTGTATTAAAGGTGACTTACAACCGTTCTCATAGTACATGAAATCGGAATCCATGAAGATGCGACTTATTATACCTCAGAAAACAGTCTTCTCCGGAGAATACTATAACAAATGAAGCAAAGGAAATTTGGGACAACGAAGAACACGAGTTCTAGTCAACTGGATGAAGCCATGTCCACCAGAGATGGTGAAGGTTTCCTCCACAACTCGCATCCCAGGGACGAGGCGGGGGCAGTGTTAGCGAGGAACGTTAGGGCAGTTGGACGGAGAAGAGCCGACCATCAATGTCAATTGGGAAGATAGTTACGAGAAGAAGAAAAAGAAATCAAACAGACGGCGACAATAGAGTCGAAAGAAGCCGCAAATTCGAAATCCTATTGAAGATGAAAGAAACGAGAAGAATATAAATCGATGTACGAGAAGATTAACCACTATGTACATACTATGACCCTGACCCCGATCCATTCTAATAGTCCCCGGGGAGTATGGGTCGAGGGTACGTAGCCGGTGGTCTGGCTTGGCTCCAGATTCTACCGTGGTGCTCCTTCCTCCAAGACTGAAAATAATGTACAACTTGAAGATGCTACTTCATCGGAATTAATGGAATTGCCTTTTGAGTGGTACTCACTGTGTTCAAAAATTTAATTCAGCATGGTTTCTTATAAATGATGGACAAGGTCGATCACGGCGTTTTGAAAATTTATGGAATAACTCCGGTCGTCACGACTCGAAACATGGTCTCGGATTCGGCACGGTAGGATGGGTTGGCGATGCGAATTTTGTGGTTGTCACTGTGATCTAATGAAAGCTGCATAGAAACTACGAGGAAGAGCTCGAGATTTTACGTTGATGCTGCAGGGATCGAAGAGGAGATCAAATCTACGATATATGAGTTAACGGAAGTTAGCAGATGTAGCGAAAAACACAATTTTACCTTTGTTAGCTCCTTACTCAATAAAGAAGATTCTGAAGAAATAATTAAGTTATTAATGGAATTTAAAGACTGTTTTGCTTAGGTTACGATGAGATGCCGGGTTTAGCTCCGAGAGGTCGCGGTGCCAAAATTTGGGGTGGATCTGTACATTCCCGATCGAACGAGTCACGAAGAATCGTCTAGAAATCGAACAACAAGTCATAGCTGAAGTTAAAAAGCTAATAGACGCTAAATTTGTCCTTGAAAAGAACAATACCCGACTTGGTTAGCCAACGTGGTACCGATCGAGAAGAAGAATGGTCGGATAGGAATTTGTGTGGATTTCGGGGAGATTTAAACAAGGCATGTCCAAAGATGAGATTTCCCTCTACCGATCCCGAGAATTAATGATCGACATTGCTTCAACGCATGAAATATTCTCATTCATGGATGGATCTTCGGGATACAATCGGATAAAAATGGCTCCGAAGATGAAAAACTTACGACGTCGGAAACGCCGATCGGGGTATGTTGCTACACGGTGATGCCATTCGGATGAAGAACGCGGGAGCGACCTACCGGAGAGCGATGACAAGAATTTTGATGATCTACATCCACAATCAAGTCGAATGCTACGTGGATGATGTGGTCCATCAAAAGTAAAAATGAGGAAAACCACCGCGCGGATTTGAGAATTTGTTTCGAACGATTAAGGCAATTTAACCTTAAGATGAATCCATGGAAATGCGCCTTCGGCGTCCTCCGGGAAATTCTTAGGATTCGTTGTCCGACATCGTGGGTGAAATAAACCCGGAAAAGATTAAAAGCCGTCTCTTAGAAATGCCGCCTCCCCCGAGGAACTTTAAAACAGCTACGATCTTTTCGAAGTGGCTTTGTATATCTTCGGCTTCCTTTATCTCGAGCTTGTCGAGTAGGTGTCGGCCTTTCTCGGCATTTAGTTAAAAGGACGCCAAATTTATTTGGGAAAGAGAAATGCCGAGGAGAGACGCCCGAGGACATTAAACGATACTTAATGACACCTCTGTCTTAGCGATACAGTCTCGGGTAAAATGTGTACTTTATACCGCGGCTTTAGACGACTCTCTCGGAGCCACATTATGGTCGATGATGAGGGTAAAGAAAATGCTGCTGTGCTTAAGCCGTCGTTTACCGCCGACGGAAATAAGATTATCCCGCAATTGAAAAGCATTGTTTAGTCTGATCTTCGGCCCCACTCAGCTGCGAGACGTACATGCTTTCTCATAGATCGGCTTTGATTTCAAAATTTAATCCATTGCAATACTTGATGACCCGCCCAACGCTTTCGGCAGACTTGCTGGGATAATTGATGATATTATTGCAATTTGATTATAACTTTCGTGCCTCTTCGTGCCGTAAAGGGACAAGTCTTAAGCGAGACTTCCTCGCGACACACCCTTTGCGAGGCAGAATCGCTCCCGATGACGATTTGCCAGAGATGAACAAATAATGAGCTTAGAAGACCATAATGATCGACGTTGGGAATTATATTTCAACGGGCATCTTCAGCGCATAAAGGCAAAGAGAATCGCAAGTGATAGTGCCCGGTAAAGGGGATCGGACTAATCTTTATAACACGGAAGGCGGGGGATATTGAATGCTCCTACCACCGACGGGCGGTGCACGAATAACGACGGAATACGAAGGCCCTCATAACGAGTGAATTAACTATTCAAATGGGGATAACAGACATCAACATCTACGGGGATTCGCAATTAATCATTCAACGGATGCGCTTAGGACAATACGGAATTTTAAACCCGGGGCCTAGAGCAATACTTCCGGTATGCAATACATTTCGTGGAACAAATTCCGAATGTGACGATCTACAAAATTCCCGGAGGAAAACGCTTTAGCGGATGCACTAGCATCTCGCAAAAGAATTTGCTGTTTGCAAGATGAATCGGTGGAGAGTGTCGATTCACGGACGTCGGGTCCTGTCACGGCTCGGCATAGACGCGTGCAAATCGGAAAGAAAAAGGATCAATTGCGGGAGATTAACAGAAAACACGAGAAGATTGGCGACGACCATTAATAGATTACCTGCAGACGGGAAAACTACCGGATGATGGGTAAATTGGCAATGGATCGAAAAGAACTACATCACTACGCATTAATAAACAACGCATTATACGAGAAGGTCTTTTGATCGAATGTGGTGGAGGTGCCTAAGCGGAGTCGAGGCCGTGAAATTGTTAAAGAGGTGCATTCAGGACTACGACGGCGCTCATCGATGCAGTGCGAGAAGATGAAAATGAAAATTAAAAGACTAGGGTACTACGGCTCGATGATGGCCAGGCGTGCGCTGAGAAATCGCCGAAGGGGCGTACGGTGCCGAGTGCACGGGTGGTTCTACACCAACCCCCCAATGTGCTACATCAAGCCAGAGTTGCATCGTGGCCATTTGAATGTTGGGGCACAGATATAGTGGGTCCAATAGAACATAGCATCTTCGAAAGGACATCGCTTCATTCTTGCGGCTACGGATTGCACCCGAGTGGGCGGGCGGTTCCGTAGAAGTGAAAGCACATCACGTACTACAATTTTTCGAAGCAGAGTTGTTTACCGTTTTTGGGTGCGCGCGAGATCATCTCGGATAATGGTCCGCATTCAGTTATGAAATCAACAATTTTGTCGGGAGACATGGAATCGACGTGGCGATATTCGACAATTTACTACCCGAGAGCAAACGGCACATTTGAGGCTTTTAATAAAACTCTCGTTCGAATTTTAAAGAAGACTTTGGACGATAATAAGAAATTGGCACGAAAATTGTTCGAAGCCTTGTAGGCCTACCGGACAACTTTCAGAACTCTGCCACTCGAAGCTACACCTGCTGTTCTAGTGTATGGGTCAGAAGCCGATGTTACCGCCGTCAAGGCTTCCTTCACTTTCAGGATTACGGTGCAAACAAACTCACGACGAGAAGAGAATGCCGATTCGACTAGAAGAAATTGGAAAGTCTGGAAGGGAAAAGACTGCAGTCATGAAATTCAGAACTGCCAAGCTAAGATGGTTCAGGCCATGACGGACGGAGTCCATGAGAACACTGAGTTGGTGACTTAGTTCTCGTTCTCGGGCTATTCTTGCACACACATGAAGATGGAGGAAAATTTGAACCCGCGGAAGGACCGTTTGTGGTTGAGGCGAGTCTACTCGGGGAGGCTCTACCGGCTGAAAATGTTACCCGAGGAGAACGACATATGCTTCGATCGATGGACGATACTTGAAAAAGTATTATGTTTCACACGATGTTTCGAAGGGGTAAATTTTCCATCCTGGCTTTGGTGGAAGTAATTACTTATGGCCCAGATTTGAACCCAAAAATAACAAAAATGTGCTAAAATAAATAAAATCATGATAATAAAGTTTTCTTTGTTTTCTCTCTTCCAAGTCAAAATCTCTTTCTGATCTTTTCCCTTCATTCTTGTTGAATATAAAAATAAAAAAATTTCGTCTTTAATAAACATTTTCTTAATGTTCTTGTTCTTAGTACGGCCCTTGATCCTTTTCCTTGTCTTTTCGCGGGGAAATGTCGAGCGGGCGATTCAGTCTGAACTTTAGAAATGGTGTAAGCCTTGCACTTTCTGATGAAAAGAGGGTAAATGGAGCGATAATAGAGATTGACTCGGACTTCGCACCGGCGGCGAACTGCAATACGAGGAAAGTGGCGGGTCCGTTAATGAGAGGAATTGCCCCGGTCAGACGATGATGAAAGTGGGCCGCTGACCGCAATCCGGCAACGGAAGAAAAACGGACGGCAGAAGACAAGAGAATCGAATCTGTAGTCGCTGCGGCGGGCAGACTTATCGGCGCCGCGCCCACGGAAACTCGGGAAGTACGAAGAGCTACTCTCACGGCAACTCAACGGAGAAACAAAAATCGCCGTGTCCGCAAGATGCTAACTAAATTGGCAGCGAGACCAGCGCGACGAGGAAGTTGCTCTCTTTTGCCCGTGCAACGCGCCGAGGATACCGGTTCGCGGGAACCTGAAAAGGAGACCAGGCTCCCGGGACGACGGAGGAGACCGGGAGAATCTCAAGAGGAACGGGAAGAAGAAGGCTAGTACGCCATCGGATGAAGGCTACTTAGGTAATGCGTGACCTTGTTGCGGAAGCGACCCCGGAGGATGTCCGACGGACATCATCCCCAGGGAGCCGAGGTATGCGGGGAGAACGTGAAGGGATTGAGCTTGCATGCTATCCCACAGTACGTCACCAGGCCTCGTCATTTGCAAATTATTTCGAGAATACGAGTTAGAAGAAATCTGAGAATGTCCGGAAAGCTTTGAATACTTCGAGAGAATCGAGAGCGGGGAGGATCGATATGCTTGAAGGCCTCGAGCTACATACAGAGACGTGTTCTCGGAATATGAACAACAACAAATCGTGGTGTTGCATCCGGGATTTGAAAAAGATGGGCGAGCGGAGTCGGCAAGAGAAAACATTCGAACACGGAGATGGATGCGAGGAGAAGGAGAATTTCTGATACAATGTGGATGCGCCTGCTTCGCGGCGGAGGGACGGGAAAGGTAACCCACCGGGAATGCTCCGTCATGGCCGAGTGGATCAATCTTAGTAGTCATTAAAAGGATGGTAAAAGAATGATAACATGAGGGGGTATTGCCACCAGATTGCATACCAGCCGGTTGCATCATCAACATTTCTGAAGATTGTGTATACCCCCGCACATAGATCACGCGACTTTGTCGAACCTTTGCCTGATCTCTTTTACGAACGAGTGTAATATCATGTTCGGATCGACCTCCGGATAGCAGGCCCAGGTGAGTTCCGAGGGCCGGTAAGATACCATTACGGTAGGTTCCGTCGTAATCTTTGAAGGGCGACGGAGCGGTGTCGCCTAAGCATTGCCGGGAGTACCGAGTGAAGCGGATCTCGATTCACTACAGGAAGGATGGACGACGGGAAAGCACCTTACCACTTCCGTGAGATACCGGAGTTAGAGAGTCTGCGGCCTTACGAGGTATGAAGCTACATGGAAAATATCACACCTGCGGCCATCCATACGGCATCCTTGCCAGTGGCTTGGAAGGTGATGTTATGCTGTGTACCTCCTTATTCGGACATGGATTTTTGACGGATACCCTTTTGGATGAATCGTAAAGATCAGAGCATAGTCCGTTTTGAGTCTATATGGATTGTATGAGATGTATTACAGATCGAGTTGTACGATGTATCTTCGGCATGATTGGAATGAAAGTGACCGTATCGCGATTTTGACCTTCACCTCTTTTGTGCAAATTAATGAGAACGCATTAAAAGTTAAATGAACTTCGAACAAAAAAGAACAGAAAAGAAACAAAAAAGAATAAAAGAAAACTTTCCTTAAAATCTAAAAAAATGATAAACTCCAAATTCACGATAAAATAAAATTTGAATCGATAAAAGACAAACAAAATGACCTGAAAATCTCGGTCGAATTTCAAATTCAATCTTTCCAAATTTCAAATCAAATCTCAATTAAATTTCAAATTCGATCTTTTCGGATCTACGCCGAACCTCGATCGAATTCACACTTACCTTCGAATCGAAGTCGGCTTTGTTACTCTCTCTTATGCAGGGAAGGAAGCGGTTGATTCAGTGACACGGATCGAATCGATGGCGAGGTCACATTCCAATCCAAACCGGCAACTTTCAATCAACTCTTACGAATGGGATATGTAACATCTACATATTCCACTCATTATTTCCTTAGCAGAAGTCTTTTACAACTTTCATGAAATTTGGCTGCAAAATTCCACACTTTTCAAATCAACACTACAAATCGTTGCAAAAGTCAATTAAAAATGGAGTAACTTTTTGGAGGTTGAGGATTTTACGTAGTCGCACTGCTTTAGGATTCTTTCCTATTGCCTTTAAAATACATCAAAATCAACTTTTTTGAGGTTGAGGATTTTTGTAGATACGCGCCTTCTTTTAGGATTCTTTCCCTAATGCCTTGAAATACATCAAAATCGACTTTTTGAGGTTGAGGATTTTACATCCGTTACCGCACGCTGCTTTAGGATTCTTTCCTGTTACTGAAATACATGTCAGAAATCGACTTTTTGAGGTTGAGGAATTTACATCGATACCGCGGCTGGCACAGGATTCTTTCCATTTATTGCATTGAAATACATCAAAATCAACTTTTTGAGGTTGAGGATTTTAAATAGATGCCATGCTTTAACTAGGATTCTTTCCCACCTTCTTTGAAATACATCATCCAACTTTTGAGGTTGAGGATTTTACATCAGATACCCTTGTACTTTGATTCTTTCCACATTGCCTTGAAATACATCAAAATCAACTTTTTGAGGTTGAGAGGTTTACATCCGATACCGCACTGCTTTAGGATTCTTTTCCTATTGCACTGAAATACATCAAATCAACTTTTTGAGGTTGGGGATTTTACATCCAGATACGCCTTTGCTTTAGGATTCTTTCTGTTGCCTTTGAAATACATCGAAATCGACTTTTTTGAGGTTGAGGATTTTACATCCGATACCGCACTGCTAGGATTCTTTCCTATTGCACTGAAATACATCAAAATCAACTTTTTGGGGGTTGATTTTTACATCCGATACGCCTTTGCTTTAAGTTCTTTCCTGTTACCTTTGAAATACATCGAAATCAACTTTTTGAGGTTGAGGATTTTACATCCGATACACGCCTACTTTAAGTTCTTTCCCTATTGCCTGAAATACATCAAAATCAACTTTTTGAGGTCGAGATTTTACATCAGGCTGCCTTGCTTTAGGATTCTTTCACATGCCTTGAAATCTGTCAAAATCAACTTTTTGAAGTCGAGGATTTTACATCATTGCCTTCTTTAGGATTCTTTCCTATTGCCATGAAATACATCAAAATCAACTTTTTGAAGTCAATTTACATCAAGGGGCCCCATTTTCTTTAGGATTCTTTCCTATTGCATTGAAATGCATCAAAATCAAATTCTTGAGTTGAGGATTTTACGTCGATACCGCATTACTTTAGATTCTCTTCATATTGCAATGAAAGCCTTAAAATTGAACTCTTGAGGTTAAGGATTTTACATCCAATACCACATTGCTCTGAGATCTCTCCTCATTGTAATGATTCGATCGATCGATTCGATTTCTTTTGAGGTTGAGGGATGTTACATCTAAAACGCAATTTCGATTTCATTTTGAAGTAGTCAACCAGAGAATTAATCTTAACAAAACTTCAATCTAAATTGAAACTCGAGTTGAAATCTGAATTCACATCAAAACTTAAACTGAAACAAAATTTAAAATTGAAATTTCCGAGGATCTTGTGATTTGGAATTCAGCTCCTTTTCCTTTCCCGAGGCGGGGATTCGGGAATCTCGATCTTAGAGATATACTTGACACTCCCCGGCGGGGCTCTTCTACTTCGTCCCTAGTTTGTCACTTGGACATCTGTGATTGGTTTGTTGATCTTTTCGGTCAACGCCAATACGCGCGGTGTGCTCGTCGGCTCACCACACACATTGAAGTCCATTTGTTGACCTCATTTTTGATGAGGTCTTCTCTTCTTCTCTTTAGTACTTAGGATCTAGCCTTAGGCTTTCCTTTGACTATCTTAGAGGACAAGAGATTGGGATCCACCACTTAGAAATTCAGAACCACTTCTTAACTCCCTGCAAACTCCACAAACTTGATTGTAGACCCCTAATCACCTAGAGGGTTGAATCGAATGTGGAGGATTTAAAGGATGATTCTTTATAGGACTCTTTGACGCAGTGCTGCAGGTGGCACTGGTACGAGTGAAGGTTGACTTACACACACACTACACCCCTGTCCACTACACTTTCACACACCTCCTAAAACCACACCTATACCTAACTTGACCTCTGACTCATATGATGATTCGCATGGATGATCCCGCCCTAGCCATGGTAGAGGGTTAGGAACAACATAGTGAATGCCTCAAATGAATCCTTCATGGCTCATATGGGCTTCATCAGCAAACTAGCAAGCTCAGCAGCAAAATGATTTTATTCCATATATTCACCCAATCTTCAATTTTCCAAATTTTCGATTTTTGACCCGAGGACCCTACACACTTTAACCTACGAATGCCGTAAAATGCAAAATCTCCAAAATCACCTAAATTACCCAAAATTTTCAAATCAATCCACAACATTCCCATCACTCAAATTGATCATTCTTAGCCAAAAATACCAAAAATTCCAAAATACCTCCAGTACCCTCCAAATACCCAAAATACCCCTCTTAGCCCAAAAATCCAAAAATTCAGAAAATTCCCAGAAAATTCCAGAAAATCCCAAATATTCCGATTTCATTTTTATTCAACTACACCATGGGTCAATTTTGTCAATTTACCCTACTTTTTTGTCAAAACCACAATTTGACATGTTTTAACCACTAAGTGAACCCAATGTCAAACCAAACTACCCAATTGACCAAAATTCTGGTCCAATTTAATTCTAAACTTCAATTCAACATCCCCAACACCAATCTGAACCCAAATCCAAGTCCAATTTGATTGACATTTGGATCGATTTCACTTTGTACAAAGCCCATTTTGGACCCATGACCCAATTTAGCCCAAACTCACCCAATTCAACTCCAATTTAACCCAAATCTTTTCTAAACCTTCCTTAACAGCCCCATAAACAAAACACTAACATGATTTGCCCAAAGATTTAGACCCAAACCCCACTCAGAATTCAACCCAAAATCAAAAGCCCAATTTTGACCTAAACCTAAACCTAGCCCAAATAGACCCAAACCTCAAAATCAAAACCTAACCTAATGAAAACCTCTTTGAAACACTCCCATAAACATTTCCCAACATTAATTTTACATCAATTTCAACTCTAGCCCAACTTTGGCCATGGTAGCCATTTGGCCACCTTAGCCTCTTCCACGAAAGGCGTATCAGCGATTTCAAACCCAAGAATCACCTCAAATTTGTTTCAAATCACTCATGACACATCCCTAAACCAAACTCAACAATTATTTAGCCCAAGTCTTTTGAATTTCATCCCAAAATCCATTTTAAAATTGAAAACCCTTTCCTAAACCATTTTAAAAACTGGCATCTAAAACCATTTAGTGAGCCGAGAAATCTACCACACAAAGCCCGCGCAGCATTCCATTTACCATCCACTTAATCAAAGCCATTCCATAAGTCACAAATTCATCATCAAATCATCCCAAATCGAGCCTTATCCAATTCTCATTAAATTAACGAAAAAAATCTGAGAAACCATTTTCATGAAATTGACCCGAGCCTTTCCACAAGACGAAGGTGAGCCGCTGAAGCCAATGCATGAGCCACATGTGAGCCATGAGAGCCTTGGACACTCCACCATGCCATATTTAGTAAGAAGAGGGAGGGCTTTCCTTAATCCACAAGCTCGTTAGCCTTAATCGTAGGATTCACACAAACTTAAATTTAATCAAGATATGTTGGATGGAGACATCCATGCCGACCGGCTGATCCTTTGAGTCCCCACGGCACCCAAAGCCACCTTGAAGGGTCTGCAAGGCAAATGGGTGAATTGACCCATTGAACTCGAAAGCCCAGCCATGCCACAGGTCTACTTTGGATCAAAGCCTTTACACATGGCAATTGCCGATTGCTTACCTCGAAGCCGGCCACGACACGACCTTGAGGGTGACCCATGCTGGCCGGCCGGCCACCCCGGCGGCCGGAAACCACCGGGCGGGAAACTCGCATGTGAACGAACGGAATTCTGCTGGCGAGGGGTGCCTCATGCCCGATGGCCACCATGGCTGTTCTTCACATGACGAACGGTGATCCCAGCCCTCGGCTCCCCACAGGAGGCCCTCAGGCCATGCTGACCCAAACCCCTCACCCCTCACGTCGCATGGAGGAGAGTTGCGAAAACCTTGCCGAAACTGCACGAGGGTATTCCCGGAAACCTACTCCACACTTCAGAGCAGTTGATCCCCAGTGTCGATTTGCTAATCCCCAGCGACGGAATCCGATTTCTCGGGCGAAATTTCACCCGAAAACAAGGACATCTCCTCACGGTGAGCCAATCCCAGATTGATTGGTCCTACACCTTCAACTGGACCAAAGGAAGAAGTTTCCCACTGAAAGCCATCTGCGGGGCCACCCCGGTTATCGGCCTCAAACTGTGATCGAAGACGTGGTCACTTTCATAGCTAAGACAATTCACCGAGGCCAGGGACTTCATGTTTGGAGCTTACTTGGATTGATCGAGTGACACAACTCTCGGATCGAAGCTTCCGCTTCTGCGAGCAAGGTATGGACTCCCTCTTCTTCCGAGCTTCCGGGAGAGATTCTCATTTTAATTTAGGAGTCGATTTAAATGCATGTTTGCAGGTATGGTGTGTTCGTCTCTTGAGCCAGATCAGAGGAAACATCGTCTGCCAATCCATTGAGAATCGAGTGAGTTCTTAGGGTTAGAGTGTGGACGGTCACGGGATCGCACCCGGTCGTAGACGATGACCGAGAACCGTCGGATCGGCGCGTGTATCGGATGGACGGCTTGGATTGCGTCGGACCGGCGGATGGTGCGTGAGCGCGGGGGCCGGCGGCGGAGTCGGATGGCGGCGTCGAATGGGAGCGCGCGCGTGGTCGTTCGGAGATGCGGGGATGACGGGGCGCCGCGTGGATAAGTAGGAAATTAGGGATTTTTTTCGATTTATTTAAATACCATAACTTTAAAAATCATATCTTTGTGTAGAAAAATCACAAAATAAAATAAAAATAATAACTTGCTCGGTGAATAATGTGGAAAAGAAATTAATTAATTTTATCCGGTATTTTATTTTAATTAATTATTTATCTGCACATTTTCGATTCCCCATGCATTCATACAATTCACCATGGCATGAGACCATAAGATTTTGAAGCCTGCGAACTTAGGAACATTCCCAGATTTTCAGTCGGAAATCCTTGTGAAAAGTTATTGATTTTCAAATGCATGTTGCTGTTTTGAGTATTTTAATTAAAAATTAGCATGTTGTGAAATAAATTCTACAGAGAAAATTTGGCCAGTATTTCCTTATGACTTGAGAGAACCACAGGAAAAGGCCAGGGACTTAGAGTTAATTCACTTAAGATAACCACTAGTGGCTTAAACATCCAAAATAGACCCCTAATTAATTAGAGCTAACCATACATCAAATTGACTTGGAAATAATTCTCCACTGACCTTTAGGATCAGAGGAACCCTACCATAAAATTTCGAGATCGATTGTGCTTGGTGCTTCTACTAAATGGGTTGATTAAGCCGTTTAGTCATTTTAAACTTTAAAAATTCATAACTTTCAAAATACCTTTCAAAAATTCACCAAATTGGTTTGGAGCCTCTCTGATATCAGGGGAATTTAAGAAAATTAGAATTTCAATTTCTAAAAAAGTTAATTTTTTTAGTATTATTTTAATATTTTAATAATTAAAAAATAATAAAAATCACAAAAATAATAAAATTCACCAAAATGTCATATTTTTGAAATTTAATCACTTAGGAACAAACCCCATATTTTCTTAGGTCTATTTATTGAGATATTAAATTTTAAAACATAAAGATATTTAAAAATTAAAAAAATGTATTTTCTAGCATTTTCACTAAAATAATTATAATAAATCGAAGAAAAATCAGAAGAAAATTGTAAAATTTGGTTATAGGAATCTTGATATCGAGAGAATTTTAAAAATTATAAAATTCATTTTTCAACTTATATTATTTTTAAATTAATTAATACTCCAGAACTTAAAAAAATTTTAATAAATAAAATATAATTCGAAAAATCACAAAAAATTAGTCAAAGTGGTCTCTAGTCGTTAGGAATGTCCATAATTTTCTTAAGGACAGAAATTTTCCCTTAGTCATATTATTAAATTTTGTGGAAATCGCCTTTTAACGAAAATAATTATATAAATAAATTAAATACGGAAAAATCGCATTTTTCTCCTCTTAATTGTCTTTATTGACATATGAGTAAATACTTGTAAAATTTCGGAGTTGTTTGAGCTCGATTTAGTGAGTTATGAAATTATTAGGCTTGAAGGCGAAATGGTAATTAAATCCTTGCATACTTTAATTAAGACTTTAGGCTTAATGAAATTAATAAGAAGCAAAATATTTGAATTTTAACTTGATTTGGATGATTGAAATTTGAATAATTAAAGGGTAAAGGCTTACTAAATAATTTAAAATAATTGAAATAAACCTCGAATTAAATAATTAAGTTAAATTTGGAAGAATAATAAAATCGGAATTATTAAAATAGGGATATTATTAGGAAGATTTGTTCTTTAATTTAAAGATCCCTAAATTAATCATCTCGATAATATTATTTAATTCCTAATTAAAATGATAATTCAAGTTTAAGATTTAAAATGCTAAAAGGCTTAATCGTTAAATTAAATTAAGGATTAAATTATTTATAACAAATTCCTTTAAAATTAAAAATTAAATTAAAAATTAAAAATTAAATTAAATTAAATTAAATTAAATTAAATTAAAAATTAAATTAAATTATATTATATTAAATTAAATTAAATTAAATTAAATTAAATTAAATTAAATTAAATAAAATTAAACTAATTAAATTGAATTAAATTAAATTAAATTAAACTAAATCATATTACATTAAATTAACTTAAGTTAAATTAATTTAAATTAAACACATTAAATTAAATTAAGTTAAATTAAATTAAATTAAATTAAATATAAGGACATGAAGAATTAAAAATAAATCTAAAATAACTTGAACAATTATTCCAAACTTAAATCATTAATTTGAACTTAAATTTGAATCACGAATCATTAGAAATATCATTTTGCCACTTAGGGCTTTTACTATTATAACTCTTTAAATGAATGTAAAATGAAACAATGACTTGTCCATGAATATTAGTATCTTTAATTAATGAGCAAGAAATAAAACTTAACTCGAAACACTGGATGATTAATTCACTTAGTGATAGAATTCATGGAGCTTAGAACGATTCACGAAATATTGAAAAGATGTTTAAGATTCGTCTTAAACGCTTCCTCAAATATGATGGAATATTCTCGAAACAAATTGAGCTTAGTTGTTCTTTGGTGAAGAAAATCGTCAACAAAACCAAAATTGAAGACCTAGACGTCGTAGGAGATGACTAGGTATAGGATTAGGGGCAGTGAAAACCATAACCTTTCCCTTAGCTTTACTGGGGACTTACTTTAAATGCTTAAATATTCTAAGCTGTGTTTTAAGTGCGACTTGGGATGACGGGAAGACACTCCTAGGGTACGCTTTTATTTTATTGCGATTTACCTTACGACAATTTATTTAATCGCGTTGCACTTTACCTTTCTTGCATGATAAACAAGGATTGCATGAAAACCTACACCACAAGACGAGGAAACCAAAAAGCTGAAACTCGCCAACTAAATTAAAAGACACTACAAGATAAAATTCACCTCCGCGACATTTCAAAATATAAAACTGACCCGAAAATGTAATCACAAACGGAACAACAAAACTACAACTACAACTAAATTCAAAACGTCTCATTGAATGATCGGGGAATACCTCGGATGATGTAACCCGCGTGTTCTTAACGGGATTTCCCGGTCACAAATGTGGAACTCATTTAGTTGAGTTTGCTCTAAATTTATCTGGACTAAGTGAATTCGATTAAAATAACGGTGCGGGATGACGGAACCGTGGGATCTTAATCGGTTTTGTTTAATCAACTTTAAGATTTGTTTTAATTAAAACATAAAAAAAACACTTGGAAATTAAGACTTTCTTTAAACGAGAACACTTCTCTCATCTCTGATTTATGATTTCTAAAACTAAACCTCTGCAACCGAGCTCGGAGCATGGTGAGCGTGACCATCGTCGTCGGCAAAACTGAAATCTACATCAGCAAAACTTTCTTAGAATTAAATAGCTTGACCATAGGACTTCGAGGTAGTTTTGCACAGGGCAACATAAGTCCTCAACTCTTCGTTAGGCATTTGCATGATCATATCATGTAAGAACAAGCCCTAACGGTCTTAGGATTTCCGAGGTAGTCGTCCGTCTGATATAAACCCTCGTATCTTAGAAATTTATTTGTATGATTTTATCATACGAATATAAGTCACAACTAATTAAAATTGGCGAGGATCGAAATACTAAATAAACATTAGGACCTTCTTAAATTCGAGCCGAACGATAGGATAGTCGGGAAATTACCGAGTTAAGCCGGATACGCGATTTCTCCTACCCTTCTTCCTTTGGACTCCTAAAATAAAATGTTCCAAATTTGATCGAATTTCCACTGTTAAATTAGAAATTGATCCTTTGAAAACCTTCAAAACTTTGAAATTCTTGAGAGAAGCCAAAACCAGCGATGGTATCGAGTTTTCTTAAATGATTCACTTCATTTAAGATGTAATTAACTATAGGGGCTTGCCCTTATAGGGAACTTCAGAACCCGGGTAATATAAACACAGCAGTGCATTTATATTAAGCGAGGGCTCATGCGGCTTATAAAATTGGTTCGCAGAGACCAAACGGATGTCACAAATCTTCTAGTTTATTTAATCGAGCCCGATCATCGGGCGGTGTGTCTATTCTTCGGGATAGATACACGGTTTGTGATGCGATGCTTTCAGATTTTTATATAAACTATTTGGGATGTGAGATCGGTTTTGATTTCATATCTTAAAATTTTCAAATTTAAAATTATTTTCCAAAATCAAATACTACTTTCTAAATTATATATATATTTAAATTAAATTTAAAATTCACGAGCAACACGCAGGCGACCCCCTTTTAAAAATACAACACTTGACCTAAAATATGCGAAACGATTACATGATTCGAGAGATTGAGTGAAAAATACTATTCTGTGCGTAGAATCTCTACAGCTTATCATTCCCGAACTAATGGTTGGTAAGGGTATCTATTAATCGTGAAATTAAAAGAATTTTCGAAAAATTCATAAATCTGATAAATTAGATTAGTCTTAAAATCGGAAACCGGCTGTAGGCGTACATAACTGCTTATAAAATTTCTATAGGAATGTCCCCTTATAGATTAATTTTGGGAAGACCTGTCACTTACCGGTTGAATTAGAATGTAAGCTTAAGGCGATAAAAGTTAAATTTTAATCTAAAAGATCTTATCGAGAAAAGATTATTTTTAAATTTGAACGAATAGGAAGAAATGAGTAAGATCATGTAATGATAGAGTGGAATACGAGGAGAAGTTACGGGAGGGCTTTAGGACACTCTGACCCCAGTTCATGCCTTGTGTATTTAGTCGGGTGTAAATTGAAAGATAATGATGAGGTAGTCCACCCCACAGAGGAAACCCATTAGTAAATTAAACCTGAAGACATATAAAGCCGATGTAGGTTGGAGTTGGAGTAAAAGTGTTGATTTACACCCATGCAGTGGGGAGGACAGAATCTACATGCAGGGACCCTGCCTCTTGTGATGTTATGAATCGGTTAGAAAAGTTGAACACCGGGGGTAGGAGGACTGAGAAGCAGGAAGGAATAAGATAAATGATGATTATCGAGTGCGGTGGCGAGAATACGAAATAGCTTATCATGACATACATATGAGATTCTAAGGGGGACAACGAGTGTTGTATTCCACTACATACCATGAGTACACTCATTACCGGCTTGATGAAACACAGAAGATCTTGGAGCTCGTCTGATTATGATTGGTAGTGTACTATTTCTTTTCATTGCATTTAGTATTTTTGTTGAAAGCGCAATTTGTATTGGTGATGTAAGTTGTATTTGGTTGTATTTGATGTGGAACTTTAATTTGTAATATGTTATGATGTGATGTTGTGATATATGATTGCATATGATTGGTTAATTAGTTTAATACATGACTATGACAGTTGGGTGTTAATATATGATGTTTAGTTAATATTTTATATGTTTTCAAAATTTCAAAATTCTTTACCTTTAATTTCGAAATATATTGTATGTGTGTAGAAAGCTCTTAATATTTCAGGCATACTACTCTAAATTTATGAAGAAGAACTGCCTAAATTTAAAGGTATGAAAGTCAGAGCAATGAGGTAATAAGTTATATATATGTTTATATCTTTTCTTTCTATGCTAGTTTTATTAGTATTGAAAAACTTAAGTTTGGGGGAGGGAAATGATTAAGCAGTAATTGTTCTCATTTATAAGTATTTTCAAAAATAATAACATGAGTTTCTATAATAGAAGTAACTTCAGATAACTGTATTTTGATTCTATTTAAGTCCTCTGAAGTGAACTTGAATGAAAGTTTTTGGTAATGAAAAATAATTTTGTAGGCTAAGATATTTGGTTTAGAGAATATGAATATAGTTAACTATTAGTAAGAAAAACTGTATTTTGAAATACTAAGAATCTTAAAAATTTATATGTGAAAAGAAAAGATTCAGACTCTGTGATGAATCATTTTATAAGCTAAAGAAATATCTATAAGGTAAAGGTTGTAGTGAAGTTCAAATTTAGGGAAAGAAAGGTGAAGTTGAATTTATTAATGGCTATCAGGATATAGTAATCCTTACTTGAAAAAGAAAATAAAGGATTGAAAAGTAATCCCTGAAAAAAAAGAGAAAGAATATATAGAATTGAAAAGCAATCCAAAGGTAGAAAAAGAAAAGAAAAGAAAAAAAAGTAGAGGAGAACCTTGAGGAGATGCCTAATAAAAATTTGCTTCATACCCATTACTTTCACGAACTTATATGTACGAATTACCATCTTTACTAGTAGTCTTCTCATAAAATTCTTTTCATGTAATCCTTTTAAGTGCCTTAATAAACAATCTACAGTCATTTTTGAAATGAATAGAAGGTAGAACTCTTAGAATTAATAACTAGATAACCTTACACACATAAATTTACAGTTACAAAAATCTTGCAAATTTTTAACATTATATTTATCTAAAATCAAATTTATGGTATTCTGGAAGAGAGTTCATTGTAGTGGATCATTATTTTATGTAGTAACCAAATTACTTCGGGGACGAGTAATAGTTAAGTTTAGGGGGACTGTGATCCACCAAAATTAATAGTTTTTTAATGCATATTTCATACTATTTTTGATGATATGTGCTTTAAAGAAGGTATTTTTCATTATTTCATGCAGGTACGATGATTTTAGGACCTTTGGAGCAAAAAAAATACAAAAAGGAGAAGCGACTTCGGAGCAAAATGAGGCAAATTGGACATTTTGACTTAGAGCGGCAGGACAGCCTTAGTCTAAAGGATTTGGACGGTAAAAATGGCACCAGTGGGTGCCCATCACGAATTCAGCGATTCAATGTATTTAGTCGGACTTTGGAGGGGTGCTTGGGGAACTCTTGGGAAAGTCGGTTCGCGAATTTAAACAAATTTGGAGCAAAAAATAAGGAGAGTCTCTTCGGTGTTTCTCGAGTCTTCGATGTGCTTGAGTGGAGAGTCCATTAGAGAGAGTTTAGAGATTAGTGTTTATTGTGTTTTCTCTCTTAAAAGTGTAGGAGGAGAGGAAAAGTGAGAGATTTCTTCTTTACTCATAAGATAAAATTGTGTGTTGTTATACTTTGAGGAGAAAGAAGAGAAGTCGAAGGAATTTTAAGAGATTCGATTGGGGAAGAAATTGAGATAAGTTTGTATTTACTTTTCTTTGTTTTTATAGTCTTCTTTTATATATAAAATTCATCTTTTGTCGTACTTTTCTCATGAGTCTTATGTAGATTTCTTTGTCTTCATCCTTTTTATGTGATGTGTTGATGTCGTGATATGGAAATGATGTACCGATTTAATATGGAAAATTTGTGATGAAAGCCTTTTCATGACTTGTTTACTTTTGATGTAGCGATTGAATTGTTAAAATGTGTTGTGAGACATATGTTACGAAAGACTATGAGTTCTACAACAAAAGTGAAGGTCACATTCGATCTCGGTGAATGAGTGGCGTAGTTCATGGGGGTTTGGTGCAAATAAATAGGGAAATATGTTTTGATGGGCGTAGAATTGGGGATTATAGAGTGCGGGCTGAAATCCCTCGATTTGGTCTTGTAGTTTTGAAACTAAAATGAGAGTTAGCCTTTAGATGAAGGGAAGTAGAATACAGTGACGGTCGTATCCTCTCGGCTAACCACGGATTTAGGGACTAAACCTAATTAGCCAATGTTATTTATATTACTCGAAAGAGGCTAAGAATATAAATACTCTGTTGTACAATACGGTTGTATCAACGTCATGTCACTAAATCATTACATTATCATTGGAAGGGAGGAGGATTCTTTTTTGTAATTTGAACTTTTGTTATAAATTTAGTCTTGTGTTTGTTAATTATGTTAGAAGAGTAGAATGTAATTTGGTAGAGATTAGTAACTACTACTGACAAAGAACATCCTTAAATTATTAGTAATTCTTGCCAATTGTGTTATAATTCGAGTGGTGATTTACGTATACATTTTAAAATCTGCAAACCTCCTCGTAGGATCGATAACCGAGGACTCCACTAGAGCCATGTTACTTGAGCGATACGTATAATTGTGTTTTGAATGTGTGACTCATGAAATCTAAATTAATATATATAGCGAGTTCGCAAAAATTTTGACATTTAAAAATCGGCACCATTTCCTACGAGTTTAAATGAAAGTATGGAACTCGTTTAAGTTGAGTTTAGTAAATTCATGCGAACTAAGTGAGTACGAAGAAAATAGTGGCGGCCGGAATGAGGGCGCGGGATCACAGCCGATGTCGCTATAATCGGCTTAAATATTCCTTTAATAATACATTAAGACATCTCGATTTAAGCATTTCAAAATATACTACCTCCACTCTTCTCCTCGATTTGACATTTCTTTAAAACAAACACAGCATACGACGAGGAGCTTGGGGCACTCATAGTGGGTAGTACGACTATCTTCAACATTAAAGCTCATGAAGTAAACAACGACTTATAGGACTTCGAAGTAGCTTGCACAGTACGACATAAATCCCTTGCTTATCTCTTTTATGCCTTTGCACTTAATGCAATATAAGCCACTAAACTCATCTTAGGTTAGAGGTTATCATCGTGAATAACACAATACTCCTATCTTATTTTATTCATGATCAATATCGAGTGAATGTAAGCCCTAATTAAATAAAAGCTTGGCAGAATGAAATGCAGAATAACTATCTTAAATTGAATCACGAACCATAGGATAGTTTGGGAGAACACGAATTATTCTTAGATCATGTCTTTTCCCTAGTCTTCTTTTCCTTTGAGTGCTATAATAATTGCTACGGAAACCCAGGCCACTCACCTCTTGAATTTCCTATTACCACATTTTCTTGAAGATTCTACCTTTTAGAAGTCGTAGATGTAATATTTCTTGATTTATATCGAAGTTTTCTTAAATGACTTCGGTTGTCTAAGATGTGATTAACTATAAGGCTTTCCCTTACTAGACCCACTATGTAATTCTTTCATATTAGATAGGGGAAATTGTCGGTCAACATAGATGGTTAGTGGTAAATGGATGTCATGGATTCTTTAGTTTATTTAACCGAAGCCTCACCACCGAGCAATGTATCCTTCTTCAAGATAGATACATGGCTTGCGGTGAAGTGCTTGATCATTTAAACTATTGCATATATGAGATCATTTTGATTTCTTATTTTAAAATTAAAATGATATTTCCTATATATATATATATTTATATTTATATATTTATATTTACATAAATTAAAACTACTACTAAATCATATTTTGCACCGACAAGTACCATTTAAGTAATACAGAGCTCTAGTGGAGTCCTGTATATCGATCCCACAGGGAAGTGAGGTAAGAGGTCCTTAGTCAAATTCTAGTCTACTACTATCAGACTTTAGTTTGGAAGGTTGATTTAAGTTTTTTTTCTAAGAAGTACTCCTAAAGATAAGTCTTAATTTTAAAACAACTAATAACTACTCTTAAATGAAAATATTAATTATAAAGATAACCTCTTTTTGGATGAATTGATTTGGAGAATTTTAAGATAATAAAAACTACTATTCTCATGTAATGAATTGGATAATGTAAATGAATGAGATACATTAAATATTGTATGTGCAAAATATAAGCAATCATATTCTTTACCCTCTTCCGAGTTCATAAAGAACATTGGCTAATCCAATGTTTATTCCCTAAATCCATGGTTAGGCTGGGAGGATACTGACTCTCATTTCAGAACTCTCACTTCCCCTCGCCTGACGGCTAACAACTCGCTTTTGTTCCCAAACACTTAGACCAAATTAGTGATTTTAGTCTGTCACCATAAAATCTCCAATTCTACGCCCATCAAAGTATATTTCCTTATTTATTTACACCAACCCACATGAACTACATCACTCATTCATGGACATTGAATGTTGTTCCAATTTATTGAGAATTACACCGCCCTCTCAGGTCTTAATGCAATTATAATGAATTATAACACTACAACGACCACTTATTGTAATGTAAATGAAGTGCAATTAAAAATCATCACATTTATAATTAAAAATTCTTTTAGCATGCATCCCAATATCCTAAACATGAATTCTACTCATTACAAAAGAAATATAGAATGAAAACAATGGCATAATCCTCTTACGCCATTATTTCCGAATAAGAAGAAATAGTAAGAAAAAGACATCACAAAGCATAAAGAAAACACAACGGAAAACTTTATTACATCAAAGAAAATCCACAAGATAAGTGTTTACAAAATTATAAGATAATGAATAACACAATACTTAGCTTTTTCCTCTTTAAAGAAAGATGAAAATCTCTCCCACAAAGTCTTCCGCTGATCCATGCAATGCTAGTACATTCCCTCACAGATTCTCTCAAAATCCCCTCTCCAATCTCTCCAAAAAGGTATAAATCTACATTTCTACTCATATTCTAAGTTCTCTAAATATTCTCCACATTTTCCACTCACACACACCACTTTTTTGACATAAAATTAATTTATTATAGTGTAGGGATAAATTTCCCAAGAGTTGCCTCAAGAAACCTTCAAAAAAAACGTCAATATTCAATGTATATAACAAATAACCATCCCTGGCACCATCGGCGCCATTTTTGAACACTGTCGGCGCCCAAAATTGCCGCTCTTGGGATTCTGGAGCCATCAGCGCTCTATCAGGCACCGACGGCGCCACTTTACGCAACTCCACCATTTTGCTCCTTTTGGCTCCGTTTTAGCTCTGTTTTGCCCTGTTTTAGTTGCGTTGAGTTACTAACATCTTCACCATAAGTATAAAAAACCTTTATTTAAAGTATAATTTTATTCAAAAATATGCAAGAATTGTAAAGTAAATTAAACATAGAAAGACATATCAAAATGTGTCAAGCCAAAATTTGCTCTCTTGCTTGTTTTTGCTCCAAATTGCACCGTTTTTGCTTGTTTTTTCTCCAAAAGTCTATTTCTTGTACCTAAAATAAAAAACATACAAAATTCTTTTCCTTAAAGTTCAATATCATTAAAATTAAACATAAAATGTATATGAAAAATCAATAATTTTTTAGGCGTGTCAACCTACTCTTTTTAGAGATATTAAGAGATATATTAAAACTTATGATCGATGTCAGTGAGTAGGTAATATTTCTAGAAAAAAAAGAAATGCCTCTAAATTTACCTTGGAAGTTGAAATCTTTGATGTTTGGGGATTAGATTTTATAGGACTATTTATTCCTTCATTTAAGAATATATATATATATATATATATATATATATATATATATATATATTGATCGTAGTGGATTATGTATCAAAATGGATCGAAGCCATAGCTTTACCTAGTTGTGGTGCTCGAAGTGTTTCAAAATTTTTAATAAAAAATATTTTTACAAGATATGAATTACCGAGAGTTATCATTACTAATGGTGGATCTCATTTTAGATATAATTTGATTCAAAGGTTGACTGAAAAATATAATATTATGCATAGAATCTCAACTGCTTATCATCCCCAGACAAGTTGTTTAACTGAAGTATCTAATCGTGAAATTAAATGAATTTTGGAGAAATCTATAAATCTCATAAATTAGATTGATCAGCGAGATTAGATACTGCATTATGTGCATATAGGAGCGCTTATAAAAATCTTATAGGAATGTCTCCTTATAGAATAATTTTTGAAAAAAAACTTGTCATTTACTAGTTGAATTGGAACATAAAGTATATTGGGCGATTAAATAGTTCAATTTCAATTTAAAGAATATTGGTGAGAAAAATTATTACAACTTAATGAATTGGAAGAAGATGAATTTTATGATAATGATAGAATTTGCAAGGAGAAAATGAAGATATGGCATGATCGAAAGATTATAAGAAAGTGATTTGAACCTGGACAGGAAGTTTTACTGTATAATACAAGGTTGAAATTATTTCTTGGAAAACTAAAGTCTAGGTGGATAGGGCCTTTCACTATTATAAAAGTTTAACAGTTTGGAACTGTTGATATTGAAGATCCTAAATTTAGAAGAATATTTAAAGTTAATGGGCATCGATTAAAACCATATTTTGAAGGGTCACGATCAAATTTTAAAGAGGTTTTAATGTTAAGTCATCCTGAATAAAACTAATGTTTGTCGGGCTGACGATGCTAAACCAAATATTTTTTAGGAGGCAACCCATAGTTATCTTGTTATTTAGTGTGTTATTTAGTTTGTTTTGATTTGGTTCTAGTTGATAATATTATTGGATAGTTGTATCTTTGAGTTATACTTACTTGTAAATATCCTAAATGGTGTTAATTATTGAATTGTATCGAAGATTCAAAGTTTATTTGGATGAAAATGTTGTTGGAGAAAAACTGTGCTTTGGTGCCATCGATGTTAGAATGGGCACCGACGGTGAGATTTTCTAGAGAGCATTAAATTCGGAGCTTGGGCACTGACGACGCCCTATCCAGTGCCGACGGCGTTGACGGCTGAGTAGTAATTTTTGGAGTTTCAAATGGCAGAAATTTATCGGTTTGAGTAGGAGTTTCACCCTTATAACTTCACAAACTCATTTTAAAACCCATTAAATCTAGAAAAATGAAAGGGTAGTTTCAAAATTTGCATTACATGGCTTCTAACTTCTTTGATTCTCCAAGATTTTGAGTTTTCAACTGGAGAAAGTTTATCAGTTTCGAAGCTCAACGACTTTGTGACAAAGTTCTTTTAAAGAGGAGGCTTATCAAGGAACGAGGCTTTGTCAATTGAGGTATGAATGTTCCTAGTACTTGTGTAGAAGAAATTATTATGCAGAGGTATTGAAAGGTGTTTTGTTATACTACTGCCGTAGTAGTCATTCATGTGGTGAAGGAATTTTATGCAAATATTCATGGAATCAATTAAGGAGTCGCCTATGTGCGAGGTACGTAGATATCATTCACTCCTTCCATGATTAATGATCTCTATATGATAGATAATGTGCCAATCTGTCATTACACAATTTTTTTCCCTACTACAGACAATATGAATGAAATCTATCAATATTTGACGGATGAAGGCGAAGTTTAGAAGATAAGAGACGACGAGTATGTCAATTTCTATACTTCCTTATTGAATCCTGTGTCGAAGCAATGACATTTCTTTATATCTTTGAAATTACTCTCAACAATGAAAATTAGTAAAGTGATGGAGGAAAGTGCAATTGAACTACTACGTTCAAACTGGAAGGCCTATTGATATTAACACCATAATTGTGAAATCTATTTTGGGTTTGATTATGCATGGATCAAATTACAATTTGGGACATCCTTCCACTATATTTCTTGTCTGCAGCCAATCATAAGTACCATATGAAAGTTGGGAAAAAGTACTTCTCCCTTGGAAGCCCATGGAGCTAACTAATATTTACGACTATCTAGTAACTAGCGATGAAAATGATCTGAGCATAAGGATCTCAAAGTTTACTACCTATTCAACCTTGTTTTCCTAAAAATACACAGTTGATTCTAAGGATGATCAAGAAAAGGAGAAAGAGGTACAAAATCTTATGGATGCAATTAACAATATATCTGAATTATTTGATCATCTGAATTGGAGGATGAAGAAATAGTTCGATCATACTGGGCGTATGGAAGAAGGATTGATACATTTGATGAATAAAAAGGCTTGAATTGAAGAGGATTTGATTGATGAATTCTCGTATCGACATTTTTACAATTCTTTTGTGCACCAGCAATTCATAGGAGATATCCGAGAGGATAACACTGACAATGATGAGGAGCAGTGATTCTCTATTTTATCTACTTAATTTAGTAGTTGGACTTTATTTACTTAAGTTTGTTTTGTATTTGACTTGCTTATGGTGTGATTTCAGACTTATTATGCTTGAGATTTGAGTGTATGTTATATTTTTTAGCGTTAAAGTGTTATGGTTTGATTGGGATGCTGAATTATTGATGTGGTAGAATGACTTATATGTCTAAGTTTTTAATTGTGGATTTATATAGAAAAGTGATTTTTTGTGTTTTTTGTGAAATATTTTTGTTATTTCATCACTTAATTATGAATATAGATGCTTTAAAAGGCTAATTAGATGTCGTCGTAACTTTGAAACGATCAAAATTGCAAAATTTGGTGAAATCCTAAAAATCGGTCTAGCGCCGATGATGCCCAAAACCCAAAACTCATCCTGCATATTTTAAATTTGCGATTTTGAGCCTTTGCCCTCATTTGACCATCTTCAACCTCCAATCAAGGTCGAATATCACTCATAGGGCTTGCTAGCATTTGGATTTGAGGCTTTTTGTGGTTGGATCTCAACTTCTCTTCGTAAGAACTTTAAACTATAATTTTTTTATTTTCACCATGGAAATCTCCTACATTGGACAAATCCAAAATTTTGTGTTTTTTGAAGAAAGCTTTGAGATACTCCATGGTGAAATGCTCTTACATGGTTAGATTTGACTTTGGAGTTCTTTCATTGTGATTTTGGAATTTATTGGGATTTATTTGCAAATTTTTCTAGAAAATTTTGATATGGCTCCAAGGATGTTTAAGGGAAAAGAAAGGTTGATTTTGATGAAAGGAAATTTGTGAATATTAAAGCACTGTATTACTTCAGCTCTACACTCAGAAGCAAAAAGTGCATATGGGATCGAGGATTTGAAAATCTAGGCAGAGTTACGGAGCAAATGATTGCTGATCGAAAATGAGAAAATTTTTGTTATTTTTCTATCGATGCTATTGTTGACGTAGTCGGTGAGTTTTATGTTAACTTACAGTGGACTGAAGAAGAATTTGTGTTGGTTCAAGGATAAATGGTATAATTCACTCCTGCACGAATCAATGCTTTCTAGTAGTTGAGAGATAATCCACTCTATGCGTACAAATCTTTTGGTATGGTGGATGCGGCCTTAAATGAGGTAATCACTTTTCTTACTCATGGAAATGGGGAGTGGAAAACAAAGCAAATGCAAAATATAAATTTTCTTACTTCCACTCTAAATGTAGCATTTAAAGCCTGACATTACTTTATTTCTGCAAAACTACTACCTACTTATGATCATAGTGAAGTTTTAAGGGATAGAACTATTCTCAATTTTTGTAACCAAAACATGAGAATAATTGACATTGGTAAAGTTATTCATAGTAGTATTCAGACTATAGCTAAAGGGGAAACTACTGGAGGATTATGACATCCTGCCTTAATTTACACATTAGGTGTATGATGCCCAAATATTTATGCTTATGATTTAGATATGAAATTTATGATTTATAATATGACATGCTATACAAATATATGTATCGTTTATCAAGTAATATAGGACTTTCTAATTAAGCCCCGAGATATCGAACCCACAGGGAAATGTGTAAAAATTTAAAGAAATAAGAAAAATAATTTTTTACTTTTTTAATTAATTTTTGTAAGTGTGTTTTAAGGTTTTAATTTTGAAAAGTTGTTTTTGATATTTTTAATAAAAAGTTAAGCAGGATATAAAATTATCAATACTATAAACACGATATAAAAATTATAAGAATCAAATATCTTTTTCCTTCTTCAATGAATCAGAAATAATTATGGAATTTTATGTTGTAGAAGTATTTAAATGTATCGTGCCAAATAGGAGCAATTATATTCTTTACCCTTACTTGGTTCTATAAAGAAAATTTGTTAATTTGAAATTTTGAAATTTTGTAGATGGGTTAGGTAGGGAAGATACCAGCTCTCAGTCTAAAGTTCCCTCTATTCCCTCCACATGAAGGCTAACATCTCGTAACAAAATTTAAAATAACAAACCATATTAGGGGGCTTTAGCCTGTCACTCTAAATTCCTCTAATTTTACTCCCCAATAAAACATATCTCCTTATATATTTGCATTCAATCATATGAACTACAATTCTCACCCATATAATTGCATGTGATTCTTTCCAATTATTGTTTGAGATAATACCGCATTGGATCTTACATAATCTCACAACAAATTTTAACATCTTAATTGGCCAAATCAAGAAGTAAATTAAGTTCAAGGAATTAAATCATCACAATTTATTCCAGCATTAAAAACATATAATTTCTACAACATATTTCCATAATTTAATTACTTCACCATCTCAGAAAGAAAAAAAGATAAACTAAACTACTCAGATTTCATGAAGAAAACACAAACAAAACTTGATATGAAAGCATAAACCATAATGAAAACACAAAAATCTTACTTAAAAATGAAATGTAAAAGCAAAAATAATTACTTATCTGAAAATCCTCTCCACCAGACTCTGGAAGTTTCTTTGGAATTTTGTTTTCTACAATACAACTCTATAGAGGTTTGCGCCCAACTCTGGTGACTCTAATAAAGACTTCAAACTTCAATAAAAACTAGATATAAGGATAAAAGAAAATTGGTGAGAAGAAGGTTTCACACCAACTATTTTTCCTTTCTTACTCTCTACTCTCTACTATAGAAAAGAAGAACTCTAAAACTTAACACACTCTAATAACTCTCTAAAATATACATAGAATAATAACCCTTTCAACACGCTTGCAAATTATAAGGCTTCATTTTTATAATTTTCAAAAGGTGCTTTGGTGTTTCTTCAAATCATGTCTAGATTCGATGTATCCACAAAAAGATGCATCCCTTTAATCAAATTTGCAGCCCAAAGGAAGTTAAAGAAGTCACAACAAAAAGTTGCTTCAAACACCCCTTGCAAATGGCGCCAAAATTCATTTAAATTCGACTTCTAACTGTGGCGATTAAGCATCGCCACTTTGGCGCTTAGGCGCTGGAGGCCAAATTTCTCAAACTTCATAATTTCGCTCCAAATTTGGTCCTTTTTTGCTCCTTTCATCATAATTAATTAATTTCATCATATCTGCAAGAAAAACACAAAATAACTTTCATTAAAGTGCAATATCATCAAAAATAGGTATAAAATGTGCCTAAAACACTATATATTATAGTTGTATCAGTGTACAATCAGTAGTTGAGGTTGATAGTAACGAAGAGTTGGCTCTTCCTTTAAAGCCTATTAGTAAATCCAACATTCACACTTATGAATCTCATGTAGGATGGAGATCTGGAAGTAAGAGTAGTGAGATTCCCACTACTAGTCATGACGTACCTTATACCTCTGTAACTCCTATTTCTGAAGTTATGGAGTGGATGATGATACAACAAAGTGATATTACGAGGCTTCATAGCAGAATCGATGGATTGGAAGCAAGAAATAACATTACTGGTGATTATCAAAGGAGAAGAGTGGAATATGATATAACTTATCATGATGCTCAGATGAGATTTATGCGGGGAAAATCTGGTGTGATATTTCTTACTCGCCCCCATTATATTACATACTAGCATGAGGACGAAGAAGGAGGAGAAGATGAAAGAGAGGATGATTGCTAGTGTAGTATTCTTTATGTATGTTATTGTTGTGTAGATTTTTGTGTTTGCTATTTGCTTTTGTGTAGCCGATGTTGTAGTAATTCTACTCTTTTAATTTATTTATGTTGTATGGAAACTTATGTTGGTTTGTTATTCAGTCGTATTAAAATTGTAATGGATGTTGTATTAAGTGTTTAAGGTCGTGTTTTAAATTTTACCCTGCAAATCTCTGATATATATGCAAAAAATGCTTCTTTAACTTTTTAATTAATACCTGCATGCTTCAGAAGAATCAAAAGTCCGGGACAAAAAGGTTAGTTTGCTTTTGTTTTTCTCTCTCTTTTATTAATTTGATATGCATTGAAAAACTTAAGTTTGGGGGAGGAAAAATTAAATTTTATTTTCTCAATTAAAATATATTTTCAAAGTTATTTTGACATGACTTAAAGTAGTTGAGCTTAACTTTAGATAACTAAGTTTTTTATTTCATTTAAATATCATAGTAGATTTCAATGAAAGTTTTTAGTAATGAAGGTTAACTTTATAGGGCTAAGATATTTAGTACAAGAGGATTAAACTATAGTTGACTATTTAAAGTAATGAAAATCGTATTTCTAAAATGTTAAGAGTCTTAGAGGTTTATGTGAAGAGAAAAGATTGTGACTTTATGATGTATCATTTAAAAGCTAATATATATCTATAAATTAAAGATATGTTTCAAGTTCCAACTTTAGGGAGAGGAGAGTGAAGTTTAAAATTATTAAAGGCTATTCAGATATAGTAATCCTCACAAGAAAAGAAAAAGAAAAAAAGAAAAAGAAAAGAAGAAGAAAAAAAGAGGATTGGAAAGCAATCACAAAAAGAAAAGAGAAAAGAAAGAAAAAGAAACTATATGTGAGGAGAAGATTGAGGAGATGCCTAATAAAAAAATGGCTTCACTTGAATCAACTTAAGGGAAGAGCTTAGCTACATTTCTGAATTTATATTTAAGTATTAGCATCCTTACTAATTGAGTTCTCACGACTTCTTTTTCATATGATCATTCAAAGCACCCTTAATGTGACAAATTATGGTTATTCTTAAAATGAATAGGATACTATAATTCTTAGACTTGATTAAAATACACATATTCTCTCCACCTGGGGGCTAACATCTCATAACAAAATTTTAAATAACAAACCAAATTAGGGGGCTTTAGCCTGTCACTCTAAACTCCTCTAATTTTACTCCCCAATAAAGCATATCTCCCTATATATTTGCATTCAATCATATGAACTACAATTCTCACCCATATCATTGCATGTGATTCTTTATAATTGTTGTTTGACATAATACCACATTGGATCTTACATAATCTCACAACAAATTTTAACATCTTAATTGGCCAAATCAAGAAGTAAATTAAGTTCAAGGAATTAAATCATCATAATTTATTCTAGCATTAAACACTTATACTTTCTACAACATATTTTCATAATTTAATTACTACATCATCTCAGAAAGAAAAAGATAAACTAACTACTCAGATTTCATGAAGAAAACACAAAAAAAACTTGATATGAAAGCATAAACCATAATGAAAACACAACAATCTTACTTAAAAAAGAAATGTAAAAAACAAAAATAAATACTTATCTGAAAATCCTTTTCACCAGACTTTAGAAGTTCCTTTGGAATTTTGTTTTCCACAATACAACTCTACAGAGGTTGGCGCCCAACTCTGGTGACTCTAACAAAGACTTTAAACTTCAATAAAAACTAGATATAAGAATAAAAGAATATTGGTAAGAAGAAGGTTTCACACCAACCTTTTTTCCTTTCTTACTCTCTACTTTCTACTATAGAAAAGAAGAACTCTAAAACTTAACACACTCTAATAACTCTCTAATGACACACACAGAATAATAACCCTTTCAACACACTTGCAAATTATGAGGCCTAATTTTTATAATTTTTCAAAAGGTGTCTTGGTGTCTCTTCAAATCATGTCCAGATTCAATATATCCACCAAAAGATGCATCACCTTAATCAAATTTGCTATCCAAAGGAAGTTAAGGAAGTCACCACCAAAAGTTGTTTCAAACACACCTTGAAAATGGCACCAAAATTCATTTAAATTCGCTTTTTTACTGTGGCGCTTAAGCGCTGACACTTTGGTGCTTAGACGCTAGAGACCAGATTTCTCAAACTTCATAATTTTGCTCCAAATTTGGTCCTTTTTTGCTCATTTCATCATAATTAATTATTTTCATCATAATTGCAAGAAAAAATACAAAATAACTTCCATTAAAGTGCAATATCATCAAAAATAGGTATAAAAATGTGCATAAAAACACTATATATTTTAGGTGTATCAAAATCCCTCAAACTTAAAATGTTACTTGTCCTCAAGTGACTCTTAACCATAAAGAATTTTAACATGCAAATTATGTAAATGAGTTTCTTTAGGAAGATTTTAAAGTTTTGTTCTAGAAATGAAATAATACAATTTAGAAAAAAAATTTAGTAAATAAGACCAATTTAAAGTTTAGAAAGTTATTAAGTAAAGGATAATGAAAATATAATTTTCTATCTAATTCAGAAATACTTGTAGATTTTTCAAAATATAGGATTCATACATTTATTTTTCTTACTTAAAAAATTTAATTGAGAATAATTTTACTTACTATATTATAACCTTAAGTTTTAGATTTTCTCAAAACTTATATTTTAAACTTTAGGTATGGAACCAATTTTTTATTAGACCCTTAAATCCTCAAGCTTCTCCTTCCTTTTCATATATTATTTTTCACTTTTTTCTTTTTTCTTTTTCTTGTCTTTTCTTTTCTTTTTTTTCTTTAATTTTTTTATATAAGGCAAGGATTACTATATCTGGATAGACCTTTAATGATTTTAAATTCCACCCTTTCATTTAAAATAAAGGTCTGATATGTATCTTTCACTTAAAAAAAATAATAATAATAGTGTTGCAAATTATTTCTCAATAAAAAAATTAAAGCTTTGAAAAATAAAAGTCAAATCTTCTATTCATCCAAAAATACAACATTTCTTACTAAAGATAGTTTAACTTTATTTAGCATTTCTTTGTTAAGAACATTTTAACTTTAAAATTTTCATTATTACTATAAATTTTAACTAAATTCTTTTATTCATTTCTATATTCAAAATTTTGTTTTCCTAATATAACTTCATATACATAATTATTTTCAATCAAAAACCAAATTTATTTTAAGGTATTTTTTAGAACAAATAAAATTTTAGGTTTTTGGAAAATTTAGTTTTTTAAATCCCCCCCCCCAAACTTTAATTTTTAGTCAGGATAAAAACATTTAAACATAAGAAATGATGCATGAGTGGGAATTAAAAACCAAAATAACATGCTTGCAGGAATTTCAATATCCTAAATATGCAAGTATAACATTTTTAAAGATAAACATGAGTAAAAAGAAACTAAATTCAGTTTTTCATAAAAGAAAAATTTCAAAAGAATTCTACAGTAGTGGAGGTTTTCAAAGCAAATACACACCAACTTATCATAACTAAAATCACAACAATACTAGATCATAATTGATAGTAGATTTTAAAAAGTTTAAACATGCAATTTTCAAATAGTGGTTTTTAATAGTGTTCTAAATTTTCTAACAAATTTGGAATTAATTTATACTCTATTAAAAATTTAAACACTAAACATACATTTAACACTTTTAGTACTACACACATATCACAAATTACAACATAAAACATTATTTTATCACATAAACATCTGAATGTGCATAAAAAGAAATAGTCCAACTATGCTCAATAAAATATCAGAGTTCATATCTTAAATACATCACACAACAATTAAACATAACATCAGATATAAAAACATTAAAATAAAAACATAACTACAACAAACTAAACACAACAACTCTAATCATCATCCTCATCATCATCTTCTTCAACAGAATCTCTGGATGGCACATATGGTATATAAAACGGATGAGGGGGCATCTCAACACTATGATCACCTCTAATCACTTTACCCTTGTACTGCTGATAAATCTCCTCATATTCATCATGCTTAATAATATACCTTTCAATATTTTCAATCTTACCATCCATGTCTCTAACATGCTCTCTGGTAAGACTCACTTTCTTCAAAATCTTCTTTAATAGTCCAGTCTGTGAATCACTAGATGATGATGCTCCAGAAGAAGTGGCACAAGAAATAGAAGTAGCAGAAGCAGAAGAAGAAGCAGCAGAAGTTTTAAATCCTCCTCTCCAGCCAAACTCTGAATGTACAGTGTAAGCACCAACGTTTACATTGGTAATAGGTCTCAATGCCTGAAGAACTTCTTCCCATGTTTCAAACTTAACACCAGATCGCTCACAAATTGAATGAATTAAGGATGGAAATCCCATACCTGAAGTAGTAGTAGATCTGGCACAGTTCATCACATAATAAAAAATAATAACCCCTACATCAATAGGCTTTCCCAACTGAATACAATGATTCAGAACTGCTCTCTCTCTTGTAACTTCACTAGTATGACTTGAATGCAACAGTTTAGATGAGATAAAGTAATGTCATGCCATCGAAATGACATTCAACTTAGAGGCCTAAAAATTTACTCTTCTTTCATTTGTTATCTTCCATAAACCTCTTCCATCAGTCAAAAATGATATGATCTCATCTAATTCTCCTTCAGTAGGATGATAATTAGCATAAAAACAAAAACAACGCAGGAGGCAAGTGGTAAATGACATTGATTACCGAAGGTGAAAAATGTACTTGTTCACCTCTAACCATCACCAAATTTTCTTCTGCTATAGGCAAGTTTGCATAAAACTCTCTGACCATAGAAACAACAGCGACAACGGAGAAGTAACAGTAATTCTCCCAATTTCTTCTAGTAATCATTTCTTCAATAACTTCTCCTGGCTTACTAAACTCTTGTTCCGAAATCAATTTACGTGAAGACAGTGCATCGACATATCGATCCTCAGCTCTTGCACTAACAAATTTGTTGGAATCAAATTTCACTTTATCTTTCGAGCGCTTTGACTTTGGAGCCATCTCTAAAAAAATCACAAAAATTCACCATAAATTCTAAAATTAAACTAAACTTGCTAATTAAATTTCCAAAGGTAATTTCCACTAAATCCACACAATTTTTCGTGATTTTCCTCAAATTTCACCATAAATAATGATCTTAAAATTTTTCAATAATTTACCCAAAGTATATGATGAAAATAAAACTTTTCATTTTTACCGTCGCTTTAGTAAAAAAGAAGTTGTTGGCTTTAAAGAAAACTAAGGGGGGAAAGTCTGTAGGACCTGATGATATCCTAATTGAAGTGTGGAAATGTTTAGGTGATTTGGGGGTTTCCTGGCTTAATAAACTTTTTAATATTATTTTAAAAACTAAAAGGATGCCTGAGGAGTGGAGAAAGAGCATTTTGGTCCCTTTTTTAAGAATAAAGGAGATGCACAAGAGTGTGCAAATTATAGAGGAATTAAATTGATGTGTCATACTTTAAAATTATGGGAGAGGGTAATTGAACATAGGTTAAGACGTATTACGAAGATTTCTCATAATCAATTTGGATTTATGCCGGGCAGGTCGACCATGGAAGCTATACATTTATTGAGAGGTTTGATGGAGAAGTACAAAGATAATAAGGAGGATCTACATTTGATTTTTATTGATTTAGAAAAAGCTTACGATAAGGTTCCTAGAGATGTTCTTTGGAGAGTCCTTGAAAAGAAAGGTGTTGATATGACTTATATTCAAGTCATTAAAGATATGTATGCTAGAGCTGTTACATGTGTTCGAACTGAAGGAGGATTGACCAAGTATTTTACTATTTTTGTTGGTTTACATCAAGGATCGGCTTTAAGCCCATATCTTTTTGCTTTATTTATGGATGGTCTTACCGGGCATTTACACGAGGATGTACCTTGGTGTATGCTTTTTGCTGATGATATCCTCCTTGTGGATAAGACAAGAGAAAAAGTCCAGAAAAAACTTGAATTATGGAGGTCTACATTGGAGTCTAAAGGTCTTCTTTTGAGTAGAACTAAAACTGAATACATGGAATGTAATTTTAGGAATAGTAGGTCTAGTGACAGAAGTGTAACTTTGGGTGATCAAATTATTAAAAGGTGTGAACGATTTAGATATCTCGAGTCCATTGTTCAAAGCGATGGTGATATAGATGGGGATGTTAATAGTAGAATTCAGGTTGGTTGGTTGAAGTGGAGGAATGCGTCCGGCCTATTGTGTAATAGAAAAGTACCGCTTAGGATCGAAAGGAAAATTTTATAAGATGGTGGTGAGACCTTCAATGCTCTATGGTGCTGAATGTCGGCCTTTAAAAGAGAAGCTTAATGTTAAGTTAAGTGTTGCCGAGATGAGAATGATTAGGTGGATGAGTGGCTTTACACTTAGAGACAAAATGCGAAATGAATATATCCGTAATAGGGTTGGAGTTGCACCAGTGATGGATACAATTAGAGAGAGTCGCCTTAGATGGTTTGGTCACATTAAACGTCGACCACCTGATGATCCGATTAGGAGAGTAGATGTTTTAAATAAAACTTATGTTAAGAAAGGTAGAGGTAGACCTAGGAAAACTTGGGCTTATTGCATAAAAAATGTTCTTAATTTATTATAATTAAACGAAAATTTGACACTAAATAGGACACAATGGAGAAAAAGGATTCATGTAGCCGACCCCACTTAGTGGGATTAAGGCTTTGTTGTTGTTGTTGTTGTATATGATGAAAATAAAAAATTTTTACTTAGGAGTAGTGCTCATACCTCAAGGAATTCAAATCTGACAAATATCGTTGAAATCGGCTCTTAATTGATCTAACTTAAGGATGCCCTAAATGCCATTTTACGACTTCTAGAGGTTGAGAGTGACAAGAGGTGTTAAAAATGTCAATTTTTGGGTTTTTAGCTGCAGAAAATCAATTTTTGATAATCGGCGCTTAAGTGCGAGGCTTCGGCCCTTAACCGCAAAATCTGGCGCTTAAGCGCCTATGTTCTGGTGCTTACCCGCCAGTACCCTTATTTTCACAATTAGTTTAAAAATGTACTAAAACCCTTGGTTAATCACCCTAAATCACTTCAAATAATAATTTCTCCCTTCTAAACTTTTTTAATTCTCCAAAGAAAGTTAAATTTCCATCAATTCCAAACAAATCACATAAACACAAACTTTCATTAAAACAATCACACTTAATACAAACTAAAATTTCTATCCAAACATTTTGGATAAAATTTTCCAATACACAGTAATTCAAATATATCAAAACAAAGATAAATTTACATCATCAAGATGTAATAAACACACTTAAAAGTTCAATAAAATACAAACTTATAACACTAGACAATAAACACTTATCACATAAAACCACAACACTAGACTATAATCAAATTAATTCCAATCTCCATTAGGTTGAATGTATCCAGAACCACCATTAGTTCCATTTGAACTATCTGAAATATAGATCTGATAAAATGGTCGATGGTCGAAAACTCTGACATCTTCTTCTTCTAACAATTTGTTTTTCAGAAACATCGCCTTATCTGCTTCTTCCACATGACTTGTATGACTGAATTGCAGTTTAAGTTGCCATCCCATATGCACTAAATGAGTGTTAGTTTCATTTATCTTTGCTTCAATTGACTCTATGTTGGCTTCAATCTTCGCAATCCTTTCTGCAATACCTTGAATACTAACTGCTAGGAATCCGCTGTATAACTCTTGCGCACTTTCACTGATAAATTTCATCCTTTTGGCTTTGTCCTTCTTATATTCACTCTCCCAAGAAGACATTTTTGCACTCAAAACACTCTTCTTAAGACTCATAAATGAAAATAGGGACTGTGGCAAGTGTTTCTCTTAATCCAGGGCCTTTTTATAGACATGTGAAGTGCTAAAACCGACCCTAGACATTTTAAAAATCCAAAATAACTTCTAAAACCACTTCCCCATGATTTTGGCTTCTAGCCAACCAGGCGGCGCTTAGCTGCCAGTGCACATTTTTGTACAAGTCTGCCAAATGTCCAAAATTTTCATTCTGACTCTTTTAAGTCATCATTTAATGTCAAATAAACACCACTATAACTAATCTCTTTAAAATACTACCACATAATCATAAAATCAAACCAAACAAAGCACACAAAGCAAACATAAAGCAAAGCACACTGATAACTATGAAGCAAATCACACCGATAAATATGGGTTGCCTCCCACAAAGCGCTTGGTTTAATGTCTTCAACATGACATACCTAGAACTTATTCTGAGTTACCTAATATCAAGTTCTCATCAGATTTAAATTGATCGACTAAAAAATAAGATTTAAGTTTATGACCTTTAACTTTGAATATTTTTCCAGTCTTAGGATCTTGAATATCCACAGCTCCATAAGAATAAACTTTTATCACAATAAATGGACCCATCCATTTGGACTTAAGTTTTCCAGCAAAAATTTTCAATCTTACATTATACAACAAAACTTTTTGTCGTGGCTCAAGATTTTTAGTAAGAATCTTCCGATCATGCCATAACTTCATTTTCTCTTTATAAATCTTAACATTTTCATAGGATTCATTTCTTATCTCTTCAAGCTCATTTAATTGCAATAATCTCTTCTCAGCAACATCCTTTAAATTATAATTGAACTCTTTTATAGCCCAATGTGCTTTATGCTCAATTTCATTAGGCAAATGACAAGCTTTTCCAAAAATTAGCCTATATGGGGACATCCCTATAGGAGTTCTGTAAGCAGTTCTATAAGCCCACAAAGTATAATCCAGTTTGATTAGCCAATCCTTTCTGTTTGGATTAACAATCTTTTCCAATATTCTTTTAATTTGACGATTGGTAATTCAACCAAACCACTTGTCCGCGGATGATAATTAGTAGTAATGTGATGGTTAATATGATATTTCCTTACTAACTTCTCCATAATCACATTTCTAAAATGACTTCCCCCTTCTGTTATGATTACTCTTGGTATTCCAAATCCGCAAAATATATTCTTTCTTAAAAACTTTGCAACACTTTGAGCATCACATTGAGGTAAAACAACAACTTCAATTCATTTGGATACATAGTCTACTGCAATTAAGATATAGATCTTTCCGAAAGATGGTGTAAATGGTCCCATGAAATCTAATCCCTAAACATCAAATATTTCAACTTCCAACATATAATTGAGGGGCATCTCGTTTCTTTTAGAAATATTGCCTACTTGCTGACATTGATCAAAATTTTTAATATATGCATTAACATCTTTAAAAATTGTAGGCCAATAAAACCCAAATTGTAAATTTTTATTAGCAGTTCTATCAACTCCAAAATGTCCACCATAATCAGAATTATGACATTTTAAAATAATTTCATAAGTTTCTTGTAAGGGCACACATCTACTAATGATCAGATCCTTTCCTTGTTTATATAAAAATGGGTCATCCCAAAAATAAGTTTTAGCATTAGATAAAAACTTCTTCTTTTCCTGGTATGTCAAAACATATGGTATAATATCACTTACAATAAAGTTTACAATGTCGGCATACCAAAGAATACACCATTCATTAATAGTGAACAATTTTTCATCAGTAAAATGTTCATTAATTTCTTCAGTATCACTAAAAGATTTTTCAATTTCAAGCCTGGATAGATGATCAACAATTTGATATGAGCACCCTTCCTATCTACTATCTCAAAATCAAATTCTTGTAAAAGAAGAATCCATCTAATCAATCTTGATTTTGCATCTTTCTTCTTCATTAAATATTTGATAGCAGAATGATCAGTATGCACTACACATTTAGTTCCAATTAAATATGATCGAAATTTATCAAAAGCAAATACTATAGCTAATAACTCTTTCTCAGTAGTGGTATAGTTAATTTGAGCTTCATTAAGAGTTTTACTAGCATAGTAAATTACTTTGAAAATTTTATCATATTTTTGACCCAAAACAACACCAATAGCATAATCACTAGCATCACACATTAATTCAAAAGGATTTTCCCAATTTGGTGAAATTATAATAGGTGCAGTGATTAATTTTTCTTCTAATGTTTCAAAAGCTTTTAGGCATTCATCATCAAAATAAAAAATTATATCCTTTTCCAGTAAAAGGCAAAAGGGTTTTGAAATTTTTGAAAAGTCTTTAATGTAACGCCTATAGAATCCAACATGTCCCAGAAAACTTCTAATTCCTATTACATTTGTTGGACAAGGTAAATTAGAGATAAATTAAATTTTTACAGGATCTTCCTCTAAACCTTTTTCTAATATTCTATGTCCTAATACAATTCCTCCTGCTACCATAAATTGATATTTTGCCCAATTAAGGACCAAATTAGTTTCTTCACAACAATTTAGAACTTTAGATAAATGTTCTATACATGATTCAAATGAACTTCCAAACACTGAAAAGTCATGCATAAAAACTTCAATCTCTTTTTCAATTAAAACGCAGAAAATAACCATCATACATCTCTAAAATGTAGCTGTGACATTACATAAACCAAAAGGCATTCTTCTGAAAGCAAACGTACCATAAGGACTGGTAAACATTGTTTTCTCTTGATCCTCAAGAGCAATTTGAATTTGGTGGTACCCAGTATATCCACCCATAAAATAAAATTTATTTATGCCCAGCCAGTCTATCCAACATATGATCTAGAAATGAGAGATGAAAATGATCTTTCATTGTAGCAAGATTTAATTTTCTATAATCAATGCATATCTGCCACCCTGTAACTTGTCTAGTTGGTATAATCTCATTCTTATCATTAACAGTCACAGTTACTCCTCCTTTCTTAGGAACATAGTGAATAGGACTCACCCATGCACTCTCTCAAATAAGGTAGATAATCCCAGCATCCAACCACTTTAAAATTTCTTTCTTAATAACATCTTTCATAATAGGATTTAATCTCCTTTGAGGTTCAGTCCTAGGTTTACAATTATCTTCCATAAGGATTCTATGCATACAAATTGAAGGACTGATCCTTTAATAACAACTATCATCCATCCGAAGGCTTTCTTGTACTTCTTTAAAACTTCAAACAAACTTTCTTCTTCTGTTTTAGTTAATTGAGAGGAAATTATCACTGGCAAAGTTGAGGACTCACCTAGAAAAATATACTTCAAATGATCAGGAAGCATTTTTAACTCACGTTCATGAGATTTTTCAATTGATGGACCAAAAGATTCATCTTTTTCTGTCATGTCCAACAGTTCAAAATTTTCATGAACATAATTTAGATCTTCCTCCTGAAAATCTTTAGATTGATGTAACTCCTCTTCTTGCTCATGTTCTAATTCTTCTCTTTCAGATTTCTCTTCATAAGCTAATTTTAAATGACATTCATTCAAATACTTAATAACATCCATCCTATAACATTCCTCATCTTTACCTCTTGCAGGATATTTCATAGATTTTGAATTGTTGAATGTAACAGTCTGATCATTAACTCTCATTGTTAAGTCCCCTTTTTGTACATCTATCATTACTCTACATGTGGCTAGGAAAGGTATTCCTAAAATTATGAGTATCTCTTTATCTTCCTCCATATCCAGCACAATGAAATCAACAAGAAAGATAAATTGATCCACTTTTACCAAAACATATTCTATAACTCCTTTAGGATATGTGATCGAACGATCTGCTAATTGCAGAGTTATAGTAGTTGGAGTTATTTCTCATAATCCCAGTCTTTTAAATATTGATAGAGACATAAGGTTAATGCTTGCACCCAAATCACATAAAGCTTTTCTATAAAATCTATCTCCGATTGTACATGGAATTATGAAACTACCATGATTTTTAAGCTTTTCAGGAAGCTTCTTCTGAATTATTGCACTGCACTCCTCACTAAATGTAACTGTCTCATTATCTTCAAACTTCCTTTTTTTATTGAGAATACCTTCATATATTTCACATAGCTTGGCATCTGTTCTAAGGCTTCAACATATGAAATGTTGATTTTTAGCTTCTTAAATATCTCCAAGAATTTTGAAAATTGCTTATCCAATTTTTGCTGACGAAGTCTTTGAAGAAATGGAGGTGGTGGTTTTTCTAAATCTTCTTTAAATGGAGAAATATGTCTTTCCAAACCTTTCGGAGAGTCCTTTTTTGGTTCTTCAATCTCTTTTTTCTCTAGTTCAATTTCTTTTTGAACTCTACTTTCCAACTCTCTTCTACTTCTCAGTTGAATTGCTTTTACATGCTCTTTATTCTTATCTCTTGGATTTATTTCAGTATTAGTTGGAAGCATATATTGGGATCTAGTACTTAATGTATTAGCAATCTGTCCCAATTAATTTTCAATATTTCTTATTGTAGCTCCTTGACTTTGCAATTTATTTCTCATTTGTAACACCACTTGTTCAATAGACAACTTCTTCTCCTTAAATTGTGAATCATTATTATAACCTGGAGGATAGGTTGGTCTATAATTATTATTTCCTTGGTTGTTCCAATTTCCCAATGGGTTTACTTGGTTGTTCCCCCATTATTGATTAATATCACCCTGATTATTGGTATTCCAATTAAAGTTTGGATGATTCTTCCAATCTGGGTTATAATAATTAGAATAAGGGTTATTGGGCTTACTTATAGCATTCAAAGTTTCTGGTGAAGTATGAGAATCAACCATTTGACTTAAGAAATTTTCTTCAATCATGGCAATTGGCTGAGAAAAATTTATTCCAAATTAGTCTATCTTTCTTGAAATTGCAGCAATTTGATTTGCTAATATTGCAAAAACATCATTTTCATGAATATTGACTTCCTTTTTAGGATTTAACCTTTCAGAAGACCATTAAAAATTATTAGTAGTCATTTCTTCTATCAAAGCATAAGCATCAGTAAACTGTTTAGACATCAGTGATCCTCCTGCAGCAACATCGATAATGGATCTAAGAGATCCAACTAATCCATTATAAAATGTTTAAATTATTAACCAATCTGGTATCGAATGATGTGGACATTTCCTGAGGAGATCTTTAAATCGTTCCTACGATTCATATATAGATTCACATTCAAACTAACAAAAAGATGTGATATCATTTCTAAGCTTCACAGTCTTTAATGGTGGAAAATATTTAGCAAGGAATTTTTTTGCTAAATCACCCCAAGTTCTGATAGATTCAGGTGCTAACGAATTTAACCATATCTTAGCTGTATCGCTTAGTGAGAAAGTAAAAACTCTAAGTCTAATAGCATCATCTGAAACACCATCATATTTAAAAATAGCACACAACTCTAGAAAGTCGGCAAGATGTAAAGTAGGATCTTCAGTTGGTGCTCCCCCAAACTGATTATTAGACACCATTTGGATAATAACAGGTTTAAGCTCAAAGGAATTAGTAGCTACAGCAGGGTGTTGAATACTACCATGAATTTCATCCCTTCAGGGTTATCATATTCTCTTAAAGGTCTAAATTCTTGATGGATGTCAACATTTTGATTTTGATGATTTGCCATTTCTTGAACATTTTTATCTTTTTCAAAATTTTTAATTTTTTTAATTTTTCTGATTGTTCTTTCTAATTCAGAATCGTAAGACACAAGTTCCTCAGACCCTGAACTACACATAAAATGTTAAATAAAATAAAATAAAACACACTAACAAAAATAAAGAAAAGTAAAAAATTTTAATTCCTCTTAATTTTCTTTAAATGAAATTTTAATTAATTTTCCCGGCAACGGCGCCAAAAACTTGATGCCCAAATATTTATGCTTACAATTTAGATATGAAATTTATGATTTATAATATGACATTCTACGCAAGTATACATATTGTTTATCAAGTAATATATGACTTTCTGATTAAGCCTCGAGATATCAAACCCACAGGGAAATGTGTAAAAATTTAAAAAAATAAGAAAAATAACTTTTTACTTTTTTAATTGATTTTTGTAAGCATGTTTAAGGTTTTAATTTTGAAAAGTTGTTTTTGATATTTTTAATAAAAAGTTAAGCAGGAAATAAAATTATCAATACTCTAAACACGATATAAAATTATAAGAATCAAATATCTTTTTCCTTCTTCAATGAATCAGTTATAATTATGGAATTTTATGTTGTGGAAGTATTTAAATGTATTGTGCCAAATATGAGCAATTATATTCTTTACCCTTACTTGGTTCTATAAAGAAAATTGGTTAATTTGAAATTTTGAAATTTTGTAGATGGGTTAGGTAGAGAAGATACTAGCTCTCACTCTAGAGTTCCCTCTATTCCATCCACCTGAAGGCTAACATCTCATAAAAAAATTTAAAATAACTGACCAAATTAGGGGGCTTTAACCTGTCACTCTAAAGTCCTCTAATTTTACTCCCCAATAAAGCATATCTCCCTATATATTTTCATTCAATCATATGGACTATAATTCTCACTCATATAATTGCATGTGATTATTTCCAATTATTGTTTGAGAAAATACCACATTAGATCTTATATAATCTCACAAAAATCATACTTAAAAATGAAATGTAAAAACAAAAAGTATATACAGGATTGAGGAATTAAAAATCAAGGCAGAGTTGTGGAGCAGATGATTGCTGATCGAAAATGGGAAAATTTTTGTTATTTTTCTACCAATGTTGTGCTGACCTCATTTTTGATGAGGTCTTCTCTTCTTCTCTTTAGTACTTAGGATCTAGCCTTAGGCTTTTCCTTTGACTATCCTAGAGGACTAGAATTGGGACCCACCACATAGAAATTCAAACCACCTCTTAACTCCCCGCAAACTCCACAAACTCGACCGTAGACCCCTAATCACCTGGAGAGTCGAAATCAAATGTGGAAGTTTAAAGGATGAGTTCCTATAGACTCTTTGGCCTTAGGACCGCCCCGGTGGCCTGGTCTGGTGAGGGGCTGACTTACACACACACTACACTTTCACACACCTCCTAAAAACCACACCTATACCCAACTTGACCTCCTGACTCATGTAGGTGATTCACATGGATGGTCCTTAACCCCTAAGCCCTCGCAAGCAGGGTTAGGAACAACATAGTGAATGCCTCAAATGAGTCCCTTCATGGCTCATGTGGGCTTCATATGGCTTCATGGCTCAACCAAAATGATTTTATTCCACTTACATTTACCCAATCTTCAATTTCCCAAATTTTCAATTTTTGACCCCCGGGACCCTACACCCGCCTAGTCTACCCAAAACCTTTGAAATCCTCAAAAATCACCTAAATTACCCAAAATTCCTCAAAATCAATCCCAAACATTCCACATCACTAAACTTGATCACTCATAGCCAAAAATACCAAAAATTCCAAAAATACCTCCCAATACCCTCCAAATACCCAAAATACCCCTCTTGACCCAAAAATCCAAAAATTCAGAAAATTCCCAGAAAATTCCAGAAAATCCCAAATATTCCCAATTTCATTTTGTTCAACTACACCATAGGCTAATTTTGTCAATTTACCCCACTTTTATCAAAACCCCCAATTTGACCCATTTTAACTCTAAGTGAACCCAATGTCAAACCAAACCTACCCAATTGACCCAAATTCTGGTCCAATTCAATTCTAAACTTCAATTCAACATTCCCAACACCAATCTAGACCAAATCCAAGTCCAATTTGATTGAAATTTGGATCCAATCTCACTTTTGGCCTTAAAGCCCAATTTGGACCCATGACCCAAACCTAACACAAACTCACCCAATTCAACTCCAATTAACCCCAAATCTTTTCTAAACCTTCCTTAACATTCCCACAAACAAAACACTAACATGATTTACCCAAAATTCAGACCCAAACCCCACTCAAATTCAACCCAAAACCAAAAGGCCCAATTTTGACCTAAACCCAAACCTAACCCAAATAAGCCCAAACCCCAAAATCAAAACCCAACTAAAGCCAAAACCTCTTTGAAACACTCCCATAAACATTTCTCAACATTTATTTTACATCAATTTCAACCCTAGCCCAACATTGGCCCAAGTTAACCCAATTTGACCTATATTGGCCCATTCACCAAGGAAGCCCAAATTCAACCCAATTCAAACCCAAATCACTCCCAACTTGTATCAAATCACTCATGACACATGTTGACCTCATTTTTGATGAGGTCTTCTCTTCTTCTCTTTAGTACTTAGGATCTAGCCTTAGGCTTTTCCTTTGACTATCTTAGAGGACTAGAATTGGGACCCACCTTTTAGAAATTCAAACCACTTCTTAACTCCCCGCAAACTCCACAAACTCTGATCGTAGACCCCTAATCACCTAGAGGGTTGAAATCAAATGTGGAAGTTTAAAGGATGAGTTCCTATGGGACTCTTCGGCCTTAGGATTACCCCGCGGCACCTGGTCCGAAGAAGGGCCGACTTACACACACACTACACTTATACACTACACTTTCACACACCTCCTAAAAACACACCCATACCTAACTCGACCTCCCGACTCATGTAGGTGATTCACATGGATGGTCCTTAACCCCTAAGCCCTCGCGCAAGGTTAGGAACAACATAGTGAATGCCTCAAATGAGTCCCTTCATGGCTCATGTGGGCTTGATGTGGCTTCATGGCTCAACCAAAATGATTTCATTTCACTTATATTCACCCAATCTTCAATTTTCCCAAATTTTTAATTTTTGACCCCCGGGACCCTACACCCGCCTAACCTACCCAAAACCCTTGAAATCCTCCAAAATCACCTAAATTACCCAAAATTCCTCAAAATCAATCCCAAACATTTCCATATCACTCAAATTGATCATCCATACCCAAAAATACCAAAAAATCCAAAAATACCTCCCAATACCCTCCAAATACCCAAAATACCCCTCTTGACCCAAAAATCCAAAAATTCAGAAAATTCTCAGAAAATTCCAGAAAATCCCAAATATTCCCAATTTTATTTTGTTCAACTACACCATGGGCCAATTTTGTCAATTTACCCCACTTTTATCAAAACCCCCAATTTGACCCATTTTAACCCAAAGTGAACCCAATGTCAAACCAAACCTATCCAATTGACCCAAATTCTGGTCCAATTCAATTTTAAACTTCAATTCAACATTCTCAACACCAATCTAGATTAAATCCAAGTCCAATTTGATTGACATTTGGATCCAATTTCACTTTTGGCCTTAAAGCCCAATTTGGACCCATGACCCAAACTTAGCTCAAACTCACCCAATTCAAATCCAATTAACCTCAAATCTTTTCTAAATCTTCCTTAGCATCCCCACAAGAAAACAACTAACATGATTTGCCCAAAATTTAGACCCAAACCCCACTCAAATTCAACCCAAAGCTAAAAGGCCCAATTTTGACCTAAACCCAAACCTAACCCAAATGAGCCCAAACCCTAAAACCAAAGCCCAACCAAAGTTAAAACCTCTTTGAAACACTCCCATAAACATTTCTCAACATTTATTTTACATCAATTTCAACCCTAGCCCAACATTGGCCCAAGTTAGCCCACTTTGACCTATATTGGCCCATTCACCAAAGAAGCCCAACTTCAACCCAATTCAAACCCAAATCACCCCCAATTTGCTTCAAGTCACTCATGACACAACCATGAGCTAAACCCACCAATTATTTGGCCCAAGCCTTTACCAAAATTTCATCCCAAAATCCATTTTAAAATTCAAAAGCCCACTTTCCTAAACCATCTTAAAAGCCCATCTAAAACCATTTCAAAAAAAGCCCAAAATCCACCCTAAAGCCCACATGACATCTCCATTTGCCATCCACTTAATTAAAGCCATTACCTAAGTCCTAAATTCATCATCAAATAATTCCAAATCAAGCCTCATGCCAAATCACCCCTAAATACCAAAATTTTTCTTAAACCCATTTCCAAGAAATTGACTCCACTTTTCCCAAGCCAAAGGTGAGCCATGCAAGCCATGGACAAGCCACATGAAGCCATGGAAGGCTTGACGTGTGATCAAGCCACTAATGGCAAAAGGAGGAGCCTCTTTTAAGCCCCCTTAAAAAGGTTTTAACCCTTTTAATGCTTCACCTTAATCCATGTTTAATCAAAATATTCATGGATGGTGACTTCTCCACCCTTTCCTAGCCGATCCATCCGATCTTCCCTCAGCCCAAATCAGCCATGGGGAGGTGAACCAAGCCCAAAAGGTGGGTTGACCCATTTGGACCCAAAATGAGCTCATCCCCCATTCCATTTCAATTCAACTCCTTTACACATGTCCATGGCCGATTGACCGCACAAACCTCCAGCCCCGACCTCCCCGACCTCGAGGGTGACTCGACCCCGGCCGGCCACCACCACGCACCGCCGGAAACCACCAGGCCGAGAGCTCACATGTGAGCCCAACTTGGAATTCTCACCCGCCGAGCCGCCCCATCCACAACGGCTATCGGAGCCGTTCTTCTTCGCCAAGAGCAAGCTGATCCCAAGCCCTAACTCTCCCCGGAGGCCCTCCACCCTCTCCTATTTAAACACCACCCCTCTCGGCCATGAGAGGTGCCGAAACAAACCTTAAGGAAACTCGCCAAAATTGTTCCGTACTACTCCCCATACACAGAGCACTTGATCCCCACCGAAATCCCCCGCCATTTCTTCTCTCGCGAGCTCAATTTCGCAGTCGAAATCCAAGCCCGAAACTAGGACACTTCTCCACAATGAGCCAATCCCCAAATCGATTGGTTCTACACCTTCACCGTACCAAGGGAAGGTGTCCACCAAGCAAAAGCCCCATCTCCAGAGCCACCCGGTTGCTCCAGCCTCCAAGCTTTGTGATCGGGCTTGGTCGAAATCACACCTCGACAATCCATCGACCAGGAGACTTCATCTGGAGTTTGCTGGGATCCAATCGAAGGTGCAACAACCCTCATATCGAAGCCACACTTCTCTGAGCAAAGGTATGAGCTAATTCTTCATCCCGAGCTTCTGGAGATTCTCCATTTCAAATGCTTTAATTTCAATGCATGATCACCGTATAGATGTGTTCGTCTCTTCATGACGAATCCATAGAGCATAAGAACATGAAAATCCATCGAGTATCGAGTGAGATATTAGTGGATTTAGTGTGGATGGCTTTCGGGTGAGGACACTTGGGGACGATGAACGGATGCCGTTCATTTAATACACGCGCGGACGGACGGCTCAGATGGCGTCGGACCAGGAGACGGAACGATACAGCGGGCCCCCGGAGCGCTGAGTCAGATGGCGGCGTCGAATGGGAGCGCGCCACGCGGCGTTTCGGAGCTGCCGAGGTGGACGCGGCGCCGCGTGGATAAATAGAAAATTAGGGATTTTTCTGATTTATTTAATTCCCTAAACTTGGAAAATTCATAACTTTGTGTAGAAAAATCATAAAAATAAAATAAAAATACCCTCTCGCTCGGTGAATGTAGGAGAATAATGTGGAAAAGAAATCATTTAATTTCATCAAGTATTTTATTTTTAATAATTTATTTACTCTCTCGCATATTTTTTATTCTCCATGCATGTATACAATTCACCATGGCATGAGACCATAGAGGCTTTTGAAGCCTCTGAATTTGGGAATATTCCCCGAATTTTCCAAAGTCGAGGCCATCCCTATGAAAAGTTATTGATTTTTCAAATTCATGTTATCGTTTTGATTATTTTAATTCCAATAAATAGCATGTTCTGAAATAAATTCTAGAAAAATTTGGTGATGTTCCTTATGACCGGAGGACCCTAGGAAAAATAGGTTTTGAAGTTAGTTCATTTAAAACAACCCTAATTGGGTTAAACACCCAAAATGGATCTCTAATTAATTAGAGCTAACCATACATCAAATTGACTTGAAATCAATTCTCCACTGACCTTTAGGATCAGAGGAACCCACCATAAAAAATTGAGGTCAATTGGACTTGGTTAGCCATACTAATTGGGTTGATTAAGCCATTTAGCCATTTTAAACTTTAAAAATTCATAACTTTCAAAATACCTTTCAAAAATTCACCAAATTAGTTTTGGAGCCTCTCTGATATCAGAGGAATTTAAGAAAATTAAAATTTCAATTTTCTAAAAAAGTTGATTTTTAATATTATTTTAATATTTTAATAATAAAAAAAATAATAAAATCATAAAAATAATAAAATTCACCAAAATGTCACATTTTGAATTTTAATCACTTAAGAATAAACCCCATATTTTTCTTAGGTCTATTTTAGTGAGATATTAAATTTTAAAGCTCTAGGGTAATTTTAAGATTAAAAAAAATGTATTTTCTAGCATTTTCACTAAAATAATTATAATAAATCATAAAAAAATCAGAAAATTGCAAAATTTGATTCTCTGATTTCCTTGATATCAGAGAGATTTTTAAAAAATATAAAATTCAATTTTCAAAATTTATTTTATTTTTAAATTAATTAACACTCCAAAATTTAAAATAATTATAATAAAAATAATATAATTCAAAAAATCACCAAAATTGGTCCAAGTGGCCCTCTGGTCATTAGGAATGTCCCCTAATTTTCTTAAGGACAGAAACTTTCCCTTGGTCATATTGTTAAATTTTCCTTGGAAATCTCTATTTTCCACCAAAAATAATTATATAAATAAATTAAATACAGAAAAATCACATTTTCTCCTCTCATGTCTTTATTGACATATGAGTGAAGTCACATAAAAATTTGAAGTTCATTTGAGTTCAATTTAGTGAGTTATGAAATTATTAAGCTTAAAGGGCAAAATGGTAATTAAAATTTTAACCTTTAATTAAAACTTTAGGTTTAATAAAAATTAACAAGTAAAATATTTGATCCTAATCTGATTTGGATGATTGCAATTTAAATAATTAAAGGGTAGAAACCCATTAAGCAATTTAAAATAATTAAACCTTAATTAAATAATTGATTAAATTTGGAAGAATAATAAAATTGGAATTATTAAAATAGGGATATTGTTAGGAAGAGATTTATTCCTTAATTTAAAAATCCCTAAATTAATCATCTCATTAATATTCAATTTTTAATTAAAATGACAACTCAAATTCAAAATATTAAAAGACTTAATCATTAAACTCTTTTAAAATTTCAATTAAAATTAAAAATAAAATTAAATTAAAAATTAAATTAAATTAAGTAAATTAAATTAAATTAAATTAAAATTAAAAGTTGAATTAAATTAAAGATTAAATTAAATTAAATTAAATAAACAAATTAAATTAAATTAAATGAATAAATTAAATTAAATTAAATTAAATAAATAAAATTAAATTAAATTAAGTTAAATTAAATTAAATTAAATTAAATTAAATTAAAACAAATTAAATCAAATTTAATCAAATTAAATTAAATTAGAATTAAATCAAATTAAATTAAAATAAAATTAAATCAAATCAAATTAATTTAATTTAACATCAAATCAAACTAAATTGAATTAAATTGAATTAAATTAAATTAAAGATTAAATTAAATTAAGTTAAATTAAATTGAATTAAATAACATCACCAAAGACATAAAGAATTCAAAATAAATCTAAAAACAACTTGAACACTATTCCAAATTTAAACCCTTTAACTCGAAGTTAATTGAAATCACAAACCGTTTGAACACCAATTTGCCCTCGAAAGCTTTGGTTATTATAACTCCTAAACGTAACATTAAATGAAATGTTACTTCACCTATAGTGATATTCAAATGTCCTAGTTCATCGAGCAAGACAACAAAACTTGAATTCCGGACGATTAATTCATTTGTGTAATTAAATTCATTTGGACTGAAAACAATCCTATCAGTATTGAAAAGATGTTTAAGATTCTTCTTAAACACTTCCTCAATACGATATGATACTTATAAGAACAATTGAACTTAATTATTCTTTGATGAAGAAAATCGTCCTCAAACCGAAACACAAGAACCTAGACGTCATAGGAAATGACTAGCTATAGGATTAGGAACTTGGTAGAAAACCATAACCCTTCCCTTAGCTTTACCAAGGAACTTGTTTAAATATTCTAATTGTGTTTTAAGTGCAGCTTGGAATGACGGGAAGACCCTCCAGGTACGCTTTTATTTTATTGCAATTTACTTTCCTGCAATTTACATTATTGCAATTTATTTAACTGCATTGCACTTACTTTTCTTGCATGATAAACAACTGTTGCATGAAAACCCACACCTTTAGGATAGTCCCTAAAACCGAAACCAAAACTAAATTAAAAGTCATTGCCGGATAAAATTTACCGCCACAACATTTCAAAATATAAAACAACTCAAAATTTAATCACAAACAGAACACAAAACTACAATTACAACTAAATTAAAACGTCCCGTTGGATGATCGGGAATACCTCGGATGATGTAACCTACGTGTTGCTAACGGGATTTCCACGGTCTAAATGAAAGTGTGGAACTCATTCAGTTGAGTTTAGCAAATTCATCTGGACTAAGTGAATCCGATAAAAATAATGATGCCGGAAGGATGGAACCGTGGGATCTTAACCGATGTCGTTATAATCAACTTTAAGATTTGTTTTAAATAAAATATAAAAAGGACACTTGGTAATTAAGATTTTCTCTAAACCAAAACACTTTTCTCATCCCCTGATTTATGATTTCTAAAACTAAACCTCTCGCAACAACAAGGAGCTCGTGAGCATGGTGGGCAACGACGGCCATCGTCATCAAGAAAACCTAAATCTACTTCAATAAAACTTTCCTAGAATTAAATAACAAAGCCATAGGACTTCGAGGTAGTTTGCCTAGTGCAACATGAATACTCAACTCTTCGTTAGGCATTTACCTTGTAAATTAAGCCCTAACCGGTCTTAGGATTCCGAGGTAGTCTTCCGATACGACATAAACCCTCACATCTTCCAGGCCATTTGTATGATCATGTCATACGGATATAAGTCCTAATTAACTAAAACTGGCAAGATCGAAACATTAAATAAACATTATGACTTTCCTAAATACAAGCCAAACAATAGGATAGTCGGGAAATTACCGAAGTTCACTTCGAATCTGTGATTTCTCCTACTTTTCTTCCTTTGAATTCCCAAAACAAAATGTTCCAAATTTGATCCATTCCCTATTGAAATTCCAAAATTCAATCCTCGAAAACCTTAAACTTTGAAATTCTTGAGAGCAGAATTATTGATTATTATCGAAAGTTTTCTTAGGTGATTCCCGTCACTTAAGATGTAATTAACTATAGGGGCTTGCCCTTATAGTGGAATTTTAAAGAACCTGAGTAATATAAACCCCGTTTAATGCTTTCATATTAAGCAGGGGAATTTGTCGGCTTATAAAATTGGTTCGCAGACTAAACGGATGTCACAAATCTTCTAGTTTATTTAATCGAGCCCCACCATCAAGCAGTGTGCCTATCCTTAGAGATAGATACACGGTTTGTGGTGCGGTGCTCGTTTATATAAACTATTTGGGATGTGAGATCGGTTTGATTGCATATCTTAAAACCTTCAAATTTAAAATTATTTTCAAAATCAAATACTACTTTTTCAAATTATTTATTTAAATTAAATTAAAAATTCGCCGCATAACTTCTGTTAGGCGACACCCTTTTCAAAATAAAACACTCAACCTAAAAAAAAATGCCGACAATTTCTGGCGACTCCGCTGGGGATGATTCCTCTCTCCATTTTAATCAAATAATTCTGCTTTCAAAAATCGGTAGTGCGTCCATGTCCCTTGTGGGTCAAACTACCCTTCTTTCCGTTGGAATACTATGTTCATTTCTACCTTGAACAAGTATAGCCAACATTCTCTCGGATTTAGGAGCCACTGTTTAGACACCCCTAAACAGAGAGGTTCCGAGATCCTTTTACCTCATTTCTGAGGAGGGGTGGGCCCCCAATAGGTGTTAGTTTAGGAGTGATCCTTCGAGTCGAGAAGTCTTGCATAAGACCTTCTTTTCCTTTCCAACTCCGAATCGGATTCCTTACCTTCTCTACACCTTTGAACATTCCGTTCTAAATAAACAAACCCTTTTATAAATGATTCTTTTAACAAATAACTCCTTCTTATAAATACATGAACAAGAATGAGTTCGGACTCTTTTCAATTCCTTTATTTTCGTCCTAAAGAAAAGAAGCATAACTCGGGACTCGACAACCGAATCTACCCTGCTGAAATGGAAGCCCCAAAGCCGATTTTATCCTTCACCAATGGACTGGACTTCGCCGTCTATAAGGATGAGTCGCCCGACAATGGGATCATCCGATTTGGACAAGGATTTGAAAACACGAATGTCAAGATCACCGACGTTTCCTTTTCGCGCCGACGAACAAAGTATCCGAAGCCGAGAAGCCGCCGTCGAGTTCAACCTCAGGTCGACTCAAGAGTTTTCTCCTCCGCAAAAGATCCCGACTCGAGAGGAGTATCGCTGTCCGCAGAGGACCGTTCTTACTATACCCACCGGTCTAGTTATTTCGCACCTACCCCGACTTCCGCCAAATTAAAGGGGAAAGAAATCCGGAATTATGGTAAACTCCGTCACCGTGGAGGGTACGGATCTTCTCGTGAGACCTTCGTTTTTGAAATCGGGTCCAGCCTCAAGAATTCCATCACCGACGAGGACCCAAAGAAGAAACGAAGTAGAAGGATCGCTAGAGAAGCCGTAGCCGCTGAAATTGCTTTCCTGGAGGAAATCCCGAACCGCTCGAATATACACCGCTGCCGGAATATACACCGCTGCCTGAATACATACCACTTTTGGGAGGAAGCAGGTTTCATCCCCTCTCCGCCGCAGAGGACGAGGAAAATGTTTGCAAGATTGCTGCCGCATTGCCTCAGCCCGCATATTACAACGATAGACGCAAGAAAAGGACTAGAACTACGCCGCTTGCTCGACTGCAAACTTTGATAGAGAAGTTAGCAAAGAAGGAAAAGTGCCCCGTATCGGAGATTCTACGAAGGATGGGGCGGGTGCCAGTCAAATCCCGTCTTGGACCCCAAGTAGAACCCTCCATCATGACAGAAAAGCCAAGTAAAAGAATGAAGGCTAGTACGCCTGTCGTCGTCTCAGGATTACAGATTAGGGAGGATACCACCTTCCAAGCATTTGGTCGACGCACCATCCGGTCCTAGACCTTCCGTCGCAGAAGGATGGTATGGCGTCCCACTACCGGGCGACTAAGATTGAAACAACGACTCGAGAAGGAAAGTCTTGTCGGAGACTCGAATGCGAAGAAAGCGCCACTGCGGTAAAGGGGACTCGTGAGAAGGGGACCCGGCAGCTATCGCACGACAACCGCGAGGACGCACAGAAAGGCCCGCTAGAAGATGCCATGGAAAAGTTGAGAACTGATATTCGATGGCTAGCAAAAGAAAGAGAGGAGAAATTCAGAGACGAGATTGATTCATCGGAGTTCATGGACGACGAGTATGCAGAAATTAACATGGTCGAAACACGAGCTTTATCAGCTTCACAAGGTGCTCCTGCAGCCGCAGAAAGAGAGGAGCCAGAACTGATGAGAAGGCAGCTTCAAGAGAAAGACGACACGATCGCTCAAATGGCAAAAAGGATGGAAGAGATGGCTGTAGCTCTAGCCACTCTCCAAAGTCAAGTGCAACCCCAAAGAGAGACGCCCCCAGAGGTCATTCACATTGTAGACGGAGGAAAGGAGATTACATCCGTTAACGGGGACGATCAGCTAAAGAAAGATACGACACAAAGCATGATTCCAGAAAAAGATATCAAGAACTTGGTGGAACAGCAGGTGCGAGAAGCCTTAGCACAATCAAAGAGCGGGACATCCATTCGGACGGGTAGACCTTACCCGGAAGAATTCGACGTTGTCCAGTACCCAAAAGGCTTCGTACCACCTCTGTTCAAGACCTTCGATGGAACCGGGAACCCGACGACGATGTTGCGCACTTTCATGCCGCTTGTTGCAATGCCGGCCGGAGCGATGCACTACTCTTCCGACAGTTCGTCAGCAGCCTGTCAGGGATCGCCTTCTACTGGTATGCAGAATTACCAAATGGTTTGGTGAAGACGTTCTCAGAACTAGAGAACCTCTTCATCAAGCGATTCGCCGGAGCTCAGCACCACATCACTATAGGTGATTTAGTGGTAGAGAAACAAAAGCCGAATGAAACTCTGGTGGATTACATACTTCGATGGAGAAACTTAAGCATGAAGTGTGAACCACAATTACAAGAACAACATGCAATCGGCATCTTGTTTAAAAGCATTCACGGCCCGATAGCACTTCTCCTCAAAGGATTCACTATTAAGACTTTCGAGAAATTGTTAAGCAAGGCCGGGAGCTTGCAAGAAGAGGCGAAGCAATTAAGTTTCGCCGATAATACGGACAAGCAAAAGCCTGTGAAGACTTTCGAAAAGAAATCTGGGATCGTTGCAGCGATCGACAAAGGCAAGCAACCGATACAAATATCGTCCGAACGGCCGCAACAACCTCAACAGAATTACCAGCAACCCCGACCCAGCTATCAGTCATCTCCACAATATGAACAACCGCCTCGTCCGCAACGTACATTAAGGGAGCTTCTGAGCAGGGAATATCCATTCAAGAATGAAGCAATGCCGAAAATGTTTCGTAGTCTGATGAAGACTCCAGATTTCCAGCTGCCAGAGCCTAAGAGACCAGAGGAAGTCAACAAGAAAGGTGATCCCAACTTTTGCCCCTATCACCGGATGCTTGGACACAAAATAGAAGATTGCATTACCTTCAAAAGTTGGCTCAATGACAACCTTCGGAAAGGGAATATAACGATCCCGAAGGAGTACATGAAGGAACCCCAGAAAGGAGGTTCCGTCAATGTTATCTCAACTGATCCCATCATTCCGATAGATCCCTATACGACTGACGATGGATGGACTACCGCTTGGACGAGGTCTTCAAAGAAGATTTTAGACAGCATCCAAATCGCTTCGGTGCGAGCTTCAATTCAAAGTTCGAAACCTGTTAAGCCGATACTATCACTTGCGATAGAAGAACCACCTCAACAGGAGACGATTGAAGAGAAGAAGAAGATCGACGAAGAAGAGAGGACCGAGGCTCCTAAGGCTAGACTAGGGGCTGCTTATCCTAGGATAGTTGTTTCTGATTCGGGGGAGAAATCCCTCGAACCTCTGACTTTGTATGATTATCTGCTCACTTCGGTGGGATCATATAATGATAAGAGTGATGGCGTTGGCTACGTTTGATCGTTTCTAACGATTACGTAACTAGCGACAATCCGGACATCGATTTCGATACCAACGACAATTCTCAAATCATACACAATCTCGACGATCAAAATAACGAAGAAGACATCCATCAAGGAGGCTACGAGAGTTCAACAAGCAACAAATCTATCTGCAAGTTTCGAGGAGCGCCAGTCACAATAGAGTTAGAACCTTCAGACTCTGAAGCTAATCCAGAAGAACCTGTCATTCCAATTCAAGAAGAGACACCAGCGAGCTCAACACTAGATTCAGAAGAAATTACAGAAGTCAACTTAAGAAGTGGAAGAGTTCTACCTCCGAGAATGGGTCCAAAGGACAAGGGAAAGCAGGTGGTTGTCCAAGAAGAACCAACCCCAGCAGAAGAAATACCCATTCGAGAAGAAGCCGAGACACATGGAAATAAAGTAGACTACAACGTGCTAGCCCATCTTAGGAAACTACCGGCCAAACTGAGCATCTACAACGCTCTCATCTTATCAAAGGAGATGAGAGAAGCTCTGATCAAGGCCTTACTTGATCCAGAAATTTTCTTGGCTCAAATGGTCGGAGATTCCTTAGATGAGGTTTGCTCGTTAAAGGAACAACGAGGTGTTACCTTCATGGACAATGACCTACTACTTGGGACAACAGATCACAACCGACCATTGTACATTTCGGCTTACAATCGGGAAGTTTACGCTCTCCGCAGTATTGGTGGATCCAGGAGCATCAATCAATATAATGAGTCTTCGAACACTAGCATATTTGGAAATTGATGCCCGCGAGCTCGAAGCCGACAAAATGTTATTAAGAGGATTCAACCGTAAAGGAGAAAGAGCCCTCGGATCAATAACACTACTAATGAAGACCGGTGACTTGGCAAAGACAACCGCAAAATTTCACATAATTGATTCAGAAAAGTCGTTCAACGCTCTACTGGGCTAACCATGGATACATGAAAACAGGATGGTACCATCATCTCTACACCAGTGCATCAAATACTACGATGGAGGGGAACAGTGCATCAAAGGTGACTTGCAACCATTCTCCGTACACGAAATTGGATTCCATGAAGACGCAGACTTATTATGCACCACCGAAGAAAACAATTTTCTCCGAGAGATACCATGATAAATGAAGCAAAGAAAGTTCGAGACAACGAAGAACCTGAAGTTCTAGTCCAACAGTCACTCACCACTCCCTTCCGGCGAGATGGTGAAGGTTTCTCCACAACTCGCATCTGAGGTCGAGGCCGGGGACGAGGTCGTGGTAGAGACGCTAGGATAGAGGAAACCAGCCGTCAATGTTGATTGAGAAGACAGTTCTGAAGAAGAAAAGGAAATCAAACAAGAAGCAGCGACAATAAGTCGGAAGAAGCCGCAATTCAAGATCTCCCTCGAAGATGAAAAGAATGAAGAATACAAATCAATGTACGAGAAGATTAACCACTACGTACATACTATGACCCTAACCCCGATCCATTCTAACAAGATCAAGGGTATGGTGGTCAAAGAGGTACGTAACGACGGTGCAAAGCCAATCAAATTCTACCGTGGTGCTACTTCCTCCAAAACTGAAAATAATGTACAATTTGAAGATGTCACTTCGTCAGAATTAATGGAATTACCTTTTGACTGGTACTCTCCCTGTGTTCAAAATTTAATTCAACGTGGTTTCTTACCTCGATAATGGACAAAAGGCCAATCACAACATTTTGAAAAATTATGGAATAATTCCGGTCGTCCACCCAATTCAAAGCATGGTCTCGGATTCGGCACAGTAGGATCAGTTGACGATACTGAATTTTGCTTGGTCGTCACTTGCGAATCTAATGAAAACTGCATGGAAACTACAGACGAACTCGAAGATTTACAAATTGGAGACGCTCCACCAGAATTCGAAGAAGAAATTAAATCTACAATAGATGAGTTAACGGAAGTCAACTTAGGTACTAGCGAAGAACCTAGACCTACCTTTGTTAGCTCCTTACTCAATAAAGAAGACTCCGAAGAAATAATCAAATTATTAATGGAATTTAAAGACCGTTTTGCTTGGAACTACGATGAGATGCCGTGATTAGCTCCGGAGGTCGCGATCCATAAGCTAGGAGTGGATCCTACCTCGTCCCAGTCAGACAAGGTCCCAGAAGAATGTGTCTAGAAATCGAACAACAAGTCATAGCCGAAGTTAAAAAGCTAATAGACGCTAAATTTGTCCGTGAAGAACAATACCCGACTTGGTTAGCCAATGTGGTGCTAGTCAGAAAGAAGAATGATCAGATCAGAATTTGTGTGGATTTCAGAGATTTAAACAAGGCATGTCCAAAAGATGAATTCCCTCTACCGATCCTGAATTAATGATCGACATTGCTTCAACGCATGAAATATTCTCATTCATGGATGGATCTTCGGGATACAACTAGATAAAAATGGCTCCGGAAGATGAAAAGCTTACGGCATTCGAACGCCGATCGGAGTATTTTGCTACACGATGATGCCATTCGGATCGAAGAACGCAGGAGCAACCTACCGAGAGAGCAATGACAAGAATTTTTGATGATCTCATCCACAATCAAGTCGAATGCTACGTGGACGATGTGGTCATCAAAAGCAAAGTAAAGGAAAACCACCTGTATGATTTGAGAATTGTTTTCGAACGATTAAGACAATTTAACCTTAAGATGAATCCCTTAAAATGCGCCTTCGGCGTCTCCTCCGGGAAATTCTTAGGATCCGTTGTCCGGCATCGTGGAATTGAAATCGACCCGGAAAAGATTAAAGCTATCTTAGAAATGCCGCCTCCCAAAACCTTAAAACAACTACGATCTTTTCAAGGGAAGCCGGCATATCTTCGACGCTTTATCTCAAACTTGTCGGGTAGATGTCGGCCTTTCTTGGCACTAGTTAAAAAGGACGCCAAATTTATTTGGGAAGAGAAATGCCGGAAGGCCTTCGAGGACATTAAACAATATTTAATGACACCTCCTGTCTTAGCGACCCTGGCTCGTGTAAACCGTCGATACTTTACACCGCGGCTTTAGACGACTCTCTCGGAGCCCGTTAGCTCGCATCAATGATGAGGGTAAAGAAAATGCTCTTTACTACTTAAGCCGTCGTTTACTTCCGACGGAAGTAAAGTATCCCGCAATTGAAAAGCATTGTTTGGCCCCGATCTTCGCCGCTCAAAAGCTCGGGCACTACATGCTTTCTCATAAGGTCAACTCGATCTCGAAATTTAATCCATTGCAATACTTGATGACTCGTCCAACACTTTCCTGCGGACTTGCCATATGGCCAATGATATTATTGCAATTCGATATAACTTTCGTGCCTCTTCGTGCCGTAAAGGGACAAGTCTTAGCGGACTTCCTCGCAAGCACACCCTTCGCGGCGAATCTCCTCTCAATGACGATTTGCCAGATGAACAAATAATGAGCCTAGAAGATCCTGATGATCGACGTTGGGAATTATACTTCAACGGAGCATCTTCAGCATACAAGATGAAGAATCGCAAGTGATAGTGCCCGGTAAGGCAGGAATCGGGCTAATCTTTATAACACCGGAGCGGGGGATGTTAAGATACTCCTACCACTTGACAGAACCTTGTACAAACAACGAAGCAGAATATGAAGCCCTCATAACGGAACTGGAATTAACTATTCAAATGGGGATAACGGACATCAACATCTACGAGGATTCACGATTGATCATTCAACGTATCGTCGGACGATATGTAATTTTAAAACCAAGACTCGAGCAATACTTCCAAGTATGCCATTCAATTGTTGGAACAAATTCCGAATGTGACAATCTACAAAATTCCTGAAAAGAAAATGCTTTAGCGAGATGCTTTAGCCCGTCTCACAAAAGAATTTGCATGTTTGCAAGATGAATCGGTGGAAGTGTCGGTTCACGGACGTCGAGTCCTATCACGACTCGACATAGACACGATACATAAATCGAAAAGAAAAAGGATCGATTACAACAGAGTGACGTAAAACACGAAAGATCGGCGACGACCATTGATGAACTACCCGCAAACAGAAAACTACCGGACGATAGGTCGCTAGCCCATCGGATCAAGAAAAGAACTCGTCCTACGCATTAATAAACAACACGTTATACGGAAGGTCTTTCGATCAAATGTGGCTAAGGTGCCTAAGCGGGTCCGGGGCCCGTGAAATTGTTAAAGAAGTGCATTCAGGACTCTGTGGAGCTCACCGGTCGGGTCCGAAGATGAAAATAAAAATTAAAAGACTAGGGTACTACTGGCCCTCGATGATGACCGACTGCATGAAAATCGCCAAGAGCTGTCACCAATGCCAAGTGCACGGAGTGGTTCTACACCAACCTCCAAATGTGCTACATCCGACAATTGCGTCGTGGCCATTTGAATGTTGGGGCATAGATATAGTGGGTCCAATAGAACCACCATCTTCAAAAGGACGTCGCTTCATTCTTGCGGCTACGGATTACTTTTCCAAGTGGGCGAGGCGGCTCCACTTAGAGAAGTGAAAGCACACCACGTGCTACGGCTTTTCGAAGAACCAAGTTGTCTACCGTTTCGGAGTGCCGCGCGAGATTATCTCGGATAATGGGTCGGCATTCGAAGCACGCAAATCAACAATTTTGTTACGAGACACGGAATCGACTGGCGATACTCAACAATTTACTACCCAAGAGCAAACGGCCTCGCTGAGGCTTTTAATAAAACTCTCGTTCAAATCTTAAAGAAAACCTTGGACGACAATAAGAGAAATTGGCACGAGAAGTTATTAGAAGCCTTATGGGCCTACCGGACAACCTTCGAACTCCTACTCGAAGCTACACCTTACGCTCCGGTGTATGGGTCCGAGGCAGTGTTACCTTTAGAGGTTCGGCCTTCCTTCACTCGAATTGCAGTTGCAAATAAGATCACGTCGAAGAGAACGCCAAATTACGACTAGAGGAATTAGAAAGCCCGGAAGGGAAAAGACTTGCAGCACGCAACGGAATTTAGAACTATACCAAGCTAAGATGGTCCAAGCCCATGACAAACTGGTCCGCCCAAGAACCTTCAAAGTTGGTGACTTAGTTCTCGTTCTCAAGAGACCTATTCTTGCACACCGCAAGATAGGAGGAAAATTTGAACCCACTTGGGAAGGGCCGTTTGTGGTTGAAGCAGTATACTCAGGAGGTTCCTACCAGCTGGTGAATTGCCAGGGAGAACGACATATGCTTCCGATCAACGGACGATACTTGAAAAAGTATTACGCTACTCCGATGTTTCGAAGGAATGAATTCTTCATCCCTAAGAAACACGGGAGAAGTAATTACTTATGATCGGGTCCGAACCCAAAAATAATAAAAAATGTGCTAAAATAAATAAAATCATGATAATAAAGTTTTCCTTGTTTTCTTTTCCAAATCAAAATCTCTTCCCCGATCTTATCCTACTTCATTCTCGTTAAATTTAAAAATATAAAAAAAGGAAATAAAAAAATATGTCTTTAATAAACATTTTCTTAATGTTCTTGTTCTTAGTACGAGCCCCCGATCATTTTCCTCGTCTTTTCGCAGGGAAATGTCGAACGAGCGGTTGGTCCCGAACTTTAAGAATGGCGTAAGCCTTGCACTCGATGAAAAGAGGGTGAAAGATGGAGCGATAATCGAGATCGACTCGGATTTCACACCAGCGAGCCTACGATACGAGGAAAGTGACCGGGTCCCGCTGACCGAGAAGAATCGCCCGGGCGGACAAGTGATGAAAGTGGGTGGCCCAAGCCACCAATCTAGCAACAAGAAAAGAAAAGCAAACACCGAAGAAGATAAGAAAATGAAGTCCGTAGTCGCTACAGAGAAGGCGAGCTTGTCGGCACCGCGCCCACGAAATTCAAGAAGTTCGAAGAGCTACTCTCACAACGAACGCAACGAAGAAATAAGAATCGCCGTATCCGTAAGATGTTAACAAAACTAGCCGCGGACCAGGCGCGACGAGACGATTGCTAATGCCGTAACATACACTTCAAAGACACCGGTTCACCAGAACTCGAAGAAAGGAGGCCAGGCTCCTAGGATAACGTAAAGAACCAGGGAAATCTCACAAAGACCGGAAGAAAGAAGGCTACCACGCCACCGGATTGAACCACCAGGTAATGCATGACCTTGTTGCGGAAGCAACCCCGGGGATGTCCCGACTGGCATCATCCCCGAGGAGCCGAGGTATGCGGAAGAATGTGAAGGGATTGAACCGTATATCCCACAATATGTCACCGAGCCTCGCCATCCGCAGATCATTCCGGAATACGAGCCGGAGAGAATGCGGAATGTTGAAAAGAAAACCTTTGAATACTTCGAGAGAATTAGAGGCAGAAGAATCAATATACTAGAGGGCCTCGAACTACATACAAACGTATTCTCAGAGTATGAACAATAGAAAATCGTAGATTGCATCCGGGATTTGAAAAGAATGGGCCGAGCAGGCCGCCTGAGGGAAAACACATACTCAAAACCCCGGAGATGGATGCCAGGGAAGGGAAGAATCACAATACAATGTGGATGCTGTTACAACTTTGCGGAGGACAGAAGGGAAACCCACCGGAATACTCCGTCATGGCCAAGTGGATCCGATGCCATTAGTCATCAAGAGAATGGTAAAAAGATTGATAACATGGAGGGTACCGCCAGCGGATTGCATACCCAATAGCTGCATTATCAACATCTACAAGCGAGGTGATCGCATACCCCCACACATAGATCACCACGACTTTGTCGGACCATTCCGCACGTCTCTTTCCCGAATGAGTGTAACATCATGTTCGGATCCGACCTCCGGATAGCGAGCCCGAGTGCGTTCCGAGGGCCGGTGAAGATACCTTTGCGGTAGGTTCCGTCATGATACCGAAGGGCAACGGAGCGGATATCGCTAAGCATTGCATACCGGGAGTACCAGTGAAGCGGATCTCGGCTACTTTCGAAGGATGGACGACAGGAAGTCACCTTACCATTTCCAGCCGGACCGGAGCTAGAGAGCCTCCGGCCTTACGAGTCGTGAGTTACATGGGAAATATCACACCTCCAACGTACATCCGAGTCAGCATCCTCGCCAAGGATGGCTTGGAAGATGATGTTATTAACCATGTACCCCACTATTCAGACATGGATTTTTGACAGATGCTTCTTTTGATGGATCGACGAAGATCATACATAGTCCGTTTTGAGTCTACATGGATTGTATGAAATATATTCCAGATCAAGTTGTATGATGTATCTTCAACATGATTGGAATGAAAGTGACCATGTCACATTTTTGGCCTTCACCTCTTTTGTGCAAATTGACTGGGAAACGCCATTAAAGTTAAATGAACTTCTAACAAAGATCAAAAAAGAAATAAAAAAAAAGAATAAAAGAAAACTTTCCTTAAAAATCTAAAAATGACAAACACCAAATTCACATGAACATTAAACAAACGATAAAATAAATTTGAATCGTTAAAGGACAAACAAAATCAACATAAATTTTAAATCAAATCTTAAATCAAATTTCAATCGAGTTCAAACTCATCTCAATCAAATTTCAAATCCAATCTCGATCAGATTTCAAATTTGATCTTCCAAATTTCAAATCAAATCTAAATCAGATCTCAAATTCAATCTCTCCAGATTTCAAATCTCAATCAAATTTCGAACTCGATCTTCCAGATCTCAAATCAAATCTCAATCAAATTCAAACTTTTGGAGTCAAGGATTTTACATCCGAGACTGCATTGCTTTAGGATTCTGTCCCTATCGCAATGAAATACATCAAATTCAAACTTTTGGGTCGAGGATTTTACATCCGAGACTGCATTGCTTTAGGATCTTTTCCCTATCGCAATGAAATACATCAAATTCAAACTTTTGGGTCGAGGATTTTACATCCGAGACTACATTGCTTTAGGATCCTTTCCCTATCGCAATGAAATACATCAAATCAAACTTTTAGGTCGAGGATTTTACATCCGAGACTACATTGCTTTAGGATCCTTTTCCTATCGCAATGAAATACATCAAATCAAACTTTTGGGTTGAGGATTTTACATCCAAGACTGCATTGCTTTAGGATCTTTTCCCTATCGCAATGAAGTACATCAAATTCAAACTTTTTGGGGTTGAGGATTTTACATCCGAGACTGCATTGCTTTAGGATTATGTCCCTATCGCAATGAAATACATCAAAATCAAACTTTTGGGTCGAGGATTTTACATCTAAGACTGCATTGCTTTAGGATCCTTTCCCTATAGCAATGAAGTACATCAAATTCAAACTTTTGGGTCGAGGATTTTACATCCAAGATCGCATTGCTTTAGGATCCTTTCCCTATCGCAATGAAGTACGTCAAATTCAAACTTTTGGGTCGAGGATTTTACATCCAAGACTGCATTGCTTTAGGATCCTTTCCCTATCGCAATGAAGTACATCAAATTCAAACTTTTGGGTCGAGGATTTTACATCCGAGACTGCATTGCTTTAGGACCCTTTCCCTATCGCAATGAAGTACATCAAATCAAACTTTTGGGTCGAGGATTTTACATCCAAGACTGCATTGCTTTAGGATCTTTTCCCTATCGCAATGAAATACATCAAAATCAAATTCTTTTAGGTTGAGGATTTTACATTCGAGACTGCATTGCTTTAGGATTCTTTCCCTATTGCGATGAAATACATCCAAATCAAATTCTTGGGGTTGAGGATTTTACATCCGAGACTCGCATCGCTTTAGGATTCTTTCCTATTGCGATGAAATACATCCAAATCAAATTTTTGGGGTTGAGGATTTTACATCCGAGACCGCATCGTTTTAGGATTCTTTCCCAATTGCGATGAAATACATCCAAATCAAACTTTTGGGGTTGAGGATTTTACATCCGAGACCGCATTGCTTTAGGATTCTTTCCCTATTAGCAATGAAATACATCGAAATCAAACTCTTGAGGTTAAGGATTTTACATCCAATACCGCATTGCTCCGAGATCTCTCCTCATTGTAATGATGCAATCCAATCAATTCAATTTTCTTTTGAGGTTGACGATGTTACATCTAAAACCACAAAATTCCAATTTTCTTTTCAAATTCGAATCCCTTCAAATTAATTTTAACAAAACTTCAATCTAAATTGAAACTCCAAATTGAAATCTAAACTCACACATCAAAACTTAAACTAAAACAAAATGAAATCTAAATCGAAATTCCCCCAGATCATGTGATTTGGAATTCACCTCCTTTTCCTTTCCCCAGCGAGAGTTCAGGAATCTCCAGTTTCAGAGATATACTTGACACTCCCCAGCTGAAATTCTTCTACTTCATCCTAAGTTTGTCACTTGGACATCTGTGTTGGTTTTGTTGATCGCTTCGGTCAACGCCAATACACGCGGTGTGCTCCGTCGACTCACCACACCTATTGGGGGTCCATTTGTTGACCTCATTTTCGATGAGGTCTTCTCTTCTTCTCTTTAGTACTTAGGATCTAGCCTTAGGCTTTTCCTTCGACTATCTTAGAGGACTAGAATTGGGACCCACCTTTTAGAAATTCAAACCACTTCTTAACTCCCCGCAAACTCCACAAACTTGACTTTAGACCCCTAATCACCTGTAGGGTTGAAATCAAATGTGGAAGTTTAAAGGATGAGTTCCTATAGGACTCTTTGGCCTTAGGATTACCCCAGGTGGCCTCGGTCCGAAGAAGGGGCTGACTTACACACACACTACACTTATACACTACACTTTCACACACCTCCTAAAAACACACCCATACCTAACTCGACCTCCCGACTCATGTAGGTGATTCACATGGATGGTCCTTAACCCCTAAGCCCTCGCAAGAGGGTTAGGAACAACATAGTGAATGCCTCAAATGAGACCCTTCATGGCTCATGTGGGCTTGATGTGGCTTCATGGCTTAACCAAAATGATTTCATTTCACTTATATTCACCCAATCTTCAATTTTCCCAAATTTTTAATTTTTAACCCCCGGGACCCTACACCCGCCTAACCTACCCAAAACCCTTGAAATCCTCCAAAATCACCTAAATTACCCAAAATTCCACAAAATCAATCCCAAACATTTCCACATCACTCAAATTGATCATCCATACCCAAAAATACCAAAAATTCCAAAAATACCTCCCAATACCCTCCAAATACCCAAAATACCCCTCTTGACCCAAAAATTCAAAAATTCAGAAAATTCCCAGAAAATTCCAGAAAATCCCAAATATTCCCAATTTTATTTTGTTCAACTACACCATGGGACAATTTTGTCAATTTACCCCACTTTTATCAAAACCCCCAATTTGACCCATTTTAACCCAAAGTGAACCCAATGTCAAACCAAACCTATCCAATTGACCCAAATTCTGGTCCAATTCAATTCTAAACTTCAATTCAACATTCCCAACACCAATCTAGATCAAATACAAGTCCAGTTTGATTGACATTTGGATCCAATTTCACTTTTGGCCTTAAAGCCCAATTTGGACCCATGACCCAAACTTAGCTCAAACTCACCCAATTCAACTCCAATTAACCCCAAATCTTTTCTAAATCTTCCTTAGAATCCCCACAAGCAAAACACTAACATGATTTGCCCAAAATTTAGACCCAAACCCCACTCAAATTCAACCCAAAGCTAAAAGGCCCAATTTTGACCTAAACCAAAACCTAACCCAAATGAGCCCAAACCCCAAAATCAAAGCCCAACCAAAGTCAAAACCTCTTTGAAACACTCCCATAAACATTTCTCAACATTTATTTTACATCAATTTCAACCCTAGCCCAACATTGGCCCAAGTTAGCCCACTTTGACCTATATTGGCCCATTCACCAAAGAAGCCCAAATTCAACCCAATTCAAACCCAAATCTCCCCCAATTTGCTTCAAGTCACTCATGACACAACCATGAGCTAAACCCACCAATTATTTGGCCCAAGCCTTTACCAAAATTTCATCCCAAAATCCATTTTAAAATTCAAAAGCCCACTTTCCTAAACCATCTTAAAAGCCCATCTAAAACCATTTCAAAAAAAGCCCAAAATCCACCCTAAAGCCCACATGACATCTCCATTTGCCATCCACTTAATTAAAGCCATTACCTAAGTCCTAAATTCATCATCAAATAATTCCAAATCAAGCCTCATGCCAAATCACCCCTAAATACCAAAATTTTTCTTAAACCCATTTCCATGAAATCGACTCCACTTTTCCCAAGCCAAAGGTGAGCCATGCAAGCCATGGACAAGCCACATGAAGCCATGGAAGGCTTCGACGTGTGATCAAGCCACTAATGGCAAAAGGAGGAGCCTCTTTTAAGCCCCCTTAAAAAGGTTTTAACCCTTTTAATGCTTCACCTTAATCCATGTTTAATCAAAATATTCATGGATGGTGACTTCTCCACCCTTTCCTAGCTGATCCATCCGATCTTCCCTCAGCCTCAAATCAGCCATGGGGAGGTGAACCAAGCCCAAAAGGTGGGTTGACCCATTTGGACCCAAAATGAGCTCATCCCCCATTCCATTTCAATTCAACTCCTTTACACATGTCCATGGCCGATCGATCGCACAAACCTCCAGCCCCGACCTCCCCGACCTCGAGGGTGACTCGACCTCGGCCGGCCACCACCACAGCCGCCGGAAACCACCAGGCCGAGAGCTCACATGTGAGCCCAACTTGGAATTCTCACTCGCCGAGCTTCCCCATCCCCGCGTGGCCATTGGAGCCGTTCTTCTCTTGCCAAGAGCAACATGCTCCCAAGCCCTAACTCTCCCCGGAGGCCCTCCACCCCTCCTATTTAAACACCACCCCTCTCGGCCATGAGAGGTGCTGAAACAAACCTTAAGGAAACTCGCCAAAATTGTTCCGGACTACTCCCCATACACAGAGCACTTGATCCCCACCGAAATCCCCCGCCATTTCTTCTCTCGCGAGCTCAATTTCGAGTCGAATTCCAAGCCCAAAACCGAGACACTTCTCCACAGTGAGCCAATCCCCAAATTGATTGGTTCTACACCTTCACCGGACCAAGGGAAGGTGTCCACCGCAGAAAGCCCCATCTCCAGGCCACCCAGTTGCTCCAGCCTCCAAGCTTTGTGATCGGGCTTGGTCGAAATCACACCTTGACAATTCATCAGACCAGGAGACTTCATCTGGAGTTTGCTGGGATCCAATCGAAGGTGCAACAACCCTCATATCGAAGCCACACTTCTCTGAGCAAAGGTATGAGCTAATTCTTCATCCCGAGCTTCTGGAGATTCTCCATTTCAAATGCTTTAATTTCAATGCATGATCACCGTATAGATGTGTTCGTCTCTTCATGACGAATCCATAGAGCATAAGAACATGAAAATCCATTGAGTATCGAGTGAGATATTAGGGATTTAGTGTGCATGGCTTTCGGGTGAGGACACTTGGGGACGATGAACGGATACCGTTCATTTAATACACGCGCGGACGGACGGCTCAGATGGCGTCGGACCAGGAGACGGAACGATACAGCGGGCCCCCGGAGCGCTGAGTCAGATGGCGGCGTCGAATGGGAGCGCGCCACGCGGCGTTTCGGAGCTGCCGAGGTGGACGCGGCGCGATGTAATAATCATTTTTCTCTGCCGGTATTCAAATTATAATTGAACTCCTTTATCGCCAAATAAGGTTTTTGTTCAAGTTATTGGTAAGTGACAATGTTTACCATAAATCAACCGATAAGGGTGACATTCCGATAAGTGTCTTATAAAATTTGTTCTATAAGCATAATGCGAAATCAAGTCTATCAACCCAGTCGGTTCTTTTTAGGATTAACGGTCTTTTCCAATATTCTTTTAATTTCTCTTATTTGACACTTCGACGATTCCACTTGTTTGAGGATGATAGCGATTTGCAATTACATGTTTAATTACGAATTTTTCTAGCAATGATTGTATCCTTATATTTACGAAATGACTTCACTCCATCTATGATAATTATCTCGGCATTCCAAATCTTGTAAAAATCATTTTCTTTAAAATTAGAAACACTTTTGGAATCGAGTTAGGTAAAGCTTCTGACTTCGATCCACTTTGAAACATAATCGAAAACTGTAAAAAGATATAAATTTTCCCGAGATGATGGTATGAAAGGTCTCATAAAGTTTAAACCCCATACATCAAAAATTTCAATTTCTAATATAAAGTTTAGAGTCATTTCATCTTTTACGGATATATTCTCATTCTTTGACATCGATCTGAAGTTTCACATAATATCTGACATCTTTAAATAAAGTAGACGATAAAATCAAAATTTAAAATTTTAAATGCGGTTTATTCACTCCAAAGTGTCCTCCAGGTAGTGTGACATTTTGAATAATTGCAAAGTTTCTTCATAAGGTACACATCTTCGAATCATAGAATCTCTTCCTTTTATTTTAAATAAATGAGGATCTTCCCAAATCTATGATTTACGATCATTCTTAAATTTCTTAATGTATTTCTTTATTTAACCCATATGGTAAAATATTCTTAACCAAATAGTTAACTATATCTACGCATGCCAAGGCATTTGTAATCCTTGAATGACATATAATTGCTCATCGGGAATTTCTCGTTTATATTTTCTTCATAAATCTTCTTATTATTATTTTTTATTCTTGATAAATTATCGGCAATTTGGTTGTCGGTTCCTTTTACATTCACAATTTTAAAATCAAATTCTTGTAAGAGTAAAACCCTTAGATCATCTAGGTTTAGCATATTTTAGACATTAAATACTTAATAGCAAAATGATCGGTATGTACGATACATTTTGTTGGAAGATATGGTCTAAATTTATCGAACATATACTATTGCTAAAAGCTCTTTTTTAGTAGTATTGTAATTTATTTGAGTTTCAGTGAGAGTTTTGCTAGCATAGTATATAGCTTTAAAAATTTTCATAAATATTTTTGTCTATCTGACTACGGTGCATAATCACTTGCATCACATTAATTGAAAGGTTTTATTCAAATCGGTGCAACAATGACGGGTGCGGTGTGACGGAACACTTAATAACGCGGTAATTTTTGCTTCAAAAGATGGCAAAAAACTTGACCCAATTTATAAATAGCGAATTTAGTGTATAAAATTAAAATGTTGTAAAATTTTTGAAAATAATTTACACACGCAGGGGTACTACCAGTATACGTATCATTTGAGTAATATAGAATTTTCTTTTATAGCCCCCGAGTATCGATCCCACGGAAGAAGCGAGGTAAGCAATCCTTTAGGCTAATTCCGAGTCTATTTTTATAAGGCCTAAATTTGGAGATTTTGATTAAAAAGGTTTTTTTTAATAACTAATCCTAAATAAATTTCTTAAATAAAAAGATAACTTATGGATAAATTGTTTTGGAGAATTTTGAGATGTTAAAGACTACCTTTCTCTTGCGATTACATAGATAATGTGTAGGAAAAGAAATGCTTAGAATTTTATGTAGTAGTGCGGAATAGAAGCAATCACTGTCTTTATCATTTGGTCCGAGGTGTAAAGAACATTGGCTAGTCTATAGATCGGTTCGGGATGTTTTATTAGTAGAATGGGTTAATCTAGACTCACACTTCTAGATGTCCGAGGGTGGCTATGGTCGGCCCTACCGGTGACCCGTTCCCTTTCTATAAACCAAATTATTAGAATTTAGTACGGCTCACTCTAAAAACTAATTAATTCTACGCCCATTGAATAATATTTTCCTATTTATTTGCACTTCACCTTGAATAACCCGCCTGAAGGCCTTCGACTACCCCAGGATTCATGTGATATCTACTAGTTAAGAATTTATCTCCTTGGGTCTCAAAATTCTTCAACGATTTTAACAATATAAGTGATTAATTTATAAAGTAAATGAAGATCCGGTATGAATATCATTACCATAATTTAATAAGAGAATATCTAAAACGAAATCTTAATTCCCTAGCTTATTACATCTATTTTATTACATAACAAAAGTAAATGAAAATAATGGCATAAGAAGTAAAAGGGTTGATAGAATTATGTAATCATTTAAGTGCTGACAAGGAACTTATTTCATTAGTGATACACATTATATTTATGCAACTATACGCTCACCTAGAAGCATCTAATAGATAATTTTATCAAAAAACGATTTTCCTACACATGCCATACTTTATATTAAAAAGAAGATAAAGAAAATCTTACGAAGCATGGATAAATTACGACGAGAAAACTCGGTTTAAAATAAATAAAATCTACGAAAGTGTTTACAACAATTACAAGAGAATGAAGAACACAATACTTAGCTTTCCCTGCGAAGGAAAAGAGAAGAAGATCTCACTTTGAAAAGTCTCGCGTCAATGCATGGCACAAATGCATCCTTCGTAAATATCTCGAAAATCTCTCACCCGATCTCTCCATGCAGATGTAGAAATCTACAACTTCATGACTCTAAAATGACTAAAATGACTAAGGGGAAAGAAAGGGAGAGAGAGGGAGAGAGAGATAAGAGAGGGAACGAGAGAGAGAGAGAGAGGCAAGAGAGAGACGAAAGAAGAGACACCCCTTCTTTATAGAATTGATCCTGTTATAGAGCTTTGAAAATGACCAAGGGTTGCTTTAGGCACCTCTTCAAAATCCGGTATAGATACATTGAATCTTCTAGAAACAATTCGGCACCTAGGCGCCGGACTCCGTACCCGAAAACGGTCGCACCCTTCACTTTGGTTCACCTTGCTCTTCATGATTTAAGCGCTCGAATGTGTAATGCAGATTCATTGTATCACATGTCCTATATATTAGGAATAACTTCCGAGTCTTCTAGAAGGTCTAGAAACTACTTAACATAGTCGAAATAACTCCCAAAGTCATCGAAAATCCGTCCAATAGCAGTTTTAGGATGATTGGCGCACAGGCCTTGATTATGGCGCTGAAGGCGCTGTTCTCTTCGTCCTTTGGCGCACAGGCGCCGAGGTTTGACGCTAAGGCGCAACTAGGTGCGTAGCTCCCCTTGTTTTGCTCCGTTTGGCTCCGTTTCAACTCCATTTAGCCCCATTTCGGTTGCGTTGCGTTCCCAACATCTTCACTACCAAAGATAGACATAATAACGAAAATTTCTCGAAAAGTATAATTTCATCTAAAAATATGAGAGAAATATAAAAGATATTAAGCATAGAAAGACATATCAATATGTGCCACGTCGAGAATTTTCTTTTTGCTCATTTTTGGCTCAAAATTGCATAGTTTTTGCTTCATTTTCTCTAAAATCATATTTTTATACTTGAAGACAAAAATATGAAAAAATTCCTTCCTTTATAGTGTAATATCTTTAAAAATTTGCATAAAGTAGGCATGAAATGCACACTAAAAATGAGTGCTTTTTAAAGTGGATCGGAATTCACACACGAACTTAAACGTCACTTGTCCTCGAAGTAACAACATAATCATGTAAAACCACGCCATGAAATCATGTGTATGAGTTTATTTAGGAGTTTCTAAAATTTTGTTCTAGAAATGTAGTAGTCTGACTTAGAAAAAATTTTAGTAAATGAGACGATTTGAAGTTTAGAAATCTCTTAGATGAAAGAGTATGAAAATATGTGTTGCTATCTAATTCAAAAATACTTGTAAAATTTTCAAAATATAGGGGTTATGAATTTTATTTTCTTTACTTAAAAACCTTTATTAAAAATAATTATACTAACTATATTATATTTTTAAGCTTAAGATTTTCTCAAATCTTATACTTTAAAAAGCTGGTGTGGAGACAATTTTTGATTAGACCCTTTAATCCTCAAGCTTCTCCTTCCTTTTTCACATACGTATACTTTTCTTTTCTTTTCTTTTCTTTCTTCTTCTTCTTCTTTTTTTTTCTTTTTTATTTTTTATTTTTTTTAGGCAAGGATTACTATATTTGGATAGGCCTTTAATAATTTTGAATTCCACCCTTCCTTTCCTAAAGCATAAGGTAGATATATATCTTTTACTTAGAAATATAATAACGAGTTTAAAATTATTTTTCAATAAAAGAAATTTAGATATTGAAAACAAAAGTCTAATCCTTCTATTTTTCTAAAAATATAACTTTTCTTACTAAAGATGGTTACACAATACTTTTCATTTCTTCACTAAGAAAAATTTAACTTTAAAATTTTCATCACTACTATAAATTTGAACTAAATTTTCTTACTCATTTCTATATTAAATTTTTATTTCCTTTAATAGAACTTCATATACATAATTATTTTTCGGTAAAAATCAAATTTATTTATAGCATTTTTGAGGACAAATAAAATTTAAGTTTTGAAAATTGTTTTTCATTCCCCCCAAACTTGAATTTTAAAATATTTTTCAATTAATTTCATAAAATGGTAGGAGGAAGAAAAATAAAAGATAAATGCACTAACTACCACAACATCTATCAAATTTATATACATGCATAATCGGGATAGAATAGGCGCACGAAGAAAGTAAATCTAGCCTAAAACATGCTTGTTATAATATTAAACTTAAAAGAAAGTATATTAACTTTAAAATATATTTTTTCAACCCTACCCCCAAACTTGAATTTGAACATGTATAGCTTTCAACACGAAAATATAAAGCGGGGAAGAAAAATAGTTGAGAAATTCTATCTACCACAAATATTTTTCAAAAACATCTACAAATATTCATCAAGACATAACAATTTGCAATAGAAGTAAATCTAAACTAAATATGCTAGAATAAAATTAAGCTAAAGAAATGTCGAATAAGCGAGGACATGTATCGGCATAGGAATATATATTTAAGTGTTATTCAAATCTCTTAATTATTGTAACATGAACACAAACACAAACACACAAACTAAAATACCTAGACTTGCAGATTCATAAAGAAATATCAATTGAGGTTAATTTGATCTCCTTTCTACTCACATTTTCCCTTCTTACTTTCAATTTCTAACGGAAATAAACTACTTAATAATGATAATTTGATAAATAAAAATAGTGTAGTTCATTCATATGTTGTTCATTAAGAAATTTCATGACCTCACTTAGTGAAAACAAAGTCAGATAAAGGAAGTAATAGAGTTGACATGGAGTGGTCAAGTCTAAACTCTACATGCTTGGTAAATGCTCGGCTTCGATTGATAAGCGAGTTATAACGGACTCGTCGGCCTAGCTAACACCGAAGTCATACAAATTTAGTCAAGACCAAGGCATAACCTCACAACATTAATCTATTACGCACTAAAGAAAACACAAAACAACACATAAACAATCATGACTCGCAAGCACACTAAATCGAAGCACAGCGATAACTATGGGTTGCCTCCCATAAAACGCTTGGTTTTAACGTCGCAGGCTCGACGTATGATTCCTCCTGGATCAAAATTCCAATTAAGTAATCCTCGATCAATCACCCAATCATTTCCAAATCCGATTCCTATAAAATCCTCAAATTTTAATTTTTCACTCGGCTCTTCATTTTCGGTTTGATTTATATCATTATTCCTCATATTTCTTTCTAGATCCGATATTCTTCTATTGATTTTCTGAATTTGCATATTAATATCATCCTTTGAAATTTATAATAAATGGATCTTTATAAAGATACTTCAATATCTCCCAAATTTTGGATTGGATTCTCTTTAGATAATTCGATTCAGGATTAGTATCTTCTATGTTACTCTTCTGTTTCAAATTATCTTCCGATTCTTTCCCTTTATAATTATTAAATGATGGAGGATCTATCTTAGTTGAGGAAATAAGTTTTTCTAATTCCTTGAATTTCTTTCAATGGTCTTCCAATATCCTTATCCTCTTTTCTCAACTCGAAAGTTCTTTTAAAATATATCCTCGAAATTCTCTTCCAGTCTGGTTAAATACTTTATCATGTTCATCATTGATTCGAGGTTTTCCTTGTGATTGAGTCATATCTGAAGATATAAAGACTGGTGGTGTAGATGAATTCCCTAAATGGGTAGGCTTTAAAATTGTATGGTACATTCATCTTATGTTCATGAGATTTTTCAACGAAATGGAATTAAAGTTTACTATTTTTAGCGGCGTCCATCATTTCACACCTATAGTTTCCCATCAATACGGTCTTCTTTAAATAACATTTTTGAATCATCATGAAAATCCATTTTGATCTCATATGTTAACTTACTCTCAAAACTTTCTTGGAAATGGTCATTAGTTAGATAATCAATTTCATCGATCCAAAAACAATTATCTTTTCTCTGGTGGATATTTCATAGTCTTTGTATCAAAAGTGACTTTTTTGTCATTAATATTCATAATCGACTCTCCTTTTTGCACATGTTTATCATAGCTTGTCCAGTAACAAGGAAAGGTCTCCCTAAAATAATTGAAATTTCTTTATCTTCCTCCATATCTAATGCAATAAAGTCCAAAGGAAAGATAAATTTATCCACTTTAACAAGCATGTCTTCTATAACTCCTTTTGGATAAATGATAAATCAATCGAGCTAACATAAGGGTTACGATAGTGGGAGAAATATCGGCGAACCTAACCTTCTAAATATAGATAGAGGCATCACATTAATGCTCATTCCTAAATCACATAAAGCTTTTCCACATAATCTTTTTTCCAATTGCACAAGGAATTGTAAAGCTACGAGGATCTTTAAGTTTTCGAGGAAAATTTTTTTTGAAGTATGGCCAGTATACTCACTTGGTCTGTGTCACTTTGTGTCCCAAATTTCCTTTTCTTGTTTAATATCTCCTTCATAAACTTTGCATAACTTGGCATACGTTTCAGCTTCATTGAAAGGAATATTTATCGTTAACTTCTTAAGTACTTTCCTTGAACTTTGAAATTTTTTTATCTAACTCGTGCTATCTAAGTCTTTGAGAAAAATGGAGAATTGGTGATCTTCCAATGATTTTAGTTGAAGAAATTAATTTTCCGAGATCCTTAGAAACATGTTTTTCGGAGTCTTTTCATTTTCTTTGTTTCTCTCGCTATATTTTCTCTTTTCTAACCACATCCTCTATCTCTCTTCCACTTTTTAATTGAACGGCTTCTACTTGTTCATTGTTGTTCTCTTTAGGGTTGATCTCGATATTTGCTAGGAAGTGTTCCTTGGGGTCTATTGCTAAGTGAATTAGCCATTTGTCCCGATTGATTCTACATATTTTTAATCGCAGCATTTTGACTTTGCAATTGGTTTTCCCATTTTCAATACCACTTCTTCCATAGACATCTTCTCATCCTCAGAATTATTTGATCATTGTTTAGAGTCCGGTGGATATGAAGGGTATATAGTTTGTGATGCTGATTATTCCTTCCATTAGGATTCGCATGATTATTTTCCCATTTGGTTTCCACCATCGGTAGTATGATTCCGGTTAAATTTAGGATGATTCTCCTGACACGGAGTTTGTAAAAGTTAGAATATGGGTTGTTTATGGTATTTAAGCGTCATATGATAAGTTAGAATCTATTATATGCCTTAATGAAATTTCTCGCTTAAGAAGTAAATTGGTGATTCATTCCAAATTGGTCCAACACATGATATTGCGGCAACACGAGATGCAAAGAATTGTAATCACATACGCCATCATGAACACTAGCTACATTTTTATGATTTACCTTGCGGGCCATTGAAATTCATTTGTAACCATTTTTCAATTAATGTACGCTTCATTAATTGATTTTGACATTAATGAACCACCGGCGATAGCATCAATTATAGACCTAAGGGATCCTATTTAACCCATTATAAAAAAGTTTGAATGATTAATGAATCGGGCGAGCATGATGTGGACACTTTCTTAGGAGTTCTTTAAATCTTTCCAGGGGCTTCGTATAATGATTCTCCTTCATATTGACAAAATGAGATAATATTGTTTCTAAGTTTAGTAGTCCTTGAAGGTGGAAAATACTTAGTAGGAATTTACAGGAGTTAACTCCTCGATTTTTAATAGAGCCATGTGCTAATGAGTATAACCATATTTTAGCCTTATCATGTAGTGAGAAAGGAAAAAGCCTTAGTCACAACGACATCGTCGACATCTTGTTATAATGAAATGTAGCACAAAGCTCTAGAAAAACTAGATAAGTGTAATAGGGATCCTCGAAGGAGTTCCCCCCAATGATTGATACGCACCGGTTGGATAATCTCGGGATTTATTTCGAACGAGTCGGCTTACATAACGAGGTTTTGTATACTTGAGTGAATTTCATCGTCGTAGGATTTACGTAATCCCTCGATAGTATGATGATTTTCCGAGTTATTATCTTGAAAGTTTTCCATTTCCATTTCTAGTTTTACGAGTTCTTTTTGTATTTTACTTTTTTATTTTTTGAGCTCGGGATCATAAGGCATAAGTGTTGCGAATCCTTTGTTACACATACATAGCACAACAAGCAAATACATTAACAATTAAACAAATAATATATGAAATATATTGATACAACAAAACATTTTCACGAATACCTTATTTTTCACACAAACAATTTTTTCTTTTTTTACAACACTTTTTCATATAACAAAACACTTTTCACACAAAAATAGTTTTTACGACACTACGATTTTCAAGTCTAAACCTAATTATTCAACTAAATTTCTCCTAAAGTTCTTACCGAAGCTTCCCCGGCAACGGCGCAAAAACTTGACCCGACCCGCAATAACGCAGTTGTCGGCATATTTTTAGGTTGTGGTGTTGTATTTTTGAAAAAGAGGTCGCCTACGGAAATTGTCGGCGAATTTTTAATTAATTTAAATAAATAATTTGAAAAGTAGTATTTGATTTTGAAAATAATTTTAAATTTGAAAATTTTAAGATATGAAATCAAGCGATCTCACATCCCGAATAGTTTATATAAACGAGCGCCGCACCACGAGCCGTGTATGTTATCCTGAAGAATAGACACACTTGCTTGATGATGGGGCTCGATTAAATAAACCGAAGGTTTGTGACATCCGTTTGGTACGAACCAATTTTATAAGCCGACAAGTTCCCCGTTGCTTAATATAAATGAATTAAGCGGGGGTTTATATTCAGGTTCTTAAAGTTCCCTATAAAGGCGAAGCCCACATAGTTAATTACATCTTAAGTGACGGAAATCACCTAAGAAAACTCTCGATAATAATCGGTAGTTAAACATCTCGGGAATTTCAAAGTTTAAGTTTTCGAGGATTGAATTTTGGAATTTCAATAGGGAATGGATCAAATTTGGAACATTTTATTTTAGGAGTCGAAGGAAGAGAAGTAGGGGATGTCACGGACGAAGTGAACTTCGGTGGCTTCCCAGGCTTATCCTAATGTTAGGCTTTGAATTTCGGAAGTGAATTTATTTAAGTTTCAATCTGCCAATTAATTATGGGAATTACATTTACATAATCACACGATTATACGAATAACACCGAAAGGTAGGAGGATTTACATCGTATCGGACGGCAAACCTCGGAATCCTAAAGCGAGTTAGGGCTTATATTGCACGACGAGGGCATCCTGAGCCTAAAAGAACGGGTGAGGATTTATGTCGCATAAGCGGACTACCTCGAATCCTTTATGGCTTGTTGTTTAAACTAAAGAATAGTTTTGTTGATGTCGACGCAGGTTTTCTTGTTGACGATGGCGTAGTACGTACCCATAATGCTCACGAGCTCCTTGTTGTTGCGAGTTTAGTTGTAGAAGGTGAAAAATCAAGAGATGAGGGAAGTGTTTGGTTTTTAGAGAAAATCTTAATTTCGTGTGTCTTTAATATTTTAATTAAAACAGATCTTAAAGTTGATTAAAAACGGAACCGATTAAGATCCCACGGTTCGTCGTCCAAACCATGATTATTTTCATCGAATTCACTTAGTCGAGATGAACTTGCTAAACTCAACTAAATGAGTTCCGCACTTTCATTTAGACGCATTGGGAAATCCCGTTAGCAACACGTGGGTTACATCATCCAAAATTTCCCGCTCATTCGATAGAGACGTTTTAATTTAGTTGTAGTTGTAGTTTTGTTGTTTTGTTTGTGATTAAATTTTGAGTTATTTTATATTTTGAATGTTGTGGCGATGAATTTTATCTTGTAGTGTCTTTTAATTTAGTTATGGGTTTCGGTTTTGGTTTTAGGTTTGTCCTAAAGGTGTGAGTTTTCATGCAATGTTGTTTATCATGCAAGAAAGGTAAGTGCGATGCGATTAAATAAATTGCGGTAAAGTAAATTGCAATAAAATAAAAGCGTACACGGAGGGTCTTCCTAAATCCCATTTTACTTGTTTAAAAAAGCACGGTTAGAATATTTAAGCATTTAAAGTAATTTCTAGGTAAAACTACGGGAAGGGTTATGGTTTTCTACCAAAATCCTAATCCTATAGCTAGTCATTCCTATGACGTCTAGGTCTTCAATTTTGGTTTTAAGGATGATTTTATTTCTGAAACATTGAAATTTCATTTGTTCTTAAGGACATTTCCATGCGTATTGAGGAAGTGTTTAAGGCAGATCTTAAACATCTTTTCAATATTTCGGGAATTGTCCTAAGTCCAAAATGAATTCACATTGTTCAAGTGAATTAATCATCCGGGGTGTTTGAGTTAAGTTTTATTCTTCTTTCGGTGAATTAGGATGTTTGAATATCATGAGTGAAGTGTCATTTCACTTGATACTTTCAGTTTTAGGAGTTATAATAGTAAAAGCTCCTAAGGGCAAAATGATATTTATTGATTTGTGATTCAAATTTGGTTAAATTAATGATTTAAGTTTGGAATAGTGTTGATTATTTTAGATTTATTTTTGAATTCTTCATGTCTTTATATTTAATTTAATTTAATTTAATTTAATTTAATTTAATTTAATGTGGTTTAATTTAATTTAATTTAACTTAAGTTAATTTAATGTAATATGACTTAGCTTAATTTAATTTAATTTAATTTAATTTAATTTAATTTGGATTTTAATTTAATTTAATTTAATTTAATTTAATTTAATTTAATTTAACTTAATATAATATAATATAATATAATTTAATTTAATTTAATTTAATTTAATTTAATTTAATTTAATTTAATATAATATAATTTAATTTAATTTAATATAATATAATATAATATAATTTAATTTAATTTAATTTAATTTAATTTAATTTAATTTAATTTAGTTTAATTTAATTTTTAATTTTTAATTTAATTTTTAATTTTAAAGGGATTTGTTTTAAATAATTTAACTTTAATTTAATTTAATGATTAAGCCTTTTAGCATTTTAAATCTTAAACTTGGATTATCATTTTAATTAGGAATTAAATATTATTGGGATGATTAATTTAGGGATTTTTAAATTAAAGAACAAATCTCCTCTAATAATATCACTTATTTTAATAATTAGATTTTATTATTAAATTGCTTAATTATTTAATTAAGGTTTATTTTGATTATTTTAAATTGTTTAGTAGGTTTACACTGCTAATTATCTAAATTTCAATCATCAGAATCAAGTTAAAATCAAATATTTTATTAATTTCATTAAGCCTAAAGTCTTAATTAAAGGGTTAAGATTTTAATTATAGTTTTGCGCTTATTTTTAATAATTTCGTAACTCACTAAATTGAGCTCGAATGAATTTGAAATTTTTTTATGTGGCCTTCGCTCGTATGTCGATAAAGACATTAGAGGAGAAAATGTGATTTTTATATATTTAATTTATTTATGTAATTATTTTTGGTGGAAAATAAGGACTTCCAAGGAAAATTTAATAATATGACCGAGAGAAAGTTTAAGTCCTTAAGAAAATTATGGGACATTCCTAATGACCAGAGGACCACTTGGACTAATTTTTGTGATTTTTTGAATTATATTTTATTTATTAGAATTATTTAAATTACGGAGTATTAATTAATTTAAAAATAGAATATAAGTTAAGAAAATAAGATTTTATAATTTTTCAAATTGTCGATATCGAAGGATTCCGAGAGAACCAAATTTTACAATTTTTCGATTTATCTTTGATTTATTATAATTATTTTAGTGAAAATGCTAGAAAATACATTTTTTTTAATTTTAAAATTACCACAAGGGCTTTAAAATTTAATATCTCATTAAATAGACCTAAGAAAAATATGGGGTTTGTTCTGAAATTGATTATATTTCAAAATATGACATTTTGGTGAATTTTATTATTTTTGTGATTTTTATTATTTTAATTATTAAAATATTAAAATAATGATGAAAAATCGAAACTTTTTTAGAAAATTGAAATTTTAATTTTTCTTAAATTCATCTGATATCGAGAGGGGCTCAGCCGATTTGGTGAATTTTTGAAAGGTATTTTGAAAGTTATGAATTTTTAAAGTTTAAAATGACTAAATGACTTAATCGACCCATTTTAGTAGGGCTAACCCAAGTCCATTGACTTGAAATTTTTATGAGTGGGTTCCTGCGATCCTAAAGGTTAGTGGAGAATTGATTTTAGTCAATTTGATGTATGGTTAGCTCTAATTAATTAGGGATATTTTGGATGTTCGCTTGATTAGGGTTAGCTTAAGTGAATTAACTCGAGTCTATTTTTCCTAGGGTTCTCTGGTCGCCAGGAACATCACCAAATTTTCCTAGAATTTATTTCACAACATGCTAATTTTTGGAATTAAAATACTCAAAACGGCTTAACATGCACATTTGAAAAATCAATAACTTTTCACGGAGGTGGCCTCGACCTTGAAAAATTCGGGGAGAATGTTTAGTTTACAGAGAGCTTGGCTACATGGTCTCATGCCATGGTGAATTGTATGAATGCATGGAAATTAAAACAATGCGGGGAGTAAATAATTAATTAAAAATAAAATGCGGACAAATTAATAAATTTCTTTTCCACATTATTCTCCTCATTCCCCTTTGACGAGAGGGTATTTTTATTTTATTTTGTGATTTTCTACACGAAGATATGGATTTTTAAAATTCGGTATTTAAATAAATCGAAAAATCCTAATTTCCTACTTATCCACGCGGTGCCATGTCCCGGCCTCGGCGGCTGCGAAGGGGTACGTGTCGCGGCGCGGTGCGGGCCGCCATCCCGAGTCGGCCGTCCGGGACCCGCGGTTCACGTATCATTCACGAGTCGGCGCAATCGAGCCGTCCGCTCGATACACGCGCGATCCAACGACTCTGGTCATCGTCTACGGCGGGTGTGCACCGTGACCGTCGACCTTCTTTAATTTCTCGCTCGATTCTCGACGGATTTTCGTGTTCTTATACTTTCTATGGATTCGTCTTGAAGAAACGAACACATCATACGGTAAACATGCATTGAAATTGATTCAAATTAAATGGAAATCTCTGTAAGCTCGGGAAGAAGAATGAGTTCATACCTTTGCTCGGAAGAAGTGAGCTTCGATGCGAGAGTTGTGTCACCTTCGATTAGGTCCCGAGTAAGCTCCCGGATAAGTCCCTTGGCTTGGTGAATTGTCTAGCTATGAAAGTGACCACGGCCGATCACAAAGCTTGGGCTGTTTGGGCAAGCTGGGTGGCTTTGGAGATGGGGCTTTCGGTGGGAAACTTCTCCTCTTGGTCCGGTGAAGGTGTGGGACAGTGATTTGGGGATGACTCGGCGCTGTGAAGAAGTCTGGTTTTTGGGCTAAAGTTTGAGCTCGAAATTGAGCTGTTGGAGGAATTGAAGTGCAAAATTCAATGGGGATCAAGTGCTCTATGTGTGGAGAGTGATGCAGGTGATTTTAGCGAGGATTTCCTTAAGGTTAGGTTAGGCACCTCCTTTGGCCGAGAGGGTGAGGAGTTTAAATAGGCATGGGCAGGCTCTCCGGGGGGGAGTTGAGGGGGCGGGATCGGTACTCTTGGCATGTGAAGAACGACCATGGTGGCCATTTGGAGTGAGCGGCTCGGCGGGTGAGAATTCCAAGTTTGGGCTCACATGTGAGCTCTCGGCCTGGTGGTTTCGGCGGGCGCGTGGTGGTGGCCGGCCGGGGTCGAGTCACCCTCGAAGCTCGGTGGGTCGGGGTGGAGGCTTGTGCGATCGGTGGGCCTTGCCATGTGTAAAGGGGGTGGCTTGGAATAGAATGGGGAAGAGGCCATTTTGGCTTCAATTTGGTCAACCCATTGGTTTGGGTTGGGTGCACCTCCCATGGCACGATTTTGGGCGAGAGGATCGATTGGGGTCGACGAGAGGATGGTGTGGTCTGTATCCAAATAGTTTAAGTTAATTTTGGGTTATAGTGTTGCATTAAAGAGGTTAAAATGGCTTAAGGAAGGCTTAGGAAAGGACTCCCTCCACTTGCCATTAATGGCTTGGTGACAAGTCAAACCCTGTAGCTTCATGTGGCTTGTCTATGGCTTGCATGGCTTGTCTTTGGCTTGGGAAAGTTGAGTCAATTTCATGGAAATGGATTTAAGAGAAATTTTGGTGTTTTAGGGGTGATTTGGCATAAGGCTTAATTTTGGGAATTATTTGATGATGTGATTAGAACTTAGGGAATGGCTTTGATTAAGTGGATGGCAAATGGAAATGTCATGTGGGCTTTAGGGTAGATTTTGGGCTCATTGAAATGGTTTTAGATGGGCTTTTAAAATGGTTTAGGAAAGTGGGCTTTTGAATTTTAAAATGGATTTTGGGATGAAATTTTGGTAAAGTCTTGGGCCAAATAATTGTTGAGTTTGGTTTAGGGATGTGTCATGAGTGGTTTGAAACAAATTTGAGGTGATTTGGGTTTGAATTGGGTTGGATATGGGCCTTTTGGTAAAGAGGCTAAGGTGGGCAAAATGGGCTACCATGGGCCAAAGTTGGGCTAGAGTTGAAATTGATGTAAAATTAATGTTGGGAAATGTTTATGGGAGTGTTTCAAAGAGGTTTTGGCTTAGGTTAGGTTTTGATTTTGAGGTTTGGGTTTATTTGGGCTAGGTTTAGGGGTTTAGGTCAAATTGGGCTTTTTGATTTTGGGTTGAATTTGAGTGGGGTTTGGGTCTAAATTTTGGGCAAATCATGTTAGTGTTTTGTTTATGGGGATGTTAAGGAAGGTTTAGAAAAAGATTTGGGGTTAATTGGAGTTGAATTGGGTGAGTTTGGGCTAAGTTTGGGTCATGGGTTCAAATTGGGCTTTAAGGCCAAAGTGAAATTGGATCCCAATGCCAATCAAATTGGGCTTGGATTGGGTCTAGATTGGTGTTGGGGATGTTAAATTGAAGTTTAGAATTGAATTGGACCAGAATTTGGGTCAATTGGGTAGGTTAGGTTTGACATTGGGTTCACTTTGGGTTAAAATGGGTCAAATTGGGGGTTTTTGATAAAAGTGGGTAAATTGGCAAAATTGGCCCATGGTGTAGTTGAACAAAATGAAATTGGGAATATTTGGGATTTTCTGGAATTTCTGGGAATTTTCTGAATTTTGGATTTTTTGAGTGAAGGGGTATTTTGGGTATTTGGAGGGTATTGGGAGGTTTTTTTGGAATTTTTGGTATTTTTGGTTATGGATGATCAATTTGAGTGGGAGGAAATGTTTAGGATTGGTCTTGAGGAATTTTGGGTAATTTAGGTGATTTTGGAAATTTTGGGTAGTTTCGAAATTTGGTAGGTTAGGCGGGTGTAGGGTCCGGGGGTCGAAATTGAAAATTTGGAAAATTGAAGATTGGGTGAATATAAGTGGAATAAAATCATTTTGGTTGAGCCATGAAGCCACATCAAACCCATATGAGCCATGAAGGGACTCATTTGAGGCATTCGGTATGTTGTTCTGTCTCTTAGCCGGGCTTAGGGGTTAAGGGCCCGTGCATGTGAATCACTTGTGATCGGGGAGGGAGTCAGATTAGGTATAGGTGTGGTTTTGGGAGGTGTATGGAAGTGTAGTGTATGAGTGTAGTGTGTGTGTAAGTCGGCCCCTTCACTAGACCGGGCCGCGGGGCGTGCAAGGCCCGAGTCTATCAGAGACTCATCCTTTAAACTTCCACACTTGATTTCAACCCTCTACAAAATTTGATTAGGGGTCTACGGTCAAGTTTGTGGAGTTTGCGGGGAGTTAAGAAGTGGTTTGAAATTCTAGATGGTGGATCCCAATTCTAGTCCTCTAAGATAGTCAAAGGAAAAGCCTAAGGCTAGATCCTAAGAAATCTTCAGAGAAAGAAGAAGACCTCATCAAAAATGAGGTCGACAAATGGACCCCGATAGGTGTGGTGAGGGCGACGGAGCACACCGCGCGTGGCGTTGACCCGAAAAGATCAACAAAACCGATCACGGATGTCCCGAGTGACAAGAGCTTGGGACGAAGTAGAAGAGTTTACGTGGGGAGTGTCGAGTATATCTGGGCGGGGTCCACCGAACTCTCGGCTTGGGAAAGGAAAAGGAGGTGAATTCCAAATCACAAGATCGGGGAAATTTCAATTTAAATTTTGTTTCAGTTTAAGTTTTGATGTGTGAATTGATTTCAACTCGAGTTTGATTTAGATTGAAGTTTTGTTAAGATTAATTTTGAAGGGATTTGATTTGAAATGAAAATTGAAATTTTGCGGTTTTTAGATGTAACATCCTCGACCTCAAAGAAAAATTGAATTGATTGGATTGAATCATTACAATGAGGAGAGATCTCGAGCAATGTGGTATTGGATGTAAAATCCTTAACCTCGAAGAGCTCGATTTGGTGTGCTTCCGTGCAATAGGAAGAGAATCTAAAGCGATGCGGTATCGGATGTAAAATCTCGGCCTCGAAGTTGATTTTGATGTATTTCGGTGCAATAGGAAAGAATCCTAAAGGTGCGGTCTCGGATGTAAAATCCTCGACGAAATTTGATTTTGATGTATTTCGATGCAATAGGGAAAGAATCACAAAGCGAGTGCGGTCTCGGATGTAGAATCCTCGGCTTCGGGGTGATTTTGATGTATTTCGGTCTGATAGGGAAGAATCCTAAAGCGAGTGCGGTATCGGATGTAAAATCCTCAACCTCGAAGTTGATTTTGATGTATTTCGGTCTGATAGGAAGAATCACAACGTGCGGTATCGGATGTAAAATCCTCAATATCGAAAAAGTTGATTTTGATGTATTTCGGTGCAATAGGGAAAGAATCCTAAGCGGTCGATCTCGGATGTAGAATCCTCAACTTCCAAAATTTGATTTTGATGTATTTCGGTGCAATAGGGAAAGAATCCTAAAACGGTGCGGTCTCGGATGTAGAATCCTCGGCTTCGAAATTTGATTTTGATGTATTTCGGTGCAATAGGGAAAGAATCCTAAAACGTGCGGTATCGGATATAAAATCCTCAACCTCGAAAAAGTTGATTTTGATGTATTTCGATGCAATAGGGAAAGAATCCTAAAGCGGTGCGGTGTAAAATCCTCAACTTCAAAAAGTTGATTTTGATGTATTTCGGTGCGGTAGGAAAGAGATCCTAAACGGTGCGGTATCGGATGTAAAATCCTCAACTTCAAAAAGTTGATTTTGATGTATTTCGGTGCAATAGGAAAAGAATCCTAAAGCGGTGCGAGTCTCGGATGTAAAATCCTCAACTTCGAAATTTGATTTTGATGTATTTCGGTGCAGTAGGGAAAGAATCTAGCGGTGCGGTCTCGGATGTAGAATCCTCGAAACCGAAATTTGATTTTGATGTATTTCGGTCTGATAGGGAAAAGAATCCTAAAGCGATGCGGTATCGGATGTAAAATCCTCGACCTCGAAAAAGTTGATTTTGATGTATTTCGGTGCGGTAGGGGAAAGAATCCTAAGCGGTGCGGTATCGGATGTAAAATCCTCAACTTCAAAAAAGGTGATTTTGATGTGTTCGGTGCAATAGGAAAAGAATCCTAAAAAGCGATCCAGTCTCGGATGTAAAATCCTCGGCTTCGAAATTTGATTTTGATGTATTTCAGTGCAATAGGGAAGAATCCTAGCGGTCGACATCGGATGTAAAATCCTCGGCCTCGAAAAGTTGATTTTGATGTATTTCGGTCTGATAGGGAAAGAATCCTAAGCGAGTGCGGTATCGGATGTAAAATCCTCAACTTCAAAAAGTTGATTTTGATGTATTTCAGTGCAATAGGGAAAGAATCCTAAGCGATTAGGTCTCGGATGTAAAATCCTCGAAGCTTCGAAATTTGATTTTGATGTATTTCGGTGCGATAGGGAAAGAATCCTAAAACGATCAGGTATCGGATGTAAAAAATCCTCAACCTCAAGAAGTTGATTTTGATGGGTAATTGACTTTGCAACGATTTGTAGTGTTGATTTGAAAAGTGTGGAATTTTGGTGTTCGAGAATTTCATGAAAGTTGTAAAAGACTTTCATGGAAGGAAATAGGTAGGAGGGAATATGTAGATGTTACATATCCCATTCGGAAAAGTTGATTAAAAGTTGGTTTGGATTGAATGTGATTCTCGCCATCGGATTCGATCCGTGTCGAATGGAATCGAAGCCGCTTCCTTCCCAGAGACGAGGAGAGAGTAGAGCATGTTGGACTTGATTTGGAAGGGTAAGTTTGAATTTAGTGAGGTTTGATGTGAGATGCGGAAAGATCGAATTTAGCATTGATTGAGATTTGATTTGAAATTTGGAAAGATTGAATTTGAAATTTGATTGAGATTTTGTGGTCATTTTGTTTGTCTTTTATCGGGATTCAAATTTTATTTTATCGTGAATTTGAGTTTATCATTTTTTATTTAAGATTTTTAAGGAAAGTTTTCTTTTATTCTTTTTGTTTCTTTTGTTCTTTGTTCGAAGTTCATTTAACTTTTAATGGCGTTTCAGTCAATTTGCACAAAAAGAGGTGAAGGCCAAAGTGTGACATGGTCACTTTCATTCCAATCATGCGAAGATACATCGTACAACTCGATGCGGGAATACATCTCATACAATCCATATAGACTCAAAACGGACTATGTATGATCTTTGTCGATTCATCAAAGGGTATCTGTCAAAAATCCATGTACGAATAGTGAGGTACATGGTCGATAACATCACCTTCCAAGCCATCCTTGGCGAGGATGCCGTATGGATGTATGTTGGAGGTGTGATATTTTCCATGTAACTCACGGCTCGTAGGCGGAGGCTCTCTAACTCGAATTACGGCTAGAAGTGGTAAGGTGCTTTCTGTCGTCCATCCTTCGCGTGGCCGAGATCCGCTTCTTGGTACTCACAGTATGCAATGCTTAGCGACATCTGCTGCGTTGCCCTTCAGTATCATGACGGAACCTACGGTAATGAGTATGCTAACGGCCCTCGGAACTCACACAGGCTGTCCGGTGGTCCGAACATGATGTACTCGTTCGAAAGAAGCGTACGGAAAGGTCGACGAAGTCGATGACGTCTGTGCGGGGTATACGGTCACCCTTCTTGTAAATGTTGATGATACAAGCTGTTGGGTATGCAATCTGTGGCAATACCCCCCATGTTATCATTCTTTTTACCATCCTTTTAATGACTAATGGCATTGGATCCACCTGGCCATGACGGAATCCCGGTGGGTTTCCTTTCTGTCTTCTACGAAGTTATAGCGACATCCACGACCTTGTTGCCTTAATTCTCCCCTTCCACGGCATCCATCTCAGGGATTCTGAGTAAGTGTTTTCTCTTAAACGTGCTCGGCCCATCTTTTTCAAATCCGGATGCGGTCACGGTTGTTGTTGTTCATATTAGAACATGTACGTATGAAGCTCGAGGCCTTGAGTATATTGATCCTCCTGCCTACGATTCTCTCGAAGTATTCAAAGTTTTCTTACGGACATTTTGTATTCTTTCTAACTCGTATTCTGGAATAATTTGCAAATGACGAGACTCAGTGACGTGCGGATATATGGCTCGATCCCTTCACATTCTCATACCTCGGCTCCTCGGGGATGATGTCCGTCGAGAAATCCTCACGGTTGCTTCTGCAACAAGGTCATGCATTAGGTGGCTTCATGCGAGTGGCGTAATAGCCTTCTTGCCGTTCCTCTTGAGATTTCTGCAGTCTCTTGTCGTCTGGGAGGTGGTCTCCTCTTTTCGGGTTCTCGTGACAGGTATCCTCGGTATATGTGCGCGTGCTCAACTTCCTCGTCGCGGTCCGCTGCTAATTTAGTTAGCATCTTGCGGATACGGCGATTCTTGTTTCTCTAGTTGAGTTGCGAGAGTAGCTCTTCGTACTTCTGAGTTTACGTAGGCGCGGCAGCGACAGAGTACGCCCCTCTGCTTTGTGGCATTCTGATTTGATTCTCTTGTCTTCTTCGGTGTACGGTTTTTCTTTTCCTGGCTGTTGGATTGGTGGCTTGGGCCACCCACTTTCATTCTTGTACGGCGGGCAATTCCTCTCGGTCAATCGGGACCGTCACTTTCCTCGTATTGCGAGCCTGGCGAGGTGCGAAGTACGAGTCAATCTACATTATCGCTCCATCTTTCACCCTCTTTTCATCGAGTCTGAGGAAGCTTACGCCATTTCTAAAGTTCGGGACCCGGCCGCGCGCTCGACATTCACTTAACGAAAAGACGAGGAAAAGGATGGGGGGTACATCTTAAGAACGAGAACATTAAGAAAAAGGTTTATTAAAGACAAAAATTTTTATTTTTATATTCAACAAGAATGAAGTGGGAAAAGATCGGGGAAAGAGATTTTGACTTGGAAGAGATAAAACAAAGAAAACTTTATTATCATGATTTTATTTATTTTAGCACATTTTTTGTTATTTTTGGGTTCGGACAGGTCGTAAGTAATTACTTCACCCGTGCTTCTAGGGATGGAAAATTCACTCCTTCGAAACATCGGGTAGCGTAATACTTTTTCAAGTATCGTCCATTGATCGGAAGCATATGTCGTTCTCCTTGGCGAGTTCACTGTTGGTAGGAGCCTCACGAGTAGGCGCCTCGGCCACAGGCGGTCCTTCCCAGTGGGATTTAATTTTCCTCACCCCATCTTGCGGTGTGCGAGAATAGGTCTTTGAGAACGAGAACTAAGTCACCAACCTTAAAGGTTCTTGGGCGGACCCGATTGTCATGGGCTTGAACCATCTTAGCTTGGTATAGTTCTAAGTCTCGCTGTGTTACAAGTCTTTTCCCTTCGGGCTTTCCAATTCTTCTAGTCATAATGCGGCATTCTCTTGTCGTGAGTTTGTTTCTATTGCAATCTGAGTGAAAAGGAAGAGCTGGACTTCTAAGGGTAACCAACGCCTCGGACCCATACACCGGGCGTAAGGTGTAGCTTGAGTAGGGGTTACGAAGGTTGTCCGGTAGGCAACAAGGCTTAACAACTTCTCGTGCCAATTTCTCTTATTATCGTCCAAGGTTTTCTTTAAAAAATTTGAACGAGAGTTTATTAAAAGCCTCGGCAAGGTCGTTTGCTCTTGGGTAGTAAATTGTTGAATATAGCGATCGATTCCGTGATATACGACAAAATTGTTGATTTGCGTGCTTCGAATGCGACTGGCATTATCCGAGATGATCTGTTGCTTTGACACCCGAAACGGTAGACAACTTGGTTCTTAAAAAGCGCACGTGGTGTGCCGCCACTTCTACGAGTGGAGCGCATAACCCTTGGAAAAGTAATGCGCGCAACCCATGAGAATGAAGCGATGTCCTTTTGACGACGGTGGATTTCCTATGGATATTATGTGTGCTAACATTAAAATGGCCACGATGCAATTGTCGGATGTAGCACATTTGGAGGTTGGTGTAGAACCACTCCATGCACTTGGCAGCGTGTAGCTGACTCTTGGCGATTTTCATGCGATTCGGTCATCATCGAGGGCCCGGTAATTGCCACTAGTCTTTTAATTTTCATTTTCATCTTTGGACCCGGCGGTGAGCACCACGAGGAGTCTGAATGTATCTCTTTAACAATTTCACGGGCCTCGGACCCGCTTAGGCATCTTAGCCACATTTGATCGAAAAGACTATTACGTATAATGTGTTGTTTATTAATGCATATGACGAGTTCTTTTCTTGATCGATGGGCTAACGACCTATCATACGGTAGTTTTCTTTTGTTTGCGGTAATCTATTAATGGTTGTCGCCAATCTTACGTATTTTTAAATCCTTTGTTGAGCGATTCTTCTCTTTTTCGGTTATGTGTGTGTCTATGTCGGTATGATAGGACTGACGTCCGTGGACGACACTTCCAGCGATTCATCTTGCAAACAGGAAAATTCTTTTGCGAGACGGGCTAACGCATACCTTTAAGCGTTTTCTTTTAAAATTTGTAGATTGTCACATTCGGAATTTGTTCAATAGTGTATGGCATGCGGAAGTATTGCTCGAGTCTTGGTTTTAAAATTCTGTATTGTCCGGCGATACGTTGAATGATTAATTGCGGGTACGTAGATGTTGATGTACGGTATACCCATTTGAATAGTTAATTCCGATCTGACTTATGAGGGGCTTCGTGTCCTGCCGTTATTTGTACACGGCTGTCAAGTGGTAGGAGTGTCTTAACATCCCAGCTCCGGTGTTATAAAGATTAATCCGATCCACCTTACAGGGCATACTATCACTTGCGATTCTTCGTCTTTATGTCTTAAGAAGATGCTCCGTCGAAATATAATTCCCAACGTCGATCATCGGGGTCTTCTAGGTTCATTATTTGTTCATGCAGCAGAGTCGTCGTTGAGGCGATTCGCCGGCAAAGGGTGTCTTTGCGGAAGTCTGCTTGGGGCTTGTCCGCTTTACGGCACGAAGAGGCACGAAGTTATATCGTGCAATAATATCATTGACCATCTGGCAAGTCTGTGGGAAAGCGTTGGGTGGGTTATCAAGTATTGCAATGGATTAAATTTCGAAATCGGGTTGACCTTATGAGAAAGCATGTAATGCACGAGCTTTTGAGCGGCGAAGATCGGAGCCGAAACAATGCTTTTCGATTACGGGATACCTTATTTCCGTCGGCGGTAAACGACGGCTTAGGTAATAAAGAGCATTTTCTTTACCCTCATCATTGACTGGGCTAACGGGGCTCGAGAGAAGTCGTCTAAAGCGCGGTATAAAGTATTAGCGGTCTACTGAGGCTAAGAGTACATACAAGACGGGAAATTGTCATTAAGTATTGTTTAATGTCCTCGAAGGCCCTACGGCATTTCTCTTCCCGAAATAAATTTGGCGTCCTTTTAAGCGAGTGCCGAAGGCCGACACTGCAGCAAGTTTGAGATAAAGCGTCGAAGATATGCCGAAGCTTCCCTTGAAAAGATCGTAGTTGTTTTAAGGTTAGGAGGCGGCATTTCTAAGATGGCTTTAATCTTTGCAGGTCGATTTCGATTACGATGTCGGAAAACGAATCCTAAGAATTTCCGGTGACGAAGCGCATTTTAAGGGATTCATCTTAAGGTTAAATTGTCTTAACCGTTGAAAACAATTCTCGAATCATACAATTGGTTTTCCTTTACTTTGCTTTTGATGACCACATCGTCCATGTATTCCAGCAGATTGTAGATGAGATCATCAAAAATTCTTGTCATCGCTCTCTGGTAGGTTGCTCCTGCTGCGTTCTTCGGAGTCCGAATGGCATGCTTGTGTAGCAATATACTCCGATCGGCGTTACGAATGCGTAAGTTTTTCATCTTAAAGTGTTTTATCACATTGTATCTGAAGAGATCCATCCATGAATGAGAATATTTCATGTGTTGAAGCAATGTCGATCATTAATTGGGATCGGTAGAGGGAATTCATCTTTCGGACATGCCTTGTTTAAATCTACGAAATCCACACAAATTCGATCGACCATTCTTCTTCTGGCCCATTCCGTTGGTAACCAAGGTTAGGGTATTGTTCTTCACGGACAAATTTAGCGTCTGATAGCTTTTAACTTCGGCTAACGGCATTCGATTTCTAGGCCATGTGCAGGACCATGTCTGACTGGAACGAAGCAGGATCCACCCTAGCTTATGAATTGCGACCTGCGGGAGCTAAACACGGCATCTCATCGTAGCTCGAAGCAAAACGGTCTTTGAATTCCATTAATAACTTGATTATTTCTTCGGAGTCTTCTTTATTGAGTAGAAGATAACAAAGGTAGGTCTAGGTTCTTCGCTAGTACCTAAGTTAACCCAAGATTGCTCATCTATAAATGGAATTTGATCTCTTCTTCGGGTACGGTGGAGCGTTTTCAATTTGCAAATCTTCGGGGTTTCTTCGGTTTCCGTACGAGTTTCATTTAGACTTCCGCGGTGACAACCAAGCAAAATTCGGTATCGTCGGCGGTCCTCTTGTGCCGAATCCGAGACCATGTTTTGAGTTGGGTGGGCCAATGAATTGACTATAATTTTGAAAACGTTGTGATTGACCTTTTGACCATTGTCGAGGTAAAACCACGGCGAGATTAAATTTTGAATACGGGGAGAGTACCGCTTTCAAGGCGATTCCATAATTCGATGAAGTAGCATCTTCAAATTGTACATTATTTGGTTGGAAGGAGCACCACGATAGAATTTGATGGGCTTTGCCTGCTTAGCTACGTACCTCTTTGACCTCCTTTACCCTCGATCTTATTAGAATGGATCGGGGTCGGGGTCATAGTATGTACATAGTGGTTAATCTTCTCGTACATCGATTTATATTCTTCGTTGTCGTAACATTAAGGGATTTTGAATTACTGAAGCTAACGACTTATTATGCATTTGCTTCTTGTTTAATTTCTTTTTCTTCTTCGAGCTTATCTTCCCGATCGACATTGATGGTGGTTTCCTCGTCCCGATCGTCCTAACGTCTACCTTACGACCTCGTCCACGGCCTCGACCTGGATGCGAGTTGTGGAGAAACCTTCACCATCTCGTAAGGGAGTGATGGTGTTAACAAGGCCCAGAACTTCGAGTTCTTCGTTGTCCCATTCCTTTTCGCCTGTTGTTATGGTATCTACGGGAAGGGTGTTTTCTTCGGAGGTGCGGCAGCAAACTGCATCTTCATGGATTCCGATTTCATGTACGGAGAACGGTTGTAAGTCACCTTTATTACTTGTTCCCCTCAGTCGTAGTATTTAATGCATGATGCTTAGAGATTAATTAGTGCCATCACATTTTTCATGTATCCATGGTCGGCCCGGTAGAGCGTTGAGCAGCGTTTGAATCGGTGTGAAATTTCGCGGTTGTCTTTGCTAAATCACGGTCTTCATTAGCAGTGTTATTGATCCAGGGGCTCTTTCTCTTTAAGTTTGAATCCTCTTAATAACATTTTTGTCGCCTCGAGCTCGCGACATCAATTTCAAGTATCTTGGCGTTCGAGGGTGTGTGTTGATGCTCCTGGGATCCACCAATACTGCGGGAGAGCGTAAACTTCCCGATTGCTTGAAATGTACGATGGTCGGTTGTGGTCTCGCATCCCCGAGTAATAGGTCGTCGTCGTGAAGGTAACACCTGTTGTTCCTTTAACGAGCAAACCTCATCTAAGGACTCTCCGTGAGTGCCGAGCTAAGCAAATTCTGGATCGTCGGCCTTGATCGAGCTTCTCTCATCTCCTTTGATAAGATGAGAGCGTCGTGAATGCTCGGTTGTTTGGTAGTTTCTGAATGGGCTAGCACATCATAAATCTTGTTTTTCTGTGCCTCGTTTTCTTCTCGAATGGGTATTTCTTCTGTAGGGTTGGTTCTTCTGGAGCAACCTTTGCTTTCCTTTGTCTTTTGGACCCATTCTCGGAGGTAGAACTCTTCCACTTCTTAAGTTGACTTCGCTGATTTCTTGAATTTAGCATTGAGTTCTTTGGTGTCTCTTCTGAATCGAGGTGACGAGTTGTCGGGATTAGCTTCGGAGTCGAAGGCTACGGCACATTGTGATTGGGGTTCCTCGAAACTCGCAGAAATAGATTCGTCGCTTGTTGAACTCTCGTAGCCGTCACGGTGGATGTCTTCTTCATCATTGTGATCGTCGAGATTGTGTATGATTTGAGAATTGTTATTTGTATCGGAATCGACGTCGGATTAGGTTGATTGTCGCTAGTTACGTAATCGTTAGAAACGGTCAGCGCGTAGCCGACGCCATAACCCTCGTCATTATAAGATTCCACGGAGTGAGCGAGAATAATCATACGAGTCGGGGGTTGAGGGATTTCTCCCAGATCGGAAACAACTATCCTAAGATCGTGACCCCCAATCCCCAGCCCTGGAATTTCCGGTCTTCTCTTCTTCTTCGATTTCTTCTTTTCTTCAATTATCTCTTGTTGAGTTGTTCTTATCGCAGAAGTGATAGCGCCGACTTGACGGAGTTTCGAACTGCGAGTTGAAGCTCGCACCGAAGTGGTTTGGATGCGATCTAAAATCCTTTCTTCGAAGACTTTGTCAGCGGTAGTCCATCCATCATCGATCGCATAGGGATCTATCGGAACAATGAGATCCGTCGAGATAACATTGGCGGAACCTCTTCACAGGGTTCATGCATTGTACTTCTTCGGGATCGTTATATTCCCTTTCGAAGATTGTCGTTGAGCCCGGCTCTTGAAGGTAATACAATCTTACATCTTGCTTTTTTGAGCATGCGGTGGTAAGGGCAAAGTTGGGATCCTGCCATGAGCTTCTTCGGCCTCTTAGGTTCTAGTAGTTGGAAATATGGAGTCTTCATCAAGAAGTTGCGCGGAACATTTCGGCCTTTGCCTCATTCTTCGGAGAACGGATACTCCGCACTCGGAAGCTCCCTTAACGTACGTTGCGGACGAGGCGGTTGTTCATCTTGTTGGGAATGAGCGTGGGCGGGTCGGGGTTGGCTGAGCTGGTCGGCGAGGTTGCTGCGGCCGTTGCGACGATATTTGTATCGGTTGCTTGCCTTTGTCGGCTTCTTTGCGACGATCCGGGACTTCTTTTGAAAGTTTTCACGGAGCTTTGTTTATACGAACATCGGTGGCTTTAATTTAGCCGCCTCACTCTTGCTGACTTTCGGCCTTGCTTAACAACTTCTCGAAAGTCTTAATAGTAAATCCTTGAGGAGAAATGTTGCTCCCGGGCCATGGATGCTTTTTAGTAAAATCTGTTGCATGCTGTTCTTGCTAGCGTGGCTCACACTTCATACTTAGGTTCCTCCATCGAAGTATGTAGTGCACCAAGGTTTCATTCGGCTTACTAGCTACTCTGCTGCTAAATCACGTATAGTGATGTGGTGCGAACTCACGACAAATCGCTTGATGAAGAGGTTCTACAATTCTAAAATGTCTTCTTAGAGGCAGGTTTAAGTAATTAGCATACCAATCAAAGGCGATCCACGACGGAAATTTCTTTGACAAATTGTCGGAGAAGAGTAAAAAAACATCACTTCCGCTAGGCATTGCAACAAGCGGCACGAAAATGTGCAACATCTTGCCGAGGGTTTCAGTTTCCATCGAAGGTCTTGAACGAGAGGTGATGAAAGCCTGAGATATTGGACGGCGTACGTTCTTTGAGGTAAGGTCTACCCGTCCGAATGGATGTCACGCTCTTTGATTGTCTTAAGGCTTCTCGCGCTTTCTTTGTTTTACCAAGCTCTTGATATCCTTTTACGGAATCATACTTTGTGTTGCATCCTTCTTTAATTGATCATCCCGCGTTGACGGATGTAATCTCCTTTCCTCTGATCTCTGATGTGAATAACTTCCGGGGGTGTGTGGCCATATTTTTAGGTTGTGTGTTTTGAAAAAGGGGGTCGCCTACGGAAGTTGTCAATGAATTTTAAATTAATTTAAATGTAGATATAATTTAGAAAGTAGTATTTGATTTTGAAAATAATTTTAAATTTGAAAATTTTAAGATATGAAATCAAGCCGTCTCGCATCCCGAATAGTTTATATAAACGAGCACACATATACTTAAATAGTGTATCTATCCCCAAGGATAGACACATTGCTTGATGATGGGGCTCGGTTAAATAAGCCAGAGAGATTTGTACATCCGTTTGGTCTCGCGAACCAATTTTATAAGCGCGACAAATTCCCGCAGCAATATGAAAACATTAAACGGGGTTTATATTACACAAGGTTCTTTAAAATTCCACATAGGCAGAGAGCCCCTATAGTTAATTACTGTCTTAAGTGACGGGAATGCTTTAAAACTCTCGATAATAATCAATAGTGCAGCTCTCGAAATTTGAAAGTTTAAGTTTGAAAGGGTGAATTTTTGAATCTCGATAGGGAATGGATCAAGTTTGGAACATTTTATTTTGGGGTACGAAAGGAAGAAAAGTAGGAGAAATTATGGATTCGAAGTGAAACGATAATCTCCGAAACTATCCTATTGTTTGGTTTGGATTTTAGGAAAGTCCTAATGTTTATTTAATGTTTTAATCTTGCCGATTTTAGTTAATTGGGAAGCATATTTATATGATAGAATCATACGAATAGCACAGGAAGATGTGAGGGTTTATATCGTATCGGACGGCTACCTCGGAGTCCTAAGACCGGTAGGGCTTAATTTGCAATGCAAATGCCTAACGAAAGTTGAGGATTTATGTTGCACTGAGCGAACTACCTCGAAGTCTGTGGCTTTGTTGTTTGAACTAAAGAATAGTTTTGCGGTGTCGAGCACGGGTTTCTTTGACGACGATGGCCGTGCGCCCACCATGCTCAGGAAAGCTCCTTGTTGTTGCGAGTTTAGTTTTAGAAATCATAAATCGGGGGGATGAGAAAAGTGTTTTGGTTTAGAGAAATCTTAATTTCGAAGTGTTTTTTGTGTTTTAATTAAAACAAATCTTAAAGTTGATTATAACAACACGGTTAAGATCCCACGGTTCCATCCTTTCGGCATCATTATTTTTATCGGATTCACTTAGTCCAAGATGAATTTGCTAAACTCAATTGAATGAGTTCCACACTTTCATTTAGACCGTGGGAAATCGGGTGTAACACGTAGGTTACATCATGCGAAATTATTACGATCATCCAACGGGGCGTTTTAATTGATTGTAATTGTAGTTTTTGTGTTGTTTGTGATTAAATTTTGAGTTGTCTTATATTTTGAAATGTTGTGGAGGTGAATTTTATCTTGTAGTGTCTTTTAATTTGGTTACAGTTTTCGGTTTTGGTTTGTCCTAAAGGTGTAGGTTCATTATTTGTTGTTTATCATGCAAGAAAAGTAAGTGCGATGCGATTAAATAAATTGCCGTAAAGTAAATCGCAATAAAATAAAAAGCGTACACAGAGGGTCTTCCCGTCATCCCAAAGTTTGCACTTAAAATGTGATTTAGAGCATTTAAAGTAAGTTCCTAGGTAAAGCTAAGGGAAAGGTTGGTTTTCTACCCGAGTTCCTAATCTATAGCTAGTCATCTCCTATGGCCGTACAGGTTCTTAACATTTTTAGTTTTGAAGACGATTTTCTTCATCAAAGAACAATTAAGTTCGATTGTTCTTATAAATATCCTATCATATTGAGGAAGTGCTTAAGAAGAATCCTAAACATCTTTTCGATATTTCTAGGATTGTTTAGTGCGAGAATTTAATTGTAAATGAATCGATCGTCGAGGTTTTCAAGTTTTGTTAACTTGCTCGGTGAACTAGGATATTTGAATGTCACATAAGTGAAGTAACATTTCATTTAACATTCCGTTTAGGAGTTACGATAGTAAAAGCTCCTAAGGGCAAAATGATATTTAATGATTTGTGATTAATTTAAGTTCAAATTAATGATTTAAGTTTGGAATAGTGTTCAAGTTATTTTAGATTTATTTTTGAGTTCTTTATGTCTTAGGTGATGTTATTTAATTAATTTAATTTAATTTAATTAATTTTTTTAATTTAATTTTTAATTTGATTTAATTTAATTCAATTTAGTTTGGTTTGATGTTACATTAAATTAATTTGATTTAATTTAATTTTTAATTTAATTTGATTTAATTTAATTTAATTTAATTTAATTATTTTTTAATTTAATTTATTTAATTTTAATTTAATTTAATTCTCCAGTTAATTTTAATTTTTTAATTTAATTTTTAATTTGATTTAATTTTAATTTAATTTTTAATTTGATTTAATTTAATTTAATTTAATTTTTAATTTGATTTAATTTAATTTTATTCATTTTAATTTTAATTAAAGAGTTGATTATTTAATTTTAGTTTAATGATTAAGTCTTTGATGTTTTAGAAATTTGAATTATCATTTTAATTAAAATTAAACATTAATGAAATGATTAATTTAGGGATTTTTAAATTAAAGAATAAATCTCGCTAATAATATCCGTATTTTAATAATTAGATTTATTATCCCAATTTAATCGATTATTTAATTAAAGTTTAATCATTTTAAATTGCTTAATGGGTTTCTATCCTTCAATTATTAAATTTCAATCATCGAATCAGGTTAGGATCAAATATTTTACTTGTTAATTTTTTATTAAACTTTAAAGTTTTAATTAAGGGTTAAAATTTTAATTACCATTTTGCCCTTTAGCTTAATAATTTCAAAACTCACTAAATTGAACTCACATGAACTTGAAATTTTTATGTGACTTCACTCGCATATACTAAAGACATGAGAGGAGAAAATGTGATTTTAATACGTATTTAATTTATTTATATAATTATTTTTGGTAGAAAATAGAAATTTCCGAGAAAATTTAATAACATGACCAAGGGAAAGTTTCTGTCCTTAAGAAAATTAGGGGACATTCCTGATGACGAGAGGACCACTTGGACCAAATTTTGTAATTTTTGAATTATATTTTATTTATTAGAATTATTTTAAGTTAAGGAGTATTAATTAATTTAAAAATAAAATAAATGTTAAAAAATGAATTTTATGTTTTTCAAAAATCTTACGATATCAGGGAAATGGAAAGCGGAAGTCTAAATTTTACGTTTTTACTGTGATTTATTATAATTATTTTTAGTGAAAATGCTAGAAAATACATTTTTAATTTTAAAATTACTAGGCAAAAATTAATATCTCACCAAATAGACCTAAGAAAAACATGGGGTTTGTTCCTAAGTGATTAAAATTCAAAATGTGACATTTTGGTGAATTTTATTATTTTTGTAATTTTTATTATTTTTTAATTATTAAAAATATTAAAATAATATTAAAAATCGACTTTTTTTTAGAAAATTTAAATTTTAATTTTCATAAATTCCCACGATATCGAGAGGGTTCCAAAACCAATTTGGTGAATTTTTGAAAGGTATTTTGAAAGTTATGAATTTTAAATACCCATATGCTTTGCAAGTTTAAAATGACTAAATGGGCAATCGGCCGATTAATAGGGCTAACCGAGTCCGATTGACAAACTTTTATGGTGGGTTCCTCTGATCCTAAAGGTCAGTGGAGAATTGATTTCAAGTCAATTTGATCTATGGTTAACTCTAATTAATTAGAGACCTATTTTTAAGTGTTTAGAAAACCCCGATTAGGGTTGTTTTGAGTGAATTAACTCGAAGTCCTATTTTTCACTGAGGTTCTCTGGTCATAAGGAACATCACCAAATTTTCCTAGAATTTATTTCTGACATGTTATTTATTAGAATTAAAATACTTTCAACTTGATGACATGAATTTGAAAAATCGATAACTCTTCATAGGGATGGCCTCGACTTTGAAAATTCGAGGGAATGTTCCCGAGTCAGAGGCCAAAGCCACATGGTCTCATGCCATGGTGAATTGTATACATGCATGGAGAATTAAATGTATGCGGAAAGTAAATAAATTATAAAAAATAAGATACTTGATGAAATTAAATGATTTCTTTTTCACATTATTCTCCTGTTCCTTTGACGAGGGTATTTTATTTTATTTTTATGATTTTCCTACACAAAGTTATGAATTTTTGAAGTTTAGGGAATTAAATAAATAGAAAATACCCCTAATTTTCTACTTATCCACGCGGCGCCGCGTCATCCTTAACATCTCCGAAGGCACACGCGTCGCGCTCCATTCGATGCGCCATCCGCGTCGGCGCTCCGGGACCCGGTTGTATCGCTCGCGTCTTCGTCCAGACGCGATCCACGGCCATCCGTCCGTGACGTGTATCAAATGGACGGCATCCGTTCATCGTCCCCCAGTGTCCTCGCTGCCGAGAGCCGTCACACTAAATCCCTTAGTATCTCGCTCGATACTCAATGGATGCTGTGTGCTCCCCATGCTCACATGGATTCGTGCGAAGACGAACACATCCGTACGGTTTTTGTAATGGGATGAAATTTACGCGATAAAAATGGAGAATGTTCGAAGCTCGGGAGGAAGAGTGAGGCCATACCTTGGCTACGAGAGGTGAAGCCTCGATCGGGAGATGCTCGACGCGTTCGTTGGAGGCTGCGGGGAGGCTAGGGATGAAGCACAGGGATGTGGTGAATTGCACAGAGTGTGATTTCCGCCCAAAGTGATCACAACCTTTGGAGTACGGAACAAGCGTTGGGTGGCACGGAGATGGGGCTTTCTTTGGTGGACACCTTCTCTTGGTACGAGTGAAGGTGTAGGACCGACCAATTTGAGGATTGATCCTTTGTGGAGAAGTGTCTGGTTTTGGGCTTGGATTTCGAGCTACGAAATTGAGCTCACGAGCCGAGAAATGGCGGGGGATTTCGGTGGGGATCAAGTGCTGCATTGTGGGGAGTGAGTACGGAACAATTTTGGCGGGGGTTTCCTTAAGGTTTTTCAGCACCTTCTCATGGCCGAGAGGTGGGGAGTTTAAATAGGCGAGGGCCGGAGGGGGCCTCCCGGGGGGGTTGGTAGGATCAGTGCTCATGGCAAGTGAAGAAACATTGCAATGGCCAGGCATGGGGCGGCTCGAGCGGGTGAGAATTCCAAGCTTGGATTGACTTGGACTTCTACATTATGGAAGTTTGGCCAGGGTAGGCTGGCCGTGAGCGGGGTCACCTCGGGGGTCGAGTGGGCCAGGCGGGTGTTTGTGCAAGCAATTGGCAATGGCCGAAGTGTAAAGGCAACGATCCAAAATAGAATGGGGCATGGCTAGTTTTGGGTCTAAATGGGTCGACTCACCCATTTGGGCTTGGTACCTCAGTGCTTTGGAGTGCGTGGGGGATCAAGGGATCGGTATTTGGTTGGCATGGAGAAGTCTCCATCCAAATATATTTGGATTAAATTTAGGTTTAGGTGAATCATGATTAAAAATTTGGCAATGAGCTTTAGAGATCGGGGAAGGGCCCTCCTTCACACTTGATATGGTATGGTGACATGTAAAGAGGCTCTCATGGCTTCCATGTGGCTCGTACATGGCTTCATGGCTCACCTTTGGCTTGGGAAAAGTCGAAGTCAATTTCATGTAAATGGATTTAAGAAAAATTTTGATATTTTGATGTGAATTTGTATGGGGCTTGATTTGGAATTGTTTGATGATGGAATTATAACTTAGGGATTGGCTTTGATTAAATGGATGGCAAATGGAAATGTCATGTGGGCTTTAGGGCCAAATTTGGGCTTTTGTATTTGGTGGAAATGGAGTTTTAGGAAGGTTTAGGGAAGTGGGCTTTTAAGTTTGAAAATGAATTTATGGATAGAAATTTTGTAAAGAGGTTGGGCCAAATAATTGTTGAGTTTGGTTTAGGGATGTGTCATGAGTGGTTTGGAGTCAATTTGGTGTGATTTGGACTTGAATTGGTTTGAATTTGGGTTTAATTGGTAAGTGGGCCTATGTGAAGTCAAAATTGGGCTACCATGGGCCAAAGTTGGGCTAGAGTTGAAATTGATGTAAAATTAATGTAGGGAAATGTTTATGGGAGTGTTTTCAAAGAGGTTTCAACTTTGGTTGGGTTTTGGTTTTGGGACTTGGGCTTATTTAGGTTAGGTTTTGGTGTAGGCTTTGTTGGGGATTTTGGCTTTAGGGTGGATTTGGGTGAGGTTTGAGTCCAATTTTTGGGCAAATCATGTTAGGTTTTTGTTTGTGGGGATGTTAGGGAAAGTTTAGAAAAGGTTTGGGGTCAATTGGAGTTAAATTGGGTTAGTTTGGGCTAAGTTTGGGTCATGGGTCCAAATTGGGCCTTAAGGTCAAAGTGAAATTGGATTCAAATGTCAATCAAATTGGACCTGGATTTGGTCTAGATTGATATTGTGGATATTGAATTGGAAGTTTAGGAATTGAATTGGACCAGCATTTGGGTCGATCAGATGGGATTAGATTTGACATTGGGTTTACTTTGGGTTAAAATGGGTCAAATTGGGGATTTTGATAAAAGTGGGGTAAATTGACAAAATTGGCCCATGATGTAGTTGAACAAAATGAAATTGGGAATATTTGGGATTTTCTGGAATTTTCTGGGAATTTTCTGAATTTTTGGATTTTTTGACTAAGAGGGGTATTTTGGGTATTTGGAGGGTATTGGGAGGTATTTTTGGAATTTTTGATATTTTTGGGTATGGATGATCAATTTGAGTGATGTGGAAATGTTTGGGAATGATTTTTGGAGAATTTTGGGTGATTTGGAAATTTTTGAGAAATTTAGAGTTATTCGGGGCTTCGGGTAGGTTGGCGGGTGTAGGGTCCGGGGGTCAAAAATTGAAAATTTGGAAAATTGAAGATTGGGTGGATGTAAGTGGAATGAAATCATTTTTGCTGAGCCATGAAGCCATATCAAGCCCACATGAGCCATGAAGGGACTCATTTGAGGCATTCGGCTATGTTGTTCACAACCTGCTTGCTTGAGGGCTTAGGGGTTAAGGACCATCCATGTGAATCACCTACATGAGTCAGGAGGTCAAGTCGGGTATGGGTGTGTTTTTAGGAGGTGTATGGAAGTGTAGCGTATGTGTAAGTCAGCCCCTTCACCATACCGGAGCCCACGAAAGCCGATCTGAGCCCGAAAAGAGTCACATAGGAACTCATCCTTTAAGCTTCCACATTTGATTTCAACCCTCTAGGTGATTAGGGGCCTACAGTCAAGTTTGTGGAGTTTGCGGGGGTTTAGAAGTGGTTTGAATTTCTAAAAGATTGGGTCCCGATTCTAATCCTCTTAAGATAGTCGAAGGAAAACTGGAAGGCTAGATCCACAAGCACTAAAGAAGAAGAGAAGACCTCATAAAAAAATGAGGTCAACGGGGTGTTTCTCTTTGGGGTTGAACTTGACTGCGGAAGTGGCTAGGGCTACGGCCATCTCTTCCATCCTTTTCGCCGGCTCCCAGGCGATCGTATCATCTTTCTCTTGAAGGCGCACTCCTCGTACTTAGGCTCCTCTCTTCTGCTTGTTTGCAGGAGCACCTTATTAGTGACGAAGCTCGTGTTTCTACCATGTTAATTTACGCATACTCATCATCCATGAACTACGACGAGTCAACTTCATCTCCGAATTTCTTCTCTCTTTCCTTATTTAGTCGTGAATATCGGTTCTTAACTTTTCCATAGCATCTTAAGAGGTCTTTTACGTACATCCTTGCGATTTGTCATGTGATAATTGTCGAGTTTCTTTTTCATGAGTCCCCTTTACTGCGGTAACTTTTCTTCGGACTCAAGTCTCGTGGGAACTTTCCTTTTAAAGTCGTTGTTTCGGTCTTAATTGGCGGGAGTGGGACGCCCATTACCATCCTTCTAGCGGTAGAAGGCCTAGGACCGGATAGTGCAATGGTCGGAATGCTGGAAGGTGGTATCCTCCTGATACGTAAACTTTGAAACAACAACGGGTGGACTAGCCTTCATCTTCCCAGCCCAACGACACGGCCCGATAGCGAGGTTGCGTCGCGGCCCCGAGCCGAGATTTGGCGGCACCCGCCTGTCCTTCTTAAAATTTCGACACGGGGGCATCTTTCCTTCTTCGCTAACTTCTCAATCACAGTGTTGTAGTCGGGCAAGTGGTGTAACCACAGCCTTTTCTTTTTGTTGTCGAGCATAGTATGTGGGTCGAGTAATGTAGAGGCAATTCTGCGGACATTTTCCTCGTCGAGTTTGCGGCGGAAAGGGGATGGAATCTACTCCCTTCCAAGGGGTGTACTCAGACAATGGTATGTATTCGGGTGGTGGTGTGTACTCGGGAATTTCTTGAAGCGACGGCGGCTACGGCCTTTACAGCGATCTTCCTGCCCTCGTTTCTCTACGAGTCGAGTGTTAGGGGTGGAACCCTTGAGCTGGACCCAATTTCAAAAACGAGAAGGCCTTGCACGGAAATACGTACCCTCCACGGTAACATGCTCGTTACAAATTTAGACTTCCTTCCCCTTCGAGTTTGGGCGGGAGCCGGGTAGGTGCGAGAGACGACTAGACCGGTGGGGTAGAGATAACGGTCCTTCTATGGACAGCGGTACTCTCAGGTTGGAACCCTTTGCGAGAGGGGAAATTCTTGAGTTGATTTAAGGTTGAATTCGATCATGGGTTTCTCGGCTTCGACACTTTGTCCATCGGTGCGAGTAACGTCGACGTCTTGACATTTGTATTCTCGAATCCTTGTCCGAACCGGATGATCCATTGTCGGGCGGCTCATCCTTGTAAGCAGTCCGGTCAGTTGGTGAAGGAAAATCGAGTTTTGGGGCTTCCGTTTCTACTTGAGGTAGATTACGATTGTCGATCCGAGTTGTGCTCCTTCTCATCGGGACGAAAAGAAAGGAATCGAAAAGAGTCCGAACACATTCTTGTTCATGTATATTTATTAAAGGAGTCGTTCATTAGAAGGTTTGTTTATTTAGAACGGAATGTTGAAAGGTGTAGAGAAGGTAATGAATACGATTGAGTTGGAAAGGAAAAGAAAGTCTTATACGAGACTTCTCGACTCGAAGGATAACTCTAAACTAACACTTATTGGGGGTCCACCCCACCTCGGAAATGAGGTAAAAGGATCTCGGAACCTCTATTTTGTTTGGGGGTGTCTAAACGATTGGCTCCTAAATCCGAGAGAATGTTGGCTATACTCGTTCGAGGTAGAAATGAACATAGTATTCCAACGGAAAGAAGGGTAGTTTGATCCCTTCATTGAAGCTTTAGAACAGATGCCTGATTATGTTAAGTTTATGAAGGATATACTCAACAAAAAGAGGAGTTTACTAGATCATGAGGCTGTTGCCTTGTCGGCATATTTTTAGGTTTGTGGTGTTGTATTTTTGAAAAGAGGTCGCCTACAGAAATTGTCGGCGAATTTTTAATTTAATTTAAATAAATAATTTGAAAAGTAGTATTTGATTTTGAAAATAATTTTAAATTTGAAAATTTTAAGATATGAAATCAAACTGATCTCACATCCCGAATAGTTTATATAAACGAGCGCCGCACCACAAACCATGTATCTATCCCGAAGAATAGACACACTGCTTGATGATGGGGCTCGATTAAATAAACCAGAAAGGTTTGTGACATCCGTTTGGTCTGCGAACCAATTTTATAAGCCGACGAGTTCCCCTGCTTAATATAAATGAATTAAGCAGGGTTTATATTACCTGCGTTCTTAAAGTTCCCTATAAGGGCAAGCCCTATAGTTAATTACATCTTAAGTGACGAAATCACCTAAGAAAACTCTCGATAATAATCGGTAGTTACGTTCTCGAGAATTTCAAAGTTTAAGTTTTCGAGGATTGAATTTTGGAATTTCGATAGGGAATGGATCAAATTTGGAACATTTTATTTTAGGAGTCCGAAGGAAGAGAAGTAGGGGATGTCACGGACCCGAAGTGAACTTCGGTGGCTTCCCGAACTATCCTAATGTTAGGCTTTGAATTTCGGAAGTGAATTTATTTAAGTTTCGATCACGCCAATTAATTATAGGAATTACATTTACATAATCACTCGATTATACAAATAACTTGAAAGGTAGGAGGATTTACATCGTATCGGACGACAACCTCGGAATCCTAAAGCGAGTTAGGGCTTATATTGCACAGCAAGACTGTACAAAGGCCTAAAAGAACAGGTGAGGATTTATGTCGCACTAGGCGGACTACCTCGAATCCTATGGCTTGTTGTTTAAACTAAAGAATAGTTTTGCTGATGTCGACACGAGGTTTCTGTTGTTGACGATGGCCGTCTTGCTCACCATGCTCCGAGCTCCTTGTTGTTGCAGAGGTTTAGTTGTAGAAGATGAAAAATCAAGAGATGAGGGAAGTGTTTGGTTTTATAGAAAGTCTTAATTTCCATATGTCTTTAATATTTTAATTAAAACAGATCTTAAAGTTGATTAAACAGAACCGATTAAGATCCCGCGGTTACGTCATCCAGCACCGATTATTTTCATCGAATTCACTTAGTCCGGATGAATTTGCTAAACTCGACTAAATGAGTTCCGCACTTTCATTTAGACCGTGGGAAATCCCGTTAGCAACACGTGGGTTACATCATCCGAGGTATTCCCGCTCTTTCAATGAGACGTTTTAATTTAGTTGTAGTTGTAGTTTTGTTGTTTTGTTTGTGATTAAATTTTGAGTTATTTTATATTTTGAATGTTGTGGCGATGAATTTTATCTTGTAGTGTCTTTTAATTTAGTTATGGGTTTCGGTTTTGGTTTACGTCCTAAAGGTGTAGGTTTTCATGCATATCGTTGTTTATCATGCAAGAAAGGTAAGTGCGATGCGATTAAATAAATTGCGAGTAAAGTAAATTGCAATAAAATAAAAGCGTGCACTGGAGGGTCTTCCCGTCATCCCAAGTTGCACTTAAAACACGATTAGAATATTTAAGCATTTAAAGTAATTTCTAGGTAAAACTACGGGAAGGGTTATGGTTTTCTACCAAAATCCTAATCCTATAGCTAGTCGTTCCTATGACGTCTGGGTCTTCGATTTTGGTTTTAAGGATGATTTTCTTCACCAAAGAACAACTAAGCTCAATTTGTTCTTAAGGACATTCCATCATATTGAGGAAGTGTTTAAGACGAATCTTAAACATCTTTTCGATATTTCGGGAATTGTCCTAAGTCCAAATGAATTCTATTGTTAAGTGAATTAATCATCCAGGAGTGTTTGAGTTAAGTTTTATTTCTTGCTCGGTGAATTAGGATGTTTGAATATCCTTATGAGTGAAGTGTCATTTCACTTGATACTCCATTTAGGAGTTATAATAGTAAAAGCTCCTAAGAGCGAAAATGATATTTAATGATTTGTGATTCAAATTTAAGTTCAAATTAATGATTTAAGTTTGGAATAGTGTTCAAGTTATTTTAGATTTATTTTTGAATTCTTCATGTCTTTATATTTAATTTAATTTAATTTAATTTAAATTAATTTAATTTAATGTGGTTTAATTTAATTTAATTTAACTTAAGTTAATTTAATGTAATATGACTTAGCTTAATTTAATTTAATTTAATTTAATTTAATTTAATTTAGTTTTAATTTAATTTAATTTAATTTAATTTAATTTAATTTAATATAATATAATATAATATAATATAATATAATATAATATAATTTAATTTAATTTAATTTAATTTAATTTAATTTAATTTAATATAATTTAATTTAATTTAATATAATATAATATAATTTAATTTAATTTAATTTAATTTAATTTAATTTAATTTAATTTAATTTAGTTTAATTTAATTTTTAATTTTTAATTTAATTTTTAATTTTAAAGGGATTTGTTTTAAATAATTTAACTTTAATTTAATTTAATGATTAAGCCTTTTAGCATTTTAAATCTTAAACTTGGATTATCATTTTAATTAGGAATTAAATATTATTGGGATGATTAATTTAGGGATTTTTAAATTAAAGAACAAATCTCCTCCTAATAATATCCCTATTTTAATAATTCCAATTTTATTATTCTTCCAAATTTAACTAATTATTTAATTAAGGTTTATTTCAATTATTTTAAATTGTTTAGTAGGTTTCTACCCTTTAATTATCTAAATTTCAATCATCCAAATCAAGTTAAAATCAAATATTTTACCTATTAATTTCATTAAGCCTAAAGTCTTAATTAAAGGGTTAAGATTTTAAGCTACCATTTTGCCCTTCGAGCCTAATAATTTCATAACTCACTAAATTGAGCTCAAATGAATTTGAAATTTTTATGTGACCTCACTCATATGTCAATAAAGACATTAGAGGAGAAAATGTGATTTTTATATATTTAATTTATTTATGTAATTATTTTTGGTGGAAAATAAGGACTTCCAAGGAAAATTTAATAATATGACCAAGGGAAAGTTTCTGTCCTTAAGAAAATTATGGAACATTCCTAATGACCAAAGGACCACTTGGACCAATTTTTGTGATTTTTTGAATTATATTTTATTTATTAGAATTATTTTAAGCTCTGGAGTATTAATTAATTTAAAAATAGAATATAAGTTGAAAAATGAATTTCATAATTTTTAAAATTCTCTCTGATATCAAGTATTCCAGAGAACCAAATTTTACAATTTTCTGATTTTTCTTTGATTTATTATAATTATTTTAGTGAAAATGCTAGAAAATACATTTTTTTAATTTTAAAATTACCCTAGTGCTTTAAAATTTAATATCTCATTAAATAGACCAAAGAAAAATATGGGGTTTGTTCCTAAGTGATTATATTTCAAAATATGACATTTTGGTGAATTTTATTATTTTTGTGATTTTTATTATTTTTAATTATTAAAATATTAAAATAATGATGAAAAATCAACTTTTTTAGAAAATTGAAATTTTAATTTTCTTAAATTCCCCTGATATCAGAGAGGCTCCAAAACCAATTTGGTGAATTTTTGAAAGGTATTTTGAAAGTTATGAATTTTTAAAGTTTAAAATGACTAAATGGCTTAATCAACCCATTTAGTAGAGCTAACCAAGTCCAATTGACTTGAAATTTTTATGGTGGGTTCCTCTGATCCTAAAGGTCAGTGGAGAATTGATTTCAAGTCAATTTGATGTATGGTTAGCTCTAATTAATTAGGGGTCTATTTGGGATGTTTAAGCCGATTAGGGTTATCTTAAGTGAATTAACTCAAGTCCTATTTTTCCTAGTGGTTCTGCGTGTCATAGGAACATCACTAAATTTTCCTAGAATTTATTTCATAACATGCTAATTTTGGAATTAAAATACTCAAAACAGCAACATGCATTTGAAAAATCAATAACTTTTCACAGAGGTGGCCTCGACCTTGGAAAATTCGAGAGAATGTTCCCAAGTTCGGAGGCTTCAACAGCCCTATGGTCTCATGCCATGGTGAATTGTATGAATGCATGGAGAATTAAAACAATGCAGGGAGTAAATAATTAATTAAAAATAAAATACTTGGACAAAATTAATTAATTTCTTTTCCACATTATTCTCCTCACGTTCATCGAGCGAGTGGATATTTTTATTTTATTTTTGTGATTTTTCTACACAAAGATATGGATTTTTAAAGTTACTGGTATTTAAATAAATCGGAAAAATCCCTAATTTCCTACTTATCCACGCGGCGCCGTGTCGACCTCGGCGACTCCGAAGGGGTACGTGTCGCGCTGTGATTGGGCGCCGCCATCTGAGTCAGCCGTCCCGGGACCCGCGGTTCACGTATCATTCCCTGGTCCGGCGCAATCTGAACCGTCCGCTCGATACACGCGCGATCCAACGACTCCTGGTCATCGTCTACGACTGGTGTGCACCCGTGACCGTCAACCTTCTAACCCTAATTTCTCGCTCGATTCTCGATGGATTTTCGTGTTCTTATGCTACTATGGATTCGTCTTGAAGAGACGAACACATCCATACTGATAAACATGCATTGAAATTGATTCAAATTAAATGGAGAATCTCCGTAAGCTTGGGAAGAAGAATGAGTTCATACCTTTGCTCGGAGAAGTGAAGCTTCGATCCGAGAGTTGTGTCACCTTCGATTGGGTCCAAGTAAGCTCCGGATGAAGTCTCTTGGCACAGTGAATTGTCTAGCTATGAAAGTGACCACGGCCGATCACAAAGCTTGGAGGCTCGGAGCAACTGGGTGGCTCTGGAGATGGGGCTTTTAGTGGGAAACTTCTCCTCTTGGTCCAATGAAGGTGTAGGACCAATCAATTTGGGGATTGGCTCACTTGTGAAGAAGTGTCCTGGTTTTGGGCTAAAGTTTGAGCTCGAAATTGAGCTCAGTTGGAGGGAATTAGGCTGGAATTCGGTGGGGATCAAGTGCTCTATGTGTGGAGAGTGATATGGAGTGATTTTGGCGGAGTTTCCTTAAGGTTAGGTTCGGCTCCTCCTTTGGCCGAGAGGGTGAGGGGTTTAAATAGGCATGGTGGAGGCTCTCCCGGGGAGGCGAGGGCGGGATTAGCTGCTCTTGGCATGTGAAGAACAGCCATGGTGGGCATTTGGAGTGAGGCGGCTCGGCGGTGAGAATTCCAAGTTTGGGCTCACATGTGAGCTCTCGGCCCGGTGGTTTCCGGCGGCTGTGGTGGTCGGCCGGCCGAGGTCGAGTCACCCTCGAAGCTCGGGTGGGTCGGGGCGGAGGCTTGTGCGATCGATTGGGCCTTGCCATGTGTAAAGGGGGTGGCTTGGAATGGAATGGGGAAGAGGCCATTTTGGCTTCAATTTGGTCAACCCATTGGTTTGGGTTGGGTGCACCTCCCCATGGCTCTGATTTTGGGCTGAGAGGATCGGTTGGGTCGGCGAGAGGATGGTGTGGTCTCTATCCAAATAGTTTAAGTTAATTTTGGGTTATAGTGTTGCATTAAAGAGGTTAAAATGGCTTAAGGAAGGCTTAGGAAAGGACTCCCTCCACTTGCCATTAATGGCTTGGTGACAAGTCAAACCCCCATGGCTTCATGTGGCTTGTCACATGGCTTGCATGGCTTGTCTTTGGCTTGGGAAAAGTTGAGTCAATTTCATGGAAATGGATTTAAGAGAAATTTTGGTGTTTTAGGGGTGATTTGGCATGAGGCTTAATTTGGAATTATTTGATGATGTGATTAGAACTTAGGGAATGGCTTTGATTAAGTGGATGGCAAATGGAAATGTCATGTGGGCTTTAGGGTAGATTTTGGGCTCATTGAAATGGTTTTAGATGGGCTTTTAAAATGGTTTAGGAAAGTGGGCTTTTGAATTTTAAAATGGATTTTGGGATGAAATTTTGGTAAAGGCTTGGGCCAAATAATTGTTGAGTTTGGTTTAGGGATGTGTCATGAGTGGTTTGAAACAAATTTGAGGTGATTTGGGTTTGAATTGGGTTGGATATGGGCCTTTTGGTAAAGAGGCTAAGGTGGGCCAAAATGGGCTACCATGGGCCAAAGTTGGGCTAGAGTTGAAATTGATGTAAAATTAATGTTGGGAAATGTTTATGGGAGTGTTTCAAAGAGGTTTTGGCTTAGGTTAGGTTTTGATTTTGAGGTTTGGGTTTATTTAGGCTAGGTTTAGGTTTAGGTCAAAATTGGGCTTTTTGATTTTGGGTTGAATTTGAGTGGGGTTTGGGTCTAAATTTTGGGCAAATCATGTTAGTTTTTTGTTTATGGGGATGTTAAGGAAGGTTTAGAAAAGATTTGGGGTTAATTGGAGTTGAATTGGGTGAGTTTGGGCTAAGTTTGGGTCATGGGTCCAAATTGGGCTTTAAGGCCAAAAGTGAAATTGGATCCCAATGCCAATCAAATTGGGCTTGGATTGGGTCTAGATTGGTGTTGGGGATGTTAAATTGAAGTTTAGAATTGAATTGGACCAGAGTTTGGGTCAATTGGGTAGGTTAGGTTTGACATTGGGTTCACTTTGGGTTAAAATGGGTCAAATTGGGGGTTTTGATAAAAGTGGGGTAAATTGGCAAAATTGTCCCATGGTGTAGTTGAACAAAATGAAATTGGAAATATTTGGGATTTTCTGGAATTTTCTGGGAATTTTCTGAATTTTTGGATTTTTTGGCTAAGAGGGGTATTTTGGGTATTTGGAGGGTATTGGGAGGTATTTTTGGAATTTTTGGTATTTTTGGTTATGGATGATCAATTTGAGTGGGGAGGAAATGTTTAGGATTGGTCTTGAGGAATTTTGGGTAATTTAGGTGATTTTGGAAATTTTGGGTAGTTTCGAGGGCATTTGGTAGGTTAGGCGGGTGTAGGGTCCCGGGGTCGAAAATTGAAAATTTGGAAAATTGAAGATTGGGTGAATATAAGTGGAATAAAATCATTTTGGTTGAGCCATGAAGCCACATCAAGCCCATATGAGCCATGAAGGGACTCATTTGAGGCATTTCTTATGTTGTTCCTGACCTCTTAGCCGAGGGCTTAGGGGTTAAGGACCATCCATGTGAATCACTTACATGAGTCGGGAGGTCGAGTTAGGTATAGGTGTGGTTTTAGGAGGTGTATGGAAGTGTAGTGTATGAGTGTAGTGTGTGTGTAAGTCAGCCCCTTCACTAGACCGAGCCACCGGGAGCGGTCCTAAGGCCAAAGAGTCCCATAGGAACTCATCCTTTAAACTTCCACACTCGATTTCAACCCTCTAGGTGATTAGGGGTCTACGATCAAGTTTGTGGAGTTTGCGGGGAGTTAAGAAGTGGTTTGAAATTCTAGATGGTGGATCCCAATTCTAGTCCTCTAAGATAGTCAAAGGAAAAGCCTAAGGCTAGATCCTAAGTACTAAAGAGAAGAAGAGAAGACCTCATCAAAAATGAGGTCAACATGCACTCAGTGAAGAGTGTAGTGCTATAATTCAGAAAAAACTTCCTGAAAAATTTAAAGATCCTAGAGTTTTACTATTATGTGTGTTATAGGTGAAAAATTCTACAACGAGCATTGTGTGATTTGGGAGCTAGCATAAATCTTATGCCTCTATCAATCTTTAAGAGATTGGGAATATGAGAAATTGCACCAACTTCTGTAACTCTCTAGTTAAATGATCGATCTATTACTCATCCTAAGGGGGTTGTAGAAGATGTTTTGGTCAAGGTTGATAAATTTATGTTTCCTGTAGACTTTATTATCTTAGATATGAAAGATGATAAGGAAATACCTATTACCTTGGGAAGACCATTCTTAGCTACAAGAAGAGCAATGATTGATGTTCAAAGAGGAGAATTAACTATGAGAGTAAATGACCAAGAGGTAACATTTAACATTTCAAAGTCAATGAAATATCCCTCAATTAGAAAAAGATGATGAATACTTTAAAATGGAAATATGTAATTATTTGAGAGAGGTATAGTTCAAAGAAAAATTTAAAGAGAAATAAGAACATGAACATCTGAAAAACAAGAATCATGATGAGATAGAAGATGATCTGATGAGACTGATAATGATGAAATAGAATATGTTTAGGAAAAATTTGAAATGCTTGATTCAACGGAACCTGAAAACAAAAGTTTAATTCCACCAATTGTGAACCACTTGAACTTGAAATGAGAACTCTTCCAAAACATTTGAAGTATGTATTTTTAGGGGAATCATCAACATTACCAATTATCGTATCCTCAGATTTAAATGAGTTATAGGAACAAAAATTACTGGATATGTTAAAGAAATATAAACAAGCTTTTGGTTGGACATTAGCAGATATCAAGGGAATTTGTCATTCTATTTGTATGCACAGAATGTTATTGGACAATGATCATAAACCTTGAGTTGATCCGCTAAAGAAAAAAAAATTAAAGTGGTTAGATGCTGGAATCATATATCCAATTTCTGATAGTGCTTGTGTAAGTCCAATTCATTGTGTTCCTAAGAAAGGAGTGACAACTGACATAAATTAAAAAAAATGAAATTATACCAACAAGGCAAGTCACTGATTGGTGAATATGTATTGATTATAGAAAATTGAACGCCGCCACCAGAAAAGATCACTTTCCTTTACTTTTCCTAGACCAACTATTAAACAAACTTGCTGGGCGCAAGTATTATTATTTTTTGGATGGATATACCGGTTATCACCAAATACCTATTGCTCCTGAGGATCAAGAGAAAAATACATTTACTAGTCCTTATGAAACCTTTGTTTTTAGAAGAATGCCTTTGGATTATGTAATGAACTTGTAACATTTCAAAGATATATGATGTCAATATTTAGCAGTTTGATAGATGATGGAATAAAAGTGTTTATGGATGATTTCTCAGTATTTGGAGACTCATTTAATGCATGACTAAGCAACTTAGAAAAAAGTTTTAGAGGTATGCAAAAGAACAAATTTAGTCATAAACTAGGAAAAATATCAATTTATGGTTGCAGGAGGAGTTATACTTGGGCATAAAATATCTGAATATGGAAATGAAGTAGATCCTGCAAAGATTCAAATTATAGAAAAATTACCACCTCCTAACACAGTGAGAGGGGTAAGAAGCATTTTGGGACACGTTGGATTCTAGAGGCGATATATTAAAGATATTTAAAAAATAACTAAGTCTTTATGCCAACTTTTAGAAAAAAGATAAGAAGTTTGATTTTAACAAAGAATGTTTAAAAGCTTTCGACTCACTAAAGAAAAAATTAATCGCTGCTCCTATAATAGTTTCACCTGATTAGGAGAAACCATTTGAATTAATGTGTGATGCGAGTGATTATGCTATTGGAGTTGTTTTAGGATAAAGGTACGAGAAAATGTTTAAAGTTATAGACAAAGCTAGCAAAACTCTTACTAATGCTCAAACTAATTACACTACTATAGAAAGAGAGTTATTAGCTATAGTTTATGCCTTTGAAAATTTTAGATCATACTTAATTGAAGCCAAATGTATAGTGCATACTGATTATTTTGCTATTAAATATTTAATGCAAAAGAAAGATGTTGAACTAAGATTAATTTGATGGATACTTTTAATGCAAGAATTCAATTTTGTGATTGTCGATAGAAAACGAGTCGATAACCAAATAGCTGATCATTTATCTAGACTTGAACAACATAAATTGTCTGATCTTGAAAAGGAAATAATCAAAACCTTCCCTGATGAGCAACTGTATAATATTAAAGAGAGAAATTTACCATGGTATGCTGATATTTTGAACTACATCGTTAGTACATTTTACCACCAGAATTAACAATGCAACAATAGAAAAAATTCATATATGATGCTTAATCTTTATTTTGGGACGATCCTTATTTATACAAGTAATGTAAAGATCTTATTACTAGGACATGTGTGCCTTATGAAGAAACTAAACAAATTATTCGAGAATGTCATGATTCTGAATTCGGAGAACATTTCGGAACTGATAGAACACATAAGATTTTACAATCTGGATTTTATTGGCCTATTATTTTTATATATGTTTATAGATTTATCAAATCCTATGATCAATGTCAAAAAGTAGGCAATATATCTAGAATGAATGAAATGCCTCTAAATTTTATATTGGAAGTTGAGATTTTTAATGCTTGGGATTAGATTTTATGAGACCATTTATTCCTTAATTTGGAAATTCATATATATTAATTATTGTGGATTACATATCTAAATGGATTGAGGCAATAACTTTACCAAAATGTGATGCTAGAAGCCTTTCAAGTTTTTTAATGAAAAAATTTTTCACAAGATATGGAATGCCTAAAGTAATCATCACTGATGAAGGAACCCCTTTTAAAAATTACTGTTGACCTCATTTTTGATGAGGTCTTCTCTTCTTCTCTTTAGTACTTAGGATCTAGCCTTAGGCTTTTCCTTTGACTATCTTAGAGGACTAGAATTGGGATCCACCACTTAGAAATTCAAACCACTTCTTAACTCCCTGCAAACTCCACAAACTCGATTGTAGACCCCTAATCACCTAGAGGGTTGAGATCGAATGTGGAAGTTTAAAGGATGAGTCCTATAGGACTCTTTGGCCTTAGGACTGCCTACGGGTGGCCTGGTCTGGTGAAGGGTTGACTTACACACACACTACACCTATACACTACACTTTCACACACCTCCTAAAACCACACCTATACCTAACTTGACCTCCTGACTCATGTAAGTGATTCACATGGATGGTCCTTAACCCTTAAGCCCTTGGCTAAGAGGGTTAGGAACAACATAGTGAATGCCTCAAATGAATCCCTTCATGGCTCATATGGGCTTGATGTGGCTTCATGGCTCAACCAAAATGATTTTATTCCACTTATATTCACCCAATCTTCAATTTTCCAAATTTTCAATTTTTGACCCCCGGGACCCTACACCCGCCTAACCTACCAAATGCCTTGAAACTACCCAAAATCTCCAAAATCACCTAAATTACCCAAAATTCCTCAAAATCAATCCTAAACATTCCCACATCACTCAAATTGATCATTCATAGCCAAAAATACCAAAAATTCCAAAAATACCTCCCAATACCCTCCAAATACCCAAAATACCCCTCTTAGCCCAAAAATCCAAAAATTCAGAAAATTCCCAGAAAATTCCAGAAAATCCCAAATATTCCCAATTTCATTTTATTCAACTACACCATGGGTTAATTTTGTCAATTTACTCTACTTTTATCAAAACCCCCAATTTGACCCATTTTAACCCTAAGTGAACCCAATGTCAAACCAAACCTACCCAATTGACCCAAATTCTGGTCCAATTTAGTTCTAAACTTCAATTCAACATCCCCAACACCAATCTAGACCCAAATCCAAGTCCAATTTGATTGACATTTGGATCCAATTTCACTTTTGGCCTTAAAGCCCATTTTGGACCCATGACCCAAATTTAGCCCAAACTCACCCAATTCAACTCCAATTAACCCCAAATCTTTTCTAAACCTTCCTTAACATCCCCATAAACAAAACACTAACATGATTTGCCCAAAATTTAGACCCAAACCCCACTCAAATTCAACCCAAAATCAAAAAGCCCAATTTTGACCTAAACCTAAACCTAGCCCAAATAGACCCAAACCTCAAAATCAAAACCTAACCTAAGCCAAAACCTCTTTGAAACACTCCCATAAACATTTCCCAACATTAATTTTACATCAATTTCAACTCTAGCCCAACTTTGGCCCATGGTAGCCCATTTTGGCCCACCTTAGCCTCTTTACCAAAAGGCCCATATCCAACCCAATTCAAACCCAAATCACCTCAAATTTGTTTCAAATCACTCATGACACATCCCTAAACCAAACTCAACAATTATTTGGCCCAAGTCTTTACCAAAATTTCATCCCAAAATCCATTTTAAAATTCAAAAGCCCACTTTCCTAAACCATTTTAAAAGCCCATCTAAAACCATTTCAATGAGCCCAAAATCTACCCTAAAGCCCACATGACATTTCCATTTGCCATCCACTTAATCAAAGCCATTCCCTAAGTCCTAAATTCATCATCAAATCATCCCAAATCAAGCCTTATCCAAGTTCTCATTAAATTATCAAAAAAAATCCCAAAACCCATTTTCATGAAATTGACCAAGCCTTTCCCCAAGCCGAAGGTGAGCCATGAAGCCATGCATGAGCCACATGTGAGCCATGAGAGCCTTGGACACTCCACCATGCCATATTTGGTAAGAAGAGGGAGGGCTTTCCTTAATCCCTAAAGCTCATTAGCCTTAATCATGATTCACCTAAACTTAAATTTAATCCAAATATATTTGGATGGAGACTTCTCCATGCCAAACCAGGTGATCCCTTTGATCCCCCACAGCACCCAAAGCCACCTTGAAGGGTGCACCAAGCCCAAATGGGTGAATTGACCCATTTAGACTCAAAACTAGCCATGCCCCATTCTACTTTGGATCAAAGCCTTTACACATGGCAATTGCCGATTGCTTGCACCAAGCCCAGACCACGACCACTCGACCTCGAGGGTGACCCATGCCTGGCCGGCCGACCACCACGGCCAGCCGGAAACCACCGGGCCGAGAGCTCACATGAGAGCCCAAACTTGGAATTCTCACCTGCTGAGCTGCCTCATGCCCAATGGCCACCATGGTCATTCTTCACATGACAAGAGCAGTGATCCCGACCCTCGACTCCCCGCAGGAGGCCCTCCGACCATGCCTATTTAAACCCCTCACCCTCACGGCCATGGAGGAGAGTTGCAAAAACCTTGTCGAAACTCTGCCAAAATTGTTGCAAACCCTACTCCACACTTAGAGCAGTTGATCCCCAGTGTCAATTTGCCCTAATCCCCACTGACAGAATCCAATTTCTCGACCGAAATTTCACCCAAAAACCGGGACATCTCCTCGCAGGTGAGCCGATCCCCAAATCGATTGGTCCTACACCTTCACTTGGACCAAGGAAGAAGTTTCCCATTGAAAGCCCCATCTCCGAGCCACCCGGTTGCTCCAGCCTCCAAGCTTTGTGATCGGGCTGTAGTCACTTTCATAGCTAGACGATTCACTGAGCCGAGGGACTTCATCTGGAGCTTACTTGGACCCGATCGAAGGTGACACAACTCTCAGATCGAAGCTTCACTTCTCTGAGCAAAGGTATGGACTCCCTCTTCTTCCCGAGCTTCCAGAGATTCTCATTTTAATTTGAGTCAATTTAAATGCATGTTTACCGTATGGATGTGTTCGTCTCTTCAAGACGAATCCATGGAAGCATAAGAACACGAAAATCCATTGAGAATCGAGTGAGTTCTTAGGGTTAGAGTGTGGACGGTCACGGGATCGCACCAGTCGTAGACGATGACCAGGAACCGTCGGATCGCGCGTGTATCGGATGGACGGCTTGGATTGCGTCGGACCAGCAGATGGTGCGTGAACCGCGGGGCCCCGGCGGCCGAGTCAGATGGCGGCGTCGAATGGGAGCGCGCCGCGTGGTCGTTCGGAGATGCCGAGGATGACAGGGCGCCGCGTGGATAAGTAGGAAATTAGGGATTTTTCTGATTTATTTAAATACCAGAACTTTAAAAATCCATATCTTTGTGTAGAAAAATCACAAAAATAAAATAAAAATACCCTCTTGCTCAGTGAACAGAGGAGAATAATGTGGAAAAGAAATTAATTAATTTTGTCCAGTATTTTATTTTTAATTAATTATTTACTCCCTGGACATTTTCAATTCCCCATGCATTCATACAATTCACCATGGCATGAGACCATAGGGATTTTGAAGCCTCTGAACTTGGGAACATTCCCTGAATTTTCCAAGGTCAGAGGCCACCCTCGTGAAAAGTTATTGATTTTTCAAATGCATGTTGCTGTTTTGAGTATTTTAATTCCAAAAATTAGCATGTTGTGAAATAAATTCTAGGAAAATTTGGTGATGTTCCTTATGACCGAGAGAACCCTAGGAAAAATAGGACTTGGGTTAATTCACTTAAGATAACCCTAATTGGCTTAAACATCCAAAATAGACCCCTAATTAATTAGAGCTAACCATACATCAAATTGACTTGAAATCAATTCTCCACTGACCTTTAGGATCAGAGGAACCCACCATAAAAATTGCAAGTCAATTGGACTTGGTTAGCCTCTACTAAATGGGTTGATTAAGCCATTTAGTCATTTTAAACTTTAAAAATTCATAACTTTCAAAATACCTTTCAAAAATTCACCAAATTGGTTTTGGAGCCTCTCTGATATCAGGGAATTTAAGAAAATTAAGATTTCAATTTTCTAAAAAAGTTAATTTTTTTAGTATTATTTTAATATTTTAATAATTAAAAAATAATAAAAATCACAAAAATAATAAAATTCACCAAAATGTCATATTTTGAAATTTAATCACTTAGGAACAAACCCCATATTTTTATTAGGTCTATTTAATGAGATATTAAATTTTAAAGCCTTAGGGTAATTTTAAAAATTAAAAAAATGTATTTTCTAGCATTTTCACTAAAATAATTATAATAAATCAAAGAAAAATCAGAAAATTGTAAAATTTGGTTCTCTGGAATTCTTGATATCAGAGAGAATTTTAAAAATTATAAAATTCATTTTTCAACTTATATTCTATTTTTAAATTAATTAATACTCCAGAAATTAAAATAATTCTAATAAATAAAATATAATTCAAAAAATCACAAAAATTGGTCCAAGTGGTCCTCTGGTCATTAGGAATGTCCCATAATTTTCTTAAGGACAGAAATTTTCCCTTGGTCATATTATTAAATTTTCCTTGGAAATCCTTATTTTTCACCAAAAATAATTATATAAATAAATTAAATACAGAAAAATCACATTTTCTCCTCTAGTGTCTTTATTGACATATGAGTGAAGTAACATAAAAATTTCAGAGTTCATTTGAGCTCAATTTAGTGAGTTATGAAATTATTAGGCTTGAAGGGCAAAATGGTAATTAAAATCTTAACCCTTTAATTAAGACTTTAGGCTTAATGAAATTAATAGGCAAAATATTTGATTTTAACTTGATTTGGATGATTGAAATTTAGATAATTAAAGGGTAGAAACCTACTAAATAATTTAAAATAATTGAAATAAACCTCAATTAAATAATTAGTTAAATTTGGAAGAATAATTAAATCGGAATTATTAAAATAGGGATATTATTAGGAAGAGATTTGTTCTTTAATTTAAAGATCCCTAAATTAATCATCCCAATAATATTTAATTCCTAATTAAAATGATAATTCAAGTTTAAGATTTAAAATGCTAAAAGGCTTAATCATTAAATTAAATTAAAGTTAAATTATTTATAACAAATTCCTTTAAAATTAAAAATTAAATTAAAAATTAAGAATTAAATTAAATTAAATTAAATTAAATTAAATTAAATTATATTATATTATATTAAATTAAATTAAATTAAATTAAATTAAATTAAATAAAATTAAATTAAATAAAATTAAATAAAATTAAACTAAATTAAATTGAATTAAATTAAATTAAATTAAACTAAATCATATTACATTAAATTAACTTAAGTTAAATTAATTTAAATTAAACCACATTAAATTAAATTAAGTTAAATTAAATTAAATTAAATTAAATATAAGGACTTGAAGAATTCAAAAATAAATCTAAAATAACTTGAACAACTATTCCAAACTTAAATCATTAATTTGAACTTAAATTTGAATCACAAATCATTAAATATCATTTTGCCCTTAGGAGCTTTTACTATTATAACTCCTAAATGGAGTATCAAGTGAAATGACACTTCACTCATAAGGATATTCAAACATCCTAATTCACTGAGCAAGAAATAAAACTTAACTCGAAACACCCTGGATGATTAATTCACTCGAACGATAGAATTCATCTGGACTTAGGACAATTCCCGAAATATTGAAAAGATGTTTAAGATTCGTCTTAAACGCTTCCTCAATATGATGGAATGTTCTCGAGAACAAATTGAGCTTAGTTGTTCTTTGGTGAAGAAAATCATCCTTAAAACCTAAATTGAAGACCTAGACGTCATAGGAGATGACTAGGCTATAGGATTAGGAACTTGGTAGAAAACCATAACCTTTCCCTTAGCTTTACTGGGGACTTACTTTAAATGCTTAAATATTCTAAGCGTGTTTTAAGTGCGGCTTGGGATGACGGGAAGACCCTCCAGGTACGCTTTTATTTTATTGCGATTTACCTTACGGCAATTTATTTAATCGCGTTGCACTTTACCTTTCTTGCATGATAAACAACAGTTGCATGAAAACCTACACCTTTAGGACAGAAACTAAAACTAAAACTCATAACTAAATTAAAAGATACTACAAGATAAAATTCACCTCCACAACATTTCAAAATATAAGACAAACCAAAATTTAATCACAAACAGAATAACAAAACTACAACTACAACTAAATTAAAACGTCTCATTGAATGATCAGGAATACCTCGGATGATGTAACCCACGTGTTGCTAACGGGATTTCCCACGGTCTAAATGAAATTGTGGAACTCATTTAGTTGAGTTTAGCAAATTCATCTGGACTAAGTGAATTCGATGAAAATAACGATGCCGGGATGACGGAACCGTGGGATCTTAATCGGTTCTGTTTAATCAACTTTAAGATTTGTTTTAATTAAAACATAAAAAAAAACACTTGGAAATTAAAACTTTCTTTAAACCAGAACACTTCTCTCATCTCCTGATTTATGATTTCTAAAACTAAACCTCTGCAACAACAAGGAGCTCGGAGCATGGTGGGCAGCACGGCCATCGTCGTCAGCAAAGCTGAAATCTACATCGAGCAAAACTTTCTTAGAATTAAATAACCAAGCCATAGAACTTCGAGGTAGTTTGCCTAGGGCAACATAAGTCCTCAACTCTTCGTTAGGCATTTGCATGATTATATCATGTAAATTAAGCCCTAACCGGTCTTAGGATTTCCGAGGTAGTCGTCCGATACGATATAAACCCTCGTATCTTCGAGTTATTTGTATGATTTTATCATACGAATATAAGTCCTAACTAATTAAAATTGGCGGGATCGAAATACTAAATAAACATTAGGACCTTCTTAAATTCGAAGCCAAACAATAGGATAGTCGGAAATTACCGAAGTTTGCTTCGGATACGCGATTTCTCCTACCCTTCTTCCTTTGGACTCCTAAAATAAAATGTTCCAAATTTGATCCATTCCCTATTGAAATTCAAAAATTCAATCCTTTGAAAACCTTAAACTTTGAAATTCTTGAGAGCAAAACCACTGATCATTATCGAGAGTTTTCTTAAATGATTCACTTCATTTAAGATGTAATTAACTATAGGGGCTTGCCCTTATAGGGAACTTTAAGAACCCGGGTAATATAAACCCTGCTTAATTCATTTATATTAAGCGAGGGAACTTGTCGGCTTATAAAATTGGTTCGCGAGACCAAACGGATGTCACAAATCTTCTAGTTTATTTAATCGAGCCCGATCATCGAGCGAGTGTGTCATTCTTCGGGATAGATACACGGTTTGTGATGCGATGCTCGTTTATATAAACTATTTGGGATGTGAGATCGGTTTGATTTCATATCTTAAAATTTTCAAATTTAAAATTATTTTCAAAATCAAATACTACTTTCTAAATTATATATATATATTTAAATTAAATTTAAAATTCACCGACAACTTCTGTAGGCGACACCTTTTAAAAAATACAACACTCAACCTAAAATATGCCGACAATTTCTGGCGACTTCGCTGGGGACTAGTTCCTCTCTCCATTTTAATCAAATAGTTCTGCTTTCAAAAATCGGTAGTGTATCCATGTTCCTAATGGATCAAACTACCCTTCTTTCCATTGGAATACTATGTTCATTTCTGTCTTGAACGAGTATAGCCAACATTCTCTCGGATTTAGGAGCCACTGTTTAGACACCCCTAAACAGAGAGGTTCCGAGATCCTTTTACCTCATTTTTGAGGTGGGGTGGACCCCCAATAGGTGTTAGTTTAGGAGTAATCCTTCGAGTCGAGAAGTCTTGCATAAGACTTTCTTTTCCTTTCCAACTCTGAATCAGAATCATTACCTTCTCTACACCTTTGAACATTCCGTTCTAAATAAAAAAACCTTCTAATGAACGACTCTTTTAATAAATATACATGAACAAGAATGTGTTCGGACTCTTTTTGTTTCCTTTCTTTTCGTCTTGATGAGAAGAAGCATAACTTGGGACCGACGATCGGAATCTACCTTGAAGAAATGGAAGCCCCAAAGCTGATTTTCTCCTTCACCGATGGACTAGATCTCGTCGTTTACAAGGATGAGCTGCCCGACAATGGGATCATCCGGTTTGGACGAGGATTCGAGAACACAAATGTCAAGATCGGCGACGTTACCCTTTTCGCATCGATGGACAAAGTGTCGAAGCCGAGAAACCCATGATTGAATTCGACCTTAAATCGACTCAAGAATTTCCCCTCTGCAAAGGGTTCCAGTGAGAGGAGTACCGCTGTCCATAGAAGGACCGTTATCTCTACCCCCACTTGGTCTAGTCGTCTCTGCACCTACCCAGGCTCCCGCCAAGCCGAAGGGAAAGGAAGTCCGAATTTGTAACGAGCATGTTACCGTGGAGGGTACAGATTTCCGTGCAAGACCTTCGTTTTGAAATTGGGTCCGGCTCGAGGGTTCCACCCCTAACACGGACCCGGAGGAGAAATAGAGGCGGGGAAGATTGTCGGGAAGGCCGGAGGCTGTCGAAGTGGCTTTCCTAGAAGAAATCCCCGAGTACACACCACTACCTGAATACATACCATTGTACGAGTATACACCCCTTTTGGAAGGGAGCGGATTCCATCCCCTTTCCGCCGCGGTGACGAGGAAAATGTCCGCGGGATTGCCTCTACATTACCTCGGCCCGCATACTATAACGACGACGAAAGAAGAGGGCTAGGGTTACACCACTTGCCCGATTACGGACTGTGATTGAAAAGTTAGCAAAGAAGGAAAGATGCCTCGTGTCGGAAATTTTAAGAAGGATAGGGCGGGTGCCGGCGAAATCTCGTCTTGGGCCGCGAATAGAATCTGCTTATCGGCTGCGAGAAGAACCAAATAAGAAAATGAAGGCTAGCCCACTTTGTTGTTGTTTCGGGTTTACGGATCGGGGAGGATACCACCTTCCGGCATTCGGTGACGGACCTTCCGGTCCTAGGCCTTCTGCTGCTAGAAGGATGGTATGGCGTCCCACTACCGACCGATTAAGACCGAAACAACGACCGAAAAGGAAAGTCTCGTTAGGAGACTTGAGTCCGAGGAAAGTGCTACTTGCGATAAAGGGAACTCATGAGAAAGAAACTCGACCATTATCACATGACAAGCTGCAAGGATGTACGGAAAAGACCTGCAGAAGATGCTATGGAAAAGTTAAGAGCCGATATTCGGCGACTAGCAAGAGAAGAGAGGAGAAATTCGGAGATGAAGTTGACTCGTCGAGTTCATGGATGATGAGTATGCGAGAAATTAACATGGTAGAAACACGAGCTTCGTCGGCTTCACAAGGTGCTCCTGCAGTTGCGAGAAGAGAGGAGCCGGAAGTAATGAGGAGGCGGCTTCGAGAAAGATGATACGATCGCCCGGATGGCGAAAAGGATGGAAGAGATGGGCTGTATCCCTAGCCACTCTCCGAGTCGGGTTCAACCCCAAAGAGAAACACCCCGGAAGTTATTCACATTGTAGACGGAGGAAAGGAGATTACATCCGTCAATGGGGATGATCGATTAAAGAAGGATGCAACACAAAGTATGATTCCGGAAAAGGATATCGAGAGCTTGGTAGAACGGCGGGTGCGAGAAGCCTTAGCACAATCGAAAGAGCGGGACATCCATTCGGACGGGTAGACCTTACCCGAGGAATTCGACGTCGTCCGATATCCGAAGGGCTTTGTACCACCTGCGTTCGAGACCTTTGATGGAGCCGGAAACCCTCGGCGGCATGTTGCACATTTTCGTGCCGGTTGTTGCAACGCCGGTGGAAGTGATGCTCTACTCTTCCGACAATTTGTCGGCGACTCGTCGGGGATCGCCTTTGATTGGTATGCGGAATTACCAAACGGTTCGGTAAAGACATTTTCGAATTAGAGAACCTCTTCATCAAGCGATTTGCGGAGCTCGGCACCACATCACTGTATAGGTGACTTAGTGGTAGAGAAGCGAAGCCGAATGAAACCTTGGTGGACTACATACTTCGATGGAGGAACCTAAGTATGAAGTGTGAGCCACGATTACAAGAACGGCATGCGATCGGCATTTTACTAAAAAGCATCCATGGCCCGATAGCACTTCTCCTCAAGGGATTTACTATTAAGACTTTCGAGAAGTTGTTAAGCAAGGCCGAAAGCTTGCAAGAGGAGGGGAAGCAATTAAGTTTCACCAGATAAAACGGATAAATAGAAGCCCGTGAAAACTTTTGAAAAGAAGTCGGGATCGTTGCGGCGATCGACAAAGGCAAGCAACCGATACAAATATCGTCGAACGGCCGCGACAACCTCAACAGAATTACCAACAACCTCGACCCAGCTATCAGTCATCTCAACAGTATGAACAACCGCCTCGTCCGCAACGTACGTTAAGGGAGCTTCTGAGCAGGGATTATCCGTTCAAGAATGAGGCAGTGCCAAAAATGTTCCACAGTTTGATGAAGACTCCAGATTTCCAACTACCGGAACCTAAGAGACCGGAAGAAGTCGACAAGAAAGGTGATCCCGACTTTTGCCCTTACCACCGGATGCTTGGGCATAAGATAGAAGATTGTATTACCTTCGAGAGTTGGCTCAACGACAATCTTCGGAAAGGGAATATAACGATCCCGAAGGAGTACATGAAGGAACCCCGAAAGGAGGTTCCGTCGATGTTATCTCGACGGATCTCATTGTTCCGATAGATCCCTATGCGACCGATGATGGATGGACTACCGCTTGGACGAAAGTCTTCGAAGAAGATTTTAGATCGCATCCAAACCACTTCGGTGCGAGCTTCGACTCGGAGTTCGAAACCTGTCGAGTCGGCGCTATCACTTGCGATAGAAGAACCACCTCAACAAGAAACAATTGAAGAAAAGAAGAAAATTGACGAAGAAGAGAAGACCGAGGCACCTAAGGCTAGGCCAAGGGCTGCTTATCCTAGGATAGTTGTTTCGATTCGGGGAGAAATCCCTCGAACCCACGACTCGTATGATTATTTACTCACTCCGGTGGAATCTTATAATGATGAGGGTTATGGCGTTGGCTACGTTTTGACTGTTTCTAACGATTACGTAACTAGCGACAATCAACCTAATCTGGACGTCGATTCCGACACAAATAACAATTCTCAAATCATACACAATTTCGACGATCACAATGATGAAGAAGACATCCACCAGGAAGGCTACGAGAGTTCAACAAGCAACGAATCTATTTGCGAGTTTCGAGGAACTCCGATCACGATAGAGTTAGAGCCTTCGGACTCCGAAGCTAATCTCGAAGAACTCTGTCGTCCGATTCGAAAGAGACACCGGCAAACTCGATGCTAAATTCGAAGAAATCACGAAGTCAACTTAAGAAGTGGAAGAGTTCTACCTCCGAGAATGGGTCCAAAAGACGAAGGAAAGCACGTGGTTGTTCGGGAAGAACCAACCCGACGGAAGAAATACCCATTCGAGAAGAAAACGAGGCACATGAAAACAAAGTGGATTACAACGTGCTAGCCCATCTTAGGAAACTACCGGCACAGGCGAGCATCTATGACGCTCTCATCTTATCGAAAGAAATGAGAGAAGCTCGATCGAGGCCTTACTTGATCCGAAATTTGCTTAGCTCGAATGGCGGGAGAGTCCTTAGACGAGGTTTGCTCGTTAAAGGAACGACGAGGTGTTACCTTCACGGACAACGACCTATTACTTGGGACGACGAGACCACAACCGACCATTGTACATTTCGAGTTACAATTGGGAAGTTTACGCTCTCCGAGTATTGGTGGATCCGGGAGCATCAATCAATATAATGAATCTTCGAACGCTAGCATACTTGGAAATTGATGCTCGCGAGCTCGAGGCGGACAAAATGTTATTAAGAGGATTCGACCGGAAAGGAGAAAGAGCCCTCGGCTCAATACTACTTGCTAATGAAGACCGGTGACTTAGCAAAGACAACCGCGAAATTTCACATAATTGATTCGAAACGTCATTCAACGCTCTCTTGGGCCGGCCGTGGATACATGAAAACGGGATGGTACCATCATCTCTACATCGATGCATTAAATACTACGACGGAGGGAACGAGTGTATTAAAGGTGACTTACAACCGTTCTCCGTACATGAAATCGGAATCCATGAAGATGCGACTTATTATGCACCTCCAAAGAAAACGAGTCTTCTCAGGAGATACTATAACAAATGAAGCAAAGGAAATTTGGGACAACGAAGAACCCGAAGTTCTAGTCCAACGATCACTCACCACTCCCTTACGGCGAGATGGTGAAGGTTTCTCCACAACTCGCATCCGAGGACGAGGCCGGGGACGAGGTCGTGGCGAGACGTTAGGACGATTGGACGAGAGGAAACCGACCATCAATGTCGATTGGGAAGATAGTTACGAAGAAGAAAAAGAAATCAAACAAGAAGCGGCGACAATAAGTCGAAAGAAGCCGCAATTCAAAATCCCTATTGAAGATGAAAGAAACGAAGAATATAAATCGATGTACGAGAAGATTAACCACTATGTACATACTTATGACCACGACCCCGATCCATTCTAATAAGATCGAGGGTATGGAGGTCAAAGAGGTACGTAGCAGTGGTGCAAAGCCCATCAAATTCTACCGTGGTGCTCCTTCCTCCAAGACTGAAAATAATGTACAACTTGAAGATGCTACTTCATCAGAATTAATGGAATTGCCTTTTGAGTGGTACTCTCCCTGTGTTCGAAAATTTAATTCGGCATGGTTTCTTACCTCGACAATGGACAAAAGGTCGATCACAACGTTTTGAAAATTTATGGAATAACTCCGGTCGTCCACCCGACTCGAAACATGGTCTCGGATTCGGCACGGTAGGATCGGTTGACGATGCCGAATTTTGCTTGGTTGTCACTGCGAGTCTAATGAAAACTGCATAGAAACTACGAGAAGAGCTCGAAGATTTACAAATTGGAGATGCTCCACCGGAGTTCGAAGAGGAGATCGAATCTACGATATATGAGTTAACGGAAGTTAACTTAGGTACTAGCGAAAAACCTAGACCTACCTTTGTTAGCTCCTTACTCGATAAAGAAGATTCGAAGAAATAATTAAGTTATTAATGGAATTTAAAGACTGTTTTGCTTGGAGTTACGATGAGATGCCGGGTTTAGCTCCGGAGGTCGCGATCCATAAGCTAGGGGTGGATCCCGCTACGTTCCGGTCGGACAAGGTCCACGAAGAATGCGTCTAGAAATCGAACAACAAGTCATAGGCTGAAGTTAAAAAGCTAATAGACGCTAAATTTGTCCTTGAAGAACAATACCCGAGCTTGGTTAGCCAACGTGGTACCGGTCGGGAAGAAGAATGGTCGGATCGGAATTTGTGTGGATTTCGAGAGATTTAAACAAGGCATGTCCAAAAGATGATTTCCCTCTACCGATCCCGGAATTAATGATCGACATTGCTTCAACGCATGAAATATTCTCATTCATGGATGGATCTTCGGGATACAATCGGATAAAAATGGCTCCGGAAGATGAAAAACTTACGGCATTCGGAACGCCGATCGGGGTATATTGCTACACGGTGATGCCATTCGGATCGAAGAACGCAGGAGCGACCTACCGAAGAGCGATGACAAGAATTTTGATGATCTCATCCACAATCAAGTCGAATGCTACGTGGATGATGTGGTCATCAAAAGTAAAGTAAAGGAAAACCACTGTATGATTTGAGAATTGTTTTCGAACGATTAAGGCAATTTAACCTTAAGATGAATCCCTTAAAATGCGCCTTCGGCGTCACCTCCAGGAAATTCTTAGGATTCGTTGTCCGACATCGTGGAATTGAAATCGACCCAGAAAAGATTAAAGCCATCTTAGAAATGCCGCCTCCCAGAACCTTAAAACAACTACGATCTTTTCGAGGAAGTCGGCATATCTTCGACGCTTTATCTCGAGCTTGTCGAGTAGGTGTCGGCCTTTCTCGGCATTAGTTAAAAAGGACGCCAAATTTATTTGGGAAGAGAAATGCCGAGAGGGCCTTCGAGGACATTAAACAATACTTAATGACACCTCCTGTCTTAGCGGCCCAGGTCTCGGAGTAGACCGCTAATACTTTATACCGCGGCTTTAGACGACTCTCTCGGAGCCACTGTTAGCCTGGGTCGATGATGAGGGTAAAGAAAATGCTCTTTATTACTTAAGCCGTCGTTTACCGCCGACGGAAATAAGGTATCCCGCAATTGAAAAGCATTGTTTGGTCTCGATCTTCGGCCGCTCAAAAGCTCGGGCATTACATGCTTTCTCATAAGGTCGGCTTGATTTCAAAATTTAATCCATTGCGATACTTGATGACCCGCCCGACGCTTTCCGGCGGACTTGCCGGATGGTCGATGATATTATTGCAATTTGATATAACTTTCGTGCCTCTTCGTGCCGTAAAGGGACAAGTCTTAGCAGACTTCCTCGCAGCACACCCTTTGCAGGCAGAATCGCTCTCAATGACGATTTGCCAGATGAACAAATAATGAGCTTAGAAGACCATAATGATCGACGTTGGGAATTATATTTCAACGGAGCATCTTCAGCACATAAAGACGAAGAATCGCAAGTGATAGTGCCGGTAAGGCGGGGATCGGACTAATCTTTATAACACGGAGCGGGGGATGTTAAGATACTCCTACCACTCGACGAGCCGTGCACGAATAACGAAGCGAATACGAAGCCCTCATAACGGGATCTGGAATTAACTATTCGAATGGGGATAACGGACATCGACATCTACGGGGATTCGCAATTAATCATTCAACGGATCGTCGGACAATACGAATTTTAAAACCAAGACTCGAGCAATACTTCCGGTATGCCATACGATACGTTGGAACAAATTCCGAATGTGACGATCTACGAAAATTCCCAGAAGAAAACGCTTTAGCGGATGCACTAGCTCTGTCTCGCAAAAGAATTTGCTGTTTGCAAGATGAATCGGTGGAAGTGTCGATTCACGGACGTCGGGTCCTATCACGGCTCGACATAGACACGATACACAAATCGGAAAAGAAAAAGGATCGATTGCGGCGGTAACGAGAAAACACGAGAAGATTGGCGACAACCATTAATAGATTACACGCGAACGGGAAAACTGCCGGATGATAGGTCGTTAGCCCATCGGATCGAAAAGAACTGCGTCCTACGCATTAATAAACAACACATTATACGGAAGGTCTTTTGATCGAATGTGGCTAAGGTGCCTAAGCGGGTCCGAGGCCGTGAAATTGTTAAAGAGGTGCATTCGGGACTGCGTGGCGCTCATCGATGCGGTCCGAAGATGAAAATGAAAATTAAAAGACTAGAGGTACTACCGGCCCTCGATGATGACCGAGCGCATGAAAATCGCCGAGAGGCGTCACCGGTGCCGAGTGCACGGAGTGGTTCTACACCGACCCCCAAATGTGCTACATCCAGACGGTTGCATCGTGGCCATTTGAATGTTGGGGCACGGATATAGTGGGTCCGATAGAACCACCATCTTCGAAAGGACATCGCTTCATTCTTGCGGCTACGGATTACTTTTCCGAGTGGGCGGAGGCGGTTCCACTTGAGAAGTGAAAGCACATCACGTACTACAATTTTTCGAGAACCGAGTTGTTTACCGTTTTGGAGTGCCGCGCGAGATCATCTCGGATAATGGGTCGGCATTCGAAGTACGCAAATCGACAATTTTGTCGGGAGACATGGAATCGGCGGCGATATTCAACAATTTACTACCCAAGAGCAAACGGCCTAGTCGAGGCTTTTAATAAAACTCTCGTTCAAATTTTAAAGAAGACTTTGGACGATAATAAGAGAAATTGGCACGAGAAATTGTTAGAAGCCTTATGGGCCTACTGGGACAACTTTCGAACTCCTACTCGAAGCTACACCTTACGCTCTAGTGTATGGGTCCGAGGCAGTGTTACCCTTAGAAGTCCAGCTTCCTTCACTCAGGATTGCAGTTGCAAACAAACTCACGACAGAAGAGAATGCCAGATTACGACTAGAAGAATTGGAAAGTCTGGAAGGGAAAAGACTTGCGGTGCGAGCGAGAATTTAGAACTATACCAAGCTAAGATGGTTCAAGCCCATGACGGGCGGGTCCGCCGAGAACCTTTAAGGTTGGTGACTTAGTTCTCGTTCTCGAAAGACTATTCTTGCACACCGCGAGATAGGAGGAAAATTTGAACCCACTTGGGAAGGACCGTTTGTGGTTGAGGCGAGTCCACTCGGGAGGCTCCTGCCGGCTAGTAAGCTGCCAAGGAGAACGACATATGCTTAGATCAATGGACGATACTTGAAAAAGTATTATGCTACACGATGTTTCGAAGGAGTGAATTTTCCATCCCTAGAAGCACGGGTGAAGTAATTACTTATGATTTGAGTCCGAACCCAAAAATAACAAAAATGTGCTAAAATAAATAAAATCATGATAATAAAGTTTTCTTTGTTTTCTCTCTTCCAAGTCAAAATCTCTTTCCTGATCTTTTCCCACTTCATTCTTGTTGAATATAAAAATAAAAAAAATTTCGTCTTTAATAAACATTTTCTTAATGTTCTTGTTCTTAGTACAGCCCTTGATCCTTTTCCTTGTCTTTTCGCAGGGAAATGTCGAGCGGGCGGTTGGTCCTGAACTTTAGAAATGGTGTAAGCCTTGCACTCGATGAAAAGAGGGTGAAAGATGGAGCGATAATAGAGATTGACTCAGACTTCGCACCGGCGGGCCTGCAATACGAGGAAAGTGACTGGGTCCCGATTGACCGAGAGGAATTGCCCAGTCAGACGATGATGAAAGTGGGTGGCCCAAGCCACCAATCCGACGACGGGAAAAGAAAAACGGACATCGAAGAAGACAAGAGAATCAAATCCGTAGTCGCTACGGCGGAGGGCGGACTTATCGGCGCCGCGCCCGCGGAAACTCGGGAAGTACGAAGAGCTACTCTCACGGCAACTCAACGGAGAAACAAAAATCGCCGTATCCGCAAGATGCTAACTAAATTAGCGACGGACCGAGCGCGACGAGGAAGTTGCTACTTTGCCGGTACATATACTTCGAGGATACCGGTTCGCCGGGAACACCGAAAAAGGAGACCGGCTCCCGGGACGACGGAAGAGACCGGAGAAATCTCGAGAGGAACGAGAAGAAAGAAGGCTAGTACGCCATCGGATGAAGCTGCCGGTAATGCATGACCTTGTTGCGGAAGCGACCCCGGAGGATGTCCCGACGGACATCATCCCCGAGGAGCCGAGGTATGCGGGGAGAACGTGAAGGGATTGAGCCATATATCCCACGATACGTCACCGAGGCCTCGTCATTTGCAAATTATTCCAGAATACGAGTTAGAAAGAATACGGAATGTCCGAAGAAAACTTTTGAATACTTCGAGAGAATCGGAGGCGGGGAGGATCAATATACTTGAAGGCCTCGAGCTACATACGGACGTGTTCTCGGAATATGAACAACAACAAATCGTGGATCGCATCCGGGATTTGAAAAAGATGGGCAGAGCGGGTCGCTTAAGAGAAAACACTTATTCGGAACCCGGAGATGGATGCCGGGGAAAGGGAGAATTACAATACAATGTGGATGCTGCTATAACTTCGCGGAGGACGGGAAAGGTAACCCACCGGGGATACTCCGTCATGGCCGAGTGGATCCAATGCCATTAGTCATTAAAAGGATGGTAAAAAGAATGATAACATGGGGGGTATTGCCACCGGATTGCATACCCAACGAGTTGCATCATCAACATTTACAAGAAGGGTATCTGTATACCCCCGCACATAGATCACCACGACTTTGTCGGACCTTTACGCACGATCTCTTTTACGAACGAGTGTAATATCATGTTCGGATCCGACCTCCGGATAGCGAGCCCGGGTGAGTTCCGAGGGCCGATAAAGATACCATTACCGGTAGGTTCCGTCATGATGCGAAGGGCAACGGAGCGAGATATCGCTAAGCATTGCATACCGGGAGTACCGGTGAAGCGGATCTCGGTTACTTTCGAAGGATGGACGACGGAAAGCACCTTACCACTTCCGGCCCGGACCGGAGTTAGAGAGTCTCGGCCTTACGAGCTGTGAGCTACATGGAAAATATCACACCTCCAACGTACATCCATACGGCATCCTTGCCAAGGATGGCTTGGAAGGTGATGTTATTAACCATGTACCTCACTATTCAGACATGGATTTTTGACAGATACCCTTTTGGATGAATCGACAAAGATCAAACATAGTCCGTTTTGAGTCTATATGGATTGTATGAGATGTATTACAGATCGAGTTGTACGATGTATCTTCAGCATGATTGGAATGAAAGTGACCATGTCACAATTTTGGCCTTCACCTCTTTTGTGCAAATTAACTGGGAAACGCCATTAAAAGTTAAATGAACTTCGAACAAAGAACAGAAAAGAAACAAAAAGAATAAAAGAAAACTTTCCTTAAAATCTAAAAAATGATAAACTCCAAATTCACGATAAAATAAAATTTGAATCGATAAAAGACAAACAAAATGACCACAAAATCTCGATCAAATTTCAAATTCAATCTTTCCAAATTTCAAATCAAATCTCAATTAAATTTCAAATTCGATCTTTTCGGATCTCACATCGAACCTCGATCAAATTCACACTTACCCTTCCAAATCGAAGTCCGACACTGTTCTACTCTCTCCCTCATGCAGGAAGGAAGCGGTTGATTCCATTGACACGGATCGAATCGATGGCGAGGAATCACATTCAATCCAAACCAAGCAACTTTCAATCAACTCTTCGAATGGGATATGTAACATCTACATATTCCCTCCTAATCTATTTCCTTCCATGAAAGTCTTTTACAACTTTCATGAAATTCCCAAAACACCAAAATTCCACACTTTTCAAATCAACACTACAAATCGTTGCAAAGTCAATTACGCATCAAAATCAACTTTTTGAGGTTGAGGATTTTACATCCGATACCGCACTGCTTTAGGATTCTTTCCCTATTGCACTGAAATACATCAAAATCAACTTTTTGAGGTTGAGGATTTTACATCCGATACCGCATCTGCTTTTAGGATTCTTTCCCTATTGCACCTTGAAATACATCAAAATCAACTTTTTGAGGTTGAGGATTTTACATCCGTTACCGCATCGCTTTAGGATTCTTTCCCTATTGCATCTGAAATACATCAAAATCAACTTTTTGAGGTTGAGGAATTTACATCCGATACCGCACTGCTTTAGGATTCTTTCCCTATTGCATTGAAATACATCAAAATCAACTTTTTGAGGTTGAGGATTTTACATCCGATACCGCATTGCTTTAGGATTCTTTCCCTATTGCCTCTGAAATACATCAAAATCAACTTTTTGAGGTTGAGGATTTTACATCCGATACCGCATTTGCTTTAGGATTCTTTCCCTATTGACCTTTGAAATACATCAAAATCAACTTTTTGAGGTTGAGGATTTTACATCCGATACCGCATTGCTTTAGGATTCTTTTCCTATTGCACTTTGAAATACATCAAAATCAACTTTTTGAGGTTGAGGATTTTACATCCGATACCGCATTCGCTTTAGGATTCTTTCCTATTGCCTTTGAAATACATCAAAATCAACTTTTTGAGGTTGAGGATTTTACATCCGATACCGCACTGCTTTAGGATTCTTTCCCTATTGCACTGAAATACATCAAAATCAACTTTTTGAGGTTGAGGATTTTACATCCGATACCGCACTGCTTTAGGATTCTTTCCCTATTGCACTTGAAATACATCAAAATCGACTTTTTGAGGTTGAGGATTTTACATCCGATACCGCATTGCTTTAGGATTCTTTCCCTATTGCCTGAAATACATCAAAATCAACTTTTTGAGGTCGAGGATTTTACATCCGAGACTGCATTGCTTTAGGATTCTTTCCTATTGCCTCTGAAATACATCAAAATCAACTTTTTGAAGTCGAGGATTTTACATCCGAGACCGCATCGCTTTAGGATTCTTTCCTATTGCCTTTGAAATACATCAAAATCAACTTTTTGAAGTCGAGAATTTTACATCCGAGATCTGCATTCGCTTTAGGATTCTTTCCCTATTGCATTGAAATGCATCAAAATCAAATTCTTGAGGTTGAGGATTTTACGTCCAATACCGCATTGCTTTAGATTCTCTTCATATTGCAATGAAGCACACCAAATTGAACTCTTGAGGTTAAGGATTTTACATCCAATACCACATTGCTCTGAGATCTCTCCTCATTGTAATGATTCGATCCAATCAATTCAATTTTCTTTTGAGGTTGAGGATGTTACATCTAAAACCGCCAAATTTCAATTTTCATTTCAAATCAAATCCCTTCAAAATTAATCTTAACAAAACTTCGATCTAAATTGAAACTCGAGTTGAAATCCGAATTCACACATCAAAACTTAAACCGAAACAAAATTTAAATTGAAATTTCCCGGATCTTGTGATTTGGAATTCGGCTCCTTTTCCTTTCCCCGGCGAGAGTTCGGGAATCTCCGGTCTTAGAGATATACTTGACACTCCCCAGGCGGAAACTCTTCTACTTCGTCCTAAGTTTGTCACTTGGACATCCGTGATTGGTTTTGTTGATCTTTTCGGTCAACGCCAATACGCGCGGTGTGCTCCGTCGGCTCACCACACCTATTGGGAGTCCATTTGTTGACCTCATTTTTGATGAGGTCTTCTCTTCTTCTCTTTAGTACTTAGGATCTAGCCTTAGGCTTTTCCTTTGACTATCTTAGAGGACTAGAATTGGGATCCACCACTTAGAAATTCAAACCACTTCTTAACTCCCCGCAAACTCCACAAACTTGATTGTAGACCCCTAATCACCTGGAGGGTTGAGATCAAATGTGGAAGTTTAAAGGATGAGTTCCTATAGGACTCTTTGGCCTTAGGGACCGCCACTGGTGGCACAGTGCCAGTGAAGGGTTGACTTACACACACACTACACCTATACACTACACTTTCACACACCTCCTAAAACCACACCTATACCTAACTTGACCTCCTGACTCATGTAAGTGATTCACATGGATGGTCCTTAACCCCTAAGCCCTTGGCTAAGAGGGTTAGGAACAACATAGTGAATGCCTCAAATGAATCCCTTCATGGCTCATATGGGCTTCATGTGGCTTCATGGCTCAACCAAAATGATTTTATTCCACTTATATTCACCCAATCTTCAATTTTCCAAATTTTCGATTTTTGACCCCAGGACCCTACACACGTCTAACCTACCAAAATGCCGCTAAAACTACCCAAAATCTCCAAAATCACCTAAATTACCCAAAATTCCTCAAAATCAATCCTAAACATTCCCACATCACTCAAATTGATCATTCATAGCCAAAAATACCAAAAATTCCAAAAATACCTCCCAATACCCTCCAAATACCCAAAATACCCCTCTTAGCCCAAAAATCCAAAAATTCAGAAAATTCCCAGAAAATTCCAGAAAATCCCAAATATTCCCAATTTCATTTTGTTCAACTACACCATGGGTCAATTTTGTCAATTTACCCTACTTTTGTCAAAACCCCCAATTTGACCCATTTTAACCCTAAGTGAACCCAATGTCAAACCAAACCTACCCAATTGACCAAAATTCTGGTCCAATTTAATTCTAAACTTCAATTCAACATCCCCAACACCAATCTAGACCCAAATCCAAGTCCAATTTGATTGACATTTGGATCCAATTTCACTTTTGGCCTTAAAGCCCATTTTGGACCCATGACCCAAATTTAGCCCAAACTCACCCAATTCAACTCCAATTAACCCCAAATCTTTTCTAAACCTTCCTTAACATCCCCATAAACAAAACACTAACATGATTTGCCCAAAATTTAGACCCAAACCCCACTCAAATTCAACCCAAAATCAAAAAGCCCAATTTTGACCTAAACCTAAACCTAGCCCAAATAGACCCAAACCTCAAAATCAAAACCTAACCTAAGCCAAAACCTCTTTGAAACACTCCCATAAACATTTCCCAACATTAATTTTACATCAATTTCAACTCTAGCCCAACTTTGGCCCATGGTAGCCCATTTTGGCCCACCTTAGCCTCTTTACCAAAAGGCCATATCCGACCCAATTCAAACCCAAATCACCTCAAATTTGTTTCAAATCACTCATGACACATCCCTAAACCAAACTCAACAATTATTTGGCCCAAGTCTTTACCAAAATTTCATCCCAAAATCCATTTTAAAATTCAAAAGCCCACTTTCCTAAACCATTTTAAAAGCCCATCTAAAACCATTTCAATGAGCCCAAAATCTACCCTAAAGCCCACATGACATTTCCATTTGCCATCCACTTAATCAAAGCCATTCCATAAGTCCTAAATTCATCATCAAATCATCCCAAATCAAGCCTTATCCAAGTTCTCATTAAATTATCAAAAAAAATCCCAAAACCCATTTTCATGAAATTGACCAAGCCTTTCCCCAAGCCAAAGGTGAGCCATGAAGCCATGCATGAGCCACATGTGAGCCATGAGAGCCTTGGACACTCCACCATGCCATATTTGGTAAGAAGAGGGAGGGCTTTCCTTAATCCCTAAAGCTCATTAGCCTTAATCATGATTCACACTAAACTTAAATTTAATCCAAATATATTTGGATGGAGACTTCTCCATGCCAAACCAAGTGATCCCTTTGATCCCCCACAGCACCCAAAGCCACCTTGAAGGGTGCACCAAGCCCAAATGGGTGAATTGACCCATTTAGACTCAAAACTAGCCATGCCCCATTCTACTTTGGATCAAAGCCTTTACACATGGCAATTGCCGATTGCTTGCACCAAGCCCCGACCACGACCCACTCGACCTTGAGGGTGACCCATGCTCGGCCGGCCGACCACCACAGCCTGCCGGAAACCACCGGGCCGAGAGCTCGCATGTGAGCCCAAACTTGGAATTCTCACTCGTCGAGCCGCCTCATGCCCGATGGCCACCATGGCTCGTTCTTCACATGACAAGAGCGGTGATCCCGGCCCTCGACTCCCCCGGGAGGCCCTCCGACCATGCCTATTTAAACCCCTCACCCTCGCGGCCATGGAGGAGAGTTGCGAAAACCTTGCCGAAACTACGCTAAAATTGTTCCAAACCCTACTCCACACTTAGAGCGAGTTGATCCCAGGTGTCGATTTGCCTAATCCCCACCGACGGAATCCGATTTCTCGACTGAAATTTCACCCAAAACCGGGACATCTCCTCGCGGTGAGCCAATCCCCAAATTGATTGGTCCTACACCTTCACCTGGACCAAGGGAAGAAGTTTCCCACCGAAAGCCCCATCTCCGAGGCCACCCGGTTGCTCCGGCCTCCAAGCTTTGTGATCGAGCTGTGGTCACTTTCATAGCTGAGACAATTCACCGAGGCCAAGGGACTTCATCCGGAGCTTACTTGGACCCAATCGAAGGTGACACAACTCTCGGATCGAAGCTTCACTTCTGCGAGCAAAGGTATGGACTCCCTCTTCTTCCCGAGCTTCCGGAGATTCTCATTTTAATTTGAGTCGATTTAAATGCATGTTTACCGTATGGATGTGTTCGTCTCTTCAAGACGAATCCATAGAGCATAAGAACACGAAAATCCATTGAGAATCGAGTGAGTTCTTAGGGTTAGAGTGTGGACGGTCACGGGATCGCACCAGTCGTAGACGATGACCAAGAACCGTTGGATCGCGCGTGTATCGGATGGACGGCTTGGATTGCGTCGGACCGGCGGATGGTGCGTGAACCGCGGGGCCCGGGCGGCCGAGTCGGATGGCGGCGTCGAATGGGAGCGCGCCGCGTGGTCGTTCGGAGATGCCGAGGATGACGGGGCGCCGCGTGGATAAGTAGGAAATTAGGGATTTTTCTGATTTATTTAAATACCATAACTTTAAAAATCCATATCTTTGTGTAGAAAAATCACAAAAATAAAATAAAAATACCCTCTTGCTCAGTGAATAATGTGGAAAAGAAATTAATTAATTTTGTCCAGTATTTTATTTTTAATTAATTATTTACTCCCTGCACATTTTCAATTCCCCATGCATTCATACAATTCACCATGGCATGAGACCATAGGGATTTTGAAGCCTCCGAACTTAGGAACATTCCCCGAATTTTCCAAGGTCGAAGTCCACCCCAGTGAAAAGTTATTGATTTTTCAAATGCATGTTGCTCGTTTTGAGTATTTTAATTCCAAAAATTAGCATGTTGTGAAATAAATTCTAGGAAAATTTGGTGATGTTCCTTATGACCAGAGAACCACTAGGAAAAATAGGACTTGAGTTAATTCACTTAAGATAACCCTAATCGGCTTAAACATCCAAAATAGACCCCTAATTAATTAGAGCTAACCATACATCAAATTGACTTGAAATCAATTCTCCACTGACCTTTAGGATCAGAGGAACCCACCATAAAAATTTCAAGTCGATTGTACTTGGTTAGCCTCTACTAAATGGGTTGATTAAGCCATTTAGTCATTTTAAACTTTAAAAATTCATAACTTTCAAAATACCTTTCAAAAATTCACCAAATTGGTTTTGGAGCCTCTCTGATATCAGGGGAATTTAAGAAAATTAGAATTTCAATTTTCTAAAAAAGTTAATTTTTTTAGTATTATTTTAATATTTTAATAATTAAAAAATAATAAAAATCACAAAAATAATAAAATTCACCAAAATGTCATATTTTGAAATTTAATCACTTAGGAACAAACCCCATATTTTTCTTAGGTCTATTTAATGAGATATTAAATTTTAAAGCCTTAGGGTAATTTTAAAAATTAAAAAAATGTATTTTCTAGCATTTTCACTAAAATAATTATAATAAATCAAAGAAAAATCAGAAAATTGTAAAATTTGGTTCTCTGGAATCCTTGATATCAGAGAGAATTTTAAAAATTATAAAATTCATTTTTCAACTTATATTCTATTTTTAAATTAATTAATACTCCAGAACTTAAAAAAATTTTAATAAATAAAATATAATTCAAAAAATCACAAAAATTGGTCCAAGTGGTCCTCTAGTCATTAGGAATGTCCCATAATTTTCTTAAGGACAGAAATTTTCCCTTGGTCATATTATTAAATTTTCCTTGGAAATCCTTATTTTTCACCAAAAATAATTATATAAATAAATTAAATACAGAAAAATCACATTTTCTCCTCTAGTGTCTTTATTGACATATGAGTGAAGTAACATAAAAATTTCAGGTTCATTTGAGCTCAATTTAGTGAGTTATGAAATTATTAGGCTTGAAGGGCAAAATGGTAATTAAAATCTTAACCCTTTAATTAAGACTTTAGGCTTAATGAAATTAATAGGCAAAATATTTGATTTTAACTTGATTTGGATGATTGAAATTTAGATAATTAAAGGGTAGAAACCTACTAAATAATTTAAAATAATTGAAATAAACCTCAATTAAATAATTAGTTAAATTTGGAAGAATAATAAAATCGGAATTATTAAAATAGGGATATTATTAGGAAGAGATTTGTTCTTTAATTTAAAGATCCCTAAATTAATCATCTCAATAATATTTAATTCCTAATTAAAATGATAATTCAAGTTTAAGATTTAAAATGCTAAAAGGCTTAATCATTAAATTAAATTAAAGTTAAATTATTTATAACAAATTCCTTTAAAATTAAAAATTAAATTAAAAATTAAGAATTAAATTAAATTAAATTAAATTAAATTAAATTAAATTAAATTAAATTATATTATATTAAATTAAATTAAATTAAATTAAATTAAATTAAATTAAATTAAATAAAATTAAACTAAATTAAATTGAATTAAATTAAATTAAATTAAACTAAATCATATTACATTAAATTAACTTAAGTTAAATTAATTTAAATTAAACCACATTAAATTAAATTAAGTTAAATTAAATTAAATTAAATTAAATATAAGGACATGAAGAATTCAAAAATAAATCTAAAATAACTTGAACAACTATTCCAAACTTAAATCATTAATTTGAACTTAAATTTGAATCACAAATCATTAAATATCATTTTGCCCTTAGGAGCTTTTTACTATTATAACTCCTAAATGGAGTATCAAGTGAAATGACACTTCACTCATAAGGATATTCAAACATCCTAATTCACTGAGCAAGAAATAAAACTTAACTCAAACACCCTGGATGATTAATTCACTTGAACAATAGAATTCATCTAGACTTAGGACAATTCCCGAAATATTGAAAAGATGTTTAAGATTCGTCTTAAACGCTTCCTCAATATGATGGAATGTTCTCAAGAACAAATTGAGCTTAGTTGTTCTTTGGTGAAGAAAATCATCCTTAAAACCAAAATTGAAGACCTAGACGTCATAGGAGATGACTAGCTATAGGATTAGGAACTTGGTAGAAAACCATAACCTTTCCCTTAGCTTTACCTGAGGACTTACTTTAAATGCTTAAATATTCTAACTGTGTTTTAAGTGCAGCTTGGGATGACGGGAAGACCCTCCAGGTACACTTTTATTTTATTGCGATTTACCTTACGACAATTTATTTAATCGCGTTGCACTTTACCTTTCTTGCATGATAAACAACGATTGCATGAAAACCTACACCTTTAAGACAGAAACCAAAACTGAAACTCATAACTAAATTAAAAGACACTACAAGATAAAATTCACCTCCACAACATTTCAAAATATAAGACAACCCAAAATGTAATCACAAACAGAACAACAAAACTACAACTACAACTAAATTAAAACGTCTCATTGAATGATCGGGAATACCTCGGATGATGTAACCCACGTGTTGCTAACGGGATTTCCCACGGTCTAAATGAAAGTGTGGAACTCATTTAGTTGAGTTTAGCAAATTTATCTGGACTAAGTGAATTCGATTAAAATAACGGTGCCGGGATGACGGAACCGTGGGATCTTAATCGGTTTTGTTTAATCAACTTTAAGATTTGTTTTAATTAAAACATAAAAAAAACACTTGGAAATTAAGACTTTCTTTAAACCAGAACACTTCTCTCATCTCCTGATTTATGATTTCTAAAACTAAACCTCTGCAACAACAAGGAGCTCGGAGCATGGTGGGCGAGCACGGCCATCGTCGTCAGCGAAACCGAAATCTACATCGACAAAACTTTCTTAGAATTAAATAACCAAGCCATAGGACTTCGAGGTAGTTTGCTCAGGGCAACATAAGTCCTCAACTCTTCGTTAGGCATTTGCATGATCATATCATGTAAATTAAGCCCTAACCGGTCTTAGGATTTCCGAGGTAGTCGTCCGATACGATATAAACCCTCGTATCTTCGAGGCTATTTGTATGATTTTATCATACGAATATAAGTCCTAACTAATTAAAATTGGCGGGATCAAAATACTAAATAAACATTAGGACCTTCTTAAATTCAAGCCAAACAATAGGATAGTCGGGAAATTACCGAAGTTCGCTTCGGATCTGTGATTTCTCCTACCCTTCTTCCTTTGGACTCCTAAAATAAAATGTTCCAAATTTGATCCATTCCCTATTGAAATTCAAAAATTCAATCCTTTGAAAACCTTAAACTTTGAAATTCTTGAGAGCAAAACCACTGATCATTATCGAGAGTTTTCTTAAATGATTCACTTCATTTAAGATGTAATTAACTATAGGGGCTTGCCCTTATAGGGAACTTTAAGAACCCGAGTAATATAAACCCCGCTTAATTCATTTATATTAAGCGGGGGAACTTGTCGGCTTATAAAATTGGTTCGCGAGACCAAACGGATGTCACAAATCTTCTAGTTTATTTAATCGAGCCCGATCATCAGGCAGTGTGTCTATTCTTCGGGATAGATACACGGTTTGTGATGCGATGCTCGTTTATATAAACTATTTGGGATGTGAGATCGGTTTGATTTCATATCTTAAAATTTTCAAATTTAAAATTATTTTCAAAATCAAATACTACTTTCTAAATTATATATATATTTAAATTAAATTTAAAATTCACCGACAACTTCTGTAGGCGACCCCTTTTAAAAAATACAACACTCAACCTAAAATATGCCGACAATTACATGATTCGAGAGATTGGTCGAAAAATATAATATTATGCGTTGAAGCTCTACAGCTTATCATTCCAAAACTGATCATTTAGCTGAGGTATCTAATCGTGAAATTAAAAGAATTTTCGAAAAATTCATAAATCCTGATAAATTAGATTGGTCTGCCAAATCAGAAACCGCTTTATGGGCATACATAACTGCTTATAAAATTCCTATAGGAATGTCCCCTTATAGATTAATTTTTGGGAAGACCTGTCACTTGCCAGTTGAATTAGAATGTAAAGCTTGGGCGATAAAGAAATTAAATTTTAATCTAAAAGATGCTAGTCAGAAAAGATTGTTGCAATTGAACGAATAGGAAGAAATCAGAAATGAATCATATGACAATGATAGAATATACAAGGAGAGATTACAGGAGGACTAGGACACTCCAGCCTGATTCATGCCTTGTGTATTTAGTCAGGTGTAGAAATTGAAGATAATGATGAGGTAGTCCACCCCCTGAAGCCCATTAGTAAATTAAACCTGAAGACATATAAAGCCCATGTAGGTTGGAGTTGGAGTAAAAGTGTTGATTTACCTTCTTCTAGTCAGGAGAGACCATCTACATCTAGGGACCCTACTCTTCATGATGTTATGAATCAGTTAGAAAAGTTGAACACCAGGGTAGGAGGACTAGAAGCAAGGAATAAGATAAATGATGATTATCAAGTGCGGTGGCGAGAATACGAAATAGCTTATCATGACATACATATGAGATTCCTAAGGGGGGACACTAGTGTTGTATTCCCTACATACCATGAGTACACTCCATACCAGCTTGATGAAACCTGAAGATGCTGGAGCTCGTACAGATTATGATTGGTAGTGTACTATTTCTTTTTCATTGCATTTAGTATTTTTTGTTGAAACTGTAATTTGTATTGGTGATGTAAGTTGTATTTGGTTGTATTTGATGTGGAACTTTAATTTGTAATATGTTATGATGTGATGTTGTGATATGTGAATTTGCATATGATTGGTTAATTAGTTTAATCTGTGACTATAACAGTTGGATGTTAATATGTGATGTTTAGTTAATGTTTTATGTTTTCAAAATTTCAAAATTCTTTACCTTTCAAATTTCAAATATATTATGTGTGTAGAAAGCTCTTAATATTTCAGGCATACTACTCTAAATTTATGAAGAAGACCTGCCTAAATTTAAAGGTATGAAAGTCCAACACAATGAGGTATGAGTTATATATATGTTTATATCTTTTCTTTCTACCTATGCTAGTTTTATTAGTATTCAAAAACTTAAGTTTGGGGGAGGGAAATGATTAACTATTAATTGTTCTCATTTATAAGTATTTTCAAAAATATTAACATGAGTTTCTATAATAGAGCTTAACTTCAGATAACTGTATTTTGATTCTATTTAAGTCCTCTAGTGAACTTGAATGAAAGTTTTTGGTAATGAAAAATAATTTTGTAGGCTAAGATATTTGGTTTAAGAGAATATGAATATAGTTAACTATTCAAAGTAAGAAAAACTGTATTTTGAAATACTAAGAATCTTAAAAATTTATGTGAAAAGAAAGGATTCAGACTCTATGATGAATCATTTATAAGCTAAAGAAATATCTATAAGGTAAAGGTTGTGGTAAGTTCCAAATTTAGGGAAAGAAAGGTGAAGTTCAAATTTATTAATGGCTATCCAGATATAGTAATCCTTACTTGAAAAAGAAAATAAAGGATTGAAAAGTAATCCCTGAAAAAAAAAAGAGAAAGAATATATAGAATTGAAAAGCAATCCAAAGGTGAAAAGAAAAGAAAAGAAAAAAAAGTGAGGAGAACCTTGAGGAGATGCCTAATAAAAAATTTGCTTCACTTCTATTACTTTCCTGAACTTATATGTACGAATTACCATCTTTACTAGTAGTGTTCTCATAAAATTCTTTTCATGTAATCCTTTTAAGTGCCTTAATAAAACAATCTACAGTCATTTTTGAAATGAATAGAAGGCTAGAACTCTTAGAATTAATAACTAGATAACCTTACACCTGCAGAATTTACCTGAATTACAAAAATCTTTCTGCAAATTTTGCTATTATATTTATCTAAAATCAAATTTATGGTATTCTGGAAGGAGAGTTCATTGTAGTGGATCATTATTTTATGTAGTAACCAAATTACTTGAGGACAAGTAATAGTTAAGTTTGGGGGACCTTGATCCACCAAAAAATTAATAGTTTTTTAATGCATATTTCATACCTATTTTTGATGATATTGTACTTTAAAGAAGGGTATTTTTCATTATTTCATGCAGGTACGATGATTTCAGACCTTTGGAGCAAAAAAAATGCAAAAAGGAGCGACTTCGGAGCAAAATGAGGCAAATTGGACATTTTGACTTAGAGCGCCGGACAGCGCCCAAATCTAAAGAGTTTGGACAGAAAGCTAAAAATGGCACCAGACGGTGCCCTATCACGAATTCAACCAGATTCAATGTATTTAGTCGGACTTTGGAGGGGTGCTTGGGGAACTCTTGGGAAAGTCGGTTCTAGCCAAATTTAAACAAATTTGGAGCAAAAAATAAGGAGTCTCTTCAGTGTTTCTCAGAGTCTTTTCAATGTACTTGAGTGGAGAGTCCATTAGAGAGAGTTTAGAGATTAGTGTTTATTGTGTTTTCTCTACTAAGGAGTGTAGGAGGAGAGGAAAAGTGAGAGATTTCTTCTTCTTTACTCATCTTAAGATAAAATTGTGTGTTGTTGAGGAGAAAGAAGAGAAGTCAAAGGAATTTTAAGAGATTCGATTGGGGAAGAAATTGAGATAAGTTGTATTTACTTTTCTTTGTTTTTATGATGTTGCTTTTATATATAAAATTCATCTTTTGTCGTACTTTTCTCATGAGTCTTGAGTAGATTTCTTTGTCTTCCTCCTTTTCATGTGATGTGTTGATGTCGTGATATGGAAATGATGTGTCGATTTAATATGGAAAATTTGTGATGACCTTTTCACTTCGAACTTCATTTACTTTTTGATATGGCCAATTGAATTGTTAAAATGTGTTGTGAGACATATGTTCTGAAAGACTATGAGTTCTACAACAAAAGTGAAGGTCACATTCAATCTCAATGAATGAGTGACGTAGTTCATGGGGGTTTGGTGCAAATAAATAGGGAAATATGTTTTGATGGGCGTAGAATTGGGGATTATAGAGTGCAGGCTGAAATCCCTCAATTTGGTCTTATGGTTTGGAAACTAAAGCGAGAGTTAGCCTTTAGATGAAGGGAAGTGGGAGCTCTGTAGTGACAGTCCGTATCCTCTCAGCCTAACCACGGATTTAGGGACTAAACCTAATTAGCCAATGTTATTTATATTGCTCGAAAGAGACTAAAGAATATAAATACTCCTATTTGGCACAATACAGTTGTATCACTGATCTATGTCACTAAATCATTACATTATCATTGGAAGGGAGGAGGATTCTTTTTTGTAATTTGAACTTTTGTTATAAAATTTAGTCTTGTGTTTGTTAATTATGTTAGAAGAGTAGAATGTAATTTGGTAGAATTAGTAACTACTACTGTCTGAACATCCTTAAATTATTAGTAATTGCTGCAATTGTGTTATAATTCGAGTGGTGATTTCTGTGCTCCATTTTAGAATCTGCAAACCTCCTCATGGGATCGATAACCAGGACTCCACTAGAGCCCTATATTACTTGAGCGATACGTATAATTGTGTTTTGAATGTGTGACTCACTAGAAATCTAAATTAATATATATAACTGAGTTCATAAAATTTTGACATTTAAAAAATCGGCACCATTTCCTACAGTTTAAATGAAAGTATGGAACTCGTTTAAGTTGAGTTTAGTAAATTCATCTGAACTAAGTGAGTCTGAAGAAAATAGTGGCGCCGGAATGAGGGAACTGTGGGATCCTAGCCGATGTCGCTATAATCAACTTAAATATTCCTTTAATAATACATTAAGACATCTCAATTTAAACATTTCCAAAATATACTACCTCCCTCTTCTCCTCAATTTGACATTTCTTTAAATTAAACCTGCTACGACGAGGAGCTTGGGGCATGCATAGTGGGTAGTACGACTATCTTCAACATTAAAGCTCCTTAAAAATAAACAACAACTTATAGGACTTCGAAGTAGCTTGCCTAGTGCAACATAAATCCTTACTTTATCTCTTTTATGCCTTTGCACTTAATGCAATATAAGCCCTAAACTCATCTTAGGTTCCGAGGTTATCATCGTGAATAACATAAATACTCCTATCTTCCAGGCTATTCACATGATCAATATCAAGTGAATGTAAGCCCTAATTAAATAAAACTGGCAGAATGAAATGCCAAATAACTATCTTAAATTGAATCCAAACCATAGGATAGTTTGGGAGAACACCAAGATTATTCTTAGATCTATGTCTTTTCCCTAGTCTTCTTTTCCTTTGGACTGCTATAATAATTACTCTGAAACTTGAGCCACTCACCTCTTGAATTTCCTATTACCACATTTTCTTGAAGATTCTACCTTTTAGAAGTCATGAATGTAATATTTCTTGATTTATATCAAGAGTTTTCTTAGATGACTTCGGTTGTCTAAGATGTGATTAACTATAAGGGCTTTCCCTTATAGACCCTATGTAATTCTTTCATATTAGATAGGGGAAATTGTCGGTCAACATAGATGGTTCGTAGACTAAATGGATGTCATGGATTCTTTAGTTTATTTAACCAAGCCTCACCACCAAGCAATGTATCCATTCTTCGACATAAATACATGGCTTGCGGTGAAGTGCTTGATCATTTAAACTATTGCATATATGAGATCGTTTTGATTTCTTATTTTAAAATTAAAATGATAGTTCCTATATATATATATTTACATAAATTAAAACTACTCCTAAATCATATTTTGCACCGACAGTACCATGTAAGTAATACAGAGCTCTAGTGGAGTCCCGTTTATCGATCCCACAGGGAAGTGAGGTAAGAGGTCCTTAGTCAAATTCTAGTCTACTACTATCAGACTTTAGTTTGGAAGGTTGATTTAAGTGGTTTTTTCTAAGAAGTACTCCTAAAGGTAAGTCTTAATTTTAAAACAACTAATAACTACTCTTAAATGAAAATATTAATTATAAAGATAACCTCTTTTTGGATGAATTGGTTTGGAGAATTTTGAGATAATAAAAACTACTATTCTCATGTAATGAATTGGATAATGTAAATGAATGAGATACATTAAATATTGTATGTGCAAAATATGGGCAATTATATTCTTTACCCTCTTCCGAGTTCATAAAGAACATTGGCTAATCCAATGTTTATTCCCTAAATCCATGGTTAGGCTGGGAGGATACTGGCTCTCACTTCAGAACTCTCACTTCCCCTAGCCTGAGGGCTAACATCTCGCTTTTGTTCTCAAACACTTAGAACAAATTGGTGATTTTAGTCTGTCACCATAAAATCTCCAATTATACCCCCATCAAAGTATATTTCCTTATTTATTTGCACCAAGCCACATGAACTACATCACTCATTCATGGACATTGAATTTTGTTCCACTTTATTGAGAATTACACCGCCCTCTCAGGTCTTAATGCAATTACAATGAATTATAACACTACAACGACCCCTTATTGTAATGTAAATGAAGTGCAATTAAAAACCATCACATTTATAATTAAAAAATTTTTTAGCATGCATCCAAATATCCTAAACATGAATCCTACTCATTACAAAAGAAAAATAGAATGAAAACAATGACATAATCTTCTTACGCCATTATTTCCAAATAAGAAGAAATAGTAAGAAAAAGACATCACAAAGCATAAAGAAAACACAACGGAAAACTTTATTACATCAAAGCAAATCCACAAGATAAGTGTTTACAAAATTATAAGATAATGAATAACACAATACTTAGCTTTTTCCCCTATAAAAAAAGATGAAAATCTCTCCCACAAAGTCTTCCGCTAATCCATGCAATGCTAGTACATTCCCTTACGGATTCTCTCAAAATCCCCTCTCCAATCTCTCCAAAAAGTTTTAAATCTACATTTCTACTCATATTCTAAGCTCTTTAAATATTCTCCACATTTTTTCACTCACACACACCACTTTTTTGACATAAAATTAATCTATTATAGTGAAGGGATAAATTTCCCAAGAGTTGCCTTAAGAAACCTTTAAAAAAAAACGTCAATATTCAATGTATATAGCAAATAACCATCCCTGGCACCGTCGGCGCCATTATTAGGCACTGTCGGCGCCGAAAATCGTCGCTCTTGGGATTCTGGCGCCACTTTGCACAACTCCTCCATTTTGGTCCGTTTGGCTCCGTTTTAGCTCCGTTTTGCCCCATTTCAGTTGCGTTGCTTTCCTAACATATTCACCTCAAAAATAAGTATAAAAAACCTTTATTTAAATTATAATTTTATTCAAAAATATGCAAGAATTGTAAAGTACATTAAACATAGAAAGACATATCAAAATATGCTAAGTCAAAATTTACTTTCTTGCTTGTTTTTGCTCCAAATTGCACCGTTTTTGCTTGTTTTTTCTCCAAAAGTCTATTTCTTGTACCTAAAATAAAAAACATGCAGAATTCCTTTCCTTAAAGTTCAATATCATTAAAATTAAACATAAAATGTATATGAAAAATCAATCATTTTTGGGCGTGTCAACCTACTCTTTTTAGAGATATCAAGAGATATTAAAACTTGTGATCGATGTCAGTGAGTAGGTAATATTTCTAGAAAAAAAAAGAAATGCCTCTAAATTTACCTTGGAAGTTGAAATCTTTGATGTTTGGGGATTAGATTTTATAGAACTATTTATTCCTTCATTTAAGAATATATATATATATATATATATATATATATATATATATATATATATATATATATATATATATATATATATATATATATTGCAGTGGATTATGTATCAAAATGGACTGAAGGCATAGCTTTACCTAGTTGTGGAGCTTGAAGTGTTTCAAAATTTTTAATATAAAATATTTTTACAAGATATGGATTGCCGAGAGTTATCATTACTGATGGTGGATCTCATTTGAGATATAATTTGATTCAAATGTTGACTGAAAAATATAATATTATGCATAGAATATCAACTGCTTATCATCCTCAGACAAGTTGTTTAACTGAAGCATCTAATCTTCAAATTAAATGAATTTAGGAGAAATTTGTAAATCTCATAAATTAGATTGGTCAGTGAGATTAGATACTGCATTATGTGCATATAGGACTGCTTATAAAACTCCTATAGGAATGTCTCCTTATAAAATAATTTTTGAAAAAAACTTACCATTTACTAGTTGAATTGGAACATAAAGCATATTAGGCGATTAAATAATTCAATTTCATTTTAAAGAATATTGGTGTGAAAAATTATTACAACTTAATGAATTGGAAGAAGATGAATTTTATGATAATGATAGAATTTACAAGGAGAAAATGAAGATATGACATGATCAGAAGATTGTAAGAAAGTGATTTAAACCTGGACAGGATGTTTTACTGTATAATACAAGGTTGAAATTATTTCTTGGAAAACTAAAGTCTAGGTGGATAGGGCCTTTCACTATTATTAAAGTTTACCAGTTTGGAACTGCTGATATTGAAGATCCTAAATCTGGAAGAATATTTAAAGTTAATGGTCATCGATTAAAACCATATTTTGAAGGGCCACGATCAAATTTTAAAGAGGTTTTAATGTTAAGTCATCCTAAATAAAACTAATGTTTGTCGGGCTGACGACGTTAAACCAAACATTTTTTGGGAGGCAACCCATAATTATCTTATTATTTAGTGTGTTATTTAGTTTTTTTTGATTTGGTTGTAGTTGATAATATTATTAGATAGTTGTATATTTGAGTCCTACTTACTCGTAAATATCCTAAATGGTGTTAATTATTGAATTGTATCGAAGATTCAAAGTTTATTTGGATGAAAACGTTGTTGGAGAAAAACTGTGCTTTGGTGCCATTGATGTCAGAATGGGCACCGACGGTGAGATTTTCTAGAGAGCATTAAATTCGGAGCTTGGGCACTGACGACGCCCTATCCAGTGCCGACGGCTGAGTAGTAATTTTTTGAGTTTCAAATGGCAGAATTTATCGGTTTGAGTAGGAGTTTCACCCTTATAACTCCCCAAACTCATTTTAAAACCCATTAAATCTAGAAAAATCAAAGGGTAGTTTCAAAATTTGCATTACATGGCTTCCAACTTCTTTGATTCTCCAAGATTTTAAGTTTTCAACTGGAGAAAGATTATCAGTTTCGAAGCGCAACGACTTTATGAAAAAGTTCTTTTAACGAGGAGGCTTATCAAGGAACGAGGCTTTGTCAATTGAGGTATGAATGTTCCTAGTACTTGTGTAGAAGAAATTATTATGCAGAGGAGTTGAAAGGAGTTTTGTTATACTACTGCCATAGTAGTCATTCCTGTGGTGAATGAATTTTATACAAATATTCATGGAATCAATCAAGGAGTCATCTATGTGCGAGGTACGTGGATATCATTCACTCCTTCCATGATTAATGATCTCTATATGATAGATAATGTGCCAATCTGTCATTACACGAATTTTGTCCCTACTAGAGACGATATGAATGAAATCTATCAATATTCGACGGATGAAGGCGAAGTTTGGGAGATTAGAGACGACGAGTATGTCAATTTCTATACTACCTTATTGAATCCTGTGTCGAAGCAATGCCATTTCTTTATATCTTTGAAATTACTCCCAACAATGAAAATTAGTAAAGTGACGGAGGAAAGTGCAATTGAACTACTACATTCAAACTGGAAGGCCTATTGATATTAACACCATAATTGTGAAATCTGTTTTGGGTTTGATTGTGCATGGATCAAATTACAGTTTGGAACATCCTTCCACTATATTTCTTATTTACAGTCAATCACAAGTACCATATGAAAGTTGGGAAAAAGTACTTCTCCCTTGGAAGCCCATGGACCTAACTAATATTTATGACTGTCTAGAAACTAGCGATGAAAATGATCTGAGCATAAGGATCTCAAAGTTTACTACCTATTCAACCTTTTTTTCCTGAAAAAACACAGTTGATTCTGAGGATGATCAAGAAAATGGAGAAAGAGGTACAAAATCTTATTGATGCAATTAACAATATATCTGAATTATTTGATCATCTGAATTGGAGGATGAAGAAATAGTTCGATCATACTGGGCGTATGGAAGAATGATTGATACATTTGATGAATAAAAAGGCTTGAATTGAAGAGGATTCAATTGATGAATTCTCGTATCGACCCTTCTACAATTTTTTTGTGCACCACCAATTCATAGGAGATATCCGAGAGGATAGCACTGACAATGATGAGGAGCAGTGATTCTCTATTTTATCTACTTAATTTAGTAGTTGGACTTTATTTACTTAAGTTTGTTTTGTATTTGACTTGCTTATGGTGTGATTTCAGACTTATTATGCTTGAGATTTGAGGGTATGTTATGTTTTTCAGCGTTAAAGTGTTATGGTTTGATTGCGATGCTGAATTATTGATGTGGTAGAATGACTTATATGTGTAACTTTTTAATAGTGGATTTATATAGAACAGTGTTTTTTTGTGTTGTTTGTGCAATATTTAAATTATTTCATCACTTAATTATGAATATAGATGCTTTAAAAGGCTAATTAGATGTCGTCGTAACTTTGAAACGATCGAAATTACAAAATTTGGTGGAATCCTAAAAATCGGTCTAGTGCCGACGATGCCCAAAACCCAAAACTCATCTTGCATATTTTAAATTTGCGATTTTGAGCCTTTGACCTCATTTGACCATCTTCAACCTCCAATCAAGGTCGAATATCACTCCTAGGGCTTGCTAGCATTTGGATTTGAGGCTTTTTGCGGTTGGATCTCATCTTCTCTTCGTAAGAGCTTTAAACTATAAATTTTTTATTTTCACCATGGAAATCTCCTACATTGGACAAATCCAAAATTTTGTGTTTTTTGAAGAAAAATTTGAGATACTCCATGGAAAAATGCTCTTACATGGTTAGATTTGACTTTGGAGTTCTTCCATTGTGATTTTGGAATTTATTGGGATTTATTTGCAAATTTTTCTAGAAAATTTTGATATGGCTCCAAGGATATTTAAGGGAAGAGAAAGGTTTATTTTGATGAAAGGAAATTTGTGAATATTAAAGCATTGTATTACTTTAACTGTACACTCCGAAGCAAAAAGTGCATACGGGATCGAGGATTTGAAAATCCAGGCAGAGTTGTGGAGCAGATGATTGCTGATCGAAAATGAGAATTTTTTTTTTATTTTTCTATCGATGCTGTTGTTGACGTAGTCTGTGAGCTTTATGTTAACTTACAGTGGAGTGAAGAAGAATATGTGTTGGTTCAAGGATAAATGGTATAATTCACTCCTGCACAAATCAATGCTTTCTAGCAGTTGAGAGATAATCCCTCTATGCGTACAAATCTTTTGGTATAGTGGATGAAGCCTTAAACATGGAAATTGTGAGCGGAAAACAAAGCAAATGCAAAATATAAATTTTCTTACTTCCACTCTAAATGTAGCATTTAAAGCCTGACATTACTTTATTTCTGCAAAACTACTACCTACTTATGATCATAGTGAAGTTTTAAGGGATAGAACTATTCTGAATTTTTGTAACCAAAACATGAGAATAATTGACATTGGTAAAGTTATTCATAGTAGTATTCAGACTATAGCTAAAGGGGAAACTACTGGAGGATTAGGACATCCTGCCCTAATTTACACATTATGTGTATGATGCCCGAATATTTATGCTTACGATTTAGATATGAAATTTATGATTTATAATATGATATGCTACGCAAGTATATGTATCGTTTATCAAGTAATATAAGACTTCCTGATTAAGCCCCAAGATAACGAACCCACAGGGAAATGTGTAAAAATTTAAAGAAATAAGAAAAATAGCTATTTGCTTTTTTAATTGATTTTTGTAAGTATGTTTTAAGGTTTTAATTTCAAAAAGTTGTTTTAGATATTTTTAATAAAAAGTTAAGCAGGAAATAAAATTATCAATACTATAAACACGATATAAAAATTATAAGAATCAAATATCTTTTTCCTTCTTCAATGAATCAGTAATAATTATGGAATTTTATGTTGTGGAAGTATTTAAATGTATTGTGCCAAATAGGAGCAATTATATTCTTTACTCTTACTTGGTTTTGTAAAGAAAATTTGTTAATTTGAAATTTTGAATTTTTATAGATAGGTTAGGCAGGGAAGATACCAGCTCTCACTCTAGTGTTCCCTCTATTCCCTCCACATGGGGGCTAACATCTCGTAACAAAATTTAAAATAACAAACCAATTTAGGGGGCTTTAGCCTGTCACTCTAAAGTCCTCTAATTTTACTCCCCAATAAAGCATATCTCCCTATATATTTGCATTCAATCATATGAACTACAATTCTCACCCATATAATTGCATGTGATTCTTTCCAATTGTTGTTTGAGACAATACAGCATTGGATCTTACATAATTTCACAACAAATTTTAACATCTTAATTGGACAAATCAAGAAGTAAATTAAGTTCAAGGAATTAAATCATCACAATTTATTCCAGCATTAAAAACTTATACTTTCTACAAAATATTTCCATAATTTAATTACTTCATCATCTCAGAAAGAAAAAGATAAACTAAACTACTCAGATTTCATGAAGAAAACACAAACAAAACTTGATATGAAAGCATAAACCATAATGAAAACACAACAATCTTACTTAAAAACGAAATGTAAAAATAAAAATAATTACTTATATGAAAATCCTCTCCATCAGACTCTGGAAGTTTCTTTGGAATTTTGTTTTCTATAATACAACTCTACAGAGGTTGGCGCCCAACTCTGGTGACTCAAATAAAGACTTTAAACTTCAATAAAAACTAGATATAAGGATAAAAGAAAATTGGTGAGAAGAAGGTTTCACACCAACCCTTTTTCCTTTCTTACTCTCTACTCTCTACTATAGAAAAGAAGAACTCTAAAACTTAACACACTCTAATAACTCTCTAAAAACACACACAGAATAATAACCCTTTCAATACGCTTACAAATTATGAGGCTTCATTTTTATAATTTTTCAAAAGGTGCCTTGTTTTATCTTCAAATCATGTCCAGATTCAATGTATCCACCAAAAGATGCATCCCTTCAATCAAATTTGCAGCCCAAAGGAAGTTAAAGAAGTCACCACCAAAAGTTGCTTCAAACACCCCTTGCAAATGGCGCCAAAATTCATTTAAATTCGACTTTTAATTGTGGCGATTAAGCGTCGGCACTTTGGCGCTGGAGGCCAAATTTCTCAAACTTCATAATTTTGCTCCAAATTTGGTCCTTTTTTGCTCCTTTCATCATAATTAATTATTTTCAACATACCTGCAAGAAAAACACAAAATACCTTCCATTAAAGTGCAATATCATCAAAAATAGGTATAAAAATGTGCATAAAAACACTATATATTTTAGGTGTATCAGTGTACAATCAGTAGTTGAGGTTGATAGTAACAAAGAGTTGGCTTGTCCTTTAAAGCCTATTAGTAAAGCTAACATTCACACTTATGAATCTCATGTAGGATGGAGATCTTGAAGTAAGAGTAGTGAGATTCCCTCTACTAGTCATGACGTAGCTTATACCTCTGTAACTCCTATTTCTGAGGTTATGGAGTGGCTGATGATACAACAAAGTGATATTACGAGGCTTCATAGCAGAATCGATGGATTGGAAGCAAGAAATAACATTAATGATGATTATCAAAGGAGAAGAGTGGAATATGATATGACTTATCATGATGCTCAGATGAGATTTATGAGGGGAAAAGATGGTGTGATATTTCTTACTCGACCCAATTATATTACATACTAGCATGAGGAGGAATAAGGAGGAGAAAATGAAAGAGAGGATGATTTCTAGTGTAGTATTCTTTATGTTTGTTATTGTTGTGTAGATTTTTGTGTTTGCTATTTGCTTTTGTGTAGCAGATGTTGTAGTAATTCTACACTTTTAATTTAATTAAGTTGTATGGAAACTTATGTTGGTTTGTTATTCAATTGTATTAAAATTGTAATGGTTGTTGTATTAAGTGTTTAAGGTCGTGTTTTAAATTTTACCCTGCAAATCTCTGATATATATGCTAACAATGCTTCTTTAACTTTTTAATTAATACCTGCATGCTTCAAAAGAATCAAAAGTCCGGGACAAAAAGGTTAGTTTGCTTTTATTTTTCTCTCTCATTTAATAATTTGATATGCATAGAAAAACTTAAGTTTGGGGGAGGAAAAATTAAATTTTATTTTTTCTCAATTAAAATATATTTTCAAAATTATTTTAACATGAGTTAAAGTAGTTGAGCTTAACTTTAGATAACTAAATTTTTGATTTCATTTAAATATCATAGTAGATTTCAATGAAAGTTTTTAGTAATAAATGTTAACTTCATAGGGCTAAGATATTTAGTACAAGAGGATTAAACTATAGTTAACTATTTAAAGTAAAGAAAATTGTATTTTTGAAATGTTAAGAGTCTTTGAGGTTTATGTGAAGAGAAAAGATTGTGACTCTATGAGGAATAATTTAAAAGCTAATATATATCTATAAATTAAAGATATGTTTCAAGTTCCAACTTTAGGGAGAGGAGAGTGAAGTTTAAAATTATTAAAGGCTATCCAGATATAGTAATCCTCACAAGAAAAGAAAAAGAGAAAAAGAAAAAGTAAAGAAAAGAAAAGAAAGAGGATTGGAAAGCAATCACAAAAAGAAAAGAGAAAAGAAAGAAAAAGAAACTATATGTGAGGAGAAGATATAGGAGATGCCTAATAAAAAATAGGCTTCACTTGAATCAACTTAAGGGAAGAGCTTAGCTACATTTCTGAATTTATATTTAAGTATTAGCATCCTTACTAATAGAGTTCTCACGACTTCTTTTTCATATGATCCTTCAAAGCACCCTTAATGTGACAAATTATGGTTATTCTTAAAATGAATAGGAGACTATAATTCTTAGACTTGATTAAAATACACATATTCCCTGCACCTGGGGGCTAACATCTCATAACAAAATTTAAAATAACAAACCAAATTAGGGGACTTTAGCCTGTTACTCTAAAGTCCTCTAATTTTACTCCCCAATAAAGCATATCTCCCTATATATTTGCATACAATCATATGAACTACAATTCTCGCCCATATCATTGCATGTGATTCTTTTCAGTTGTTGTTTGAGACAATACCGCATTGGATCTTACATAATCTCACAACAAATATTAACATCTTAATTGGCCAAATCAAGAAGTAAATTAAGTTCAAGGAATTAAATCATCATAATTTATTCCAGCATTAAACACTTATACTTTCTACAACATATTTCCATAATTTAATTACTTCATCATCTCAGAAAGAAAAAGATAAACTAAACTACTTAGATTTCATGAAGAAAACATAAACAAAACTTGATATGAAAACATAAACAATAATGAAAACACAACAATCTTACATAAAAACAAAATGTAAAAACAAAAATAAATACTTATCTGAAAATCCTTTTCACCAGCCTTTAGAAGTTCCTTTGGAATTTTGCTTTCCACAATACAACTCTACAGAGGTTGGGGCCCAACTCTGGTGACTCTAATAAAGACTTTAAACTTTAATAAAAACTAGATATAAGGATAAAAGAAAATTGGTGAGAAGAAGGTTTCACAATAACCCTTTTTCCTTTCTTACTCTCTACTCTCTACTATAGAAAAGAAGAACTCTAAAACTTAACACACTCTATTAACTCTCTAATAACACACACAAAATAATAACCCTTTCAACACACTTGCAAATTATGAGGCTTAATTTTTATAATTTTTTCAAACGGTGTCTTGGTGTCTCTTCAAATCATGACCAGATTCAATGTATCCACCACAAGATGCTTCACTTCAATCAAATTTGCCGTCCAAAGGAAGTTAAGGATATCACCACCAAAATTTGCTTCAAACACCCCTTGAAAATGACGCCAAAATTCATTTAAATTCGCTTTTTAACTGTGGCGCTTAAGCGCCGACACTTTGGTGCTTAGATGCTAGAGACCAAATTTCTCAAACTTCATAATTTCGCTCCAAATTTGGTCCTTTTTTGCTCATTTTATCATAACTAATTATTTTCATCATAATTGTAAGAAAAATACAAAATAACTTCCATTAAAGTGCAATATCATCAAAAATATGTATAAAAATGTGCATAAAAACACTATATATTTTAGGTGTATCAAAATCCTTCAAACTTAAAATGTTACTTGTCCTCAAGTGACTCTTAACCATAAAGAATTTTAACATGCAAATTATGTAAATGAGTTTCTTTAGGAAGATTTTAAAATTTTGTTCTAGAAATGAAATAATACAATTTATAAAAAACTTTTAGTAAATAAGACCAATTTAAAGTTTAGAAAATTCTTAAGTAAATGATAATGAAAATATAATTTTCTATCTAATTCAGAAATACTTTTAGATTTTGCAAAATATAGGATTCATACATTTATTTTTCTTACTTAAAAATTTTAATTGAGAATAATTTTACTTACTATATTATAACCTTAAGTTTTAGATTTTCTTAAAACTTATATTTTAAACTTTAGGTATGGAACCAATTTTTGATTAGACCCTTAAATCCTCAAGCTTCTCCTTCCTTTTCATATTTCACTTTTTTCTTTTTTCTTTTTCTTTTCTTTTCTTTTCTTTTTTTTTTCTTTTCTTTTCTTTTTTTTATATAAGGCAAGAATTACTATATCTGGATAGGCCTTTAATGATTTTGAATTCCACCATTTCATTTAAAATAAAGGTCTGATATGTATCTTTCACTTAAAAATCATAATAATAATAGTGTTGAAAATTATTTCTCAATAAAAAAAATTAAAGCTTTGAAAAATAAAAGTCAAATCTTCTATTCATCCAAAAATACAACATTTATTACTAAAGATAATTTAACTCTATTTAGCATTTCTTTATTAAGAACATTTTAACTTTAAAATTTTCATTATTACTATAAATTTTAACTAAATTATTTTATTCTTTTCTATATTCAAATTTTGTTTCCCTAATATAACTTCATATACATAATTAATTTCAATCAAAAACCAAATTTTTTTTAAGTTATTTTTTAGAACAAATAAAATTTTAGGTTTTTGAAAAATTTAGTTTTTTAAATCCCCCCCAAACTTTAATTTTTAGTCAGGATAAAAACATTTAAGCATAAGAAATGATGCATTAGTGAGAATTAAAAACTAAAATAACATGCTTGCAGGAATTTCAATATCCTAAATATGCAAGTATAACATTTTTAAAGATAAACAGAGTAAAAAGAAACTAAATTCAGTTTTTCATAAAAGAAAATTTTCAAAAGACTTATACAGTAGTGGAGGTTTTCAAAGCAAATACACACCAACTTAACATAACTAAAATCACAACAATACTAGATAATAATTGGCAGTAGATTTTGAAAAGTTTATGTTGACCTCATTTTTGATGAGGTCTTCTCTTCTTCTCTTTAGTACTTAGGATCTAGCCGTAGGCTTTTCCTTTGACTATCTTAGAGGACTAGAATTGGGATCCACCATCTAGAATTTCAAACCACTTCTTAACTCCCTGCAAACTCCACAAACTTGACCGTAGACCCCTAATCACCTAGAGGGTTGAAATCAAGTGTGGAAGCTTAAAGGATGAGTTCCTATAGGACTCTTTGGCCTTAGGATCGCCCGCCGGTGGCCCGGTCTAGTGAAGGGGCCGACTTACTCATACACTACACTCATACACTACACTTCCATACACCTCCTAAAACCACACCTATACCTAACTTGACCTCCCGACTCATGTAAGTGATTCACATGGATGGTCCTTAACCCCTAAGCCCTCGGCTAAGAGGGTTAGGAACAACATAGATGAATGCCTCAAATGAGTCCCTTCATGGCTCATATGGGCTTGATGTGGCTTCATGGCTCAACCAAAATGATTTTATTCCACTTATATTCACCCAATCTTCAATTTTCCAAATTTTCAATTTTTGACCCCCGGACCCTACACCCGCCTAACCTACCAAATGCCCTTGAAACTACCCAAAATCTCCAAAATCACCTAAATTATCCAAAATTCCTCAAAATCAATCCTAAACATTCCCACATCACTCAAATTGATCATTCATAGCCAAAAATACCAAAAATTCCAAAAATACCTCCCAATACCCTCCAAATACCCAAAATACCCCTCTTAGCCCAAAAATCCAAAAATTCAGTAAATTCCCAGAAAATTCCAGAAAATCCAAAATATTCCCAATTTCATTTTGTTCAACTACACCATGGGTCAATTTTGTCAATTTACCCTACTTTTGTCAAAACCCCCAATTTGACCCATTTTAACCCTAAGTGAACCCAATGTCAAATCAAACCTACCCAATTGACCCAAATTCTGGTCCAATTCAATTATAAACTTCAATTCAACATCCCCAAAACCAATCTAGACCCAAATCCAAGTCCAATTTGATTGACATTTGGATCCAATTTCACTTTTGACCTTAAAGCCCAATTTGGACCCATGACCCAAACTTAGCCCAAACTCACCCAATTCAACTCCAATTAACCCCAAATCTTTTCTAAACCTTCCTTAACATTCCCACAAACAAAACACTAACATGATTTGCCCAAAATTTAGACCCAAACCCCACTCAAATTCAACCCAAAGCTAAAAGGCCCAATTTTGACCTAAACCTAAACCTAGCCCAAATAGGCCCAAACCCCAAAATAAAAACCCAACCAAAGCCAAAACCTCTTTGAAACACTCCCATTAACATTTCCCAACATTAATTTTACATCAATTTCAACCCTAGCCCAACATTGGCCCAAGTTAAGCCAATTTGACCTACATTGGCCCACTTACCAAATGAACCCAAATTCAAACCAATTCAATTCCAAATCACACCAAATTGACTCCAAACCATTCATGAAACATCCCTAAACCAATTGTAACATTTATTTGACATGGTCCTTCACAAAACTTTCACCCAAATGCCCATCCTAAAATCAAAAAGCCCACTTCCCTTAAACCTTCCTAAAAGCCCACTTCCTTCAAATTCAAAAGCCCAAATTCATCCAAAGCCCACATGACACTTCCCTTCATCATCCATTTAATCAAAATCACCCCTAAGTTTCAAAATCATCAATTAAACAATTCCAAATCAAGCCCCATACAAATTCCCATCAAAATACCAAAATTTTCTTAAATCCATTTCCATGAAATTGACTCAACTTTTCCCAAGCCAAAGGTGAGCCATGAAGTCATGCATGAGCCACATGTGAGCCATGAAAGCCTTGGACACTTCACCATACCCAAAATGGCAAGAAGAGGGGACCCTTTAATGATTCTCTTAAGAGTGATTAACCACTCCCATGTCTCCCCTAACTCTTGCTTAAGCTTAATTGTACTTGGATTGTGACTTGACCCCACTAATCAAGCTGATCCAAGTGACTTTCCCTTCGACCCAAATTGGCCTTGGAGGGTGAACCTAACCCAAAACCAAGGGTTGACCCATTTAGACCCAAAACTAGCCCTTTCCCATTCCACTTTCGATTCAAACCCTTTACACATGTCCATGGCTAATCGATCGCACAAACCTCCACCTCGACCCACCCGGACTCGAGAGTGACACATGCCCGCCGGCCAGCCGCCCAGGTCGCCGGAAAACACCATGGCCGAGACCTCGGGAGGAGCCAAATTTTGGAATTCCACCTTGCTGAGCCGCCTCACTCCAAATGGCCATCATGGACTGTTCTTCTCCTCACCAGAGCAGCTGATCCCAACCATTAAACCCCCCTGAGAGGCCCTCCAGCCATGCCTATTTAAACCCCTCACCCTCACGGCCATGGAGGAGAGTTGCATAAACCTTGCCGAAACTCTGCCAAAATTGTTCCAAACCCTACTCCACACTTAGAGCAGTTGATCCCCAGTGTCAATTTGCCCTAATCCCCATCGACGAATCCAATTTCTCAACCGAAATTTCACCCAAAAATCAGGACATCTCCTCACAAGTGAGCCAATCCCCAAATTGATTGGTCCTACACCTTCACCTGGACCAAGGGAAGAAGTTTCCCACCGAAAACCCCATCTCCAGAGCCACCCAGTTGCTCCGACCTCCAAGCTTTGTGATCGGCTGTGGTCACTTTCATAGCTAGACAATTCACCAGGCCAAGGGACTTCATCTGGAGCTTACTTGGGCCCAATCGAAGGTGACACAACTCTCAGATCGAAGCTTCACTTCTCTGAGCAAAGGTATGGACTCCCTCTTCTTCCCGAGCTTCCAGAGATTCTCATTTTAATTTGAGTCAATTTAAATGCATGTTTACCGTATGGATGTGTTCGTCTCTTCAAGACGAATCCATAGAGTATAAGAACACGAAAATCCATTGAGAATCGAATGAGTTCTTAGGGTTAGAGTGTGGACGGTCACGGATCGCACCCGCCGTAGACGATGACCAGAACCGTCGGATCGCGCGTGTATCGGATGGACGGCTTGGATTGCGCCGGACCGGCAGATGGTGCGTGAACCGCGGGGCCCCGGGCAGCCGAGTCAGATGGCGGTGTCGAATGGGAGCGCGCCGCGGGGTCCTTCGGAGATGCCGAGGATGACAGGGCGCCGCGTGGATAAGTAGGAAATTAGGGATTTTTTTTTGATTTATTTAAATACCAGAACTTTAAAAATCTATATCTTTGTGTAGAAAAATCACAAAAATAAAATAAAAATACCCTCTCGCTCGAGTGAATCGGAGGAGAATAATGTGGAAAAGAAATTAATTAATTTTGTCCAAGCATTTTATTTTTAGTTAATTATTTACTCCCTGCACATTTTCAATTCCCCATGCATTCATACAATTCACCATGGAATGAGACCATAGGGATTTTGAAGCCTCTGAACTTGGGAACATTCCCTGAATTTTCCAAGGTCAGAGGCCACCCTCGTGAAAAGTTATTGATTTTTCAAATGCATGTTGCTCGTTTTGAGTATTTTAATTCCAAAAATTAGCATGTTGTGAAATAAATTCTAGGAAAATTTGGTGATGTTCCTTATGACCAGAGAACCCTAGGAAAAATAGGACTTGGGTTAATTCACTTAAGATAACCCTAATCGGCTTAAACATCCAAAATAGACCCCTAATTAATTAGAGCTAACCATACATCAAATTGACTTGAAATCAATTCTCCACTGACCTTTAGGATCAGAGGAACCCACCATAAAAATTTCAAGTCAATTGGACTTGGTTAGCCCTACTAAATGGGTTGATTAAGCCATTTAGTCATTTTAAACTTTAAAAATTCATAACTTTCAAAATACCTTTCAAAAATTCACCAAATTGGTTTTGGAGCCTCTCTGATATCAGGGAATTTAAGAAAATTAAAATTTCAATTTTCTAAAAAAGTTAATTTTTTAGTATTATTTTAATATTTTAATAATTAAAAAATAATAAAAATCACAAAAATAATAAAATTCACCAAAATGTCATATTTTGAAATTTAATCACTTAGGAACAAACCCCATATTTTTCTTAGGTCTATTTAATGAGATATTAAATTTTAAAGCCTTAGGGTAATTTTAAAATTAAAAAAATGTATTTTCTAGCATTTTCACTAAAATAATTATAATAAATCAAAGAAAAATCAGAAAATTGTAAAATTTGGTTCTCTGGAATCCTTGATATCAGAGAGAATTTTAAAAATTATAAAATTCATTTTTCAACTTATATTCTATTTTTAAATTAATTAATACTCCAGAGCTTAAAATAATTCTAATAAATAAAATATAATTTAAAAAATCACAAAAATTGGTCCAAGTGGTCCTCTGGTCATTAGGAGTATCCCATAATTTTCTTAAGAACAGAAACTTTCCCTTGGTCATATTATTAAATTTTCCTTGGAAATCCTTATTTTCCACCAAAAATAATTATATAAATAAGTTAAATACAGAAAAATCACATTTTCTCCTCTAGTGTCTTTATTGACATATGAGTGAAGTAACATAAAAATTTCAGGTTCATTTGAGCTCAATTTAGTGAGTTATGAAATTATTAGGCTTGAAGGGCAAAATGGTAATTAAAATCTTAACCCTTTAATTAAGACTTTAGGCTTAATGAAATTAATAGGCAAAATATTTGATTTTAACTTGATTTGGATGATTGGAATTTAGATAATTAAAGGGTAGAAACCTACTAAATAATTTAAAATAATTGAAATAAACCTTAATTAAATAATTAGTTAAATTTGGAAGAATAATAAAATCGGAATTATTAAAATAGGGATATTATTAGGAAGAGATTTGTTCTTTAATTTAAAGATCCCTAAATTAATCATCCCAATAATATTTAATTCCTAATTAAAATGATAATTCAAGTTTAAGATTTAAAATGCTAAAAGGCTTAATCATTAAATTAAATTAAAGTTAAATTATTTAAAACAAATTCCTTTAAAATTAAAAATTAAATTAAAAATTAAGAATTAAATTAAATTAAATTAAATTATATTATATTAAATTAAATTAAATTAAATTAAATTAAATTAAATTAAATTAAATTAAAATTAAACTAAATTAAATTAAATTAAATTAAATTAAATTAAACTAAATCATATTACATTAAATTAACTTAAGTTAAATTAATTTAAATTAAACCACATTAAATTAAATTAAGTTAAATTAAATTAAATTCAATATAAAGACATGAAGAATTCAAAAATAAATCTAAAATAACTTGAACACTATTCCAAACTTAAATCATTAATTTGAACTTAAATTTGAATCACAAATCATTAAATATCATTTCGCCCTTAGGAGCTTTTACTATTATAACTCCTAAATGCGTGTATCAAGTGAGATGACACTTCACTCATAAGGATATTCAAACATCCTAATTTACCGAGCAAGAAATAAAACTTAACTCGAACACCCCGGATGATTAATTCACTCGAACAATAGAATTCATTTGGACTTAGGACAATTCCCGAAATATTGAAAAGATGTTTAAGATTCGTCTTAAACACTTCCTCAATATGATGGAATGTCCTTAAGAACAAATTGAGCTTAGTTGTTCTTTGGTGAAGAAAATCATCCTTAAAACCAAAATTGAAGACCTAGACGTCATAGGAGATGACTAGCTATAGGATTAGGAACTTGGTAGAAAACCATAACCTTTCCCTTAGCTTTACCTAGGGACTTACTTTAAATGCTTAAATATTCTAACTGTGTTTTAAGTGCAGCTTGGGATGACGGGAAGACCCTCCAGGTACGCTTTTATTTTATTGCGATTTACCTTACGGCAATTTATTTAATCGCGTTGCATTTTACCTTTCTTGCATGATAAACAACGATTGCATGAAAACCTACACCTTTAGGACGTAAACCAAAACCGAAACTCATAACTAAATTAAAAGACACTACAAGATAAAATTCACCTCCACAACATTTCAAAATATAAGACAACCCAAAATTTAATCACAAACGTAACAACAAAACTACAACTACAACTAAATTAAAACGTCTCATCGAATGATCGGGAATACCTCGGATGATGTAACCCACGTGTTGCTAACGGGATTTCCCACGGTCTAAATGAAAGTGCGGAACTCATTTAGTTGAGTTTAGCAAATTCAATCTGGACTAAGTGAATTCGATGAAAATAACGGTGCCGGGATGACGGAACCGTGGGATCTTAATCGGTTCTGTTTAATCAACTTTAAGATTTGTTTTAATTAAAACATAAAAAACACTTGGAAATTAAGACTTTCTTTAAACCAGAACACTTCTCTCATCTCCTGATTTATGATTTCTAAAACTAAACCTCTACAACAACAAGGAGCTCGGAGCATGGTGGGCAAGACGGCCATCGTCGTCGAGCAAACCGAAATCTACATCAGCAAAACTTTCTTAGAATTAAATAACCAAGCCATAGGACTTCGAGGTAGTTTGCCTAGTGGCAACATAAATCCTCAACTATTCGTTAGGCATTTGCATGATCATATCATGTAAATTAAGCCCTAACCGGTCTTAGGATTTCCGAGGTAGTCGTCCGATACGATATAAACCCTCGTATCTTCGAGGCTATTTGTATGATTTTATCATACGAATATAAGTCCTAACTAATTAAAATTGGCAGGATCAAAATACTAAATAAACATTAGGACCTTCCTAAATTCAAGCCAAACAATAGGATAGTCGGGGAATTACCGAAGTTCGCTTCGGATCTGTGATTTCTCCTACCCTTCTTCCTTTGGACTCCTAAAATAAAATGTTCCAAATTTGATCCATTCCCTATTGAAATTCAAAAATTCAATCCTCGAAAACTTAAACTTTGAAATTCTCGAGAGCGTAACTACCGATTATTATCGAGAGTTTTCTTAGGTGATTCCCGTCACTTAAGATGTAATTAACTATAGGGGCTTGCCCTTATAGGGAACTTTAAGAACCCGTGTAATATAAACCCCGCTTAATTCATTTATATTAAGCGAGGGAACTTGTCGGCTTATAAAATTGGTTCGCAGACTAAACGGATGGCACAAACCTTTCTAGTTTATTTGATCGAGCCCCATCATCAAGCAATGTGTCTATTCTTCGGGATAGATACACGGTTTGTGGTGCGGCGCTCGTTTATATAAACTATTCGGGATGTGAGATCGGCTTGATTTCATATCTTAAAATTTTCAAATTTAAAATTATTTTCAAAATCAAATACTACTTTTTCAAATTATTTATTTAAATTAAATTAAAAATTCGCCGACAATTTCTGTAGGCGACCTCTTTTCAAAAATACAACACCATAAACCTAAAAATATGCCGACAAATTTCTGGCGACTCCGCTGGGGAGTAGTTCCTCTCTCCATTTTAATCAGATAGTTCTGCTTTCAAAAATCGGTAGTGTATCCATGTCCCAAATGGATCAAACTACCCTTCTTTCCGTTGGAATACTATGTTCATTTCTACCTTGAACGAGTATAGCCAACATTCTCTCGGATTTAGGAGCCACCGTTTCGACACCCCTAAACAGAGAGGTTCCGAGATCCTTTTACCTCATTTCTGAGGTGGGGTGGACCCCCAATAGGTGTTAGTTTAGGGGTAATCCTTCGAGTCGAGAAGTCTTGCATAAGACTTTCTTTTCCCTTCCAATTCTGAATCGGATTCCTTACCTTCTCTACACCTTCGAACATTCCGTTCTAAATAAACAAACCTTCTAATGAACGACTCTTTTAATAAATATACATGAACAAGAATGTGTTCGGACTCTTTTCGATTCATTTCTTTTCGTCCTGATGAGAAGGAGCATAACTTGGGACCGACAATCGAATCTACCTTGCAGAAATGGAAGCCCCAAAGCCGATTTTCTCCTTCACCAATGGACTAGATCTCGCCGTTTACAAGGATGAGCCGCCCGACAATGGGATCATCCGGCTTGGACAAGGATTCGAGAACACAAATGTCAAGATCGCCGATGTTACTCTCTTCGCACTAATGGACAAAGTGTCGAAACCGAGAAACCCATGATCGAGTTCAACCTTAAATCAACTCAAGAATTTCCCCCTCCGCAAAGGGTTCCACTCGAGAGGAGTACCGCCGTCCATATAAGGACCGTTATCTCTACCCCCACCGGTCTAGTCGTCCTCGCACCTACCCCGGCTCCGCCAAACTAAAGGGGAAGGAAGTTCAAATTTGTAACGAGCATGTTACCGTGGAGGGTACAGCCTTTCCATGCAAGACCTTCGTTTTTGAAATTGGGTCCAGCTCAAGGGTTCCACCCCTAACACTGGACCCGGAGGAGAAATAGAGGCAGGAAGATCGCCGTGAAGGCCGTAGCCGCCGAAGTCGCTTTCCTAGAAGAAATTCCCGAGTACACACCACTACCCGAATACATACCATTATCCGAGTATACACCCCTTTTGGAAGGGAGCGCATTCCATCCCCTTTCCGCCGCAATCGACGAGGAAAATGTCCGCAGGATTGCCTCTACATTACCTCGGCCCGCATACTATAACGACAACAGAAAGAAGAGGGCTAGGGTTACACCACTCGCCCGATTGCGACCGTGATCGAAAAGTTAGCAAAGAAGGAAAGATGCCCCGTGTCGGAAATTTTAAGAAGTATAGGGCGGGTGCCGCCCAAATCTCGTCTCGGGCCGCGAATAGAATCTCGCTATCGCCGCAGAAGAACCAAATAAGAAAATGAAGGCTAGCCCACCCGTTGTTGTTTCGGGTTTACGGATCGTGGAGGATACCACCTTCCAAAGATTCACCGACGGACCTTCCGGTCCTAGGCCTTCGCTCGCTAGAAGGATGGTATGGCGTCCCACTACCGCCAATTAAGACCGAAACAACGACTCGTAAAAGGAAAGTCTCGTTAGGAGACTCGAGTCCGAGGAAAGTGCTACCGCAAGAAAGGGAACTCATGAGAAAGAAACTCGACCATTATCACATGACAACCGCAAGGATGTACGTAAAAGACCTCTAGAAGATGCTATGGAAAAGTTAAGAACCGATATTCGGCGACTAGCAAGAGAAAGAGAGGAGAAATTCGGAGATGAAGTTGACTCGTCGTAGTTCATGGATGATGAGTATGCATAAATTAACATGGTAGAAACACGAGCTTCGTCGACTTCACTAGGTGCTCCCGCAGCTCGCAGAAGAGAGGAGCCGGAAGTAATGAGGAGGCAGCCTTCAAGAGAAAGATGATACGATCGCCCGTATGGCGAAAAGGATGGAAGAGATGGTCGTAGCCCTAGCCACTCTCCGCAGTCAGGTTCAACCCCAAAGAGAAACACCCCCTGAAGTTATTCACATCGTAGACGGAGGAAAGGAGATTACATCCGTCAACGGGGATGATCAATTAAAGAAGGATGCAACACAAAGTATGATTCCGGAAAAGGATATCAAGAGCTTGGTAACAACAAAGTGCGAGAAGCCTTAGCACAATCAAAGAGCGGGACATCCATTCGGACGGGTAGACCTTACCCCGAAGAATTCGACGCCGTCCAATATCCGAAGGGCTTTGTACCACCTCTCGTTCAAGACCTTTGATGGAACCGGAAACCCTCGAGCAGCATGTTGCACATTTTCGTGCCGCTTGTTGCAACGCCGGTGGAAGTGATGCTTTACTCTTCCGACAATTTGTCGCCACTCGTCGTGGATCGCCTTCGATTAGTATGCCGAATTACCAAACAGTTCGGTCAAGACATTTTCGAATTAGAGAACCTCTTCATCAAGCGATTTGCCGGAGCTCAGCACCACATCACTATAGGTGACTTAGTGGTAGAGAAGCAGAAGCCGAATGAAACCTTGGTGGACTACATACTTCGATGGAGGAACCTAAGTATGAAGTGTGAGCCACAGTTACAAGAACGAAGATGCAGTCGGCATTTTACTAAAAAGCATCCATGGCCCGATAAGCACTTCTCCTCAAGGGATTTACTATTAAGACTTTCGAGAAGTTGTTAAGCAAGGCCTGAAGTTTGCAAGAGGAGGCGAAGCAATTAAGTTTCACCGATAAAACAGATAAACGAAGCCCGTGAAAACTTTTGAAAAGAAGTCCGGATCGTTGCAGCGAGTCGACAAAGGCAAGCAACCGATACAAATATCGTCGAACGGCCACAACAACCTCAACGAGATTGCCAACAACCCCGACCCGGCTATCAGCTCATCTCAACAGTATGAACAACCGCCTCGTCCGCAACGTACGTTAAGGGAGCTTCGAGCGAGGAGTATCCGTTCAAGAATGAGGCGAGTGCTAAAAATGTTCCGCAGCTTGATGAAGACTCCGGATTTCCAACTACCGTAACCTAAGAGACTAGAAGAAGTCGACAAGAAAGGTGATCCCAACTTTTGCCCTTACCACCGGATGCTTGGGCATTAGATGTAAGATTGTATTACCTTCAAGAGTTGGCTCAACGACAATCTTCGGAAAGGGAATATAACGATCCCGAAGGAGTACATGAAGGAACCCCAGAAAGGAGGTTCCATCAATGTTATCTCGACGGATTTCATTGTTCTGATAGATCCCTATGCGACTGACGATGGATGGACTACCGCTTGGACAAAGTCTTCGAAGAAGATTTTAGATCGCATCTAAACCACTTCGGTGCAAGCTTCAATTCAAAGTTCGAAAACTGTCAAGCCGGCGCTATCACTTGCGATAGAAGAACCACCTCAACAAGAGATAATTGAAGAAAAGAAGAAAATTGACGAAGAAGAGAAGACCGAGGCACCTAAGGCTAGACTAGGGGCTGCTTATCCTAGGATAGTTGTTTCCGATTGGGGGAGAAATCCCTCGAACCCCTGACTCTGTATGATTATTTACTCACTCCGGTGGGATCTTATAATGATGAGGGTTATGGCGTTGGCTACGTTTTGACTGTTTCTAACGATTACGTAACTAGCGACAATCAACCTAATCCGGACGTCGATTCCGATACAAATAACAATTCTCAAATCATACACAATTTCGACGATCACAATGATGAAGAAGACATCCACCGTGAAGGCTACGAGAGTTCAACAAGCAACGAATCTATTTCGCGAGTTTCGAGGAACTCCAATCACAATAGAGTTAGAGCCTTCGTACTCCGAAGCTAATCCCGAAGAACCCGTCGTCCCGATTCGGAAGAGACACCAGCAAACTCAATGCTAAATTCGAAGAAATCACAGAAGTCAACTTAAGAAGTGGAAGAGTTCTACCTCCGAGAATGGGTCCAAAAGACAAAGGAAAGCAGGTGGTTGTTCAGGAAGAACCAACCCCGGCAGAAGAAATACCCATGTTGACCTCATTTTTGATGAGGTCTTCTCTTCTTCTCTTTAGTACTTAGGATCTAGCCTTAGGCTTTTCCTTTGACTATCTTAGAGGATTAGAATTGGGACCCACCACCTAGAATTTCAAACCACTTCTTAACTCCCCGCAAACTCCACAAACTTGACCGTAGACCCATAATCACCTAGAGGGTTGAAATCAAGTGTGGAAGTTTAAAGGATGAGTTCCTATAGGACTCTTTGGCCTTAGGATCGCCCAGCGTGGCTCGGTCCAGTGAGGGGCTGACTTACACACACACTACACTTATACACTACACCTACACACTACACTTTCACACACCTCCTAAAAAAAATACACCCATACTCGACTTGACCTCCTGACTCATGTAGGTGATTCACATGGATGGTCCTTAACCCCTAAGCCCTCGCGCTAGATGGTTGGAACAACATAGCGAATGCCTCAAATGAGTCCCTTCATGGCTCATGTGGGCTTGATATGGCTTCATGGCTCAACCAAAATGATTTTATTCCACTTACATTCACCTAATCTTCCATTTTCCAAATTTTTAATTTTTGACCCCTGGACCCTACACCCGCCAACCTACCCAAAGCTCCCGAATAGCCCAAATTTCTCAAAAATTTCCAAATCACCCAAAATTCTCCAGAATCATTCCCAAACATTTCCACATCACTCAAACTGATCATCCATAACCAAAAATACCAAAAATTCTAAAAATACCTCCCAATACCCTCCAAATACCCAAAATACCCCTCTTAGCCAAAAAATCCAAAAATTCAGAAAATTCCCAGAAAATTTCAGAAAATCCCAAATATTCCCAATTTCATGTTGTTCAACTACACCATGGGCCAATTTTGTCAATTTATCCCACTTTTATCAAAACCCCCAATTCGACCCATTTTAACCCAAAGTAAACCCAATGTTAAACCTAACCTACCCAATTGACCCAAATTCTGGTCCAGTTCAATTCTAAACTTCAATTCAACATCCCCAACACCAATCTAGACCAAATCCAAGCCCAATTTGATTGGCATTGGGATCCAATTTCACTTTTGGCCTTAAAGCCCAATTTGGACCCATGACCCAAACCTAACCCAAACTCACCCAATTCAACTCCAATTAACCCCAAATCTTTTCTAAATCTTCCTTAACATTCCCACAAACAAAACATTAACATGATTTGCCCAAAATTTAGATCCAAACCCCACTCAAATTCAACCCAAAGCTAAAAGGCCCATTTTCGACCTAAACCCAAACCTAACCCAAATGAGCCCAAACCCCAAAATCAAAGCCCAACCAAAGTCAAAACCTCTTTGAAACACTCCCATAAATATTTCTCAACATTAATTTTACATCAATTTCAACCCTAGCCCAACATTGGCCCAAGTTAGCCCAATTTGACCTACATAGGCTCACTTACCAAATAAACCCAAATTCAAACCAATTCAACTCCAAATCACACCAAATTGACTCCAAGCCCTTCATAGAATATCCCTAAACCAATTATGACATTTATTTGACAAGGTCCTTCACAAAATCTTTACCCAAATGCCCATCCTAAAATCAAAAAGCCCATTTCCCCTTAAACTTTCCTAAAAGCCCACTTCCTTCAAATTCAAAAGCCCAAATTCATCCAAAGCCCACAGGGCACTTCCCCTCATCATCCATTTAATCAAAATTGTACCTAAGTTCCAAAGTCATCAATTAAACAATTCCAAATCAAGCCCCATACAAATTCCCATCAAAATATCAAAATTTTCTTAAATCCCTTTTTATGAAATAGACCCAAGCTTTTCCCAAGCCAAATGGAGCCAAGGATGAGCCATTCACAAGCCATATGAAGCCATGAAAGTTTGGCATGTGACCATGCCATTAATGGCAAAAGGAGGAGGTCCTTTAACCATCTCCTAAAAGTCATTAACCTTAAGCATGTTTCCCCTTAACCAAGATTTAATCCAAATATTCTTGGATAAGGACATCACCACCTCTTGACCAGCTAGCCTAACCGATCTTCTCAGCCCAAGACCAGCCATGGGGAGGTGAACCTAACCCAAACCAATGGGTTGACCAATTTCAAGCCAAAGTGGCCTCTCCCCCATACCATTTTAATCCAAACACTATACACATGTCCAAGCCCAATCGACTTCACCATTGCCAAACCCCGACCTCCCTGGTCAAGATGGTGACCCATGCCTGCCGGCCGACCGCCCGGATCGCCGGAAAACACCATACCCGAGAGCTCACATGTGAGCCAACTTTGGAATTCTACCTCGCCGAGCCGCCCCATGCCCAATGGCCACCATGGCCGTTCTTCCCATGACCGCAGCAGCTGATCCCAACCCTCGCCATCCCCGGGAGGCTCTCCGACCACCTCTATTTAAACCCGACCCCCTCACGGCCATGAAGAGAGAGTTGCACAAACCTCGCCGAAACTCGCCAAAATTGTTCCGGACCCTTCTCCACCCTTAGAGCAGCTTGATCCCAGGTGTCAATTTCGCCCTAATCCCCACCGATAAAACTCAATTTCCCAACCGAAATTCCACCCAAAACCAGGACACTTCTCCACAGGTGAGCCAATCCCCAAATTGATTGGTTCTACACCTTCACCGGACCAAGGGAAGGTGTCCCCCAACAAAAGCCCCATCTCCGAGCCACCCAGTTGCTCCAGCCTCCAAGCTTTGTGATCGGCCGTGGTCGAAGTCCAACCTGACAATTCACCGGACCGAGAGACTTCATCCGGAGCTTGCTAGGATCCAATCGAAGGTGCAACAACTCTCGGATCGAAGCCAAACTTCTCCGAGCAAAGGTATGAGCTAATTCTTCATCCCGAGCTTCGGAGATTCTCCATTTCAAATGCTTTAATTTCAATGCATGATAACCATATAGATGTGTTCGTCTCTTCAAGACGAATCCATAGAGCATAAGAACATGAAAATCCATCGAGTATCGAGTGAGATATTAGGGATTTAGTGTGGACGGCTCTCGGGCGAGGACACTCGGGGACGATGAACGGATGCCGTCCATTTAATACACGCGCGGACGGACGGCCGGGATCGCGTCGGATCGGAAGACGGAGCGATACGGCGGGCCCCGGAGCGCCGACTCGGATGGCGGCGTCGAATGGGATCGCGACGCGCAGCGTTCGGAGATGCCGAGGATGACGCGGCGCCGCGTGGATAAATAGAAAATTAGGGATATTTTCTATTTATTTAATTCCATAAACTTCAAAAATTCATAACTTTGTGTAGGAAAATCAGAAAAATAAAATAAAAATACCCTCTTGCTCAGTGAACAGAGGAGAATAATGTGGAAAAGAAATCATTTAATTTCATCAAGTATTTTATTTTTTATAATTTATTTACTCTCTGCATACATTTAATTCTCCATGCATGTATACAATTCAACTATGGCATGAGACCATTGGGCTTTGAAGCCTCCGAATTTGGGAACATTCCCCGAATTTTCCAAAGTCGTAGGCCATCCCTATGAAGAGTTATTGATTTTTCAAATTCATGTCACCGTTTTCGAGTATTTTAATTCCAATAAATAGCATGTTGTGAAATAAATTCTAGAAAAATTTGGTGATGTTCCTTATGACCAGAGAACCCTAGGAAAAATAGGTTTTGAGTTAGTTCATTTTAGACAACCCTAATCTGGCTTAAACACTCAAAATAGGTCTCTAATTAATTAGAGCTAACCATACATCAAATTGACTTCAAATCAATTCTCCATTGACCTTTAGAATCAGAAGAATCCACCATAAAAATTTGAGGTCAATTGGACTTGGTTAGCCCTATTAATCGGGTCGATTAAGCCACTTAGTCATTTTAAACTTTAAAAATTCATAACTTTCAAAATATCTTTCAAAAATTCACCAAATTGGTTTTGGAGCCTCTCTGATATCAGGGGAATTTAAGAAAATTAAAATTTCAATTTTCTAAAAAAGTTGATTTTTAATATTATTTTAATATTTTTAATAATTAAAAAATAATAAAAATCACAAAAATAATAAAATTCACCAAAATGTCACATTTTGAATTTTAATCACTTAGGAACAAACCCCATATTTTTCTTAGGCCTATTTGGTGAGATATTAATTTTTAAAGCTCTAGGGTAATTTTAAAATTAAAAAATGTATTTTCTAGCATTTTCACTAAAATAATTATAATAAATCATAGAAAAATCAGAAAATTGCAAAATTTGCTTCTCTGATTTCCTTGATATCAGAGAGAATTTTGAAAAAACATAAAATTCATTTTTCAACATTTATTTTATTTTTAAATTAATTAACACTCCAGAACTTAAAATATTTATAATAAAAATAATATAATTCAAAAAATCACCAAAATTGGTCCAAGTGGTCCCCTGGTCATTAGGAATGTCCCCTAATTTTCTTAAGGACAGAAACCTTCCCTTGGTCATGTTATTAAATTTTCCTTGGAAATCTCTATTTTCTACCAAAAATAATTATATAAATAAATTAAATACAGAAAAATCACATTTTCTCCTCTCATGTCTTTATTGACATATGAGTGAAGTCACATAAAAATTTCAAGTTCATTTGAGTTCAATTTAGTGAGTTATGAAATTATTAAGCTTAAAGGGTAAAGTGGTAATTAAATTTTTTTTAATCCTTAATTAAAACTTTAAGTTTAATAAAAAAATTAACAAGTAAAATATTTGATCCTAATCTGATTTGGATGATTGAAATTTAATAATTGAAGGGTAGAAACCCATTAAGCAATTTAAAATGATTAAACTTTAATTAAATAATTGATTAAATTTGGAAGAATAATAAAATCGGAATTATTAAAATAGTGGATATTATTAGGAAGAGATTTATTCTTTAATTAAAAAATCCCTAAATTAATCATTTCATTAATGTTTAATTCCTAATTAAAATGATAATTCAAATTTAAAACATTAAAAGACTTAATCATTAAACTAAAATTAAATTATTGAACTCTTTTAAAATTTTAATTAAAATTAAAAATGAATAAAATTAAATTAAAAAAAATTAAATTAAATCAAATTAAATCAAATTAAAAATTAAATTAAAAATTAAATTAAATTAAAAATTAAATTAAATTAAATTAAATTAAATTAAAAATTAAATTAAATTAAATCAAATTAAATTAAAAAAAAATTAAATTAAATCAAATTAATTTAATGTAACATCAAATCAAACTAAATTGAATTAAATTAAATTAAATTAAATTAAATTAAATTAAGTTGAATTAAATAACATCACCTAAGACATAAAGAAATAAGCCTAAAATAACTTGAACACTATTCCAAATTTAAACCCTTCAATTGAAATTAAGCTTAAATCACAAACCATTTGAACACCAATTTACCCTCAAAAGCTTTAGTTATCATAACTCCTAAACGTAATATTAAATGAAATGTTACTTCACTTATAGGACATTCAAATATCCTAGTTCACTCGAGCAAGTTAACAAAACTTGAAAACCTCGGACGATCGATTCATTTACATAATTAAATTCATTTGGACTTAAAACAATCCTAGAAATATTGAAAAGATGTTTAAGATTCTTCTTAAGCACTTCCTCAATATGATAGGATATTTATAAGAACAATTGAACTTAATTGTTCTTTGATGAAGAAAATCGTCTTCAAACCAAAAACACAAGGAACCTAGACGTCATAGGAAATGACTAGCTATAGGATTAGGAATTTGGTAGAAAACCATAACCCTTACCTTAGCTTCTACCTAGGAACTTGCTTAAATGTTCTAATCGTGTTTTAAGTGCAGCTTGGAATGACGGGAAGACCCTCCGAGTACGCTTTTATTTTATCGCAATTTACTTTCCGCAATTTACTTTCTTGCAATTTATTTTATTGCAAATGCACTTTACTTTTCTTGCATGATAAAACAACCGTTGCATGAAAACCCACACCTTTAGGATAGTCCCTAAAACCGAAACCAAAACTAAGTTAAAAGTCATTGCAAGATAAAATTCACCGCCACAACATTTCAAAATATAAAGCAACTCAAAATTTAATCACAAACAGAACACAAAACTACAATTACAACTGAATTAAAACGTCCCGTTGGATGATCGGGAATACCTCGGATGATGTAACCTACGTGTTGCTAACGAGATTTCCCACGGTCTAAATGAAAGTGTGGAACTCATTCAATTGAGTTTAGCAAATTCATCCGGATCTAAGTGAATCCGATAAAAATAATGATGCCGAAGGATGGAACCGTGGGATCTTAACCAGTGTTGTTATAATCAACTTTAAGATTTGTTTTAATTAAAACACAAAGAACACTTGGAAATTAAGACTTCTCTAAACCAAAACACTTTTCTCATCCCCTGATTTACGATTTCTAAAACTAAACCTCTCGCAACAACAAGGAGCTCGGAGCATGGTGGGCAAGCACGGCCATCGTCGTCGACGAAAACTTGAATCTACTTCAACAAAACTTTCCTAGAATTAAACAACAAAGCCATAGGACTTCGAGGTAGTTTGCCTAGTGCAACATAAATCCTCAACTCTTCGTTAGGCATTTGCATTGCAAATTAAGCCCTAACCGGTCTTAGGATTCCGAGGTAGTCGTCCGATACGACATAAACCCTCATATCTTCCAGTGCTATTTGTATGATTTTATCATATAAATATAAGCCCTAATTAATTAAAATTGGCAAGATTAAAACATTAAATAAACATTAGGACTTTCCTAAATCCAAGCCAAACAATAGGATAGTCGGGAGATTATCGAAGTTCACTTCGAATCCGTAATTTCTCCTACTTTTCTTCCTTTGAATTCCCAAAATAAAATGTTCCAAACTTGATCCATTCCCTATCGAGATTCAAAAATTCAATCCTTTGAAAACTTAAACTTTGAAATTCTCGAGAGCAGAATTATTGATTATTATCGAGAGTTTTCTTAGGTGATTCCCGTGACTTAAGATGTAATTAACTATAGGGGCTTGCCCTTATAGGGAATTTTAAAGAACCCAGGTGATATAAACCCTGTTTAATGTTTTCATATTAGGCAGGGGAATTTGTCGGCTTATAAAATTGGTTCGCAGACCAAACGGATGTCACAAATCTTCTAGTTTATTTAACCGAGCCCCATCATCAAGCAGTGTGTCTATCCTTAGGGATAGATACACGGTTTGTGATGCGGTGCTCGTTTATATAAACTATTTGGGATGTGAGATCGGTTTGATTTCATATCTTAAAATCTTCAAATTTAAAATTATTTTCAAAATCAAATACTACTTTCTAAATTATATCTATATTTAAATTAAATTTAAAATTCGCCGACAATTTCTGTAGGCGATCCCCTTTTCCAAATAAAACACATAACCTAAAAATATGCCGACAACCCATCCGAGAAGAAAACGAGGCACATGAAAACAAAGTGGATTACAACGTGCTAGCCCATCTTAGGAAACTACCAGCCAAACTGAGCATCTACGACGCTCTCATCTTATCAAAAGAAATGAGAGAAGCTCGATCAAGGCCTTACTTGATCCAGAAATTGCTTAGCTTAAATGGCCGGAGAGTCCTTAGATGAGGTTTGCTCGTTAAAGGAACAACGAGGTGTTACCTTCACGGACAACGACCTATTACTCGGGACGACGGACCACAACCGACCATTGTACATTTCGGTTACAATCGAGAAGTTTACGCTCTCCGCAGTATTGGTGGATCCAGGAGCATCAATCAATATAATGAATCTTCGAACGCTAAGCATACTTGAAATTGATGCTCGCGAGCTCGAGGCGGACAAAATGTTATTAAGAGGATTCAACCGTAAAGGAGAAAGAGCCCTCGGCTCAATAACACTGCTAATGAAGACCGGTGACTTAGCAAAGACAACCGCGAAATTTCACATAATTGATTCGAAACGTCATTCAACGCTCTATCGGCCGGCCGTGGATACATGAAAACAGGATGGTACCATCATCTCTACATCAATGCATTAAATACTACGATGGAGGGGAACAGTGTATTAAAGGTGACTTACAACCGTTCTCCGTACATGAAATCGGAATCCATGAAGATGCAGCTTATTATGCACCTCCGAAGAAAACAGTTCTTCTCCGGAGATACTATAACAAATGAAGCAAAGGAAATTGGGACAACGAAGAACCCGAAGTTCTAGTCCAATCAGTCACTCACCACTCCCTTACGGCGAGATGGTGAAGGTTTCTCCACAACTCGCATCCGAGGACGAGGCCGGGGACGAGGTCGTGGCGAGACGTTAGGACGATCGGACGAGGAAACCGACCATCAATGTCAATCGGGAAGATAGTTCCGAAGAAGAAAAAGAAATCAAACAAGAAGCGGCGACAATAAGTCGAAAGAAGCCGCAATTCAAAATCCCTATCGAAGATGAAAGAAACGAAGAATATAAATCGATGTACGAGAAGATTAACCACTATGTACATACTATGACCCTGACCCCGATCCATTCTAATAAGATCGAGGGTATGGAGGTCAAAGAGGTACGTAGCGATGGTGCAAAGCCCATCAAATTCTACCGTGGTGCTCCTTCCTCCAAGACCGAAAATAATGTACAACTCGAAGATGCTACTTCATCGAATTAATGGAATTGCCTTTTGAGTGGTACTCTCCCCGTGTTCAAAATTTAATTCAGCGATGGTTTCTTACCTCGACAATGGACAAAAGGTCAATCACAACGTTTTGAAAAATTATGGAATAACTCCGGTCGTCCACCCAACTCAAAACATGGTCTCGGATTCGGCACGAGTAGGATCGACTGACGATACTCGAATTTTGCTTGGTTGTCACTCGCGAGTCTAATGAAAACCGCATGGAAACTACGAAGAGCTCGAAGATTTACAAATTGGAGATGCTCCACCGAGTTCGAAGAGGAGATTAAATCTACAATAGATGAGTTAACGGAAGTTAACTTAGGTACTAGATGAAGAACCTAGACCTACCTTTGTTAACTCCTTACTCAATAAAGAAGATTCTCGAAGAAATAATTAAGTTATTAATGGAATTTAAAGACTCGTTTTGCTTGGAGCTACGATGAGATGCCGAGTTTAGCTCCGGAGGTCGCAATCCATAAGCTGGGGTGGATCCCGCTTCGTTCCAGTCGACAAGGTCCCGAAGAATGCGTCTAGAAATCGAACAACAAGTCATACCGAAGTTAAAAAGCTAATAGACGCTAAATTTGTCCGTGAAGAACAATACCCGACTTGGTTAGCCAACGTGGTACCGACGTGAAGAAGAATGGTCGATCGGAATTTGTGTGGATTTCGCAGATTTAAACAAGGCATGTCCAAAAGATGAATTCCTCTACCGATCCTGCATTAATGATCGACATTGCTTCAACGCATGAAATATTCTCATTCATGGATGGATCTTCGGGATACAATCGGATAAAAATGGCTCCAGAAGATGAAAAACTTACAAGCATTCGTAACGCCGATCGGGGTATATTGCTACACAGAGTGATGCCATTCGGATCGAAGAACGCAGGAGCAACCTACCGTAGAGCGATGACAAGAATTTTTGATGATCTCATCCACAATCAAGTCGAATGCTACGTGGATGATGTGGTCATCAAAAGCAAAGTAAAGGAAAACCACCGTATGATTTGAGAATTGTTTTCGAACGATTAAGGCAATTTAACCTTAAGATGAATCCTTAAAATGCGCCTTCGGCGTCACCTCCGGAAATTCTTAGGATTCGTTGTCCGACATCGTGGAATTGAAATCGACCCAAAAAGATTAAAGCCATCTTAGAAATGCCGCCTCCCGTAACCTTAAAACAACTACGATCTTTTCAAGTGAAGCCGGCATATCTTCGACGCTTTATCTCAAACTTGTCGTGTAGGTGTCGACCTTTCGGCATTAGTTAAAAAGGACGCCAAATTTATTTGGGAAGAGAAATGCCAGAGGGCCTTCGAGGACATTAAACAATACTTAATGATGCCTCCTGTCTTAGCAGCCTCAGTCTCGGGTAGACCGCTAATACTTTATACCGCGGCTTTAGACGACTCTCTCGGAGCCCCGTTAGTCCAGTGTCAATGATGAGGGTAAAGAAAATGCTCTTTATTACTTAAGCCGTCGTTTACTGCCGACGGAAATAAGGTATCCCGCAATTGAAAAGCATTGTTTGGCCCTGATCTTCGCTGCTCAAAAGCTCAGGCATTACATGCTTTCTCATAAGGTCAACAGTTTAAACATGCAATTTTCAAATAGTGGTTTTTAATAGTGTTCTAAATTTTCTAACAAATTTGGAATTAATTTATACTCTATTAAAAATTTAAACACTAAACACACATTTAACACTTTTACTACTACACATATCACAAATTACAACATAAAACATTATTTTATCACAAAACATCTGAATGTGCATAAAAAGAAATAGTCCAACTATGCTCTATACAATATCAGAGTTCATATCATAAATACATCACACAACAATTAAACATAACATCAGATATAAAAACATTAAAATAAAAACATAACTACACATAAGAAATCACAGAACAAAACAAACTAAACACAACAACTCTAATCATCATCCTCATCATCATCTTCTTCATCACAATCTCTGGATGGCACATATGGTATATAAAACGGATGAGGGGGCATCTCAGCACTATGATCACCTCTAATCACTTTATCCTTGTACTGCTGATAATTCTCCTCATATTCATCATGCTTAACAATATACCTTTCAATTTTTTCAATCTTACCATCCATATCTCTAACATGCTCTCTAGTAAGACTCACTTTCTTCAAAATCTTCTTTAATAGTCCAGTCTGTGAATCACTAGATGATGATGCTCTAAAAGAAGTGGCGCAAGAAGTAGAAGCAGTAGAAGCAGAAGAAGAAGCAGTTGAAGTTCTAAATCCTTCTCTCCAACCAAACTCTGAATGTACAGTGTAAGCACCAATGTTTACATTGGTACTAGGTCTCAATGCCTGAAGAACTTCTTCCCATGTTTCAAACTTAACACCAGATCGTTCACAAATCAAATGAATTAAAGATGGAAATCCCATAACTGAAGTAGTAGATATCTGGCACAGTTCAGCACATAATAAAAAATAATAGCCCCTACATCAATAGGCTTTCCCAACTGAATACAATGATTCGAATCGCTTCTCTCTTGTAACTTCACTAGTATGACTTGAATGCAACAGTTTAGATGAGATAAAGTAATGTCATGCCATCAAAATGACATTCAACTTAGAGGCCTGAAAATTTACTCTTCTTTCATTTGTTATCTTCCATAAACCTCTTCCATCAGTCAGAAATGATATGATTGTTTTCGTCATTCTTTTTCTCTTTTTTATTTTAAAAGGAGTCGCCAGCTTGTCAATCGTCGTATACTTCCCCTATTCGAGCAAATCTCCCTCCCGAATCGAATAAGTGATTCGAAGAGGAGAGGAACCGAATAAGAAGGGACATACGACAAAAAACGACAAAACAAGAGAAAAGAAAAACATGGAGAGTCTACGTTCGATAAAACCTCGCAAGGATAAGTCAAGCATGTCCTCCCAAACAAGATCGGGCGGAGGCACCTTGAACCAATATCCGCGAAAGAAGTATCTACGTAGACTACCCATAACCAGAGAGTCAAGTGTGTGTACCTGTTCTGGGGTCAAGAGCACTCCCAGAGGAACGTATTCCTACTGGTTAATTACATCTTGGGGGATACCCAAGAATACTCTCGATAAAAGAAGCTTCGCTTTATATTATCATAGACACAGGGTATAGGCGATCGAAGGGAGATTATTCCGTGTGGGAAAGTCTCGATGCTTCAAAGCTCTCGCTAAGCCATCGGGCGGAGAGTGAGTCTCTCACATCCTAAATGGGGTCGCGGCTCATCGGCATACTGAAAACCACGGAATAACCTAAATCATCTTGACGGGGGTATCCCAACACGTCAAAGCACGTCCGGGCCATAAGGGCAGAGGACAAATCGTCGTATCCCAAACGGGCGGCAGCTCATCGGCATCGGGCCGTCAACATGATATCAACGAAGTCAAGGAGCGAAATGGCTCAATAGGGGTAGTCAAAGGAAGGGAAGAGTAATCCTAAAGAGGTAGAGGTAGCCAAGTCGGGGTACCACGGACCCGTCATCCCAAGCAATAGGACCCTAAGTCTACCAGAACGTGAAGGTAGTCGACCCAACACGTCCTGAGATCCCCGGTCAGCAATCCATAGATCGTGACCTCCACGGGGGACCTCGGTAGCCCTAAGGTCAAAGGAAAAAGAAAACTCTATCCTATACTACAAGCTGGAGCTTCAAGAAATGGGTCTTATACCTGCCAAAATGGCGAGGATGCCACGAGAAGGAAAGAGTAAAGGAGGTTCAGCTACAAAGCTGCAAACACTCCAACAAGAGGACTTACATCCCGTCTGGGTCGGGAAGCCTCCTAACATCCTAAACGCACTAGGACAACCACCTATAAAAGTATGTCGGGCCGATCGAGTTGGAGAAGCACGGGGACTCCTCCTCGGGACATGCAAATATGAATGCAAGCTATCTCGTAGCGGTCCTTAAGTAATGTGGAGGCCCTACTAGTATGACTTGGGTGATAGCCATGCAATGCAACCCATTTAAAATCCAACCCAGAGGCCATGCAAGAAAGTAAAAGTGCATATTTTAAGATCTTGAATATTTTAATCCTAAAATTTATTTATCTTGAATATTTTATTAGGACTTTTTAAACATATAAAGTTTACAATTTTAGGGTCCTTAAAGAGCCTAAATGATATCGCGAAATCCCAGATCACATAAAGAAACAAGGAAAACACATGCAGGCATGCAAATATGCAATAAAGGTAAGAAAGAAAACACTCCATAATAAAATAAAAGAGGCCAAAATGCCGCTGGACCGGCAACATAATCCAGAAAAAGAAAAATGCGGCCGGACTCCGCATATACATGCCCGGTCCTAATTCTATACATCAATATGAAAATGCAGAATTAAGATACGGGGCACGAGCATCTGCTCCTAGTCCCCTCCACGTAGTTCCCGCGCAAAACGCCTCGGAACCCGCGCCCGTATCTTATTTCTGCTACAGGACTCTCCTAGACTCTAAAAGTACAAAGGAAAAAGAAAAGACTCAATCCCGCATGAAAACAAGTGTCAGCGGGAAAGCTCACATGCAAATAACGTATAATGAGCCATGCTTTATAAACGGGGGAGCTAATAAGACTCGCAAACAAAATTGTCAGAAATCATCACATGCTCCCCCCATAGCGGTACATGTGTGTGTGTATAAATAAGCATGGCTCCCTATAGAAAAGCGCCCTAACACACTACCATACATATGAAGCATGCAATCACATCATAGGCAAAGTGCAGAAGAAAGATACCTGGCTAGGGCAACCAATCCATCAAAGAACAATAGCCAGGCATCAAAAAGACTACCTAGCAACCTAAGTCCTAGCCTAGCACACCATCTAACGAAAGTGCACAAACCTAGTGCCTAAGTGCGGGGTAAGTCTTGGTATAGTATGACTTTGACAGGGTCGCCATACCGGCCCCATCCTGAAGATCCGAAGGATCTAAAGGGTGTCACGAAGAGGGGTGACACAAGTTAGATCCAATGGATCCTTAGCACAGTCATACTTGTGTCGATCCCGATGACTTGACTCGCATTGCTCATTGGGATCAACCCAACAAGCAATGCTCGTTAAGGCATCGCGACTGACACGGGGTCACTCTCCTAACGAGTAGAACAAGCCATCGAGGAATGGGTAAGCAAACAGTCATGCAAGAAGCCCACATTGTGATTGCTCGAATGAAGTACGAAGCAATCACAACGGCGCCCAAAGAGGCAAGCACACACATCATGCAAAATGCAAGGATGCTACATGCAAAGAGAATGCACCAAAGTGGTGAAGGTGGAGTATACCATAAAGGCAGTGACTCGAAAAGAGCGGGCATGCCGTAGTGGCAGCGGCCCAAAAGGATGGGTATGCCGAGGAGGCAGTGACCCGAAGGTGGGCATGCCGTAGCGGCAGCGGCCCGGAGGTGGGCATGCCGTAGCGGCAGCGGCCCGAGCAAATGAGTATGCCGAGGGGGCAGTGACTCGGAGGTGGAATAATTCTCACTAGGGAGAATCATAAAAGTGCGGTGCAAATGCAATTGCAAATGCAAATGCAAAAAAAAAAAAAACAGAATAAGGTGCAACATGCAACCAGACCAACATGCACATGCATATAAACATGCAATAAGATGCAGAAGCATACGAACATGTAATATGATCGGTCGACCGGACCGTGGTGGCTGGTCAGACCAAAGAAATGGGTGGATTAGTTCGGGGTAACCAATCCGACCCCGAAGGATGGTGATCGACTTGGGACAGTCGATCGAACCTAACTGAGGATCGGGGATCGGCCCAGGACAGCCGATCAACCCGAAGTGCTCATGCGAACATGAATACAATGCAACAAATGACCACATGCAAAAATGCAACAAGATGATCCATGCACATGCGATGAAGCGCAAACGGTCGACGACACGTCGAACTCGTCCTAACGACCTCACATAGGTACCTAGGGTTGAAGCACTTGGATTTGCGGCATCGCCGCCTCCAGTTTTGGCGTGGCTATGTAGAGGGTTTCCCGCTCCGATTTTTCGTAGGGGAAACTCTCCACCGTTCGTAGGGCGGACTAGCTACAAAGCTTTTTCCGCTCTACGAACACCCCGATCTTATAGGACGGACTAGCTACAAAGCTTTCCCCGTCCTCTAAGATCGAACTCAACTAATCCCTCCAAGGGAGATTAGAAGCGCCAAAACCGTGGGAAATTGGGATTCCAACCCAGCAGGACTAAAGCCTAAAGCTTACAACAGGAAATCGCTCGGCTATGAATAGGACTGGCCAACGCATAGGATTCCTAACCTACGAATCACTCTAGGTAAATCAACGATCCATCACATAGGCACATCGACACGCCAACTCATGCTGGCGCACGCACCCCGTGTGGGCGATCGAACCCACACGCCTAGACCGGACTAAACCTAGGGTCGGCTAAGGGACAGATAAATCTCACCACCGTGATGGTTGAAGACGCGTTCTCTTTATGCTGAAGGAGAGCCCACGTTCCCGGCGAACCGCCGGCGTTCGGTCCACGTGCCAACACGCCTCGCAATATGTACCTCGTCGAGCATGCAGGGAACGAAAAAAAGGACTCAATGAGGGCAAGAGACACACCTCGCAACAAAACCACGCAAACAATGGAGGAATACGTGAGGTATGCAAAGTATCAAAATAAATAAATTCGAGCATAATAAAATGCATCGAAATATATACCTTAGCGGGAGGGGTCTCCCGACGACGGCGAAAGAGGGGAAACCACGAGATAAAAGACGCTCGCACCTCCTCGAATAGCGACGACGTTCGCTGTCCCGTGACGTCGAGGTGCTCCGGCGAAGTATCCGGTCGCCGGGAAGGTACGACGGTGACGCGTAGAGACTAGCTCGTCGACGGCGCACACCAAGAGCGAAGAAAATACGGAGGAGAGCTCAGAATTTGACGCTCTTCTCGCTGATTTTTCTCCGGCGTAAATGCGATGTCGGCGAGGCGAAAAGCCGGCGAGGAAGAGGTGGTGGCAGGACGGAGAGCTCGGGCCAAGAAAATATCGTGCGAGGAGGCCGGAGGGGGCGCGCTCGCTGGTGGCTGGAGGCGTCTCCGACGAGGCAGAGGATTCGACGGCTTCGTCCACCGGCGAGAGGGAGGTAGTGCGTGCGGCTAGCCGAGAAGGAGGAAAGGAGGCGCGGGTTCTGCAGGCGGCTGGAGGAGATGCCGCCCGGAGAAGGACGTCGGCACCTGAGGAGTCGCCGGTGAGGAGGAAGGATCCCGCGAGGTTCGCCGGCGAGGAGAGGAGGCGGGGCGAGCGCGAGGTCGGCCAGGGTTCGCGAACGGGGGCTGCGGCTGGGTCGCGTGCGAGAGATCGGGAGAGAGGGGAGGGTTTAGCGTAGGTTTTATAATATAATATAATAATAATATTATTATAATAATAATGATAATAATAATAATATTATTATAATTATCCTCCGCGTTCTTTTAGCACGTACACGTCCTCGCAGCGAAGTAAATGTCCTTCTTGGCTAAAATCGACGTTCCGGACGCACTGGCGCAGTCCGTTTCGTCATCCGGGGTCGTTTGGGGCCGCTCGGGCCACTTTTTGAGCAAATGGGCCAAAAAAGAATAATTCGCATATTTTAAGCCGGCCCGCCATGTCGTAGCAAAATGAACGTCCTTCGTAGGTAAAATCGACGTTCCGGACACAATCGTGTGATCCGTTTCGTCGTTCGGAGTCGTTCGAGTGACTCTCTGACGATCGGGCTAAAAACGATAATTTGCACAATTTTTACCCCGCCCGCAAAGCCGCTCCAAAATAAACGTCCTCCCTAGGTAATATCGATGTCCCGGACACACTCGCGTGGTCCGTTTCGTCGTTCGAGGTCATATGAACAAGCTCGCAGGTGGATGGGCCAAGTTGAGCTAATTTCCCTTGCGATGCGTCGAGTAACACCTGTCGTCCCTGATATGCTCGAATGGACATCCCATGCATGTGATATATAAAATAATAATAATAATAAAAATGATGCCAACAATGATCTCATCTAATTCTCCTTCAGTAGGATGATAATTAGCATAAAAACAAAAACAACACTGGAGGCAAGTGGTAAAAGACATTGATTACCGCAGGTGAAAAATGTACTTGTTCACCTCTAACCATCACCAAATTTTCTTCTGCTATAGGCAAGTTTGCATAAAACTCTCTAACCATAAAAACAATAGCGACAAAGGAGAAGTAACAGTAATTCTCTCAATTTCTTCTAGTAATCATTTCTTCAATAACTTCTCCTGGCTTACTAAACACTCGTTCCGAAATCAATTTACGTGACGACAGTGCATCGACATATCGATCCTCAGCTCTTGTACTAACAAATTTGTTGGAATCAAATTTCACTTTATCTTTCGAGTGCTTTGACTTTGGAGCCATCTCTAAAAAAATCACAAAAATTCACCATAAGTTCCAAAATTAAACTAAACTTGCTAATTTAATTTCCAAAGGTAATTTCCACTAAATTCAAGCAATTTTTCACGCTTTTCCTCAAATTTCACCATAAATAATGATCTTAAAATTTTTCAATAATTTACCCAAAATATATGATGAAAATAAAAATTTTTTACTTAGGAGTAGTGCTCATACCTCAAGGAATTCAAATCTGACAAATCTCGTTGAAATCGGCTCTTAATTGATCCAACTTAAGAATGCCCTAAATGCTATTTCACGACTTCGAGAGGTTGAGAGTGATGAGAGGTGTTAAAAATGTCAATTTTTTGGTTTTTAACTGCAAAAAACCAGTTTTTGCGAACCGGCGCTTAAACACAAAATCTGGCGCTTAAGCGCCTAAGTTTTGGCGCTTACCCGCCAGTACCCTTATTTTCATAATTAATTTAAAAATGTACTAAACCCCTTGGTTAATCACCCTAAATCACTTCAAATAATAATTTCTCCCTTCTAAAATTTTTTAATTCTCCAAAGAAAGTTAAAAATTTCCATCAATTCCAAACAAATCACACAAACACAAACTTTCATTAAAACAATCACACTTAATACAAACTAAAATTTCTATCCAAACATTTTGGATGAAATTTCCCAATACACAGTAATTCAAATATATCAAAACAAAGATAAATTTACATCATCAAGATGTAACAAACACACTTAAAAGTTCAATAAAATACAAACATATAACACTAGATACTAAACACTTATCACATAAAACCACAACACTAGACTATAGTCAAATTAATTCCAATCTCCATTAGGTTGAATGTATCCAGAACCACCATTAGTTCCATTTGAACTAACTGGAATATAGATCTGATAAAATGGTCGATGGTTGAAAAATCTGACATCTTCTTCTTCTAACCATTTGTTTTTCAGAAACATCGCCTTATCTGCTTTTTCCACATGACTTGTATGACTGAATTGCAGTTTAAGTTGCCATCCCATATGCACTAAATGAGTGTTAGTTTCATTTACCTTTGCTTCAATTGACTCTACGTTGGCTTCAATCTTCGCAATCCTTTCTGTAATACCTTGAATACTAACTGTTAGGAATCCGCTGTATAACTCTTGCACACTTTCACAAATAAATTTCTTCCTTTTGGCTTTCTCCTTCTTATATTCACTCTCCCAAGAAGACATTTTTGCACTCAAAACACTCTTCTTAAGACTCAGAAATGAAAATAGGGACTGGGGCAAGTGTTTCTCTTAATCCAGGGCCTTTTTATAGACATGGGAAGTGCTAAAACTGACCCTAGATGTTTTAAAACTCCAAAATAACTTCTAAAACCACTTCCCCATGATTTTGGCTTCTAGCCAACCAGGTGGCGCTTAGCTGCCAGTGCACATTTTTGCACAGGTCTGCCAAATGTCCAAAATTTTTATTCTAACTCTTTTAAATCATCCTTTAATGTCAAATAAACACCACTATAACTAATCTCTTTAAAATACTACCACATAATCATAAAATCAAACCGAACAAAGCACACAAAGCAAACATAAAGCAAAACACACCGATAACTATGAAGCAAAGCACACTGATAAATATGAAGCAAAGCACACCGATAAATATGGGTTGCCTCCCACAAAGCGCTTGGTTTAATGTCTTCAACATGATATGCCTAGAACTTATTCTGAGTTACCTAATATCAGATTCTCATCAGGTTTAAATTGATCGACTTAAAAATAAGATTTAAGTTTATGACCTTTAACTTTGAATATTTTTCCAGTCTTAGGATCTTGAATATCCACAGCTCCATAAGAATAAACTTTTATCACAATAAATGGACCCATCCATTTGGACTTAAGTTTTCCAGCAAAAATTTTCAACCTTGCATTATACAATAAAACTTTTTGTCCTGGCTCAAGATTTTTAGTAAGAATCTTCTGATCATGCCATAACTTCATTTTCTCTTTATAAATCTTAGCATTTTCATAAGATTCATTACTTATCTCTTTAAGCTCATTTAATTGCAATAATCTCTTCTCAGCAACATCCTCTAAATTATAATTGAACTCTTTTATAGCCCAATGTGCTTTATGCTCAATTTTAATAGGCAAATGATAAGCTTTTCCAAAAATTAACCTATATGGGGACATCCCTATAGGAGTTATGTAAGCAGTTCTATAAGCCCACAAAGCATAATCCAGTTTGATTAGCCAATCCTTTCTGTTTGGATTAACAATCTTTTCCAATATTCTTTTAATTTCACGATTGGTAATTCAACCATACCACTTGTCTGCGGATGATAAGCAGTAGCAATGCGATGATTAATATGATATTTCTTTACTGACTTCTCCATAATCACATTTCTAAAATGACTTCCCCTTCTGTTATGATTACTCTTAGTATTCTAAATCCGCAAAATATATTCTTTCTTAAAAACTTTGCAACACTTTGAGCATCACATTGAGGTAAAGCAACAGCTTCAATCCATTTGGATACATAGTCTGCTGCAATTAAGATATAGATCTTTCCGAAAGATGGTGTAAATGGTCCCATGAATTCTAATCCCTAAACATCAAATATTTCAACTTCTAACATATAATTGAGGGGCATCTTGTTTCTTTTAGAAATATTGCCTACACACTGACATCGATCACAATTTTTAATATATGCATTAACATCTTTAAAAATTGTAGGCCAATAAAATCCAGATTGTAAATTTCTATTAGCAGTTCTATCAACTCCAAAATGTCCCCCATAATTAGAATTATGACATTTTTGAATAATTTCATAAGTTTCTTCTAAAGGCACACATCTTCGAATGATCAGATCCTTTCATTGTTTATATAAAAATGGGTCATCCCAAAAATAAGTTTTAGCATTAGATAAAAACTTCTTCTTTCCTAGTATGTCAAACCATATGGTATAATATCACTTACAATAAAGTTTACAATGTCGGCATACCACGAATACGCCATTCATTAATAGTGAACAATTTTTCATCAGTAAAATGTTCATTAATTTCTTCAGTATCACTAAAAGATTTTTCAATTTCAAGCCTAGATAGATGATCAGTAATTTGATTACCAGCACCCTTCCTATCTACTAACTCAAAATCAATTTTTTTGTAAAAGAAGAATCCATCTAATCAATCTTGATTTTGCATCTTTCTTCTTCATTAAATATTTGATAGCAGAATGATCAGTATGCACTATACATTTAGTTGCAATTAAATATGATCAAAATTTATCAAAAGCAAATACTATAGCAAATAAGTCTTTCTCAGTAGTGGTATAGTTAATTTGAGCTTCATTAAGAGTTTTACTAGCATAGTAAATTACTTTAAAAATGCTATCATATTTTTGACCCAAAATAACACCAATAGCATAATCACTAGCATCACACATTAATTCAAAAGGTTTTTCCTAATTTGGTGAAATTATAATAGGTGCAGTGATTAATTTTTCTTCTAATGTCTCAAAAGCTTTTAGGCATTCTTTTCCAGTAAAAGGCTTAGGGGTTTTGAAATTTTTGAAAAGTCTTTAATGTAACACTTATAGAATCCAACATGTCCCAGAAAACTTCAAATTCCCATTAATTTGTTGGACAAGGTAAATTAGAGATAACTTGAATTTTTATAGGATCTACCTCTAAACCTTTTTCTAATATTTTATGTCCTAATACAATTCCTCCTGCTACCATAAATTGACATTTTTCTCAATTAAGGACCAAATTAGTTTCTTCACAACATTTTAGAACTTTAGATAAATGTTCTAAACATGATTCAAATGAACTTCCGAACACTAAAAAATCATCCATAAAAACTTCAATCCCTTTTTCAAATAAATCACAGAAAATAACCATCATACATCTCTAAAATGTAGTTGGGGCATTACATAAACCAAAAGACATTCTTCTGAAAGCAAACGTACCATAAAGACTGGTAAACATTGTTTTCTCTTGATCCTCAGAAACAATTTGAATTTGGTGGTACCCAGTATATCCACCCAGAAAATAAAATTTATTTATGCCTAGCCAGTCTATCCAACATCTGATCTAGAAATGAGAGTGGAAAATGATCTTTCATTGTAGAAAGATTTAATTTTCTATAATCAATGCATATCCTCCACCTCGTAACTTGTCTAGTTGGTATAATCTCATTCTTATTATTAACAGTCACAGTTACTCCTCCTTTCTTAGGAACACAGTGAATAAGACTCACCCATGCACTATCTGAAATAAGGTAGATAATCCCAGCATCCAACCACTTTAAAATTTCTTTCTTAATAACATCTTTCATAATAGGATTTAATCTCCTTTGAGGTTCAGTCCTAGGTTTACAATTATCTTCCATAAGGATTCTATGCATACAAATTGAAGGACCGATTCCTTTAAAACTTCAAACAAACTTCATCTGAAGGCTTTCTTGTACTTCTTTAAAACTTCAAACAAACTTTCTTCTTCTATTTTAATTAATTGAGAGGAAATTATCACTGGCAAAGTTGAGGACTCACCTAGAAAAATATACTTCAAATGATCAGGAAGCATTTTTAACTAAAGTTCAGGAGGTTTTTCAATTGATGGACCAAAAGATTCATCTTTTTCTGTCATGTCTAACAGTTCAAAATTTTCATGAACATAATTTAGATCTTCCTCATGAAAATCTTCAAGAATGATGTAACTCCTCTTCTTGCTCATGTTCCAATTCTTCTCTTTCAGATTTCTCTTCATAAGCTAATTTGAAATGACATTCACTCAAACTCTTGATAACATCCATCCTATAACATTCATCATCTTTACCTCTTACAGGAAATTTCATAAATTTTGAAATTTTGAATTTAACAGTCTGATCACTAACTCTCATTGTTAAGTACCCTTTTTGTACATCTATCATTGCTCTACCTATGGCTAGGAAAGGTCTTCCTAAAATTATGGGTATCTCTTTATCTTCCTCCATATCCAGCACAATGAAATCAACAAGAAAGATAAATTGATCAACTTTTACCAAAACATCTTCTATAACTCTTTTAGGATATGTGATCGAACGATCTGCTAATTGCAGAGTTACAATAGTTGGAGTTATTTCTCCTAATCCCAGTCTTTTAAATATTGATAGTGGCATAAGGTTAATGCTTGCACCCAAATTACATAAAGCTTTTCCATAAAATCTATCTCTGATTGTACATGCAATTATGAAACTATCAGGATCTTTAAGCTTTTCAGGAAGTTTCTTCTAAATTATTGCACTGCACTCCTCACTAAATGCAACTGTCTCATTATCTTCAAACTTTCTTTTTTTGTTAAAAATATCCTTCATAAGTTTCACAGAGCTTGGCATCTGTTCTAAGGCTTCAACATATGGAATGTTGATTTTTAGCTTCTTAAATATCTCTAAAAATTTTGAAAATTGCTTATCCAATTTTTGCTGACAAAGTCTTTGAGGAAATGGAGGTGGTGGTTTTTCCAAATCTTCTTTAAATGGAGAAATAGGTCTTTCCAAACCTTTCGGAGAGTCCTTTTTTGGTTCTTCAATCTCCTTTTTCTCTACTTCAATTTCTTTTTGAACTCTACCTTCCAACTCTCTTCTACTTCTCAGTTGAATTGCTTTTACATGCTCTTTATTCTTATCTCTTGGATTTGCTTCAGTATTACTTAGAAACATACCTTGGGATCTATTACTTAATGTATTAGCAATCTATCCCAATTGATTTTCAATATTTCTTAATGTAGCTCCTTGACTTTGCAATTGATTTCTCATTTGTAACATCACTTCTTCAATAGACAACTTCTTCTACTTAAATTGTGAATCATTGTTATAACCTGGAGGATAGGTTGGTTTATAATTATTATTCCCTTGGTTGTTCCAATTCCCCAATGGGTTTACTTGGTTGTTCCCCCATTGTTGATTAATACCACCCTGATTATTGGTATTCCAATTAAATTTTGGATGATTCCTCCAACCTGGGTTGTAATAATTAGAATAAGGGTTATTAGGCTTACTTATAGCATTCAAAGTTTCTGGTGAAGTATGAGAATCAACCATTTGACTTAAGAAATTTTCTTCAATCATGACAATTGGCTAAGAAAAATTCATTCCAAATTAGTCTAGCTTTCTTGAAATTGCAGCAACTTAATTTGCTAACATTGCAAAAACATCATTTTCATGAATATTGACTTCCTTTTTAGGATTTAACCTTTCAGAAGACCATTGAAAATTATTAGTAGTCATTTCTTCTATCAAAGCATAAGCATCAGTAATCTGTTTAGAAATCAGTGATCCTCCTGCAGCAGCATCGATAATAGATCTAAGAGATCCAACTAGTCAATTATAAAATGTTTGAATTATTAACCAATCTGGTATCGAATGATGTGGACATTTTCTGAGGAGATCTTTAAATCATTCCCAAGCTTCATACATAGATTCACCTTCAAACTGACAAAAAGATGTGATATCATTTCTAAGCTTCACAGTCTTTGATGGTGGAAAATATTTAGCAAGAAATTTTTGTGTTAAATCACCCCAAGTTCGGATAGATTCAGGTGCTAACGAATTTAACCATATCTTAGCTTTATCCCTTAGTGAGAAAGGAAAAAACTCTAAGTCTAATAACATCATCCGAAACACCATCATATTTAAAAGTAGCACACAACTCTAGAAAGTTGGCAAGATGTAAATTAGGATCTTCAGTTAGTGCTCTCTCAAACTGATTATTAGACACCATTTGGATAATAACAGGTTTAAGCTCAAAGGAATTAGTAGCTACAGCAGGGTGTTGAATACTACCATGAATTTCATCCACTATAGGGTTAGCATATTCTCTCAAAGGTCTAAATTCTTGATGGATGTCAACATTTTGATTTTGATGATTTCCCATTTCTTGAACATTTTTATCTTTTTTTAAATTTTTAATTTTTTTGATTTTTCTGATTGTTCTTTCTAATTCAGAATCGTAAGGCACAAGTCCCTCAAACCCTGAACTTGTTAAATAAAATAAAACAAAACACACTAACAAAAATAAAGAAAAGTAAAAAATTTTAATTTCTCTTAATTTTCTTTAAATGAAATTTTAATTAATTTCCCCGGCAACGACGCCAAAAACTTGATGCCCAAATATTTATGCTTACGATTTAGATATGAAATTTATGATTTATAATATGACATTCTACGCAGGTATACGTATTGTTTATCAAGTAATATAAGACTTTCTGATTATGCCCCGAGATATCGAACCCACAGGGAAATGTGTAAAAATTTTAAAAAATAAGAAAAATAACTTTTTACTTTTTAATTTATTTTTGTAAGAATGTTTAAGGTTTTAATTTCGAAAAGTTGTTTTTGATATTTTTAATAAAAGGTTAAGCAGGAAATAAAATTATCATTACTCTAAACAGATATAAAATTATAAGAATCAAATATCTTTTTACTTCTTCAATGAATCAGTAATAATTATGGAATTTTATGTTGTGGTAGTATTTAAATGTATTGTGCCAAATATGAGCAATTATATTCTTTACCCTTACTTGGTTCTATAAAGAAAATTGGTTAATTTGAAATTTTGAAATTTTGTAGATGGGTTAGGCAGAGAAGATACCAGCTCTCACTCTAGAGTTCCCTCTATTCCCTCCACTTGAGGGCTAACATCTCATAACAAAATTCAAAATAACAAACCAAATTAGGGGGCTTTAGCTTGTCACTCTAAAGTCTTCTAATTTTACTCCCCAATAAAGCATATCTCCCTATATATTTGCATTTAATCATATGGACTATAATTCTCACCCATATAATTGCATGTGATTATTTCCAATTATTGTTTGAGACAATACCGTATTGGATCTTATATAATCTCACAACAATCTTACTTAAAAATGAAATGTAAAAACAAAAAGCGTATACATGATCGAGGATTTGAAAATCTAGGCAGAGTTGTAGAGCAGATGATTGCTGATCGAAAATGGGAAAAGTTTTGTTATTTTTCTACCGATGTTGTTGTTGACGTAGTCCGTGAGTTTTATGTAAACTTGCAGTGGACTGAAGAAGAATATGTGTTGGTTTAAGGATAAATGGTATAATTCACTCCTGCACGAATCAATGCTTTCTAGCAGTTGAGAGATAATCCACTCTATGAGTACAAATCTTTCAGTACGGTGGATGCGACCTTAAATGAGGTAATCACTTTTCTTACTCATGAAAATTGGGAGTGGAAAACAAAGTAAATGCAAAATATAAATTTTCTTGCTTCCACTCTAAATGTAGCATTTAAAGCCTGACATTACTTTATTTCTGTAAAACTACTACCTATTTATCATCATAGAGAAGTTTCAAGAGATAGAACTATTCTGAATTTTTGTAACCAAAACATGAGAATAATTGACATTGGTAAAGTTATTCATAATAGTATTCAAACTATAGCTAAAGGGGAAATTACTGGAGGATTAGGACATCCTGCCCTAATTTACACATTATGTGTATGATGCCCGAATATTTATGCTTATGATTTAGATATGAAATTTGTGATTTATAATATGACATTCTACGCAAGTATACGTATCATTTATCAAGTAATATATAACTTTCTGATTAAGCCCCGAGATATCGAACCCATAGGGAAATGTGTAAAAATTTAAAGAAATAAGAAAAATAATTTTTTACTTTTTTAATTGATTTTTGTAAGTATGTTTTAAGGTTTTAATTTCGTAAAGTTGTTTTTTATATTTTTAATAAAAAGCTAAGTAGGAAATAAAATTATCAATACTATAAACACAATATAAAAATTATAAGAATCAAATATCTTTTTCCTTCTTCAATGAATCAGTAATAATTATGGAATTTTATGTTGTGGAAGTATTTAAATGTATTGTGCCAAATAGGAGCAATTATACTCTTTACCCTTACTTAGTTTTATAAAGAAAATTGGTTAATTTGAAATTTTGAATTTTTGTAGATGGGTTGGCAGGGAAGATACCAACTCTCACTCTAGAGTTCCCTCTATTCCCTCCACCTTGGGGTTACATCTCGTAACAAAATTTAAAATAACAAACCAAATTAGGGGGCTTTAGCCTGTCACTCTAAAGTCCTCTAATTTTACTCCCCAATAAAGCATATCTCCCTATATATTTGTATTCAATCATATAAACTACAATTCTCACCCATATAATTGCATGTGATTCTTTTCAATTGTTGTTTGAGACAATACCGCATTGGATCTTACATAATCTCACAACAAATATTAACATCTTAATTGGCCAAATCAAGAAGTAAATTAAGTTCAAGGAATTAAATCATCACAATTTATTCCAGCATTAAAAACTTATATTTTCTATAACATATTTCCTTAATTTAATTACTTCATCATCTCGTAAAGAAAAAGATAAACTAAACTACTCAGATTTCATGAAGAAAACACAAATAAAACTTGATATGAAAGCATAAACCATAATGAAAACACAACAATCTTACTTAAAAACGAAATGTAAAAACAAAAATAATAACTTATCTGAAAATCCTCTCCACGAGGCTCTGAAAGTTTCTTTGGAATTTTGTTTTCTACAATACAACTCTACAGAGATTGGCACCCAACTCTGGTGACTCTAATAAAGACTTTAAACTTCAATAAAAACAAGATATAAGGATAAAAGAAAATTGGTGAGAAGAAGGTTTCACACCAACGCTTTTTCCTTTCTTACTCTCTACTCTCTACTATAGAAAAGAAGAACTCTAAAACTTAACACACTCTAATAACTCTCCAAAAACACACATAGAATAATAACCCTTTCAACACTTCATTTTTATAATTTTTCAAAAGGTGCCTTGGTGTCTCTTCAAATCATGTCCAGATTCAATGTATTCACCAAAAGATGCATCCCTTCAATCAAATTTGCAGCCCAAAGGAAGTTAAAGAAGTCACCACCAAAAGTTGTTTCAAACACCCATTGCAAATGACGCCAAAATTCATTTAAATTCGACTTTTAACTGTAGCGATTAAGTGTCAGCACTTTGACGCTTAGGCGCCAGAGGCCAAATTTCTCAAACTTCATAATTTTGCTCCAAATTTGGTCCTTTTTTGCTCCTTTCATCATAATTAATTATTTTCATCATACCTGCAAGAAAAACACAAAATACCTTCCATTAAAGTGCAATATCATCAAAAATAGGTATAAAAATGTGCATAAAAACACTATATATTTTAGGTGTATCAGTGTACAATCAGTAGTTAAGGTTGATAGTAACGAAGAGTTGGCTTGTCCTTTAAAGCCTATTAGTAATGCCAACATTCACACTTATGAATCTCATGTAGGATGGAGATCTGGAAGTAAGAGTAGTGAGATTCCCTCTACTAGTCATGACGTACCTTATACCTCTGTAACTCCTATTTCTGAAGTTATGGAGTGGCTGATGATACAACAAAGTGATATTACGAGGCTTCATAGCAGAATCGATGGATTGGAAGTAAGAAATAACATTAGTGATGATTATCAAAAGAGAAGAGTGGAATATGATATAACTTATCATGATGCTCAGATGAGATTTATGAGGGAAAAAGCTAGTGTGATATTTCTTCCTCGCCCCCATTATATTACATACCAGCATGAGGAGGAAGAAGGAGGAGAAGAAGAAAGAGAGGATGATTGCTAGTGTAGTATTCTTTATGTTTGTTATTGTTGTGTAGATTTTTGTGTTTGTTATTTGCTTTTGTGTAGCAGATGTTGTAGTAATTCTACTCTTTTAATTTAATTAAGTTGTATGGAAACTTATGTTGGTTTGTTATTCAGTCGTATTAAAATTGTAATGGATGTTGTATTAAGTGTTTAAGGTCGTGTTTTAAATTTTACCTTGCAAATCTCTGATATATATGCGAACAATGCTTCTTTAACTTTTTAATTAATACCTGCATGTTTCAGAAGAATCAAAAGTCCAGGACAAAAAGGTTAGTTTGCTTTTGTTTTTCTCTCTCTTTTATTAATTTGATATGCATTGAAAAAACTTTAGTTTGGGGGAGGAAAAATTAAATTTTATTTTCTCAATTAAAATATATTTTCAAAATTATTTTAACATGACTTAAAGTAGTTGAGCTTAACTTTAGATAACTAAAATTTTGATTTCATTTAAATATCATAGTAGATTTCAATGAAAGTTTTTAGTTATGAAGGTTAACTTTATAGGGCTAAGATATTTAGTACAAGAGGATTAAACTATAGTTGACTATTTAAAGTAAGGAAAATTGTATTTTTGAAATGTTAAGAGTCTTAGAGTTTATGTGAAGAGATAAGATTGTGACTCTATGATGAATCATTTAAAAGCTAATATATATCTATAAATTAAAGATATGTTTCAAGTTCCAACTTTAGGGAGAGGAGAGTGAAGTTTAAAATTATTAAAGGCTATCCAGATATAGTAATCCTCATAAGAAAAGAAAAAGAGAAAAAGAAAAAGAAAAGAAAAAGAAAAAAAGAGGATTGGAAAGCAATCACAAAAAGAAAAGAGAAAAGAAAGAAAAAGAAATTATATGTGAGGAGAAGCTTGAGGAGATGCCTAATAAAAAATTGGCTTCACTTGAATCAACTTAAGGGAAGAGCTTAACTACATTTCTAAATTTATATTTAAGTATTAGCATCCTTACTAATAGAGTTCTCATGACTTATTTTTCATATGATCCATCAAAGCACCCTTAATGGGACAAATTATGGTTATTCTTAAAATGAATAAGAGACTATAACTCTTAGAATTGATTAAAATAAACATATTCCTGATGGGACGATTATCTAGTTTGGATAAGAGTGAGCTACCCGATGGGGAGATTATCTAGTTCGGACGGGGATTTAATAATACTGAAGTCAAATTTGGTAACGTCACCATCGTCGTGGTAAAGTCTGGAACAGACAGACCGTTGAACCTATTGTAGAATGTAACCTGAGGTCTGCTGAAGAATTCCCCCCTTTTAAGAGGGTAATTGTAAAAGAACTTTGTTGCCAAAGTAAATTTTACCACCAGGACTATTAGGACTACTCCCATGACTGTTGCTGCTAACACTACAGGTTTTACTGTAGCTACGCCCGCTTTACTCCCAAATCAATAAAAGGAAAAGGCGTTCAGGTGGCTGATGAACCTGTTGCTGATAGGGGTCTTGCTTTTGCCCCGGCCTCCTCTATTTTCAAGATTGGGTCTAGTACAAGGTCTGCGCCTTAACTCGAATGCTGAGGAGAAGCAAAAACCAAAAGATAACTAAAATCAAGTAGATTAAGGCTACTAAAACCACTGACCCTAGAGAGACTTCAAAAGAGGAGGCTAGACTACCTGAGGCCTCACCTTTTTGGGAGGGATTAGGTTTCATCCCTTGTACACTGCCCTTGATGAAGAGAATGTTTTGAAATTTTTTTCACACTACCTCGATCTTTCCACTATAATGGCCGAGAAAAGGACAACAATAAGCATACGTCACCGACCTGAGTACAATTAATATTTGAAAGGTTAGCAAAGAAGGAAAACTACTATGTTGTGGAAATCCCAAAAAGGATGGAGGGTAATGTATCACACCAAATGAAGATCCAGATCCTGAAGAAAGACGAGTTCGTCACACGACCCATTAGTGGGGTTGTGAGGAAGGGAGAAGGTTTACCCTGGTAAACTTCTCCTAAATTTCGTTTAAATAATCACCACGCTGCAGTCACTCCTACTGTTGTTGCTCCGTCGTTGCCTAGGATCCCTACTAAAGAATGTTTGGGAGGCCTTATTCCTGCAATTACTACTACTACTATAGCTATCTCTTCCCCAAAGCCTATTAGGCGAGCGTCGATCAAGACCCGTCTCAAACCTCGAAAGATGAGTGTATCACTTATTAGTAGGTTTAACTATTAAAACAGAGAAGTTCATGGCTCTATTTTGGTCTTCATAAGTCATGACTGATAATACCCACTATCTAATTAATCTAGGTTCTTAATTTCCCATAGAGGCAAGCCACTATATTTAATTACATCTTAGGAAACCGCAGTCACATAAAAAAACTCTTGATTAAGATTAATTATTTTTTCTTTAAGAATTCAAAGTTTAGTTTTCACGATTGTTTATGAGAAATTCAAATGAGAAATACTTAATGTGGAACAGTTATCTTCGTAATCAAAAGGAGCGAAAAGGTAGGGAACGTCACAATTCTGAGGCGGACCTCAGTGACTTCTTAAACTATCCAACTGTTTGGCTACACATTTTTAGAGACGATGCTGTTTAAATGTTCACTCTTGTCAATTTAATATTTATGGCTTACACTTGCATAATACCAAATCATACAAATAGTCTAGGAAGATAGGAGGGCTTAAGTTGTACCGAATAACAACCTCAACACCTAAAGGGAGTTAGAACTTTTGGTACACAACATGGTTGTGCATGAGCCTTATAATAATGTGAGGATTTACATCGTGCTAGACGAAATACCTCGAACTCTTATGGTTTATGTTATTTAAAGCTAAAGAACGATTTAGCTGGAGTAGATCCGCTTCATGTTTTGTTTTGTTTTGTTGTCTGAAGCTGTCTTCTGTCTGCTTGCTTTCTAATCGTGCTGCCCACGAAGTTTGCTCCAAGCTCCGCAACGTAGTGACTTCAAATTTAAGGTTTTATGTGTGAACATGAAAATTAGGTCGGTGGCCTGCCGTAGCCTCCTAAACTGGTGTCCTACTATTCTCTATCCTAAAGGATTTGCAGGTCATGAAAGTAAATCCTGCATGAGTAAATAGCAGTAAAAGAAGAATGCAGTAAAATGGAGTAAAAATAATATGAACATGCACACCTGGGATTTCTGCCGCTGCTACAAAACGGTTAGTATTATAGTTAAAGCATTCCAATATCATAAAAAATTAACAAGCATGAAGGGCATGAACACACATGTAAATAAAAGCTCTTGTAACACATATATGAGAGATCAGAGCGGACCATAAGTATTCAGGTTTGGGGTAACTCTGAGAGCAAGAGAAACTCTTTACCCAAATGTTGGAGGATAGTAATGCTAATCCTATACCCTCGCGTGAGGTCCTCGAGTTCAAGAGGTACAATACTATCATCACACATATTTACATGCCTTTATCATCGTCATTTTTTAACCTAAAGCTATCCAACTTATAGCCCTACTCAATGATCCATATATCACAACACGACACATATTTCCACTTATATTTGCATATAATTAGTATTTTGATAAAAATATAATACTGAAATATTGAGTGAGTAATAAAAAAAAGAACCACAAAGGCATTCAAACATCTTCCAAAATGGTATAATATTCTACTTGAAAATGAACACTCGAATCCTTTATAAACGCACTGAATATATAGCCCAAAAGTCGGCATTTAAACCTTGTTGCAAGAAATTGATATATAACCTAGAATCAACATTTAAATACACTTCCAAATAGCAGTTATTCATGCCTAAAAACTACATTTAATTCTGTCCTAAAATAACAAACAAATCAGCCCAAAGGAGGCATTCGAATTTCCCCAAACAACACATATTCAAGGATAAAATCTGCACTTATCAAAACTTAGAAAATAACATTTTCAACCCTCATAAATAGTACATATTCATGCCCAACAATTGTATGTGGATCATCTCCAAAACAGTAAGGAAGCTAAGCAAAACATTAGGGAGGCAGAGCAAAATAGGAGGGCACCAAAACCTTCAATTTTTTTTTTGAATAAAATATCAAAACTTTCAAATTCTTGCAAATAACACCATTAAAGTTCTCAAATTTTTTAAAGACTAAAGCATCCAAAACTCTTCAACTTTGCAAATAAAATGTTGAAGCCTTCTTAAATTTTCATAAATGCTTGAGCAAACCTTCAAATTTTAACAAGTGGGACAAGATAAAACATTAAGCATTTCAGATTTCTATAAGTGAAGTATCAAAATATTCGTAACCTTTGCAAATAACATATAAAAAAGCTTTCATGTTATATATATATATATATATATATATATATATATATATATATATATATATATATATATTCAAGGCATTAAAGTATTTGTTCCAATGATAAGTGTAAAGATAACGATGATTTTCAAAACTTCACAAAATGATACTTTCAAGGTTTTGAACTGTTCAAACCCAAGCCATTACACTTTACATTTCTCAAAATGAAGCTTTCAGCTTTTCCAAAAACTCAAAACAGAGCCTTAACGATTTTGTTCTTTTCCTAAGATGAGACTTTCAAATCTTTGAATTACATAAACCAAAACCATAGAAATTTCAAAATTTTGAAATGAAGTTTTTTAGATTTTTCAAATATCCATAAAAAGAAGCCATTATGAGATCAAGTAACTCATAGAAGCCCTCTAGACCAAGCATGGAGAGCAAAAAAATTGCAAGAGATCATTAACAAATTCAATGGTGAAGCTAAGGAATCATGCTAGTGAAATAAAGGGCTATTAAGGAGAGAAGAGATGAAATTCAATCCAAAAAAGCTCAAGAACCTTCAATCCAAAAAAGGAGGGAAAACTAAGCATAAGAACCTTCAATCCAAAAAAGATCCAAGAAGAACAAATTGAAATGCATACAGTTAGTGAAACTTAACAAAATTTCAACAACCTCTAACCCACTCCTTCCAAGGGATTTTATAACTGAGCAAGAAGGAAGGAAAAGCAAAAGAAACCCAGATAGAGCTCAAGAGGAGAAATAGGGTTATTTTGATGAGCAAAAATTTTTGGAAAAAGGAGATCACCTTGCCCATTGAATGTTTTGGAAAAACAGGCTTAAAGTTTGAATTATACTGAAACAGGAAGCTAGTTGTCCCAAGGAATGGAGTAGACGCAGGCTTCAGGAAGAAGGGATTTCAGACAGAGCGTGAAGGGCTAGAGGTCAACCATACTGTGTCTTATGTTCAAATATTAAATTAAAATAGGAAATGATTTCAGTTAATTCACTCAGGTGTTATTGGATGTATTATTTAGATTGTATTGAAGGGTTATCACAGTTCCACTACAAGTGATGTTATTGGCAGTGTTATGTAGGTTGTATTGCGGTGTTACTTTGGTTCCATGACAAGTGGTATTATTAGTTGTGTTATTATGGTAGTATTGCGGTGTTATTGACACATAATTGAAACAATCAGTCTTATTGACACCCGAAATTGAAAAAAATTGGTGTTATTACGTGTGATTTGCACAACAAAGAGTGTTATTGCGCGTTGTTGTGAAGGCGGTATTATTGTGGGTGTATTGCGGTAGTATTGTTGTGTTATTGCGGAATTTTGCCACAGTTTTGTGGTGTTATTGTGGGGATTTGCTGCAATTTGGTATGTGGTGTTATTGTGGAATTGAAGTGGTGTTATTATGGTAGTATTGTAGTATTAATGGCTCGGATTTAGCCCAAATCGAGCCTAAACCTAACCTAAATCCCTTTTCCATGTCAATTCAATTTGTAGAGACATGAATCTAGATAATTGATAGTTTAGTGCACTTTTAGGGATTGTCATGAAGGAAATTGGAGTATGAATTTGGCAACTTTTGGATTTAAGTGAAATTTGATGTGAATTTGACAAATTTGGCAATAAGGCTTTAAACTTTGTGGGGTTGAATTTGATATTGGATTTTTTTTGTAGAATTTGATGTAAATTGGTGTGATTTTGAATCTGGAGTCCCGGTGGATTGCATTTGAAGTTTGGATTTAACATTGGATAATTTTGGATGATTTCATGTGAATTTTGGAAAGGGGGTGTGAAGTGTATGTGAAGTGGTGCCCAAACCACCCAAGGTGAAAATTTTGGAAAGGGGGTGTGAAGTGTATGTGAAGTGGTGCCACCCATGGTCAAAAAAGGGTGTTATTAAGGCCTTGTGATCCTATGAGAACTCATTTTTTGAGTCTTCAACCTGTTGGTCTCAATCAACTCAACCAAGCATTGAGGATTTAAGTGGCGCCACCCATGGTCAAAAAAGGGTGTTCTTAAGGCCTTGTGATCCTATGAGAACTCATTTTTTGAGTCTTCAACCTGTTGGTCTCAATCAACTCAACCAAGCATTGAGGATTTAAGATCACCCATGTGAGACTTCAAAAAAAGAGAAAATCGTTTGAATTTTAAAAGGGCTGGGTCTTATCGCTAGGCTTCTAGTTTAGTCAATAAGAAAGTTTTATGACTAGATCTTAAGTCCTAAAGAGAAGACTAGACCTCACAAAAATTGAGTTCTACACTTGTCACTTCTCATCTGATTTAAGTTGATTTTATTTTGTTTCAAACTAAATACGAGAAAATAAAACTAGTGCATTTAATTTAAACATAACCAAATACCACCAAAATATTTTAAATACACAATAATTAAATTACATTGCTTTCTTTTTTTAGCAAATCAAATATCACTAAAGTCATGATTCCCCTTAAAAAATACTGAGCCGTGGGTTATTCTAAGCTATTGTTTTTGCTAACTAATTAGAAGCTTGGTTTCACTAAGGCCATCTTAGATTGATTAGGTCAATTCTTAGCAAAATTAGTTGATTCTATTGTTTGAATAGTTGATCCGATTGAGGTTTGCTCTGGGGATACATGTCAAACACATGATCCATTAAGTTAAAAGGGATGAGATAAATCCAATAGAGTGTATAATTGAGCTTAATGTATTAAATATAATCCATGATGACCTATGATCCCTTAGATTCATGATAGGTCAAGCAAAAGTCATGTTCTAGCTTGCTATACTCAATAGGCCTACAAAAGCATATATATGTTAAACCCATGAGCTATTGCTTATATTTAATATTCTGATAATCAAAAATATAATTTATATTCAACTAATATTATTAAATAATGTTAATGTAGGTATAAAATAAAGTACTTTAAGAAGACGTTAAAAATTGTATACCAAGTGGTATAGATATTTTAAAGTGCATTTATGAATCAAGAAAGCTAAGTCGATACCTAATTAGCTCAAGTTTGCATGAATTAAATGAAGATCAAATGTTCAACATATAAAATTACTTCCTTCTTGAGTGTGGTGGATGCTAGGGGTGTAAACGAACCGAACACGAATGAATAGAGCTTGTGTTCGTGTTCGGTTCGTTTGAAATTTAGTTTGTTTGAAATAAGCTCGTGTTCAAAATTATTCTTGAAGTCACTATTCGTGTTCGTTTCTTTACGAACGATTCAAATACGAGCAGAACACGAGCTGTTCGCGAACGACGAGCCAGCTTGACTGCCCTAATATTAAAATATATTAATAATATATTATATTAATTATACAACTTATATTATATAAATATATAATATCTATATTAGTATATTACTAATATAGTATATTAAAATATTATTATTATTATTAATTTATTATTTATTCTAATTTATAAAATTTAATTTTTTAAAATATCATAAAATTTTTATATATATTTATTTTTAATTATTTTATATTTTGACCAATAGCAATTCGAACACAAACGAACGCATCACTGTTCGTGTTTGGTTTGTTTAACTAAACGAACGAAAAAAAAATGTTCGTGTTCGTCTCGTTTACTTATCGAACGAATCGAACACGAACTCCTTGATGAACCAAACACGAACTTTCTCGAACAACGAGCTTTTTTGACAGCCCTAGTGAATGCTAAGATGATTAGTACACATACATAATTTAAATTGAACATTACTTAAAGCACATTTTGAGCAAAACTAAGAATTTCAGAATTAATCATATTGTATGATTGGGCTCAAATTGTACGATAAACCATAAAAAAACTAATAATAATTAAAAAAAAAGAGAAGAAATAAACATATATATGGGAATTTTTTAGAATAAATAGAAAATTTTAGAATAAAATAGCAAATTACAAAAAAAAAAAAAACAAAAAATTTTACATGTGACATTTTAGCGCATAAGATTTTTTTTTAAAATTCAAAGAAGTTTTAAAAAAATACAATTGTTGGTGAGTGTTCCTGCTTTCTTTAAATGAGAGAGATTAATTCATGAAACATACATTTTTCTGCTGTTATTATATTTAAAAATACTAGAAGAATCTAAAAAAAAATTAAAGATATATATATATATATATAGACACACACATATAGACACACACGCGCATATACATATATATATATATATATACATACATACATATATATAGATATATATATATATATATGTATATATATAACAATGTCTTGTATCGCTCAAATATACACTTCTGATAAATTTTGTTGTTCCAGCAACCCTTAAAAAACAATAAATAATGATGTTTTAAATCTATTAATTGTAATTCAAAGAGTCATTTATCATTGACTAATCATTAATTGAAAGGTACAAATAACACTTCCAAATCGCCCCTAGCAAATTAGGTAATTTGGGTGTTCTCTTAGGGTAATAAAATAGGCATTTGATCAAGACAAAAAGTGTTCCTGCCTTGATTTGCAAGCCAACATGGCAGTTGACTCAAGATAATCAAAATATTTTAAAATCCATATGTTTAGGTGACTAGCTCTTATACAAGTTCTATCATGAAATTATCCTCTTTAGCTTATTTTGTATGTTGCTTAAGCTTACTTACAATAAAGAAATCCATTGTTTTTAATAATGCTGCCAAAGTCCAAATTATAAATTCTTAATGAGAATTACCATCACTACTATGAAGTACATCCTAAACTAAAGTTTGATCCTTTCAATCTCCAGTAGATTGAAAAGGGCAACTTACTATAATTTCTTACGCCTATAAGAAATATTAAAAAAATTTTAATGAAATAAGAATTCTTATTAGTGTAGACCCATTCTAACTTATCAAGCTCTCATAATAACCCAAACATAAGAAAAAGTTTATAATTAATTAGCTTCATATAACTCCTTTTCATCGACCATACATACCACTAAATTCTTTTATAATTACATATCACGCATCTAAACTATCATATTTACATTTATAATCCTCAAAACCTTGACATTATACAAAAATTGCCACCATAATTAACATTTTAAAAATGAAATACACACTCACACACAAATATTTACTTGCATACATAATCAAACTATAATATTGCACTCATCTCAAAGCAAGTACAAAGATTTTAGAGCTCACTTTTATCATATTTTGGTTAAGATATAAAATTCATTTCATTCTTTACATGGCTAGGAACAGGTCTTCATAAGAACCAACTAAAAAAGAAGAGCTATCTCTTCATCTGGGATCAATCTATTCTCTTCTTTATCAGCTTCCTTAATCTTTGCCCACAAGACAACATACAAGCCAACAAACATGAGGCCCATACCTATCAAGCTGCAATATTAATAAAATCAGATGAAATAAATTTAATTTTTCATGATTTTATTTCACTAACAATTCATAAATGCAAGCAATTAATTTTATAGGTAAAGAAGTTTTAAATGCATACCCCTTAATTCCTATGTATTTTACATATCTAACAACTAATTTCCAATTTTTTCAAATATGCCACCTTACAAATGTATGGAAGTGTGTATTTCACTGATAGATAGGAATTGAGTGGTATGTATGTGTAAATACCCCTATAAATAAATACCTTCCAAGGCTGATAAACTGCTTTAATATCAGTGCTGAAAGAATGGCTGCACAGAATGTTTGTGTTGGTTGGAAGACTGAAACAAAAACTGGTCCTTTCTTATGAATACACATTGTTACTATTAATGAGCTTAAGAATGTCACTGATCCTCCCTGCAACATAATACTTTATAAATCATTATTTAAAATATACTTCTAAGGAAATGGTTAATATATATATTACCGCTAACACAGCACTGATAAGGCCTTTGAGGCTGAGGCTAGTGACTCCGCTGGTTATATTTCCTTGCAAGATATACTGAAATATTAAAGAACAAAAAGAGCCTAATATGGCAGCTATAACAGACATGGAAATAGGAGCTGGAAATTCCTCCATTGTTGTAGCCTGCAAGTTCAAGTAATAATACTTTAAAATATATTTTGAGTTAGACGAACATATTTTAATAACTATATTTCATGCATGCATGCAAAGAGCACAGGCTATATAGATATATAGATTGTTAATTAGCTATATAAGTAGACAAAACTTGAGTTGTATGTATGTAATAGAATACACTAAAATTAGATTATAAACCAAAAAAATAAGTACAAAACTAACTAGGCTAGTTCACACCAATACATTGAAATGATTATGAATAATAATAATATGATTATTAATAATAGTAATTAAAAACTTGCCTGCAAAACCAAGACGCAAGATATAATAAAAACAGCTGCAAGCATATAGAGGCAACCCATCATCCACTCATTAGAGCTGGTATTAATGGACAAATCTTCTCTCAAAAATATTGATCTCAAATTTTTTGGTGGTGCGGGATTTACAGAATTTCCTTGCAAGAAGCTCATCGCCATAGCTCCACTTAAACACATCACAGTCCCCAATACCTTACATCTTGTATACTTGCACTTAATATCAAATTTCTCAATCCTGAAAAAAATAAATAAATATATCCTAATTAATATAAGAAATATAGTTAATTTAAAACTAGATGTATTTGTGGATTATAAATATAATTTAATTCATTATCTTTACCTTATGCAAGATGCAATGATAAAGATGAACCCTGGAACCAAGTTAGGCATGGCTGTGGCCACTGCTGGGGTTGTCTTCTTTACTCCCGTGAGCATCAATACTTGGTACAAAGGTATCCTATATAATAGAATATAAAATATTATAATTCACAGATAATTAATAATAAATCATAGGCTTAATTAACAATTAATTAAATAATAAAAATGCTATTAGCTGATAAAAAATCACAAGTTATGGATATATAATTTTTCTCACAGGCTATGAAAATTTAAGTTTGATTTTTACTTAAAACAATTTTTAGAAAGGTTATATAAATATTTTAAGAAAATAATTTATCTTCAAAATTATTGTAAATGGAGTAATTCTTTTTGTTTAATTGAGCAAGAGTACTCAATGCCAAAATAAGTATCTTCCGAAAGCTTTAGATTATCTTCATATTTTTCTATAAGTTCTATATAAAAATAAACAAATCAATATATATACAAATATAATATAATTGTGTTTTTCCCGGCTTCTACCGTTCCAAACACAATTGACTTTAATTTGTAGCCTCACTACAACTGTTATAACCTCTAATTATGAATTTTGTAGCGAAACTACCACTATAAAATCATTATTATCAATTTTTATAGTCTCATATTTCCTATTTTAGAAGAAGAGTATATAACTAAGTATTCTCAAATTTATAGTACATTATTTTGTCTTGATCAGATCTCATAATTTGTTTCTTTTAGAAGATTTTTGTATCTTCCGAAAGCTTTAAGCCCTTGAGAATTCTTCTCCTTCTGCGATATGTTTATGATGTCTCATATATTTTGTGTTCGTTAATATATATGCATTTTTTCTTCAGCTTTATTAAATATTATGACTTAGTTATTATCCTTTGCTTTTAACATTCTAGCTATTGTTCTTTTATTTATATATATTTTTAAATTAGCAGAGGGGTTAATTATTAAACCATAGTTAGGATGGTTGTAGAAGTGGTTAATTTGGACTAGCTTTAATCGTTAATGTGATTGATTGGGATATGCCACTAGAGATTTCCGAAGACTTAACTTTAGGAAGGATTCTGCCTCCTTGAAAATATTTTATGAAGGGGCATTTACATAAATAGGACCAATTTTTTATGTATTTACACTCTAATCTTTCGTATCATATTTAAAATATCACTATTTTTACTTTTAAAAAATAAAATATAGTTTATAATGAACAAATAAGATGACATAAATGTAAACATTAAAATGTTAAATAGATAAGACTTTTTTTGGCATGTATGTTGACCTTAATTTTATGAAATATGTTTGGGGCACATACATATATACGTACGATCGAACACATGACTGTTCATATTTGATTCGTTTGTAAATTGATTTCCAAAAATATGACGAGGTATGTATATATATATATATATATATATATATATATATATATATATACACACACACACACCACTTGAGAGTTGAGGGAGTATAACATCTTACCCTCCAACTGCGATTAGAGCGAGCCGCATAGCCAAGTGGAGTCCTATTTTCTGCGGCCAAACTTTCCTGTGCAAGTTGAGATAATAGTTACTCAATTTAATAATTAAATACGTCATTATTGTCCTACTATATTGTTGATAAGGTATGAAGTTATTTTTTGCCTAATGATAATTTTAAATAAATTTAGATATTTTTTTATATTGTTAAAATAGTACAATTTGAGCTTTTTTATTGCATTTTTACATTAAAAATTTGTGAATAATATTTAGTTATTCGTTAATTAGTTGAAACATTGCGTGGCTTGAGCGAATAAGATAAAAAGGGTATTGGTTAAATATTTTCTTTGTGAAATATTATGCTATTTATAACTAGAGATATTTAATTCCATATTATTTTTTCACATGAAGTATATATAATTTATTAGTCTGGAATAACGTTAATATCTAAAATAATTATTGCAAGTAATATCAATATCGACCACACTAAATACCATTAAATAATTTCAAATAGGTTGCAAGAAAATAATTAATTAAATTAATCATGATTCATTGTCTATAATTATGAAAAATAAGACTAACTATAAAAATGATACTGTCAATAATGCTTTCAATATAATCTTAGAGCTAACAATCCCAATATTTTCATATATTAATTCAAGCATTAGAACGTAAGTGATGCAGTACCTTTCAAAGAAGATGGCTAAGGGAAGGAGAAGAATGGCATTGAAGAAGCCGCCGGTGGCGACGAGGAAGAGAGGTTGGAGGCCACTGACAAGAAGTCTGGAGATGAGGACTGTGTAGAAGGCGTAAGTTATTTGAACGCCGATCAAGCTAGTCACCACAGTGGCGTCCATCCACCTTCCATTGTTAACCTTTGAGCTTATAGCCATCTCCTCTATCGCAGGAGAGAGAGAGAGAGAGAGAGAGTGGAAGAGTGATTAGGAGAACATGAAGGAGAGAGGGAGGGGCGAGCAATACATATATGACTAGAACCACTTGTGCATTAAGATGTATATTTTACTAAAAAAAGTAGGTTAATCATAATGATAATTTTAATATGTTATAGATGTTTTTTTAGTGTTATAAATGTAAAAATCAAAATTAGGTGTTTGATGTATAAATTAATGAGAATTTTGTGGTATGTATGTAAATGCGCCTTTTTTAGAATCCCACTTGGATCGTTGTGCATTTCAATTTGATATCTTTGGATTGATTCCTCATTTTATTTTAAACAATGCGCTACTTGTCTGAGTATATTTTTGGGATGATTTCTTGGTTGAAAAAAAATATGAAGATAATATACGTTTCTGGTAGATAAGTCTAGTTTTGCTAAACTATATTTATTTATTTTATCTTGCATTTTTTGCAAGTGCTTAATTAATATATTTGCGTTGGGAAAAAAATTATTAATTTTTTTAGAGTTATGGTACTGGACACAAACGACCTTATCTTCAAGGTAGAGCAAATCATAGAAAGGAGATAAAATGATGATCATGAAATCAACAAACAATAACCGAGAAAATTTCAATGTTTTGTTGTTTTCAAACTTTCAAACATGTTGTAAGGGCTGAAGGAAATAACAAGTTGGGTCGGTTTCGATTTTTCCTGTCCAGATTGTCAAAGAGCTTAATCCACAAAAACTTCATCTTTTTTCAAATCGAGCAATCATGGTGGAGGTGAGAATGTCTGAGACACTCAATTTGGTATAGTTTGTAATCTTGTGAAACTTCTAGAGAGAGGCAAGGTATGTTGTTTGTTGGTGAGAAGAGCGGTGGGAGCTCTTTTTCAAATTGGATGTTGGAATAGCTATGGAGGAAGGTCTTGATGGATAGAAGCTTTGTTTCTCTACTTTTGTAGATGAAGGGATGTTCACATTGAAGAATTCTTTTCCTTGTGATAATTACCCTTGAGGAGTTGTAGCTATATTTCTTATGTCAAATTGATAATCTTTAAGCTACATTTCCAAATTTGATAATATTTTTTGTGTGCCAGAAATTTTATGATGGTGGACTAATAATTTAATGTCTTAGTGTTGTACAAAGATCCAACACACATACACACACAAATAAGAGAAATATATCAAGAGTAGACATTAAGATTTTTACATGGAAAATTCTAAAAGGGGAAAAATCACAGGGCCCGGTCTTGTCAAATTAATCCACTATGTGATTGTAAGTATATTGTTTAATCTTCTCCTAAATTAGCAAAAATTGAATTAAAAAGTTGATAATTACAAATGTATAATAGCAGTAAAGCTTTCATAACCAGAATTAAAGTATACAAATTGTAGTTCTTGGCGATAATAGTAATAACTGGATGAAAATATCATTGTTGATTGCTGCAAAAATAGTAGTTTGCCACAAATATTATGGACAATGGTTGTGATAGCATCAACTTACCATAGAGTCAGAAGTGAAAAGTCGTAGCTGACTGCAGTTGGTAGTTAATCGCATAGGCCATAGTTGGCAGTTTCATGAGTGTTAGTTTGCAACAAAAGCCATAATGGGAGGCAGTAATGACAGCAGTTGGACACATAGATTATAACATATAGCTATAATAGTAACCGGCCACATAAGCCATAGTGGGTAGCTGTAAGACTATCTGTTGACTACAAAGGATGTAGGGGAGGGCTATGATGATAGCAATTGACCACTTAGGCCATACTGGAGTGCTGCAATAGTATCAGTTGTCCACAAAGACCATAGCGAAGGTTTGTAATGACAATTGTTAGCTGCATAGACCATAGTGGGGAGTTGCAATAGCAATTAGCTGCATATGTCATAGTGAGGAGCTGCAATAGTAGTGAGCCCCATAGGTTACTAGGAAACTACAACAGTAACTGGTCATATAAGTCGTAGTAGGTCATTATAAGAGCATTAGTCGGCCACAAAGTCTGTAGTGAAAGGTTGTAAAGACAGCAGTTAGCCACATAGGCTATAGTTGGGAGCTAAAGTAACAATTAGCTACATAGATCATATTGGCCAGCCGTAGTAGTGTTAATTAGCCACAGTGATCAAAGTTGGTGCTACATTATTTGGTGGTTATAACCATTTTCCATGATTTATTATTACACCAGAGACAACACTTGTCATTATATGATGTAAAGAGAAGACTTCAGGAGTCCGAAGAAAGCATCGGATTTTGAGTATGGAGATTATAAGAAATTGTCCTCGACTGTTATTGTCGAGTCTTATATATGATATTATTTATTACCCCATATTTGAGATAGGCCATTACACCATAGTAAAGGTGTGTCACAACACCAAATCTACAATAAACCATTATGTTACATTTAGAATATTTTGTAACACTATGTTTGGGATACTTTGCTGCACCGTGTTTGGGAAACTTTAATACATCACATTCAGGAAACTTTATTCCTCCAAAATGTGTGTTGTTACTCTACAAAGTACCTCATTACAACGCAAATTCCACTAACGAGGGCGAGCAAGGGTTTAATAGTATTCTAAATATTAATAGTCACTCTAGGTTTACTCGTTATGGCTATTACTCAATAAACTTTATCTCTCTCTATCAAGATATCAAAGATAAGATATTTGACTCATTTATTGTGTTAGAATGAAATGATCAACTTTAGCTTATCTTTTATTCGCCCTAACCTCTATGATATTATTCTACAAATGGTTTAATCTTATTATATGGTTAGGAACAAGAACAAATCAATTACAGTTGAACATAAATACACTTCTTCCCATGGAACCTATATATTCTAATTGAACAACTTCTTTGAGAATCCCATAATGATCTATTTTTTCATTTGATTTATCTTTTGCTTTAAAACATACAGTAGAATTACAAACCTTTTTTTCTTCTAACCAGATCTTGTATGGAACTTATAACCATTACATCATAAAGTTGTCAATTGTTAATGATGCACATAGGACCCTAGATAAGTGATATTAAGATTTTATTGGTTACTCCATTATTTTGATCACGAATCTACGAATTCATAAAAAATCATGTGTCATTTAAGATAGCTAAAATTTTTTTGTGAAAATGTTATGACTTACGTGCGTTGTAAACCATTGAAAGAAATTATATTATATCTCTAACTTGTGATATCTTCTTCGTGTGAATATAATGAATCTTTAAATAAACTGATCACACATTGGAAAATTCATTAATAAGGTGACCTTACATTTGATAGAAAAATGGTGAATAACTATTAATAAAAATGTATCACTCAATATGAAGTTGAACATCATAGTAAGTAAAAAGAATATAAAAAGTCACTATTCAAAGCTCTTGATCACTGAAGTAACATGATTTGTACCTACTTGATGCTTCACCCGACTGTTAGAAAATAAAAATTGTTGGGAAAAGCACCACATCTAATGGCCCTTTTATGTGTTTTTCTTGCTCAAAATAATATGAGCAAAAAAGTCATATTCTCACTCTTATTGAGCCTTTAGGTTGAACGTTATTCTTGACAATTTTCTTCAATTTATTCAAAACTTTATAAATAAATTATTATTTAGTCATATTTGACAATCTTTTAAATAAGTAAGTACCTTAGGAAATTTACTTATTACTGACTGTTACGTACCATAGGTAATATGTTTTCTGAAGGTTTAGCTATGGTTTATTCAATGTAGCAAAAATGCTTGTCGGCAATAAAATTACCTTCAAAATTAGCGAAGGTTTCTATTAACTGACGGTTATCTGACGTACAATAATCGTTGTTAGTGATCCAAAAACATGTTATGTTTAGTAGTAGCTTGACTGTTAGTTATATAACCGACATATATATAACTGTAGGAAAAGTGTTGCACTTCAGTCAAAAAAGTGTCATAGTTTTGTTAATAAAGTGTAGCTTAACCACCAATTAATCGTAAAAAATTACCGACCGTTTTATCCATAGCAAAAGTGCAGCACTCTATCCAGACGTCACTCATTCGATATACCATAAAAAAAATATTGGCATATAATCAAACTATCGTAAAATTGCCAATAAGTCTTAAAAAACTATAACATCAAAAGAAAAAGTAATTAAAACCCTCTTTTAACAGTACAATCTACACAGTTGCAATCGTAATACTGCAATCAACACACAACACACACAATAATGAAACTAATTAATGCATAAATCATATACATAAATAAAAGAAAATTAATTGCAATAAACCGAACAAAATGAACAACTTTCCAATGAAAAGAATGTTCACGACCAACAAATTGCTTAATGTACAAACAAACATAAAAATATAGCCTTCAACTCATTCTTTTCTGTCCGCTCCTCATCATCATGTTAAATCACCGAATCAACTCAACCTAACTCGGGTTAACCCTTATTAACTTGATTCACCGCATCAACTCGACCTACTTCGGTTAACCCAAACTAACTCAAATCATCGGGTCAACCCGACCTAACTCGAGTTGACCCAAATCAACTTAAATCATTGGGTCAACAAGACCTAACTCAGGTTAACCCAAATCAACTTGATTCATTAGGTTAAACCGAACTAACTTGAGTTAACCTGAACCAACTTAAATCACCTGGTCAACCCTACCGAATTTAGGTCAATCCAAATCAACTTAAATTACCGGGTCAACCTGACCTGACTCGAGTCAACCCAAGTTAACCAACCTAACTTGGCTCAACCTGATCAGAACTCGATGTCGAACTTGAATTAAGTTCAGCCATAATTGAGTTTGATTAACGATCGAACCAAGTCTAACTCAATCTAGACTTAATTTGATTAAAGGATAAATTAAATCTAAATTAACTTAGGCTTCGTCTAAGTGTAACTTAAGTTAGATTTGACTTAACACAGGAAGCATACTCAGTCGAACCTAACACAACTCTAAGTTAACTCAGCCTGGTTTGGGTCAATTCAGTCTCGCCCTTGGTTTAGTCTGAATCCAATCGGGCTTAGCTTGAGCTCGGTCAAACTAAGAGAATCTGGAAACTGTTATACTCTGGTTGACTTGAACCAATTCTAAATTGATCGGAACCTGAACTAACTCGGAGTGATTAGAGAATCACTCCGGATTAGTCCAACCTAACTTGGGCTAATGAAAACTCAATTTAACTTAGACTCAGAAGACTTGATGTTAAGGAGTGTTTGAATTATCATAAGGGAACAAAAACACACTTAACATTAATCACGGGCAATATTGGGTCAAGGTACAGTCCAACCTAAATGAAACAACATAAAATTCACTCTAAAAGCTACTAAAACTTAAATTTTAACAACAAAATGCAACCTGGTTTGAGAAGGTATTTTAAGGAGGCAACCCAAGTGTGCTAAAAAAATGCCTTCCAGTCACTTGTGACTAATCAAACCGCAAACTCCCAATGACCCTGGGACAACGAAATAATGGGATCTTGATTGGGTCATTCTAAATAACAAAAAAAATAAAAACATTAAATAACAAAAAAAATATAATCGACTAATAAGTCTTAAGCAACCTAAAATTTTCAACCCCTAAAATCAAAAAAAGACAAAAGAATTAAATGAAAACTTAATGAACAAAGATCACTAAACACACCTTTAACCCTGCTACCTGAGTCTACGAAGTTCCCTTGAAAATGCATTCCATGGTTGCTGACAGGAATCATCCTGTAAGAGTAGGTTTAATCACCTCTCAAACTAAGTAGATCAAGGAACCTGACAAATCCGGGATGACAAAAAGCCATTGGCATCTTGACTGAGTTTTCTTAAATAAAAATAACAACAAATCAAATGAATTAAAAATATTTCAACAAACTCTATTTTGCAATACTGCTGAAGACAAAAGGCGGACGTCACTCTAAATTTAATTTACATTTTATTGAGGTGTGCTAACTCTATGTTGCAATGATGACTATTTGAGCTACCAAAAACCTGAAGCAGATGGTGAACCACAACCAAACCATTGAAAACAACACAAAACAATAGGATAGTTCAGCATCTTGACACAATTCTTTTGAACCGTCAAGTATCTGCTACCCTTAAGATAGAACTTTGAAACTTCATTCTTCAAAAACAATGATATTCAATCTTTTGAGGATGAGTTACAATCTTAATAGGAATTTTTCTTAAGGAATACACAGTTGCTTTATATTTAATTAATTATCGAGGCTTGCCTTAATATGAAGAAGCAAACCCCTAGAACAGGTACAATAACTTGAATCTCTAGTTGTGGGGTTTTGTTTTTGTAAGTTCTTCTTCGCAGGTGTGTCTCCAAAGCTTTTTGAGCTGACTTGACATTGAGCATACACTTTAGAGCTATCTACCAAAAGTTCACCTCATGAAAGCTTCTCTACATGTTTCATTTTGTTTGTCCCCATCATCATTTGCCTTGGCCCTCTGATATTTTCTCTCTTCGGATCATTCACATCAGAAGAGAGAGTTCTTTGGAAAGAAAGGCCTAAATGAAGATAGACAAACTAGCGACTACACACTACGACAACAAACAACGATGACAGGGCAGCACACGACGATTTGTCAGCAGCCACCTACTACATTTTTTAGCCATTACAGAAATGTAGCTTCTATTAGCATGACTTTGCTTCTTACAGAAGGTGTCAAACTAATTGCTTATCAAATAATTTACGGAGGTAGAGTAATAGTTTAACATCTTAAGATTTTATAAAGATCAATCACACATAGAAATAAAAGAAATATAGCAGGAGGAGACACTAGGATTTTCATATGGAAAATTCTGGAAAGGAAAAATATCATAGGGCCCAGCCTAGTCAATGAAATCCATTATATGATTATGAGTAAATTGATCTGCCCTTCTCCTTAAATATGGAAGATAGAATTACAAAGTTAATAATCATGAATGTAGAATAGTAGTCCAGCTTTCATAGTCATATTGGCACAACAACTATAGTTTTTAGCAATAAAAGTGATAATAGTTGATTGTTATGAAGGCAATGGCTGACACACATAGTGCATAGCGAGGAGCTGCAATAGTGTCAGTTGGACGTTGGTGGTAGTAACTCTTTTCTTGGGTTTACTATTACACTAGAGACATCACTTATCAATATATGATGTAGGGAGGAGACTGTATTCTAAGTACGACGATTATAAGCAATTTTCTTCATGAGTTATCATGGGATTTTCAATACGACGTTCTTTGTCACCCTATGTTTGGGATATGTTGTTATAATGTATTTAGTGTGTGCTGCTACACCATATTCAGAGTACATCATTACACTGAATTCAAAGTACTTTGTAAAAATGTATTTAGGTGCTTCATTACACTAGTACTTCACTGCACCACATTCAGAGTACTTTGATCCTCCACAATGTGCATCATTTCTCCTTAAATAAATTTGTTCTCCACAAAGTCACCAACAACGTCCATCAGAGCGGCCAGTAGTGTTCGACAATGATCGATGAACAGCGGTCAGCAGTTACGGATTTCAAGTGTTAGTTAGGTCTTCAGTCCAAAACAACACAAAAAATGGGCTCCTTCTTCCCCTTCAAGTGAACAAAGGAGTTTTATTTATAGGCCCTAAGAAGTGGCATTTTTTTGGTGAATAAACCATCATAATGGCCTAATCGAATGACCCCATTGATTCCCCCTGGTCATAGAAGTTTTTTGATAATATGATGGACTTAACAACCTCATAATAGTGATCTTGAGCTTGTTGGATTACCCTCGTCGATATGCTCGATTTGAATATAGGTATGTCAAATTTGGAGTTCACTTCACCCTCCAATTAACCACCTAAAACTTTCAATAAATAGTTTGACTATATGGTTGGGCTTGTTTTGACTCGGGTTATATCAATGTTGATTTCATTGGGTAGTTTAAATATAAGTTTTTAAAATCAATGTTCTGAATGATTTTTAATATGAATTAAAATATTTGTAAATAAAAAAAAACTTTAAAATTCGTGTTAGTTGAAAATTTTATTGATGACACATCAATCTTGATTTTCCTTTTTTTTCGGACGTGAAAATTGCTCGAGTGAATGGTAGGACTATGGCTTTGACAAGCCTTAGAAATTTGAAGCGAAATGTAGTGGTGACGTAACGTGGACGTGACTAGCGAAGAATCATCAAGATATTTGGAATGATAAGAGTATCAACATGAAGAGGTTGATCTGAACAGCGAACTCAAGGAAGATCCAGCGATAGATCGATGGTCTGGAAGCTCCATTGATCTTTAAGGTTAGAGATGCCAATGACAAAGTTTGCAAAGCCATTGGTGAGATCAAGAAAGAAAAAAAAAACAGTGGATGGATTGAGCTATCTCCATTTTGCCGATGCGATGGCTAGGCGGAAATCTTGGACAAAGTTGAAGATCGGATGATTCCAAGGATTTGAGCAAAGATTGATATATAGAAGATCGATGTGGGGTGTCTTGGATGAGAAAAAAATATTAGATCCAGAGACGTAGTTTGCATCCGGATTCTAATAGTGGGGTGTCAAGTGTCAAGTGGGCTCCACCGCAATAAATTAGTGTTAAAAATAATAGAGCTCACTTGACAATTGGCACCACATCATTGGACTCTGGATGCACTCTTGTAATATTTCTTTCTTTGATGGGCCGAATGAAGGCATGATTACGATGACTCACGGAAGTTGAAAACACAAAAACAAGACTTCACTCCTTTTTCTTGGATGAGATTATGAAATGGCGGATGCAAAAGACAATAAGTACGACCTTGGATACTAATTGCTGCGAACAATGGTGAATGGGAGGAACAAAGAAAGGACCTTGCACAGGGAGATGCAACGGTGGAGGGAAAGCGGGAAGATGACGATGGTAAAAAAGAGTACGACAACGAAAGCACAATTGATTGATATGAACCTACTTCTTTAACGTTAATAAATGACAACTCGTAAATGTCATCAACTCCCAAATCAAGAAAAATGTTAACACTACCTAAAAATGATAACAAAATAGTATGTTATCATGTCATTAAATTTCAATCAAATCTAAACACTTTTATAAAGAGCCAGACTCTATTTTGACTAACAGTTAATTTTGTGATCATGATCTCCTTCAAGTCACTAAACTTTATATCCTAAATTATTTTCTCTACAAATTTCCTTTTGAGGAGTTACATTAATGCATTATAGAAGGACATATGTGGTTATACTTTCATTTTTAACTTACTATTGAGAGAACATAATGACTTGTAATTAGTTGAAAATTTTATGATAGATATATTCAACACTTTTATGATCAACATTTTATCGATAATTTTCAAGATAGTTTAACTTATCTGTCTGCAAATAAGAATAACAACACCACCAAAATAGTCTCTTTGCAAATAATAATAACAAAATCACCAAAATAGCCAATGAAATCACAAATGATTTGCATTCTTATAGTGAAACCTTTGCTTATCGAGACAATATGCTAAGAGAGTTGCTATAACTCGACCACACGAACAGATTATCAAGTTTAATGATTTAAGAACTCATTTTTATCATATATTGATTAAAACATCCTTAACATAATTTTTGCCTATAAAATTTATTTTATTATATACATAGCTAGCAAAAACCAACTAGAAAAGAAGAGCTTTCTCTTCATCCGGGATCAGTCTAGTCTCCTCTTTATCAACTTCTCTAAGCTTTGCCCACAAGACAACGTACAAGCCCGCGAACATTAGGCCCATACCTATCAAGCTGCAATATTAACAAAAGAAAATAAAATAAATTCCATATTTTAATATTTTATTTTCATCAAGAAGTCATTAATGCATATAAGTAGTACAAATAAATACCTCCCAAGACTGATAAATTGCTTTAATATCAGCGCTGAAAGAATAGCTGCACTGACTGTTTGTGTTGGGTGAAAAACTGAAACAAAGACCGGTCCTTTCTTATGAACACACATTGTTACTACTGTTGAGCTTATGAATGTCACCGATCCCCCCTGCAACATGGTACTTTATAAATGTATTATTTTTAGTATAACTATAAGTGATATTATTTGTATAATGAAATTAGGAACAACTGAAAACAAATAGGGATTAAAAAGTCAGGAAAATGCAGGGTTAATATATGTACAATACCACTAACACAGCACTAATAACGCCTGTGAGGCCGAGGCTTGCAGCTCCACTGTTTATATTTCCTTGCAAGATATACTGAATTATTACAGCAAAAAAAGAGCCTAATGTGGAAGTTATAACGCCCAGAGAAATTGGAGCAGGAAAATCCACCATTGTTGTAGCCTGCAAGTTTAAGCAATAATAATAATAATAACATTTCAAGTTTAAGGAATAATAGTAAAAATAATAGTAATAATAATTAAAAAGCTTGCCTGCAAAACTAAGACGCAAGAGAGAATAACTACAGCTGCAAGCAGATAGAGGCAACCTACACTCCACTCATTAGAGCTGGGATTAATGGCCAAATCTTCTCTCAAAAATATTGATTTCAAATTTATTGATGGTGCGGAGTTTACAGAATTTCCCTGCAAGAAGCTCATTGCCATAGCTCCACTTAAACACATCACAGTTCCCATTACCTTATATCTTGTATACTTGCACTTAATATCAAATTTCTCAATCCTGAATAAAATAAATAAATATGCCCTAATTAATATAAAAAATATAGTTAATTTAAAAATATATTTATGTGTGGATTATAAATATAACTTTATTCATTGTTTTTACCTTAGACAAGATGCGATGATAAAGATGAGCCCTGGAGCTAAGTTAGGCATGGCTGTGGCCACTGCTGGGGTTGTCTTCTTTACTCCCATCAGCATGAAAACTTGGTACAAAGGTGTCCTATATAATAATATATAAAATATTACAATTCACAGATAATTAATATCAAATCATAGGATTAATTAACAATTAATTAAATACCTAATAAAAATGCTATTAGCTGATAAAGAATTATAAGGTATGCATATATATAATTTTTTTCCCCTTGGATTAGAAATCTAAGTCTTATTTTCACTATATTTTATATAAATATCTTGAAAACATCTTTTGTCTTCAAAATTTATATGAATAAAAACTTTTATTTATTTTTTTTTGCTAGAGTTGAATGCCAAAATTAGTCTAATAAAGAGCATAATTTTTTAAAAAATTAATATTTAATCATCCAAAAGTCTCTCTTGAATATCTTCATTTTTTTACTATACATTCTATATAAAAATAATTTATAAAACTTGAAATTTTAAATATAATAAAGTTGTTCAAGTGACAAATATTCCAGGCTTCTACTGTTCCAACTAGTGTAATAGAGTCGAGTCGAGTCGAGCCACCCTCGATTTGAGCTTGATTTTGATTAACTAATCGAGTTTGAGCTCGAACTCAAGCTTAATTCTACGAATTTGAGCCAGCTTGTTTGATATGAAAGAGAGAAAAATATGTCAATTAAGCTAGTGTTATAATGAAATGATAACTATAATCAATATTTAGAAGAATATTAATAAGAAATTACTTGATATGAAATGTAAGATATCAATTTTAAATATTTTTAATAACTTAAAGAAATTTCTTTGAATTTTATTATATTTAATAATATTTTTTTATTAATTATTTTCTAAACGAACAGGCTCATCAGGCATCGAGCAGATTCGGGGCTGACATGAGCTTACTTAGCTTATTAGCTCATCAAACTTAGTTCACGGGCCACTTAATCGCTCACGAACCTTCTTGGAAGCACATTTTGGCAAATTACATCCATTAAATTTCAACATATTTTATAGGATATTAATCATATTTCCAGTGAACTAATCGGTTGCCTATCCTACACACTAATCTGCCATTGGGTGAGCTGATTTCCCTTCATTGACTAAGCCTAACTTAGTTTGAAACTATGAATTCAAATGAGAATAAGAAAATTATGTATCAAAAGAGTGCAATTAATAATCAAACCATAAACTGTTTAGATTTGACTTTATTACTTAAACCGTTGTTCTACCTGCTCACAGTCCCCACTACCCTTTTCTTCCCCATTATTCTTGAAGATTATTTCATGTTGCTTCTGTTTTAAGCCTCTGACCATTCAAATTGACCTTTTTCATCTATATATATATATAATAAAATAGGAAAATTTACATAGGTAGCACACATTTTACCTATTAAAATGTGATAATTAATGTTATTTTTTATGTGATATGAAAGAATTAAGTGATGTGGATATAAATATAAAAGTTTTGGTGCGAGTTACGTTAAGCCCATCAGAACTGAGTGCTATGTATGTAAATGACCCAAGAAATATAGTAAGATTTACATATATACCACTTAATTCCTACGTATTTACATATCTAACATCATTTTTAATTTTACATACATATCAGTTGTCACAGAATTACTTCTACATGAAAAATTGGTATTTCGCCTTCTAAAAGTTAAAATTATGATATTATTATGTGATTTTGAAAGATTTAGGTGGTCTAAATGTAAAAAAATAAAATATGAATTAAATGCCCTAAAAGCATTTCATAAAATTATTTCAACGAGGCAGAATCCCACCAAAAGCTATTGGAAATCTCTAGTGGTATGTCCTAATCCATGACGACATTAACAATAAAAATTAGTCAAAAGTTAACCACTTTTACAGCCATCCTAACTATGGTTTAATAGTTAACTCTCCGTCTATATTAAATAAAAATATATAAATAGAAAAGGAGCAGGGAAGATTTACATAATACCAATAAAATTCCTCTATATTTACATATTTACACCTAAACCTCAATTTTTGCATACAAGTTAATATGTTTAAGAAGTTACAATAGTGATATTTTTGCTTTATATTTTATGATAAATATTTCTAAGTAAAATTTATTTACATATCACAAAATTCTTATATATTTACATATCTAACCTCTAAACTTAAATTTACAATTATAAAACTCTGGTGTGTGGCAGATTTATTTATAAGAAAGTGTATTAAACTTTATAAAAGTAGGGATATGATATTAAAGATTTATGCTCGTAAAAATTAATGTTTGAATTTTAGATATGTAAATACATAGGAATTGTGTGTATGCATATGTAAATGCCCTATATTTAATTACTTATTATAATTGTATTGCATTAGAATATCTTCTGATTTAATTTTATTTTACAAATTTACCACTTGAGAGTTGTGGGAATATGATATCTTACCCTCCAACAGCGATTAGAGCAAACCGAATGGTCAAGTGGAGTCCTATCTTCTGCGGCCAGCTTTTCCTGCGAAATTTGAGAGAATAATTATTCAATTTTATAAATAAGTAATTATTGTCCTACTCTATTTATACAATTTGTCCTACTCTATTTTTAGGGTCCGTTTGGGACAGCTTATTTGGTGTGGTGGCATTTTGAAAACACATCTGGTCTGTTTGGGTAAACTGCGTTTTGACAGCTTATGCGTTTTCAAAACACATAAAACAACTTTTTTACACCGCACCTATCTAGGTGCGGTATGCTATTCTGGTAGTGGTCTTTTTTTTTCAAAAAAATAAAATTTTTTAATAGTCATCACACCTAATTTATCAGCATATTATTTTTAATTAGCTTATCAACAGATTATTCAATAAGTAGCAGCAACCCCAAACAGCCTTGAATATTGTTAAGGTATGGAATAATATTTTGCCAATGATAATTTTAAAAAATTAAGAGATATTATTATGAAGTTATAATAATACAATTTGGCCTTTTTTATTTAATTAGAGGTTGATAATTTGAATTAATGGAGTTAATAATAATAATAACAATAATTAACAAGCCCAATATTCTTTCAAGAAAAATTTTAAAATAAAAAAGGGTCCAAATGTTCTCGTATACTAATTTAAGCACTAAAGCAATTAAAAAATCCTTCTTTTCTTCACAACTCAAATTAAGAACTATTAACGAGTACCTTTCGAAGAGAATAGCAAAGGGAAGGAGAAGAAAGGCATTGAAGAAGCCACCGGCGGCGACAAGGAAGAGAGGTTGGAGGCCGCCGGCGAGAAGTCTGGAGATAAAGACTGTGTAGCAGCCAAATACCATTTGAACGGCGATCAAGCTGGTCACGACTATGGCTTCCGTCCACCTTCCGCCACCATTATTAACCTCAGAGCTCACAACCATCTTCTCTATCGCAGAGAGAGAGATAGAGAGAGAGAGATAATATGAAGGAGAAAGGGAGGTGGGAGGGCCGAGTTCTGAAGAAGCGGTGAGTTGAGGATTTAAGGACAAATGTAGGAGAATGGGACGCGGATGGTGGGAGGGTATGTTTTAACTTTGGGATGCGATGACAACCAAAAGTGTGGGAAATGGGGACAAATATAATATTTTCTTTCGAATTGTTGCTTAGATAAGCCACACTATTTTTATTTATTTACATACCTACCACTTAAACTTTGATATTCGGATTAAACTCACATTATAAATTATAATAATATATAGTTGATGCGTGTTAGAAAATTTGCAGCGGTAGAGTTGTAAATTATTGTTTTAGCATTGTACCAGAATTCATCACACACACTGATGAAATAGAAACAAGCAGTGACGACTCTAGAAATTCTTTATGTGGAAAACCCGTAAAGAGAAAAATCATGGAGTATGACCAATTTGTGATTCACTATTTATTGATAATTACTGAAATCCCTTGTCAGACCGAAAAAACAGTTACTAGATTTTTCAGGTTAGTGTGTCGATTGCCGACGTCTAGCTGGTTGTGGTTAACGTGGGATGACGGTAATCGACGGCAATTGATAGTAGTTGACGGAGGTCGGCGGTGGTCGTCGACGGTCGGTGGTTGTCGATGACGGTTAGCGGTGATCGTCGGTGATCGGCGATGGTCGACGGCGTTTGGCGGTGATGCTGAGTTGCAGCTTCTTCTCAAGATCTCAAGTTCTCTCGCTCTCTCTTTAGGCTTAACCCTACCCACATGTGAGGTGAGGTCTATTTATAGTGTTCTGGGTGCACTTAATGCATGAATATGAACCATTGTGATCGGACGGTCCAGAGAGCTCCCCTCAATCAGACTGTGTTTACTGGACAATTGAATGCCTTAATGATGTCAGAATTGAGTGATCTTGAGCTCGTTGAATTCGTTTTGTCGAGGCGCTCGATTCGACCATAAACTTGCCAGAATCGACATCCATTTGTCCTTCCAAATGTGTCCAAAAATCTTCTAAGAGTTGTTTAACGACTTGATGTAGGCTTGATTTGACTCGGATTGGTCTAACTTTGACATCATTGGGTTCGTCTCACCGAGTCGGTCAGTTTAACTATAAATTTAATGAAATCGGTGTTCTAGATTATTCTTTATCAAGATTTGAATATTTTTAAGTCAAACGAATACATTGAGATTCGTGTCGGATGCCACATATCAATAATAATATTTTCTTAGATGATATGAGAGCTTTAAAGTTTTTTGAAATATAAAAATAAAGTGCAAGTATTTGATATATAAATTCATAATATTTATGTAGTTTTTATGTGATATGTAGGTAAATGCACCATATTTGGAATCCAACATCTCTAAAAATCTTTTGGCACCTTCACTTCTTTTAAACCAATTGCTACAAGTGGGAGCCCATTTATTAGGTGAATTCTTGATTGATTATTATGAAAATAGAATATATTCTTAGTAAAAAATCTTATTAATGTCAATTTATTTTTTGGTAAATTTTCTTATTTATTTTTATCAAGTTCTTAATTAATATATTTACATATGGAAAAAAAAATTATGAATCTTTTTAGAATGATGACACATGTCACTAAGGAGTTTAAATCATATTTTTGGCTAGATCTAATATTTGTACAAAAAAAAAGGGAATTTTTATTTTTTAATAGAAAGAGACTAAATAAAAAAATTGAAGATATTTGAACCCATAAGTTTCTAATTATTGCATAAAAAATTAAAAATTTTGATGTAGTCACAAAATTAGGAAGCGAAAATAATGAATTTTGAAGACATTATATAAAATTCATAGCATAGATATAAAAGATCAAATATTTAAGTTTTTGCCTGACTAATGACACGTGTTATAATTTTGTATTAATAGAGGCGGTTAAAATAATCAAATATTTATTTTTTTTCAACGATATAAAGAAATTATAAATTCCATTAAAGGCATAATATTTGACAAGTTGGGATAGAAAGGCATAGTTAATTTTCTTTCTAATAATGAGATGTTGCCGCTCATTTAAGTTAGTTTAATGTGTTTTTATATGACAATTATAGTGTAGAATTCAATGTTGATAGAGAAAAACTCCAATTTTATACGAAGACCCAAAACATAAGAGAAGAACATGCATAGATGAAATCTTAGAATAATTTTTGGGCTACATGACAACCATTACTTATATAAAAGCCTAAATTTATTAAATTTATATCATCCAAATATTTCATATCACTTCAAATATATCACTATTTTAACTTTTTCGAAATGAAATATAACTTTTCATGTATAGATAAAATGACATAGATGTATAAATTGAAGTTTGTGTTAGAATGTAAATGCATAAGAATTCAATGATTATAATGTCTAAATGCTACGAAGACTCCAACAAACTCTAATTTAGTTGTTTGATGGAGTTCCGTTATGAACAAACTATTGGGTAATGTGGAGACCCAGTCCACCACATGTGAATTAGCTTTCTAATTAAGAGGGCTACCTGCCGCCCACCTACCTCCCACCTACCGCCCACCTACCTCCCACCTACCGCTCACCCACCTCCCACCTACCACTCTCCTTGATTCTATAAATAGCCTCTTTTGGTTATTGGATGAGGAACAAGCCAAGTGAAGAGCTAAGCCAAGCAAAGCAAGGGCCAAACCAAGTCCTCTAAGAGAGAAAGAGAGGAAGAGAGAGAGAGGAAGGGAGAGAAGAAAATAGAGATTTTCTTGTAAACGTCGAGGCGCTCGACGTTGTAATTCCTCGAAGTAATAAAATCTTCTGCAGCTCCGTGGACGTAGGCAAATTTGCCGAACAACGTAAATCCGTGTGTCGCTCTGGTGTTTGTTTTCTACGTGCAATTTTTTCATGTTCCATTTTTCACTTTATTGTCGTCGTTTTTCACAACAACTGATATCAGAGCTTTGAGTTCAGATCTACGGAAGAACGATGAGCGGACACAAAGTGATGACATCGAGGATCGAGAAATTCAATGACACAGATTTTGCTTACTGCAGATAGAGGACTATCTCTATGGAAAGAAACTTCATCTTTCGTTACTGGGAAAGCAACCGGAAAAGATGGACGAGGTGAATGGAATCTATTAGATCGACAGGTTCTGGGGGTTATACGATTAACCCTGTCAAGATCGGTTGCCCACAACGTCATCAAAGAAAATACTACTGCAGATCTCAAGGCGGCTTTATCAGGTATGTATGAAAAGCCATCGGCGAATAACAAGGTGCACTTAATGAAAAAGTTATTCAACTTGAAGATGGCAGAAGGTGTGTCTGTTGCTCAACACCTGAATTATTTTAACACTATCACAAAGCAATTGTCGTCTGTTGAAATTGATTTTGATGATGAGATATATGTGTTGATATTGTTGGCTTCATTGCTAAATAGCTGGGAAGCCAGGAGGATGACAGTTAGTAGTTCTGCAAGTAAATCTAAACTAAAATATGATGATATTCGTGATTTGATTTTGGCTGAAGAGGTGCACAGGAAAGATTCTGGCGAGACCTCGAGTTCGAGTACGGCACTGATTGTTGATTCCAGAGGGGAATCACAAGACTTGAGTTCAAACAGAGGAATATCAAAATCAAAGTCTTTTCAGCAGGCAACTTGTTGGAATTTGTGGCAAGGTTGGCCACATAAAAATGAACTGCAAGAATCCTAAGAAGGAGGAGAATGATGGTGCTAACGTTGTAACTGAAGAAATACATGATGCGTTATTGCTGGCAGCTCACAATTCTGTTGATGATTGGATATTGGATTCCAGGGCTTTCTTTCATACATCTTCCCACCGGGAATTGATGCGAAATTATGTTGCAGGTGACTTTGGGAAGGTACATCTGACTGATGGAAAAACTCTGGACGTGGTGGGGATGGGAGACGTTGATATTGCACTCCCTAACAAAAACAAATGAACTTTGCAAAAGGTAAGACACGTTCCTGAGTTGAAGAAAAACCTCATCTCTGTTGGGCAGCTCAATGAGGCTGGTCATTCGGTAATGTTCTCAGATAGCACCTGGAAGGTTACCAAAGGAGCAATAATACTGGCTCGGGGTAAGAAAACTGACACACTATATATGACTACTAGTTTGCTCAACAATGTTGCTACTATAGTTGCAGAGAGCACGAGAGTTCTGCGGCATTGCAGACTTGGACACATGAGTCAGAGGTGCATTATGGAGAAGCAGAAGCAGGTAAATTTCTTGAAAAATGGCAGAGCGCCAAAGGTAGGAAAACCGGACATTGTACAGACAAAGAGTGGAGAACCACTGAGCTATAAAGAAATCTTGCAAGATGAAAATTCGAGCAAGTGGGAGCTGCCATGAAGGAGGAGATGGATTCCCTGCTACAAAATCATACGTGGGTGCAGGCAGAACTTCCATCAAGGAAGAAGGCATTGCACAACAAGTGGGTGTACTGCGTGAAGACTGCACTTGGTGGCAGTAAGAGGTACAAGTCTGAACTTGTTGAAAAGAGCTTTCATCAGGGGCAGGATAGTGCTCATGCAGTGGGATTTGTAAGGAGATGCAAGAGTAACCAGGAAATAACTTGGTGGTACAAGGCTACGTCGACAGTAATATGTCAACTGAGGGTATTTCTCGTGAGAAGTTGAAGTTATGCTTGACTTCAGCTGGTCTTCAGGCATGAAGACAGGGGCTTTGAGTTGTTGCAGAGGTAGATGATATCATGTTTGAGGAAAAGTTCGGTACAACCAGCAGATGATGCAACCTGTAGGTGGTGCAGTGAGTGTCTCAGTCTCCAAGTGGGAGAATTGTTGGGTAATGTGGAGACCCAGCCCACCCCATGTGAATTAGCTTCTTAATTAAGAGGGCTACCTACCTCCCACCTACCACATCCCACCTGCCTCCCACCTACCGCTCACCCACCTCCCACCTACCACTCTCCTTGATTCTATAAATAGTCTCTTTTGGCTATTGGATGAAGAAAAAGCCAAGTGAAGAGCTAAGCCAAGCAAAGCAAGGGCCAAGTTAAGTCCTCTAAGAGAAAAAGAGAGGAAGAGAGAAAGAGAGGAAGTGAGAGAAAAAAATAGAGATTTTATTGTAAACGTCGAGGCGCTCGACGTTGTAATTCCTCGGAGTAATAAAATCCTCTTCAGCTCTGTGGACGTAGGCAAATTTGCCGAACCACGTAAATCTATGTGTCGCTCTAGTGTTTGTTTTCTGCGTGTAATTTTTTCTCGTTCCATTTTTCACTTTATTGTCGTCGTTTTTCACAACACAATCATAAATAGTATATCTTATATGTATAATATCAATTAAATTCTTTGAATTTTCACATTAATGTTTAATTTTTTGTCTTTCAGTTTGACCCATATAGTAAAAAATTAAAACCAAACTAATGAATGAAAATTGAATTTTGAGATTTTAAAATACAAAAAAAATGAAATACATTTTTGAAGCAGAACTAAATCAAACAAACTGTTCGATGAATAGATGAAAAATAAGGACCGATCTTAGTTTATATTGAAAGGGGACTTAGAGACCTCGGGAGACTTCAACTTGGCTTGATAAGCATTGTTAGGCATGACTCATATACCAGATAAGGGACATATGTTAGAGTGGAACGAAAGCTTTTGTCCAATCGGGGGAGTTACATTATGTGGGTTGGGGTGCAGGGGAAGTGCCCCCTTGTAATTACATATTATACGTCAGAGTTATATATATATATATATATATATATATATATATATATATATATATATATATATATATATATGTGTGTGTGTGTGTGTGTGTGTGTGTGTGTGTGTGTGTGTGTGTGTGTGTGTATTGTAACCTTAAAGGGTATTTTGTCTTATCTTTTTGAAATTGAAAGGAAAACCGCTGCTTTGCTCTCGATAACATAGGCATCTTTGGCGAACCTCATTAAATATGTGTGTTTTCTTCTGAATTTGTGTCGATTCTTGATTTCTTTGCCTATAATTCTCAACAGGCATCAATCAGATTTGAGGTTTAGCCAATATATCAAGTAGATTTATGACAGGGAACTGTTGATATTCTAAGCTATGGAAAATGACTTGGTTAATTTACTCAAATATATATGGTTTACAGGTGACAAAACATTATTTTATTGATTGCAATTTTCTTCAAATCAGGTTGAATTGGTAGCGTGTAGATTTGGTAAATTCAAGATCGGCGAAAGCCTGGACAAAAATAGAATTAAAATTTTCAAGGGTCGGTGAATGCTGCCTTAATCATCATTAATTGATTCATTCAAAATAGTAACTATGATTATTTTAGTAAACCTGAATAGAGTTTGAAAGTAATTCAAAAAAAATATCTGGAAAGGGTAGCTATTTTTTTTAATATTTTTTGAAGGATTTCAATCTATTTTAAAAAATAAAAATAAATAAAATCATTTGTTTTAACAAAATCATTGAATCGGAAATTATGTTATTTAAGATAAAAAAATAATCAAATGATTGGAAACGAGACCCTGCTCTTGTTGGTAATGCCTTGGGAAAAAGAAATTTCTATGGCTATCTTCAACATATATGATTGGAAAGCCTTGGAAGCTAAAAGGTTCGGTCGAACTACTTTCTTTAACTGAAGGTTTCTTCGTATTTAAATTTAAATTTCTGGATGATTTGGAGATGGTTCTTTCAGGAGCTCCTTGGTATATTGTAGGTGAGCCATTTTAAGTGTTGGGCTTCTGATTTTAGACCAATTAAAGCGGACTTTAAAGAAGTCCCTATATAGATCATTTATGCTGGTCAGAAAGTGGTATTTATAAAATAATGAGTAAAATTTGTTTACCTTAGCGGTTGAACTTCTAATTGCTAAAGGTACCCGTCTAACTTATGTTAAGAGTAAATATTCAAATCAATATCGACACTATATTACCTGATTCCATTAATATAATGACAATGGAGCTTGTTATGTGTGAATGGAAACCCTTGCCTTGCAAGAACTGCTCTACATTTGCTCATTTACTCATCAGGATACTAAAAATGCTTTCTTTTCTATTAGTTCTAATAAAATACACTTAGTTTTGATGGTTTTACTTTCAATTTTTTTAATGAAACTTGGAAAATTAATGGAAAAGATTGCATTAATGCTACTAAATACTTTTTTTTTTTATATTTTAGATTGCGCCCAAAAGGTTTAAACATAATGCTCATGTTATTATAACTAAAAGATCTGATATTTCTGTTTTTTCATATTATATACCTTTATCCTTATGCAATAGTTCTTATAAGCTATTGCATACTTATAGCTAGCATACTTAAATTCATTCTTTCTAACAATATTAATCTTGCTCATTCAACTTATATCAAAGGTCGTGATATTGCTGATAATATATTTTAGCAAATGAAATGATCTATGGTTTTAATTATTTTAATTTTCTTAAAGTAATTCTTTGCTAAAATTGATATTATTAAAGCTTAGAAAATTTGTTTTCATTGAATGGAAATTGTTGGATTTCCTTCCAATTTTATTAATTGGGTTAAAGCTTGTATTGATAATGTTCATTTTTTTGTTATTATAAATAGTGAATAAAGAGGATATTTTCCTTCTACTTCTCGGCTTCATCAAGTTTATCCTCTCTCACCTTATTTATTTGTTATTATAATGGATTTTCTATTTCTCATGCTTGAGAATACTTCGAACAATAATCGCTTTAAAGTTTCCCATTTTATCTATGCTGATAACATTATGATTTTTGGTAAAGCTGATATTCATTATGTGAGATCCACTAATCAAAATTTTGAAAGATTCCGTAAAGTTATCAATCTTCATATTAATACTTTTGAATATGATATTACTTTTTCTAAATATGTGTATGTTTCTATTTAGAATGATATTACCTCTTTATTGGTTTTAAGGTTAAATATTTTCCTTCAAAATATTTGGGTATCATTATAAAGCCTTCAATTGTTAATTTCTGATTGCCATATTCTCAGTGATAAAATTAGCAAATGGTTGGCTGGTTGGAAAAAGAAAACTTTATCTTCAACTGATAAGTTACATCTTATTAAATTCATGATTTGGAGTTATTTATATTACCGGCTTCGTTCTACTATAATTTTAAACATTTAAGAAGAAAAATCTCTTCTTTGATCTTTAATTTGCTACAAAGTAACAAATTTGGCAAGAATATTTATACCATCGTTTGAGCTAAACTTATTATTCCTAAACACTATGGTGGCATTGGTCTTCCTTCTCTGGATACTATTAATAGCACGTGTAACATTAAAATTATTTGGGAACATTATAATTGTCATTATATTCTTTAAAATTAGAGTTTTATGAATTTCTATAGAAATCTTCTGTTTCTAAAATCTCTCCATTTTGGAAGTGACTTCTTAAAGTGGCTTAACGTATTAAACCTTCTTTAACTTTCAAAATCACTTTCATGGTCAATTGTCTTTCATTTTTGATCAATGGTTTAATGGGTTATCTTTAATTGAAAATTTTGGCAATATTATTTTTTAATTATTGTAATCTTCCTTATGATGCTAAAATTTGTGATGCATTGAGAAATAATATTTTGAATTATGATTTGTTTAGTAATGCTCCAAGTTTTTTCATTAATGATTTATGCAGTATTCTTATCTCTAAAGGTCTTACTTGTCTTTAGAAAAATGAAAATATTTATAACCATAAACTTATGTATCGCATCTTATATGAAGTTTTTTCCCTAAAGTGGTCTGGTTTGAACTCATTTGGTTTAAAGGTTATGCTATTAAATATGTTTTCTTTGTTTGGAAGATTATTCATAAATGAATAAAAAATTGTGATAATCTTAGTCTTCGTGGCATAAAAATTATAATAATTTTGTTCTTTGCACTAATATCTTAGAGAATCATGATCAACTTTTCTCTAATGCCCTTTTTTTCTCAATTTATGATTAACAAAGGTTTTCCTTGTGATATCTATTTAACTGCTCCTCCCAGTTTCACAGATTTTAGTTCATTGTAATAACATTTCTTCTAAGATTCAGAAGAGATTTCATCTTCTCTCTTTACAAATCATTACTTGTTTCATTTGATATGAAATGAATAATAGAATTTTTAATAATAAACTTACTTCTATTAACTTTATTATTTGGAACTTTCATTGGAATATTATTCTTATAAGTAGACATTGGAAACTTAAAAATAATTTACTAGATAGTATTGTTGATTTTTATGGTATTATTGTTTGACTATCATTTATTACCTTATGGTATTTGGTGGCTTTGATGTTCCTTTACGTCTGGTGGTTTTGGTTATGTGTCTTATATATAATCTATTTGAAATCACTGGAGATATTACCACTGGTGCCTTTTGAAGGAACTTTTTTTTTTTCTGTTTGTTTGTTTTGGATATTTTGGTTCCATTTTATTCTTATGACGATTCATTTCATTCCTTATGGTGAAAATCTTTATTTTTTGGATCTTTTTTTGCTATTGATTGCAGACTGGATCCATAGGTTTTTTGGTGCTAGATCTTATTTTGAATCTTGGTTGCCTCGATGTAGCATTTGGTATTGGTTGATTGGTTTTGTTACAATGTTTATTGCTTTAAAGTAATTATTTCCTTGATTATTTCTTATAAAGTATGTTTTAGGTTAAGCTATGATTATTTTCAAGATTTTATTCAATTTCAACCACTCTTTTGAATGATATTTATTTACTAGTTTTTGGATGGAAATTTAATACTTACGCAGGTAAGTTATGAGCTCTTTTGTCATTTTTCATTTGTCAATTATCATTTATCATTAGTTTATTTTACTTCTTTTGGTTTTTATTTTATTTGATTTCTCGTGTTTCTGTTTTGCTATTTGATACCTAATATTGATGGTTGTAGTCCATTGCAACTTTTTCTTGTAGCTTGCTTGTACATGTGGTGGTTGTTGTCGTTGGTGATTAGTTTGTTGGAAGGTTGGAGTACTACATATTTGCAGCAGTTGTTCTTAGATGGTTACAAGTTTGCTTAGTGTTTTACTGCTGGGATTTTGCTTGTGGCTTGGAGTTCTTCCTCTCTGTTATTGAAATATGTTGTTAGAAGTGTCTTTTCTATTGTGTTTCTTTGTTCCTTTTTTTTCATAAGGTTGGTTTTCTTTTAGTATGAGTTGTATTTGTGTCTCTGGTTGTATTGTAGCCCTAAATTTTCCAAAAAAGAAAGATAAAATAGAAGATTTTTAATAAATTTGAATTCTTTAAGGCATCTTGATGGAACTCCTTAAGCTTTAATAGTTGTAACCAATTTATACATAATGTGAAGCAAACAAAACAAATTATTTGGCAACTTAATATAGATAGTTATTTTCATTTGATATAATAAAGTTCTCTCAACAATTATGGTAGTACTAATATATGTTTTTATAAATATTATTTATTTAATTAAGAAAATTAAAACAGTTAATGATATACATGAAACATTACGAATTGAACAAATTCATTTACATAGAAAATACCTAATAAATAAATATTCAAGATTTAGCATAATAAATTCAAGTTTCTTAATTAGTAAACTAAAAACAAAATTAACATAAATATCTATGATGTAAAAAACTTAAAATTATAAGTAAATATTGTTTCATTTAAATTTGTTACCACACATGGATGTATGATTCAAAATCATATGATGATCAAATTAAATGCGTGCTCCTAAATAGAATATTTTTTAAAATAATCTTCTCATAAAAAGAAGTCAATATAAATAATTAATTATTAAGTTTATATATCACACGCTAGGGGTTCTACGCAAGTGCACGTATCGTTTCAAGTAATATAAGAATTTTTTTAAAAACTCTAGTATCGATCCCACAGAGAAGCGAGGTAAGAAATCTCTTAAGTAAATTCTTATCTAATATTATCAGGTCTTAGTTTGGAATTTTTGAAAAGTGTGAATTTCCTAAATTCACTAATTTACTTTAAAATTAAAGTTAACTAAATTAAATAAAAACCTAATCTAAGGAGACTGGTCAAATTTTGGAAAGTTCTTATATAGTTAATATCCCTTCCCCCTTGCAATGAGATCATTATCAGTGTCAGAATCGAATATTGAAGATTTAAATGTAGTTTTTGACAAATATAGACATACTTATTTCTTTATCCTCTCTCGTGTGCATAAAGAACATTAACCAATCTAAAGTTAGTTCCTAAAAAGTTTGGAAGTGCTGAGTAGATTCTAGCATGTCACTTCTAGCCTACCCACAGTGCCCTCTCTATAGGACTAACCAAGGACCTAAGTTCCAACTATAGACCAAATTGGTAAAGGATCTAGTCTGTCACCCTAGAAACACCAATTCTATGCCCATCAAAACTTCTCCCTATCTATTTGCATGAACCAGTGGACTGCGTCCCCTGCCATCCTAAAGGTTAATTTAGTATTCATTAGTTGAGTGAAATCATAGATCTCCATGGTCATTATGTTTTGCCACAGATTTTAACATTACAAGTGATCAGTTTGCAAATTAAATTAAGAACTGATGAAAATACCATCACAATTTTGGAATAAAAGAAATCTTCAAACAATTCAAATCTCACATATGATTAATTCTCATCACAAGGAGAAAGAGTAAGAAAAACTACTCAGTAAGCATGGAAAAAAAAATAACAGATACTTCGTTTAATTAAAAACAAAATACTTAGCTTTTCTCCTTTGAAAGAAAGATGAAAATTATTTAGCTTTTCTCCTCTGAAAGAAAGATAATGAAGAACACAATACTTAGCTTTTCTCCTCTGAAAGAAAGATGAAAATCGCTCAAAAAAAGTCTCTTACTGATCCATGCAATGCTCATACAATTTCTTAAGATATCTCTCAAAATCCCTCACCAATCTCTCCAGCTACTCCTATCTATAACCTCAAGACGTTCATGTAGTTTCCAAGAGTTTGAAGTGCCTTCCCAAGTGCTAAAAGTCACATTATAACTCCTTGGAGCATTTAAAAGCCGTCCAAAACCGTCTTTGGTGCATAGACACCATTTTTGGTGCCTAAACGTCATTTTCTCGTCAAGGCTAGTGCCTAGGCGCCACTTCTACCCGCCTAGGTGCCACTTTCTGCCGCCTAGGCGCCACTCTGCGGGCATCAACCCCGTTTTGCCCCATTTCAGCTCCAATCCACTCCAAATGTTATACATATAAGATAAACATTAAAATAACATTTCTTTAAAGTGCAATTTTATTCAAAAATATGTAATAAATGTAAAAGAGAGTAAGCGACTTATCAAAATGCATCATATGAGAATTTTCTTCTTTGCTCGATTTGGCTCCAAATTGCACCGTATTTGCTTCATTTTATCCGAAATTCCATATCTTGTACTTGAAGAAAAAAAATACAAAATACATTCCTTTAAAATGCAATATCATTAAAAATGAGCATGCAATATATATAAAAAATCGGTAATTGTTAGGCGTGTCAATTATCCTCAACTCTCCCATCCTCTTCAATCTTTCCTTTATTCTCTCCACCACTATATTTGTTGTAACCACCGAAAAAATGATGTTCTGTTGTTTTAATGAAATTGTCTCCCACTCATCCGCCTCTCACCTCACTACCGTTTATTGTAGCCACTTCATACCCCGTTGCCGGCACCTTCCATTAACCTACCACATATTACTGTCGACCCCTTACAACCACCTACCACTTGTAGTCACCCCTTGCTGACATCTACCGCCTTATCACAACTATTACCGCAACTAGTATTGCAGCCTTTTCTCAACAATCTTCCTTCCAAACAACCCCTAACTTATAGAATTTTGACCATCCAACCTCCATATCTATTACACCCTTCCTTAAGCCGTAACACCACTATCCTTGACCTATGCCCAAGTTTGAGTTGTATTGTGCATTTTGTCAATTCCTATTTTTGAATAGTTTGGTTGTAAACTTTATTTGAGTTCAGCAATAAAATATGAATTTTCCATTATTGTTTGCTTAAATTTAGTATCATATGGTATTAGAGCTATCCTAACCATAGCACTATCCTAGGGTTTCTAGCACCACCTATACTTAACCCTATCTCCACCTAATATTTTTATTTGTGAACCTACATCACCCTTACACTTCTTCTTCCACCAATCCATACCTAAATCCAAAGCATGTTTCCAAGGAGGTAATTATCTAAATGTGATCAGAAGTTTATCATGGATGATGTGTAATAAAACACTACTAGGTGATACAGTGGATAAGAGGTTACCATCATTGAGTGTGGCAGTGAGATCCAATGAAGAGAGAGAGAGAGAGAGAGAGAGAGAGAGAGAGAGAGAGAGAGAGAGAGAGACATGTGAATCACTATTGTAGGATGATTCCAATGGAGTAAAAAGATAAGACACAACACTTTGGGATACAGTATCAGAGATGGCTGAGAAATGAAGTATCAATTGACCGATAGTGAGGTGAATTTTCTATTGGAGGATACAGAGGCTCGAGAGTGAAAATTGCATACCATATTTCAAAGGGAGGATGAATTTGGATGACTTTATAGAGTGGTTGTAGAACATCAAGAGAGTTTTTTAATAGAAGGATGTGCCAAATGAACGAAATGTGAAGCTTGATGGTATCAGGCTCAAGAATAGCACCTCATTGTGTTTGGAGAACCTAAAGAGGGAGGGAAATAGAGAAGAGCAGAGCAAGTCTACTACTTGAGAAGAGATAGAGAAAGTTGCAGTGACCGTACCTACTCTCACGCTACTGTCATGATCTTTTTATTGAGACTCTACTACCTATAGCGGAGAGACATATTGATGGAGACACAAAGAGAGAGAGATGTAGGAGGAATTCAGAGAATATGAAAGGGAGGTGCGAGCCCTGAGTTCTGAAAAATTGAAGAGCTGAGGATTTAAGGACAAATGTAGAAGGGGAGGGGTGGTGGGAGGTAAGTTTTAACCTTGGGATGTGATAACTAATATTGTGGGAAACAGGGACAAATATAATATTTTACTTGGAAGCGTTGCATAAGCCACACCATTTTTGTGTACTTAGATAGTTACCAATTTAACTATGAAAATTTGATTAATATAACTTTATAAATGTTAGTAAAAGCAATATTTTCTTAGATGATATGAAAGGTTTAAAAATTTTTTAAATGTAAAAAATAAAGTGTAAGTATTTGAAATATAAATTCATAAGATTTATGTGATATTTGTATGCTATGTAGGTAAATGCACCTTATTTGGAGTCCAACATCACTAAAATTTTTTTGGCACCATCTTTTTTTAAACCAATTGCTACAAGTCGGAGCACATTTTTTAGGTGAATTCTTGATTGAAATTTATGAAAATAGAATATATTGTCAAAAGAAAATTTTATTTATGTTAGTATTTTTTGGCAATTTTTTTATTTATTTACAACAAGTGTTTAATTAATATGCTTACATATGGTAAGAAATCATGAATCTTTTTAGAATGATGATACTTGTCACCAAGGACTTAAAATCATATTTTTAGCTTGATCTAAACTTTGTAAGAAAATGGGTATTTTTATTATTTTTTAGATAGATATCAACTTGGAAATGTGTCACTCAATCAAAAGATGAAGATAATTGAGCCCATAGGTTTCTTATTGTTGCATAGAAAAAAAAATTAATATTTTGAAGTATTCAAAATAATAATGAATTTTGAAGACATTATATGAAATTCGTTGCGGCATAGATAGAAAAATTCAAATAATTAATCTTTGTCGTGAATTATGTGACAACTAATGACACATGTTAGAATTCCGTATTAATACAGACAGAAGTAACATTATTTTTCATGATGAATAAAATAATCAAATATCTATTTTTTTTCCCTATGATATAGAGAAATTGCAAAAATATCACTACTTTAACTTTCTAGAAGTCTAAATGTAAGAATTGAAGTTTGTTTTAGAATGTAAATGCATAGGAATTCAATGATAATAACGTCTAAATGCTACGAAACTCCAACAAATCCGAACTTAGTTGTATGTTGTAGTTCTATTATGAACAAACATGATGAATTATTTTATTATTTGAATCCTCACTCTAATGTTGAACTTTTTGTCTTTTGTTTCGTTCACTTTAGTGGAAATTAAAACCAATTCAATAATCGAAAATCGAATTTTGAGTTTTTAAAGAACAAAAATCGAAATATACTTTTGAAGCCGAACTGAATCAACCAAACTTGTTCGGTCAATATATCTCATTGGGAGATATCATAATTTATTTTATTTATTAAACTTTCTTACAATCAGGTGGAATTTGTAGCATGTTTAGAGTTGGAAAATACATGGTCGGCAAAAGCCAAGACAAAAATAGAGTTAAAAGTTGCCTAGGTCCGGTGCATGCTGGATTATTGTGATAAGAAGAATTTATTAAACCAAGGATTTAATAAAGCAATTATTGAAGATTTAATCATGATTAATTGGTTAATTCAAAATAGTTGCAGCTAATAAACCTGAGTAGATTTTGAAAGTAATTCAAAAAATATCTGGAAACGGTAGCAATTTTTTAATATATTTAATGGAATTTAATGCATTTAAAAAAATAAAAAATAGAAAAAAATTATTTGTTTTAACAAAATGTTGAAATTTTAAATTATGTCATTTTAGAGAAAAAAATCAATAGAATATTATTAGCTTGATGCCATGCTAATATGGTTATATGCATAAATTAAAAGTTTGCTAATAACATAATTAACAAAAATAATTATAATGTAGCAAACCTACTTAAAAAATATAAGGAAATATTGGATTAAGTAAATATGTTACCACACATGTATGATTCAAGATCATATGATGATCAAATTAAATGAATAATATTTAAAGTAATTTTCTTATAAAAATAAATCAATAGAAAAAAAAAAATTATTAAATGGACCTTTCATTGTGTCCAAGTGGTCTTCATATAATCGTATCAACCTAGGCTTAATTAAATTAACTTATAGAGCTTAACTAAGCAATTAGGGGCTTCAAGTCCATGTAAAGGCATAAACTAAGGGGCCATTTAGTTAGATGTAAAATATATTTACTAAATTTATAATGTAGCTTCCATAAGAGTTTTTGTGATTAGTTTGAAGAATTTGGAATGCAATGTAAATTTTAGTAAATTTTAAATTCATCATATAGTATAATTGTGAAGCATTCCATACTCATCAAATTATACTGATTTTTAAATACATTACAAAAAATTCTTTCATAACTACTAAGTAGTTGACACAGATGTCCCCTGAGACCACGTCAGACACAATCAGAATCACTCTGTATAAATAATTAAGGGGACAACCAGCCCTCCTATTTGTTTGGAGTTGTCACTCGTGAGACTCTCTTATCCTCTGCAACCTTTCCCCCGTCGTCTCCACTGTCATTTGTTGCAACCACGGATAAACTGATGTTTTGTTGATTAAATGCAACCGCTTCCCACCTTGCTACCATTTCTTCCAGCCACTTCCAACCGTACTACCGACACCTTCCAGCCACCTACCATATATTGTTGTCAGCCCCTTCCAGCCGCCAACCACTTGTTGTCACCCCTTTCAGACACATGCCACCTTATCACAACTATTTATGTAGCTACTATCACAGCCTTTCCTCCACCATTGACCTTCTAACCAACCCCCAACTAGCAAACTTTTGGCCATCCAGCCCTACATATCTATTACTTCCCCCCTTAAACCGTAAATCACCATCCTCAACCTATGCCCTAGTATGAGTTGCATATTGTATCTTGCCATTTCCTAATTTTAAATGTATTAGTTGTAATCTTTATTTTAGTTCAGCAATAAAATATGTATTTCTCATTTTTGTTTGGGTAAAATTCAATATTATTTGATATTGGAGCTATCCTAATTGTAGTACTATCGCAGGATTTCTAACATCTACCTATACCAAATTCTATCTTTATCTAAAATTTTTCTTTCCCACTCTACTCATCCATACATATGGTCTTCCACTTATACATATTGAAACACTAAGCATGCCACTGAGGAAGAAATTACTGAAACCTGATCAGAAGTTTATCATTGAGTGCTACAACATCTTGCTAATATTGAGGAAAGGACCTAGGTATAGGTTATCGTCATCGAGTGTGGTAGTGATATCTTACAGAGAGAGAGAGAGAGAGAGAGAGAGAGAGAGAGAGATATATGAACAAATTAAACCCTTATGTAGGGATGATTTCAATGGAGAAGATACGCCATGACACTGGGATACAATATTAGATGAGGCTGAGAGATGAAATACTTATTGGAGGATTCAAAAGTGAATTGTCTGTTGAAGTATACAGAGACTCAAGAGTGAAAGTGGAAATTCCAAATTTTGAAGCGAGGATGAATTTGGATGACTTTGTAAAGTTATTTTAAACCATCAAGAGAGTTTTTTAATAAAGGATGTGCCAATGATAAAAAAAATGAAGCTTTTTATTATCAAGCGGAAGAAGAAAACCCTATTGCGATGAGAGAACCTAAAGAGGGAGAGAAATAGGGAACATCAAAGCAAGATTACTACGTGAGTGAATACAAAGAGAGAGCTACAGTGATAGTATCTACCCTCACAGTACTGTCAGGATCTTTTTGGGAGACTCTACTATCTATAGCAAACGGACTAATTAGTGGACGAGTACACAACAGAGTTTATGTAGCTTAAGATAAAATGTGACCCGAAGAAGCCAGAGGAGCACACGATTGTCAGGTTCTTCGAAGACTTGAAACCCACCATAGATAACATGGTCCAACTTCAGCTTATGGTCTTATGGAGATATTCAAAGCTTAGCATTAATGGTTGGGAGACAACAAATGTAGAGCAAACATCCACCACCTTTCAAACAACCAGCCGTAGTTAGAGACATAAGTAGGAGCATACTTTAGAGACCTGAGAAGATTGGTCAAGAGAAAGACATAGCCACTCAAACTAAGAAGAAGCATAAAAAAAGTAGCACGCACAATACAGTGTCAACCATGAATACTTCAAATGTCATGGATAAGGGAACATCAGCTCTAGTTGCCCAATGAGTGGTGTTGATTGTTTTTATGAGTAGGGTGCACTAGAGGAAGTTAGTGACATAGGGACAATCAAAGAAAAGGGTGAGAAGTGTGACCTTCCACCAAATGAGGGCGATACTTGATGTTCAACAGGTCCTATGGACTGAGTCTAAGAAGGATCAACAGTGGCTTCACTACAATATAATCATCACCAATTGCACTTAGAAAGAAAAAGTATGTAGTCTCATCAGATGAAGGGAGCATCAAGAAAGTGACATCTACACATATGGTAGACAAGTTGAGCCTTACGAATCAAAGACACTCCCAATCGTACTCCCTGATGTGATTGAGGAAAAAGAGTTGAGTCAACTATCTCGTGAATTTTTTAATTAAGAACCATTTGCAAGATCAAGCTTTTTGTGATGTGGTGTCCATGTATACTTACCACCTTTTGTTGAAGAGACTGTGGCAGCTTAATCATTGAACTCAGCATGATGGGTTCATAAATACCTACTCCATCACTAATGATGGCAAGTGCATTGTCTTTCTCCCTTTTATGAGATCTAAAAATTACAAGTGCCCTTTCGAGCAAGAAGTGCCAATATGATTTATTATGTTGATGTTACAAGAAAGTGGGACACAGGTGTCGATTCCAAATATAGGTCACGCACTATAGAGAGCATGCCAAGACATCATGATCGATACCTAACCACCATGGCTTCCACCATTAGAGGAGTTAAATTTGTTCTCACATCGGGTAGTACCAAGCCAACATAGGACACCTGGCTTGAAGTCCTAGTTCAATACATCAACATACCTTTAGATAGTTGGACCGATGTGGATTGCTACTTGCAACTAGGAAAACGTTTAGTGTTTTCTGAGACATAGCACAATCGAGATTAGGATCCAAGTGCTTATAATGATGTAGTTGAAGCCCTAACTCTGAGAGATAGACACTGACAAGCCTGGTCTAGACACACTACATGAAATAGCACTAAAGCTAATGAAAATATTGATGGCCTAAATTAATGTAGGAAAAAATGCTCTATTTTCCAACGATTTAGCTACGGTTTCTGTATTTGATTATTTCTGATGGTATAACCACAAGACATGTTGTCACTTATCAACAGTAATATTTTTTATGATGGTTTTTATTATTACTGACACATTAAACCTTATGTTATAAATAAATATTAATTGGAGGCTATATTTCGTCTGTTATTTATGAACCTGCCATTTGCGAGGTGTTAACTGACAAGTTTTTTTAATAAGAGACGGGAATTTCCATCAGTAATAATGTTAATTACTGACGACTTTTAAGCGATTTATAAGTCGTCAGAACTAATCCTTTATACCACCAAAATTGTGGCACTCCCAGTCTTGCCTTAATCCTCCCCCCTTTTGGTCTCCTTCCCTCGGTGTCCTAATCCTCACATCTCCCAGTGATTCCACTGCTCCAACGTGAGAAGCCCTAGCTATCCCACGCTCTAGCTACCAGCTACATAGTGCTTTTCTTCCCTTTCTTCAATGCTCCGGCTCTCACAACCCATGGTTCACAAGTATGAATGTTGAAAATTGAAGTTCAGGTGTTAGATTTGTAAATACTTAGAAATTGAATGGAATATGGAATGCATTTAGGGTTTAGGGTTTAGCGACTAGAAGGAACATTTAGGGTTTGGGGTGGCTTAGCAACAAAGGAGAATTGGCCAAATATTTTCCTATTTCAATTGGACTACATCAGGTATTGCTTTAAGCCCACATTCTTTTGCTTTAGTAATGGATGCTATTATGGGACATTTACAGGAGGATGTACCTTGGTGTATGCTTTTCTTCAGTGATGTCTATCTTGTGGATAAAACTTGAGAGAGGCTTTAGGAAAAGCTTAAATTATGGAGGTCGACATTTGAGTCTAAAAGCCTTTGTTTGTGTAGATCTAGAATTGAATACATGAAATGTAATTTTAGTAGTAGTTGCTCTAGTGGTAGATATGTTACTATGGGTGATCAAATCATTAAAGGGTATAAACGTTTTAGATATTTCGGGTCTCTTGTTAAAAGTGATGGTGATATAGATGGGGATGTTATTAGTAGAATTCAAGTTGGTTGGTTGAAGTGGAGGAGTGCAGCCAGCCTATTGTGTGATAGAAAATACTGCTTAAACTAAAAGAAGATTTTTATAAGATGGTGATGAGACCTACAATGCCCAATTTCGTAGAATGTTGGCCTTTATAAGAGAAGCATAAAACGAAGTTAAGTGTTGTTGAGATGAGAATGCTTATATGGATGAGTGGCTTAACACATAGAGACAAAATTGGACATGAATATATCAATGATATGGTTTGTGTAACTCTAGTGGCGGACAAGGATGGAGAGAGACATCTTGGATAGTTTGGTCACTTTAAACAACATTTATCTGATGATATGTAAGGAGAATAGAAGTTTTAGATTCGACTTATGTTAAGAAAGATAGAGGTAGACTTAAAAAGACTTGAACATATTGTAACAAAATGATATTAATCTATTAGAATTAAATGAAAATATGACACTCAATGAGACAGAATTGAGAAAAAGGATTCTTGTAGGCCACCCAACTTAGTGGGATAAAGGTTTGTTGTTGTTTTTTGGTTTTTGTTGTTATTTTTGTTGTTATAGACAAAAATCATGATTAATATATCCGTAGATAGGGTTGGTGTAGCTCCAGTGGTAGATAAAAATAGAAAGTCAAATGTATTACATAAATACCACTAAATTCCAATGCATTTATATATCTAACTCTTGGAACTTTTCATTTTAATACAACTTTTTGGGCACACGTATGGTTGTATGTTTGTAAATATGAAATTTTGGTTATTAGATATATAATTACAGATAAATTGAGAGTAGAAATTCCTATCTATAGTTAGACTTAAGCAAATAAATGATCCATGCCGAGTCAGACCAAAATTTAGTAGGATCGATCCACAATCTAATTTCGCACTTAGGATAGGTCTGTCAATTGAGGGCTCAACATTTTTAAAATTTCTATTATACATGTTTGAAACTTAGGACATTTAAAATTTATGCTATAATATGTTAGTTAAGGTAGGTCTGTGAATTTAACTAGAACAACGACAATTACTCGAAAATTATTTTGGATCAAATTTCTTTCAAACTGAAATTTGGTTGAATCAAAATCGGATCGTTTAACATCATATTGATGCTAGGTTAAATCTTAAAGTGGCTCTTTTTAATATTGTGTGCAACTGTAGCTACTCCATCCCTTTCATGATATATATATTTTTCGTATTTTGTTTCCAACTATAAAACCAATCATAGAACTAATCATTTTCAACCCCGTAGCCCCTTATATGATTAATTACAGTCCTCAAAATATTTTCTTAAAAAAAATATATTTCATCTGATGTAAGCGTTTTCACTGCATCCTCCAATGCGAAGTCTAGTTTCCATATTCAGAATAGAAATTGATCTTGAAATCTAACTTCATTTGCGACCATTCCTACTTTAGCAATGAAAATTAAATTTCAAATTAAATTTTCATTTTGTAACTGACAGATTAGATTGTAAAGTGAATTTTTATTCTGGGAAGACAAATTACACTTCACATTGGAGGCTGTAGTTAATTACTACATCATATGAAATATTTTCTTCTAAGAATATATTTCGAGGTTTGCAATTAATCGCATATGGAGTTTGCGGAGACTATAAAGCTTAGATTTATGACTGGCTTTCCACTTAAATAAAAATGCAAATCAAATAAACTCGTGCACGGTTTGGTGTAGCTATGGTAACTTACATAGTTAGGTCCAACATTAAGACGTCCCTCTCTGATATTGTATGTCATTGTAGCTACATTAGCTCTCACACAGATATATTTCTGTCATATTCTATCTCATAGTGAAAAGCCAATTAGAAAGCTAAGCGTCATCGTCTCTGCAACTTTTAAGTATATTACTTTCACACCTATAAATAAATTCTATGAAGAAAATATTTCAAATAAATTAAGATTGTTCACATCATCATCCAATGAGAAATCTATTTTTCATTTCCAAAATAGAAATTCACTTCAAATATTATGCTATATAATGTCATGAACATAATATTTGAAGTGACGTTTCATTTTGGGAATGGAAATTAAATTTCTCATTAGATTATAAAATGAATACTCTTACAATGTGTGAAATATTTCATTCCCAAAATTTGTTCATAGACATGAATGTTATCTAGTAAGAGCTATTGAGATGAGAATCCTTATGTGGACAAGTGGCTTTACACTGTAGACAAAAAGTGAAAAAAATATACTCGTGAAAAGGTTTTTGTAGCTATAGTGACAGTCAAGCTTAGAGGTAAAATATGGATAAATGTCATTGATTATCGGTCTTCGACATCCCAAACTGCTTTAATAGATTTTTAACATTCTGACTTCGAGCTTAATTGTGCTCGAATCGAAAGAATTTAATTTGATTCAAAATTTCTAGCTCAAAATGTGAGTCATTTATTTTGATCTGCTCTTTATCTGAGCCAAAATTAAAATCAATCAATTTTAGAACTTATGTTGTTGTTCGAGCTATATAAAATGTTCAACTATTTTACAATGTGTCGATTATTATCAGGTTTGATTAACTATTGTTACAAATCTGCTAGTAGATCAACTACAGTACTTAAATATATTTTATTCAATGGAAAGCACTTAAAGATGTTTTGATTATTCTTAGAAGGTACATATGGATATCCGTGTATAAAGATGATAGATGTACAATAGACTTTATCCTGATAGAAAAGAGATCATCGAGGAGTTCTAAAATGATATCGAGACATCATTGGTAGCTACATCTCAAATGTTGGTTTACCTATCAGGGGGTAGGTTTCGGTGTCCATGTCTGAAACACAGAAATCAAACACATTCACTTTACAAAGTCAGATATGATTTATAACATCAAGGATTTTAACCTAATTACTAGATTTGTACTTTACATGGGGAGGTTGATCCTAAAACATTCAGCTCTACTCCTTCGACGAATTATGAACCTTCACCAGATTTAACTCAAACATATTTGAAGAAATGATCTTCAATAGAACAAGATATCATTATGTGAGCCAAGTGAAGCAAGAAGTGGCACCAAATCTCGAGGTTCAGACAATTTATTATTTGTTGAATGCTGCTCCGAGGTTATTGTGGGTGGGAGGGGGGTTGATTTTCAGTTATCTGTAGCTCTTAGAATGCTAAAAATCAAAACAGAGTATAACATATCCTGAGAGTGCTTTAATGAGATAGTAGGTATGTTGAAAGAGATTAATCTGCCCGAAAATTTAGTCCATGAAGATTTAGATAGCTAATCACTCATTTATAAAAATATTATCCAGAGAGTGCTTTAATGAGATAGAAGGTATGTTGAAAGAGATTAATCCACCTGAAAATTTAGTCCATGAAGATTTAGATAGTTAATCACTCATTTATAAGAATATTATTAATTAGTGTCGAACAACATTTTACTTTTTAGACTTTTGAATAAACTGAAGAGAACTGTGAAAGACCGGACCAGAAGGATCGATATGTGAAGCATGTTCAATGCGGGAGACAATGACATTCTGCTCCTACTATTTTGGGGAAGAGGAATACACGAAAAAAACAATGTGTTTGGTGCCACCATCGACCCTTTTTATTTTCTAGCAGTTAGGCGAAGCATCGGGGAGATTAACATCACATTATATTAATGATCAGGAACTTTGAGCAGCGACATTTTATGTCCTTCTCAATTGCGGTGAAGCACAACCCTTTATTGAGTAAGACATTCATTAATATAATTATTCACCCATTTATCTGGAAAATATCATGATTAGCCATTTCAATGATATTTCAATGTGTGAACAGTTTATTCATGGATTCATTAAACTTGTATGAAGATGATGACACCAGCAAAGAGATCGAGGATAACTTCCCTAAGTCGGCTACAATGCATATGAGTTAAAATTGACATATTCATTCCTCATATGATATTTGAATTTTCATTAAAATAAGATTTCTTATGTATATCATAATAGATTCATGATTAGAGAAATAGAGTGACAGATCAGGGGTTGACTAATATTTCTTGGGGACCTATGCGCATGAAGAAAATCTAACAAATTTATAATGTAAATGGATACATGTTTCATATGATATTTTGGTTTGAAGGAAATAGTCCTGTAATTCTGGCTTTTGTGTTAAAGCAAATGATAAATTGGACGACGAGGTAGACTATCATTGGATTCTCAAAGAATTTGTTGAACTATCTTATCTAGGCTTTATTGGAGGAAGTGTATTTCTATTCAACTGTGTTTGGTTTGATCCTATTTCTAATCGGGGAATAAGAGTGTCAATGGCCTCTAACGTAAATATTCAAAGGATAGTTTCAGTTCAGTTTCACATTAAGATCAATTTAATAATTAGGCAGTCACTTATATAAGCAAGTATGCGTATCGTTCAAGTAGTACAGGGCTCTAGTGGAGTCCTGGTTCTCGATCCCACGAGGAAGATAGGAACTTATCAAAACAAAGTTAAGATTTGAAATCTAATACTCAATTCACAATGCAAGTTCAAGTACTATTTGTGTTGCTAGTGCAAAGATAACTACGGCAAAATTAACTAAAATTACTTTCTAATTTTCTAAATAAGACTAACTGACACGCACTAAGTTTTGTATTGAAAGGTTCAAATATAAAAAATTATCTTTCCTCTTGAAATGATTTTGTGATGAGTGGTTGATATATATTGATAATAAATTTGTATTGTGTCAAATAGGACCAATTATATTCTTTAACCTCGTCAGAGTACCCCCTCTTCCAAGTATGAAAAGAACATTGGTAAATCTTAAGCTTAGTCACTAAATCCATGATTAGGGTGGGAGGATAATGGCTGTCACTTCAGAACTCCCACTTCCCTTCACCCGAAGACTAACCCTAGCTTTAGTTACCAAACTTTAGGAATAAATTAGAGATTTCAGCCTATCACTCTAAAATCTCCAATTCGACGCCTATCAAATCACATTTCCCTATTTATTTGCACTCAATTCCCATGAACTACGCAACTCATTCATGGACATTGAATGGATTCTCCACTATTGTTGTAGAACACTTAGTCTTTTCGGATTGAATGTTTCACGATAAATTTTAACAATTCAATTGGTCAGATTGAAAAGTAAATGATGTTCAAAGTGAAAAATCATCACAATTTCTTAACATTTTTATGGCACATCAAATCTACATCAACACTTCACCATATCACATTTCAAGAAGAAAGACAAAGAAATCTACTCAGAATTCATGAGAAAGATACAATAAAATATGGATTTTATATATAAAAGCAAAGTCATACAAACCACAAAAGTAAATACAACTTATCTCAATTTCTTCCCCAAGCAAATCCCTTGAAGTTCCTTTGAATCATTTTCTCTCTTCACTACAACACTCAATTCTCTCTTTAGAATATTAAAGAAGAAGCAATCTCTCACTTTTCTCCTTCTCCTACACTCTTTAGAGAAGAATCCCTCACAATACATGACTTCTACACACTTACCACACACTCTCCACAAACCCTAACACACTTTCCTAACTCCAAAAGACTTCTCTTGCTCTCCTATCTCACTTTCTTGGTGTCCAAATATGTTTGAAATTGTTTAGAAACGAATATCCAATAGTTTCCTCAAGCAACCCTTCAAAAAACATCGAAATACATTGAATATGACTTCTACCGACATTGGACATTAGCGTCGCTAGATAGGGTGTTGGATAGGGCGCCGGCGGCACTGGGAAGCCATTTAAATTATGAACTCGCTGGAATTGGGCGCCAGCGGCTCCCATTCTGGCGCTAGTAGGCTGAATTCCTCATTTTGCCTCTTTTTGCTCCAAATTCATTCTTTTTCGCTTCATTTTGCTCAAATCACCTAAAATCATCATATCTGCAGTAAAACATGAAGAATATCTTCCTTTAAAGTGCAATATCACCAAAATGAGTACAAATTATATAACAAAAATTTAACATATTTTTGGTGCATCACCACCCACTATCGACACCTTATAACCACCTACCACTTTGTTGTCTACCCCCTTCCAACTGCCTACCAAATGTCGATTCCCCTTTCAAACATCCACCGCTCTACCACAACTATTACCGTAGCCACTACCGCAGTCTTTCCCTCACCATCCACCTTTAAACCAAATCCAAGCTTGCAAACATTCAACCATCCAATCCTCCATACCTATTAGTTCCCTCGTTAAACTGCAGCAGCCTTATTTCCGCATGACCCATGGTTTATTCTAATCTAGTATTTTGGTTAACTTAGAGGATTTGTTTGACTATCTTAGATAGGTTAATGCTTGAAAAAAACTAGGTTTTTGTTAACTTGTTAATTGGGAATAGTCAAATCCAATTCAATAAGGCTAGCTTTAGGGATACAAGTCCAACTCTTGATCCATTACGCCAAAAGTGATGATATAAATCCAATGGATTCTCTAATGGAGCTAATATGGTCCATGATGAGGTGTGGTCCCTTATACTCATGATAATTCAAGAAAAAGTCAAGGTATAGAAGGCCATGATCGATAAGCCTACGAAAGCTTAAATATGTTAAACCCATGAGCTTGATCTTATATTTAATATATATTTAATATGGACTAATATTATTAATCAATGTTAATTTGGTACAAGCTAATATACTTTAAGTAGAGTTAAAAATTGTATACCCAAAGTAAATGATATTTTAAATCACATTTATGACTCAAATAAAGTTAAGTCGGTTTAATTTGCTTAAGTATGTATAAGTGAAATCAAGATCAAAGGTTCAACATACAAAACTCAAAATTTTTAGTCTTCAATTATTGTATTTTAAAGTGTAGTGAATGCTGAAATGATTAGTACACATACAAAATTAAAATTAAATATTAATAAAAAAATTTATTAGGTAAAATTAGGAGTATCAAAATTAGTCGTACTCTATGGTTTTGCCCATATTGTATGATCAATCAACAATCAAATATAAAGAATTGTTTATAAAATGAACTAAACAACTTATATGGGAAATATTTGAAAGTGCCCTTGATGTTATACAAGTGAGGTGTTCCTAATGTAATTATATAAGAGTGAGATTAATGCATGAAATATATACTTTCTTTGATATTATTATATTTAAAAATATTGAAAGAATCTCAAAGTAAATTAAAGTGAACATAACAATGTGGTGGCATCTTATTTCCTCAAAGATACACTTAATGAAATTTGTAGTCTCAATAGCCTTAAAAGATAAATAATGCCACTTTCAATTCTATTGTAAATGTTTATTCATTTAGAGACTCATTCATCTCCGGCTTATCATAATTAATTGAATAGTACAAATCATTCGTCCAAATTGCCCCTAATCAAGTTGAAATATTCAAGTGTTGCCCTCTTTTTTTTGCAAGCCAACATGACAATAGGCTCAAGATAATCAAAATATTTTAAAATCAGTAAGGTTAGGTGACAAAGTCTCATCTTGCCATGTTCTATTATGAATCCATTGTTCTTAATACGGCTCTCAAAATCCAAATTATCAATTCTTAATGACAATTACCACTGTTACTACTAACACCATTCTAAACTAAGGCTTCGTTTGGGGTAGCTTATCTGCTGCGGCGGCATCTTGAAAGAACTTATCCGAAAACACAGTTAGTTTCTTACACTAAACGTGAAATGGGTGTCGAACCCCGCAATCCATGTTTCTAGATAAGCGGCTTATCTGGATAAGCACAACCTAGCCCAAACGCACCCTAACTTAGAGCATTTCAAACTCTTTTCTCTCCCTCGAGTCAAAGGAACAATTCATTATAGTAGATTGCACACATAAGAAATATTTAAAGGAACAATCATTAATGAAACACCAATATTTATGACTGTTGAGTCTTTCTCATAATAACCCGAACATATGATTAGTGTGTAACGCACGCTTCATAGAGCTCACTTTCATCAGCTTAAGAAAATAATAGAGGCATTTACTTATATACCACTCAATTCTTATATATTTACATTTCTAACATCTAAACTATCATATTTACATTTATAACACTTAAAACTTTAACATCACTATTTTTTAACATTTTAAAAATGAAATATACATTTTCATGAATGGGTTTATGAGATCAAAGGTTTCTAAGTGTAAATACCAAATTTTAAGTGTTAGATATGTAAATACATAAGAATTGTGTGGTATATGTGCATGTAAAATGTAGGTATATAAATATATATATATATATATATATATATATATATATATATATATATATATATGGATAATGAGCGTTTGACTAATATACCTTGAACTCGAAGCAATAAGAATAGACTTTTTTAGTTTGTTCAGATAATGTGCTCTCAGCCGAAGAAAATCAAAGCTATGAGAAGAAGAAAAAACTTGCATTTCTAGACTATTTTAAATGGAGCTATTCAGGTTGGGAAATTTGGATCTTCCTATTGAATCTTCATCCCTCTACCTTTATTATTTTATCTTTGGGGCAGTTAAATAAATACGACACAATTTTATATATTTCCATATCTAACACTTAAACTTAATTTTTATATTTATGATTGCAGGACAGAAATTCTCTTTCGTAATTTAAGGGGGATGATATTATCGAAAGAATCTACTGAACTTGGCTAGTTCCATTTGGCCCGGCAATCCCCGGCTAGCCTGACAAACTCCAATCGGTCCGACAATCTCTGATCGGTTATCTCCAGTAGGTCTGCTAGCTCTAGTTCCATTCGTCCCATACATCTCCAGTTGGCATGCCCAGCTCCGGTTGGCCCGACTATCTCCAGTCAGCCCGATCAGCTTCGGTCAACTAGCTCTAGTCAGCTCAACCATCTCCACTCGGCCAACTCAATTGGCCTACCAGCTCCAGTCAGTCCGCCAGCTTCAGTCGGCTCGACCAGCTCATTCCGCCCGGCAAGCTACAGTCGGCTATCTTTAACTGACTACATAGGATTAGGGGCAAAATTATCATTTTATAATAAATCTTCTCTTATAAATCAAAGCTATGAGGGAGGCTGCTCCGTGAAGGTCAGCCAAAATGCCCTAAATGAAATCCTATAAGAGAGCTAAGAGTCCCCAAGTAAATGAATAGCATTTTTACTTAAAACAATTTTTTTAACTTGTTTTTGAAAAAAAACGCACATTTTTCGCATAGAGACGAATATTTTTGGATTCATATTCATCATTCTCTTATTTTTTTTGCGGAGAATCGGTTAACTAATATGCATAATAAAAATTCTCCTTCATAGTTCAAGTTACTGAGTTTGTCCAAAAAACATTTTAAACCCGACCAGCTCCACTTGACACTGCCAGCTCTAGTTGGCTTGACCAGCTTCAACCGGCCCGACAATCTTCATTTAGCCATCTCCAATCTGTCAGCCAGCTCCAATCCCATTCGCCCTAGTCATCTTATCGGACTAGATCCAATCAGCCATCTCCAATTAGCACCAAAATGAAGCTAGTGAGCGAACTAGAATTAACGGGTCAACTTGAGTTGGTCGAGCAGACAAGAGCTGGTTGACCTAACTAGAGATGGACAGGGCGATTGGAGCTAGTTGGACCGACCGAAGATTGTTAGCCCGACTCGAGCTAGCTAGGCCGACTACTCAAATTTTTTAAGCAAAGTGATATAAATATAAAAACCAAAGTTGAAATATTAGTTACATTAATACATAAGAATTGTGTGATATATACGTGAATCTTCTTCTATTTATTATTATTATTATTTTAGCTCTCGTTTGTCATTTCATAGGGACCACATAGCAGTTAGAATCATTTATCAAGATAATTCAATATTCGTGAAAATGTGTACATTGCATGGACACGATTTTCTTAAATAAAGTCAATTAAATGCCCACATTAAAAATAAAAAAATAAAATTAAAATTACTTTCTAAACGTCAGCTTTAGAATATAATGCATTCACGAAATTATACTATATATCCCCAATAGTAAGGGATGACCTCAGTTTCGTACTTCATGTCAACAATATTCCTTTGACTGCACGCTATAATATAGAGAAATTTATATACCTACCACACCACTCTTATGTATTTACATATCCAACACCCAAAATTTGATATTTACACTTATAACATAGAGCTATAAATCGATATATGAAAATGTGTAGTTCGCCTTTAACAAAAATGATCGTTCTGATAATATTTTTTATGTAATATTTATATGTTAGATATGTAAATGCATAAGAATTTTGTGGTATGTATGTAAATGTCCCTATAATATGTGAACCATATGGAACAAATATTAGCTACTTCTAAGTTTACCATTAAAACACCAAATAAATATTTATCGAAGGGCGAAAAAAATGTTAATGGCTATAAAACCTTATTGTTGTGAATAAGAGTAACTCATTTGTATATTGTTGTGAAATTAAAAATTTGCCTACATGGCATTCGCAGGTCTACACACAAATTATAAAAGGAGCATTTACATACATACCACCCAATTCCTATATATTTACATTCTAACACCAAAACTTCACGCTACAAATCATCAAAAGTTTAAAATTTAGTTCACCAACTCCACTATATAGCCTACGCTATATTGCATGTCATGGGGACTAACGTGTTGAAAAGTAAAAGAGACAAAAAAAAGCCATAATTTAGAGACTGATGCTCACAGCAAGCCCAAGAACAGAAGCCCAAAACTCATTGAAAAGGGAACAAAGCCCAATACAAGCATGGATATATTTTGGAGAGTTTTTTTCTTTAGGGCAAATTAGGATTACACGATGAATGAACCCAGCGCTCTCTACCCTTCAGTAATTTGAGTTGTAAACATCGTTTATTACTCATCGTTCTTTTCCACATCGATGATATCTAGAGTTTAAAATAAGCTCAAAGTTATTTAATCATTAATTTACTTCATTAGTTTCTATTTTTCTTTATGTGTTTCATGACTGTGAAATGAAGCACCAAAAAAATTGTTGAATGAAGTTTTATCATTGTAGCGTATGCGTTTGATATGTTCGGTCGAATTTGTTAACAAATTTAGTAAAATTGATTAGTTTAAATAAAAAGTATACATAAAATCAAATAGATCATATTATTATTAAAATCTAAGACAACATCCATTAGGTGCTGATATGTCGCACAATAATTTTTAATTCTGAAGGGCATTACATTATAACAATACACTCCCTCATTAGTGATAAATTCTATCTTTCTACGTCGTTCAAATGCGTGTTGATTTGGTGGTAGTCGACGAAGGTATCAAGGATCCTCATCACTGAATGGTCGACCGCTGAGCTACAAGTGTGCCAATCCTTGTTAGGCATAGTTGTCTTTCGGGCAAGATTCATTAAGGTTAGTGAATCTGATGCACATCCATCATTTTCTGATCATCTTCTGGACCATGACCACGTTAGAAACCCATCCCAAGTATTGGACTTCTCGAATGTAATTGTCTTCCAGAAGCTTCTACATCTCTTCTTGGTTCGTCTCGGCCAGCATGAATATCGATGTCCTCCTTTTTGTTTCATCGGTCAGACTGCTAGATAGACATTTAGTCTGTGATAAACAATGTCGACTAGCACTCCAAACATCTTGACAGCTAAACATGCAAAGACGTCTCTATGACTTCAAAGACTCTTGATCAGCTCGTGTCTAAGACATGCATCAAAAGTACCACTCAGGGAGAAAAATTATTGGCATCGTCATCGTAGGTAAAGTCCATTTGGGTGGTCTCACTAGTTCCCCTCGCTAGATTTCAAGATATGGAGACTCTTAATGAACACTTTCGACCGTGCGGAGATAACAAGTGCGAGACTACTCCAAATTGCCTGAAACAGTGATCACCTCCCATCTCCCAGAAACTTGATGGCTACATGATATGTGGAGGTGACGACTCAGAATGAGTTGAGCAAAAGGCGATCGAAGAAAACATTTTACGTGTGGGAGAATTTACTAGTATAAAATCTATCATGTTTGTGAATTGCTTCACCTTCTCCTAGGGTGACTTGAAGGATGAGCGTTTTCAGAGTTTATTTACTTTCTCTAGAGAATCTATAGAGTAGCACAGATATGACTGAAAGGCGGGAGGTATTCAAACTCATCTTATCAAATATCAAGTTGAAGATAGTTTTCACTGAGCTCCTAGTGTAGATGAGTATGTTTCTAATTCGGTAATTGATGATCAGAGCGGTGACGATGATGATTTCATTATATGGGTTGCCCTTCGACGATAGTTCTATCTTGTGAGCTACGTCTCGGTGCCAGGGCGGTTTCACCTAATTCAACCGTTTAAGATCTCTTGAAATTGGCTAGACAGAATAATTCGCGTTCATCTTCTCCGAATGTGGCAGGAACTATGCCAATTATATGTATTACATGGGCTTTCTTCAAAAAGATTTTTCCCCTAGTGTTTGGTGGTTACTCCATGTGCTACAAACTCCTTCAGCTTCCCGAATTAGATCAAATATTCAATTAGGTTTTGGAGGTGTCGGCAATTATGAGTATCAAGATAGTGGTCTAGATGATATGCACAATATTTATTCAGGTCTCGCGGATATGCTATGGCTTTAATCGAGGTCACCTTCTTGAAGTAATCCTTGATTTGGATAACCTCTACCTATCGGCCATCAAGACTTTCAAAGGAGTCTGCTCAAGGATCTCGTATGCGACTGGTGGTCGCTCGTCAAAATGAGCTGGTCATCGTGTGTAGTATCAGGTTCAATTTTCTTGATAATGGGCTCTATTAGTTGCCTAGTATTTAAGTGTCGTCTAGGCTCTTTGAAGAGAGTTCGAGTAGGAGGGTAAGGGTTGTCTTGGCTTCCACCTTCTCCATGGGTGGTTATTTTTGAGAGATGATGATGGGTTTACTATGATGCGCGACGGGAGGCGGGGGGGAATTATACTCTTCTGTTGATATATGGTTGTTGGCCAGTCCAACAGCTCTGCTAATGTCTTTGGTCGTTGTAGTCCCAGTATGTACCAAAAAAGTACTTTCTTCAACCTTTTGCAAGGGCACTGTGGGTGATTGTTAGCTTTACATCTCGAACCTCTAACATTTTCTTCTAGAAATTGGTGATGAAGGCACGTAGAGTTTCACTATGTCCCTAGTGAAGCTGCAAGAGGGCATGTGAGTTCTTCTAGGATTTCAATGTGTTGATGAACTGTGTAACGAATATTTGCATGAAGTTAGCAAATGACATGATCCCTAATCTCAGTAATTCATTAAACAACCTGAGGGTCGAGTCCCTTGGCATGGTGAAGAGAATTGACATTTTAGTGTAGCTTCGATCGTGAGAAGACATAGTCGATTCAGTGGAAGTGACGTGATCAGTCGAGTCCGTCCATCCCTTATAAGATTCAAGCGTCGGAATCTTAATCAATTTGGTGGTTCAACATTAGAGATCTATTGGGAGAACGTATTCTCTGGATGGTGTGGTGCATCAGTACATCCAACGCGATGCTTATTGATCGATGAAGACCCAACGCTATTATGATACTAGATTTCGTCCCCCCTTTCTAAGGACAGGGGGACTCTTCAGTCGTTAGGTGCTAAAACGACCTATCGGGGTTGTTGATCCTGCTCCTGATTCAATGTGCCCCTTATCATCTCTAACATTTGATCCTTCAAATCATAGATTTGTTGTATGACAAACTCCCTAGTACACTGTGTGTTGTCGACGATCTCTCTATTTTGAGGTCCTTCTCCTTGTGTTTATCCTTTTTTTGTTGGGGGCATGATCCATGCTCACCATACATTTTAGGATCTTGAATCCAAGATTGTTCGTGAATCACACCCAATGAATATAAGAAAAATGAGAGGGGTAGGGGGGTGAGAGTGAGAGAGAGAGAGATGAACAATATTGAATATTGTTCAATGATGCATCCTCTTTATGAAATGTTTCTTTTTATTTATAGAGAAGGTCGTGCAATAGTAATATTATATTTTCACCCCCATTTAGAGGGTGTATTTATTGGGATATTTCTGAAATTTTACAAGTATGAGTTTTTCGTTCGGATGCCTTTCTAGCTTTTGTCGGCTAAGTTTAGTAGACTTGGATCGACGAGGTTAGCGTGGTCGGCTGAGCTTGGTCAGCAAGGTTTAGTCGTCTGATCTAACCTGGTTAATTGTCTTTAATCCCTAGTGAGGAGTCTATTGGGCCTCCGTAAAATGGTCGAAGATACTCTGCAGAAATGGCTCTTTAGCGGGTCGGCTCCAAAGAGGGATGGGCTATAGCATCGAACCGACTATCAAGCAGCAGATGGCTCAGATGCTCTCTTATCTTGTTTCCGTGAAGGATAATTTATCTTGTTTCCAGAGGGATAGCTCAAGCTAAGATCACATGATCATCTTTTTGTCCACCTTTTGGTTCGATCAATTTTGGCCTAGTTGACTCACTCGCTGGGTCAAATGAGTCTCATGATCTACTTGCAATGAATCTACCTTAGTCATACCCTTATCTTCTAGATGATTAGATCTCTTTCAGATAATTGCAAACTCCTCTTTAATGTATAATGACTAAAAAACACAATTTAGAGATTATTGCTGACAGCAAGCCCAAGAAAAAAGTCTAAAACTAATATGAAAAGCTAAGTACAACTTTAGACTTATTTTGGCGAAATTTGTAAAATCTTAGTAAATTATTTTTTATAACCATCTAGAATGTAATCTTTAAAAAAGTTTATATAATACCTTTATGTTCACATATCCATAAAAAAAAAAAAAAATTCAAAATAATTTTATGATTATTTTTCAAATAAAGATTAATGCTGCCCCCAATAGACCCAATTACAAGAGAAAAAATAGCTAGACAACTAAAAGCACTAGATAATTTTAACTCAACGAAAGTGTCAAAAAGAGATACCAAATCACTTCCCCTTTTCAAAAGTGCTCAATATTTAAGAAAAAGGTAAGCATTTAAAAGCCCCAAAAGTTCTTCCTTTTTTTTTTTTTTGTAATAAAAGAACGAGTACTTGAATATGACATTTTAGCTTTTTTATTATTATTATTTTATTTTATTTTCAACTAATATGATACAAATTTAATCTGTGTCGAACAAATCAAAGAACAATTTATTATTGATTTCACCCTCTCTATGGTAAAGTAGAGAAATCATAAAAATAGGGATATTATGAAGCAAATTAATACCAACTCAAATGCCTAGAATTTGATCACATAATGTGTTAGGTAATCTGTGTATTAATTAAGTCATAAATGTTAATATTGGCCATTTTTGCAAATTTTTTATGAGTCTTATAATGCTATAAATAACCTTTTCTAGGGTGAATTAGTATTAAGCAATATATGAATTAAGCACTCTAAACCCTTCACTATCTGGAGACATCCTCTAATTACTCATATTTTAATGTTATATAAGAGATTTGGGTCATATAATTGTATATATACATATATATATATATATATATATATATATATATATATATATATATATATATATATATATATATATATATTTGTGTGTGTGCGTGTTATATGGATTAATAAATAGAAATTGAGTGGTATATATGTGAATGCTCCATAAATAAAATCCTTCCCCATCTATGAAAAAAATATCATTAATAATGAAATAAAAGTATAAAAGTTATACACCACCTAATTATGCCTATCACATCAAAAATATCACCATTTTACACCGTCTGAGAAATATTTACGTATCGAGTAAGCACACAGTTCTGCGTGCATACTTCCGATAATAACCTCCCAATAACCCACTAATAACTTTCGCGATTCCACTTTCATATTTTTTCGTGAAATCGGGAGTTTTGTGAGGTTATTAGGTTAGTAACCCTAATAATGCCGACATAACCCACTAATTCCATTTTAAGTATTAATCGGAGTTATTATAAAATTATTAGAGAGTTAATCAAAGGTTATTGCAGAATACGCACGCAGAATTGCATTCGTACTCGTAAATATTTCTCCATACATAGAGGTATGGTGATATGTATGTAAAATTGAAGATTAGGTGCCAATTATGCAAATACATAGGAATTGAGTGGTATGTTGGTAAATCTCCCTTAAAAAATAGCTTATTTGACCAAAATTGAAAGGTTCTATAGAAAATTAACAAAAATGGAAGAAAATCTGCTAGAAGAGAAATTTGGTCCTTAACTGACCTATGCAAAATGCCTCCAGCTTCTGCTCATCTTGGAACAGCGCCACCAAATTCTACATGAAAATAATATATAAAATCAAATTGAGAAATAGAAACTAAAATTAGAAAAATTTACATATATACCACACAATTCTTATGTATTTTTATATCAAATATCTAAAGTTTAATATTTACATTTATATCACTTTTGCTATTCAAAAATCTATGCAAGAAAAGCTGCAACAACAACAACAACAACAACAAAGCCTTAATCCCACTAAGTGGGGTCGGCTACATGAATCCTTTTTCTCCATTGCGTCCTATTTAGTGTCAAATTTTCGTTTAATTCTAATAGATTAAGATAATTTTTTATGCAATAAGCCCAAGTTTTCCTAGGTCTGCCTCTGCCTTTCTTAACATAAGTTGTATTTAAAACATCTACTCTCCTAATCGGATCATCAGGTGGTCGACGTTTAATGTGACCAAACCATCTAAGGCGACTCTCTCTAATTTTATCCGACACTGGTGCAACTCCAACCCTATTACGGATATATTCATTTCGCATTTTGTCTCTAAGTGTAAAGCCACTCATCCATCTAATCATTCTCATCTCGGCAACACTTAACTTAACATTATGCTTCTCTTTTAAAGGCCAACATTCAGCACCATAGAGCATTGAAGGTCTCACCACCATCTTATAAAATTTTCCTTTCAGTCTAAGCGGTACTTTTCTATCACACAATAGGCCGGACGCATTCCTCCACTTCAACCAACCAACCTGAATTCTACTATTAACATCCCCATCTATATCACCATCGCTTTGAACAATGGACCCAAGATATCTAAATCGTTCACACCTTTTAATAATTTGATCACCCAAAATTACACTTCGTCACTAGACCTACTATTACTAAAATTACATTCCATGTATTTAGTTTTAGTTCTACTCAAACGAAGACCTTTAGACTCCAATGTAGACCTCCATAATTCAAGTTTTTCCTGGACTTTTTCTCTTGTCTTATCCACCAGGAGGATATCATCAGCAAAAAGCATACACCAAGGTACATCCTCTTGTAAATGGCCAGTAAGACCATCCATAAATAAAGCAAAAAGATATGGGCTTAAAGCCGATCCTCGATGTAAACCAACGTAAATAGTAAAATACTTGGTCAATCCTCCTTCGGTTCGAACACATGTAACAGCTCTAGCATACATATCTTTAATGACTTGAATATAAGTCAAATCAACACCTTTCTTCTCAAGGACTCTCCAAAGAACATCTCTAGGAACCTTATCGTAAGCTTTTTCTAAATCAATAAAAATCAAATGTAGATCCTCCTTATTATCTCGGTACCTCTCCATCAAACCTCTTAATAAATGTATAGCTTCCATGGTAGACCTGCCCGGCATAAATCCAAATTGATTATGAGAAATCTTCGTAATACGTCTTAACCTATGTTCAATTACCCTCTCCCATAACTTTAAAGTATGACACATCAATTTAATTCCTCTATAATTTGCACACTCTTGTGCATCCCCTTTATTCTTAAAAATGGGGACCAAAATGCTCTTTCTCCACTCCTCGGGCATCTTTTTAGTTTTTAAAATAATATTAAAAAGTTTAGTAAGCCGGAAACCCCCAAATCACCTAAACATTTCCACACTTCAATTGCGATATCATCGAGTCCTGCGTACTTTCCCCCTTGGTTTTCTTTAAAGCCTCATCAACTTCTTTTTTACTAATGCGACGGTAAAAGTGAAAAGTTTTATTATTATTAACGATATTAAGATCACTAAGGTCGATCGTACTTTCAAGATCATTAAAAAGTTTATCAAAATAACTCACCCACCTATGTTGAATATCTTTTTCAAGAAAAGACTTTTCGATTTTCATCTTTAATACACTTTACTTGAGTTAAATCTTTACTTTTCTTTCTCTTTGTTTCGCTAGTTTAGACATATATTTTTCACCTTCCTTAAGTATCTAACACGTTATAAAGATCACTAAAAGCGAATTTTTAGCGTCACGCATTATTCTTTTACACTCCTCGTGACCATTTTATATTTTTCCCAATTCTCTACGCTTTTACATTTAAACCAATTTTTATAACATAACTTCTTATATTTTATCTTTTCGCACATTATTATTCCACCACCAACTATTTTTATTTATGAAACTTTTTCTTTTGATTCTCCAAGACATCTTTAGCCACTTGTTTAATAAGTATTAGTTAATTTTTCCCACATAACATTCGCGTCTTCATGAGCATCCCAAATATTTAAATCTTGAATTTTACTCATAAAAATAATTTTATTTGTGTCTTTTAGGTGCTCCCATCTAATTCTACGATGAAGAATCCTAGTATTCTTTATTTTAAAACTCATCTTAAAATCTAGAACTAATAATAGATGTTGAGTACCACTTGGAATGACCTTACAATCATAACAATCTCGACGATCTCTCGTTCTCATAAGAAAATAATCAATTTATGTTTTATTAGATTCATTCTTATAAGTAATAAAATGCTTCTCTTTTCTTAAATAAAATATTAGTAATAACCAAATCATATGATAAAGCAAAATCTAATATGGCTCTACCTTCTTCATTAATCGCTCCATAATCAGTATGCACTATGAATATTTCGAAATCTTCTACCACTCTACCGACATGTCCATTTAAATCTCCTCCAATAAAAATTTTTTCTTCGAGGGTATCGAGTGTATTAAGTCTTCTAAATCATTCAGAATTTATCTTTGAGCCTATATCTAAACCAACTTGAGGAGCATAAACACTTATAATATTAAAAATCTTGGTATCAATAATAATCTTAAGTCGCTATAATTCTATCTCCAACTCTATTAATTTTAACAACATTATCTTTCAAACTTTTATCTATAATTATACCTACACCATTTCTAGTACGACTCTTACCAGAATACCATAGTTTAAAACCTAAGTTATCAATTTCCTTAGCTTTTTCTCCAACCCATTTAGTTTCTTGAATTACACAATGATCAAAAGGATTCATGTCATGATTTTTTTCGACAAGTTTTACGCTGACTGTCGACTACCTAACGCAACCCTCCACTTTTCACATCCGGGCTTGGGACCGGCAACGGCAGTGTTAAAGATGTGTGTTATGTATGCAAGAAAAGCTGCATTGCAGGTATTTTTGACATGATGTCAAAGATGTGTGTTATGTATGCAAATATGAAAGTATAGGTGTTAGATTGTAAATATATAAGAATTATGTGGTATGAAGGTAAATTTTGACATTCAGCAAATTAGTGCAGCAGCCCCACCTTGCAGACCAACTTTCACGGACCATCAGAATCAGCTGGGAAAAGAATCATAATGTTATATTGATTTTTCTAAATCATGTTATGCTTATTCTCATAAGAATTAAATTACAGTAATAGATCCATAATCAAGTTTATGTTTATTGAAAATGAACCAAAGTATCTTTATAAATGTTCACAAATAAAAGAACAAGCATGTCCACACAACCTGCGTGAATAAGTATTTGAGCAGCATTTTAAAAATCATAAAGAATATGGGTATGGAAGATTTACATACATATAGCACTCAATTCCTATGAATTTACATATCTACCACCTATACTTCAGTTTTTACATGTATATCGCCTTACCTAAGCATGAAAAGATGTATTTCACATTTAAAAGTTAAAAAATTGATATCTTTTATGTGATATCGAAGATTTACGTGGTATAAATGAAAAAAAGCAAGAATCTTTTTATGAATAGAGCGTGACTTCCGAGACTATTTTTGAAGTTCATTATTTCTATGGCTTTGGTGAAACTCTCAAATCATGCTCTTTGGGATTACTTTTTGAGCTTGTACGCATGGTTGTTTCTGAATCCATGATCAAAGCTATCGAAATAGCATTCATAAATCCGAAATATAATATTTTGCAATGATTCTAAGATGTTACATTTGCATTGCATGTGATAGTGTATACCACTTGCATTCAATTAACATCCTTCATTTTGATAATTCTACCTCTTCCCCAGTTTAGTTTCCTTTTAGGGCTCTCATTTCTTCAGTATGAAATTTGATGTGTGTTTTCGTGTTTTCTTCCTGAGAGCAATAGGAAGACAAATATCAAAAATGGTTTAGAGTTTGAAGGTTAAAGTGGTACGATGGCTTATCTTTCATGCATTCAAATGGTAGAGCAAGTTTTAGTTTTAAGTATACTTGTTGTAGTTTAGTGTGATTGGAGATGGTCTTTGTAGAGCTCATTTTAGGACGATTTAAATCTATTTGAAAGGGAATTGTTAAGAGTTTAAGGTTAAGTGAACTTGTCTGAGATAGTTAAGTAGAATTTAAAATATCAAAGTTACGAGAAAAAAAAAATTTAATTGAAGGGTTTTCAACGAAGGCAACATTGATAGTATAATTCTTGATGGCAAAGGTAATCATCTCAAGACAAAAAGGCCCTTGGATCAAATTTAGCGTTTTTGGTGGTTTTAATGGATATGATGAATACAACACTCCGAAAAGTTCTTCGTGGGCAGATTTGAGAGTTGTATACCAGGGAAAGTTCCTAAAGGGCTTCAATAAGTGTGCTTTATTTCTTAATATTCTAGTAAAGTGCAATGATTGAGACAGATTACCTCCAACAAAAGTTTGAAACATTCCTTTTAAAGAGAAGGGCACACTAAGGGCATTAAGAAGATAACTTTTTTTTTTCTTTGGCTACTCTTGTTTTGTTTTGGGGTCTCTATATAAAAGTATTCATGGATTATATCCTCCTTTTCTTTTTTAAGAAAGAGAATATAGTTTGATTGAACTGTTCATTCTTGTTGAGAGTGTAAACAAGCATTAGCTTGAGCAAGCTTGGTATGTATTCATGTTTTGACTCACTTGATTTTTATTTTTTTCAATATAGGCTCATGTTCGACTTTGTTCTCAAATATCATGTTTATGTTCAATTCTTTCTAGTCCTAATGTCTTAGTATGGCTCTGAGTGTAAAAAATTTTAAAATAATTTCACACTCCCATCAAGAATTAGAATCTAATGAACATGAATACAAGTATAGTACTATACACTACTACATATGTATAATTATATTACTTTTATACAAACAAATAATAAGCTAAACATGATCAAACAAATGTATTCATATTTAGCTCTTTTAAAATTTGAGCTCAAAATATATATTTAAGCTTGACTTCCTTCCACAACGAGTGGGTTGAACATAAGCTTCTTAAAGAGTTGAACATGAGTTGCTCTCAAACAAAAAAAAATTTTGTGATGGCCTTACTTCCCATTGTCAAATCTAATGCATTTTATATCACCAAATTGGGTTAGGAATAAGGATCCTTTTATGGAATATAAGGAGGCTTATGCACACATTAGATTTATTTTTATCAAAAATAACTAGTTAATACATCAAGTCAAACTTTGTAAACTTCGGAACTTTGAGAAAATTTTCTGGAAACAAAAAGCAACTTGCAAGTTTCTCAAGGGGGAAAAAATATCAAATACTTTCATTCCATTGTTAATAAGAAATGCGTTATTAACCGTATCCAAAAAATTCAAGTTGATGATGATACCATTATCCTGGATGACTAGGATCTCTCTAAATCCACAGTTGACTATTTCTCCAAACTTTTGGGGACCAATAGCATCAACAACCACATCCTCAACCCTCATTTGATACCTTCTCTTGTATCTGAAGAAGAGAATAATTCCTTTAGTATAACCCCTGAAGCTGAAGAAATTCAATCTTGTGTTACGTCCATAAACTCAGATTTTGTTGTTGGTCCTGATGGCTTTTGCGGCAGCCTTGTTTCAAAAAATGTTGGGATATCATTAAACATGGTCTTATACAGGCCGTGAATGGTTTCGTTCAAGGGAGCCCAATGCTTAAATATTTCTCAAGCATCTCCACTATCCTGATTCTTAAAACACATAATCCTTATATATGGGAACAATTTAGACCTATTAGCCTTTGTCAATCTTTCAATAAACTCATTTCTAAAATTTTAGCTAATATCATACATGGTATTCTCCATAATATTATTTCATTCAACCAAATTGGTTTTGTTGAAGACAGGGCCATTGTGGATAACATCTTGCTAGCTCAAGAAATTATTGATAATTTGGATCGTAAAGTTAGAGGCCATAACATTATTATCAAATTGGATATTACTAAGGCCTATGTTATAACCTAAATTGGATTTTCTTTTCAAATCCTCATCCTTTTTGGTGTTAATGACTAAAGTATTAATATCTTTACTAACCTAATCAATAATTGCTGGCTCTCTATAATTGTCAATGGCAAGCCTTATGATTTTTTTTTTTAAATGGTTTAAAAGTTCAAGTCAATGTGATCCTCTGCCCCCACTTTATTTATCATGGCGGTTGAATCTCTCTAGAGGAATAAATAAATTCTTCTATGACCATCGAATTTGTAAATATAGAACTAAATGTAGTAAATTTTGTCGATGATTTTATTATCTTTTATAATGATCCAATAAAATTGATAGGCATTATTGAGAAATTTTCTCTGGAAATTTGAAAGCCTTGGTGGTCTCTCTATTAATAATAATAATGAGTTGTTTTATTCATGAAAAATTTTATCTTCTAAGCATCTGAGCCAAAATGAGACTGAATTTTTCCGACTTAACTGCCTGAAGGTTCCTATTTATAAAGGTAAGAAGTTTTTTTTATTCAATGAGATTTTTGTTATTATTAAGAACAAGTCAGCTTGTTGGGAATTTCACTTCCTATCCATGGGGGGTTAGATCACCCTTATCAGAAGTTATCTTTGCTCTCGTCCCTTGTATATTTTTCAATCGTTAAATTCCACTCTGGAGGTCTGCAAAAAACTGGATTGCATTGCTAACAAATTCTTTCGATTGGGGTGATTTAAGGAAGTCCATCCATAAGTCAACTTGGAAGAAAGTCCGGTTTCCTCACTTCGAAGGTGGCCTGAGCTGTAAATCCTTTTTTAATATGAAATTTTTCTATCAAACATTCGTGAGTTCTTATGAGTGCCCATAGCTTATGGGCTCAATTTGTGCATTGTAAATATTTTCATGGGTCTCATCCTTCTCTGGCCACTTAAAAATCTGGCAGTCATAGAATTTGGAAAAGACTTTGTAAAATTAAATGGAAAGCTAAAGAGTTCATTGCTCGGGATGTAGAAAAAGCGTATATTTTCTTTTGGTAAGATGGTTGGGATCTGGATCTTTAGACTCTTAAATTAATTCTCATTCCACTTCTATTTTGAAAATGTCCCATGTTTTTACTTAATAGTTCCTAGAATAGAAATCTGATTGATCCAGTTCCCTCCTCAATAGCTCAGAAAAATTACTCCATTCATATTAATATGGAAGCTAGAGATCAAATCCATTGTATCCCTTCTAATTATAGCTTATTTTCTTTCAAGGATCCCTAGCTTACTTTTAGATATAAGAAAGATACTTCTATTATTTAAATGTTCTTTTGGGGGAAGACTAAAACTTGCTCACCTTCTATCTTATCTTGAAAAATTTTGCATGATTACTTACCTGTTGAAAGCAATTTAAAAAAAAATAAGAGTTTTATTTGACTTCTAAATGCCCGTGTTATTTTCATTTGGAAGGTACTAAACATCTTTTTGTTAATGGTGTAGCTGTTAAATTAGATAGAGTCACCTTAGATGGTTTGATCACTTTAAACGTCGACCACCTGATGATCCGATTAGGAGAGTAGATGTTTTAGATTCAACTTATGGTAAAAAAGGCAGAGGTAGACCTAGGAAGACTTAGGCTTATTGCATAAAAAATGATCTTACTTTATTACAATTAAATGAAAATTTGACACTAAATAGGACGCAATGGAGAAAGAGGATTAATGTAGCCGACCCCACTTAGTGGGATTAAGGCTTTGTTGTTGTAGTTGTTGTAGCTGTTACTCATCTTTGGAAATGGATGGATGAAAATTTTAATTTATCAATCTTTAACCCTAGGTTCTCCATCAAAGACCTTATTGATACTTGGTTATATGCTTTTAAGGTTAATATTAAAGATCATATAATCAACATTAACATCACTCTTGTTTTATGGTATACTTCGAAAGAAAGGAATGATTCCAAACATAGAAACAATAAAAGAAGTTACCAACAGATTATCTCTTTGATTGAAAACATAACTCAACTTTTATCTCAATCTAATCTGATTAATGAACAAATTTTTAAAGGCTGCAAAGATTTTAGATAAAAGTTTTTATCTCAACATTGTGAAAGTCTACTGAATCTGTTATTACTTTGGTTAGATGGATCAAACCTCATCTTAATTGGGTTAAAAGCAATACTGATGGTTCCCTTTCAAAATATGATGCTGGTCTTCGTGGCCTTTTGAGGGATTTTTCTGGTAATGTTATCATTGCATTTGTGGGTTCCTTGGAGATTTAGACTGTGCTTTTTGCTGAGCTATGTGCTTTGAAATATAACCTGGAATTGCTATTGCCTTGGACATCAGGTATATCTGGATTGAATTAGATGCTCAGCTTGCTGTTAATTTGATTTTATCTTATACGGAAAACAAGGCTTTTCATATGAAAATTTTTTACATTTTAAGATAAATTCAGTCTCTTTTAAAAATTTGCATTACAAAATATCTCATATTTTTTGTGAAAGTAATGCTTATGCTGATTGGCTGGCTAAAGATGGTGCTACTAGTCCTGGTTTCTAAGAATCCTCCTCTCAAAATCTTAACAAGGAATTAAAAGACCTTATGTATCTTGATAAAGTGGAGCTAGCTAGCTTACTTGAGAAATACTACTTTACTCCCTGGTTGCTTATTTCTTCTCTGACTGTGGGTTTTTAGTGTTCATGGTTGTTGGATGCCTTGCCTACTATTTTAGCTTTTTTTTTCCTTCTTAGCTCTGAAGAGAACTTTCATATTTAGTAACTTACTACAATTTTTAACTTTTCTCTTTACTCTAGTTGGATGTGGAATTACCCTATATGATCAAGCTGTTTGGTAGTTCTAATACAAGGGCCTATCTTTAGATTTATGAAATGCCCGCTGAATGGATGGATGGTGACTTTAAATAAGTGGTCAACCCTTTATTTTCTGCAAATAGGTAATCACAGTATCTTAAGTATCACTTAAGTAACATTGGCTACTTGGATATTAAGTATTTCTTTATAGATTGCCATATTGGGAGCAATATTTTGAGTTGTATGAATATGTTACTTTATATTATTTGTTGCGTTGAGATGGCTGGTGGTTCTAACTTTGGCATTAATAACTTTATCAACCATTATGGTCTCCCCTGCATTTTTAAATCACTACATTTGATATTAGAAATTTAGTTGGGCTGAGGCGTCTTGTCAGAAATGGTGTTAGACCCGTAAACTTACTATGGAATATTGTCACGACATTTTATATCTTGTTTAATGTTGACATGACTATATGGTCCATGTTGTTTTTACTTTTATGTTTTGGCAATACCCGTTTCAATTTGGCGAGTCTTTTCATAAGCATGTTACTTTCCTTTACAAGGCCTTATCTTCCTTCTGTTTCTTGGACCTATCTTGCTAGAGCCTGTTTTGCTTTATAAGCTTCTATTATCTTGCCTGGTTCTCATTACTTATAGGAAGAATGGAGCCTTTGTTTTTTGCAGTTCTCTCGACCATTAAGGTTGAAGTGTGGTTAGATCGAAGCCCACGTCCTCGTAGCTTTCTATGTGTAAAAATGGGGGTTCGATCCAGCACCACTTCTCTTCTCTTGACTACTTGTTAGGGTTGCTTATTCTCCTGGTTTTTATATTCATATCGTATTGTTTGGTTGTTTTCTCGGCCTATTCTGTTGTTTCATTTGCCTTTGTGGGTTTTACTTAGGTTTGTATTGTCTATTTCACCCTTTGATTGTCCGGTCAGTGCTCTGGGCTCTTCGCTGTTTACTGTGAGTGGTTCTTATTGACCAAATTTCATCGCTTCCTGCCAGTCAATGTGCTTTGAATTCCTATGTTGCTTTTGGATGACTGCATTAGCAAATTTCTTATGTTGGCTAAGAAAACATCTAAAAATTACATATGAATCCAATATTTTTGGGTGATTTTCGGTTCCCTTACATCAGAAATACTCTTATTCACTTAATACTATGCTCATAATTTTGTCAAGGACTTTATTTTGCAGGATAATAAAAAATTGAAGTTGATCGCACTCCTCATCCTCCTGTCCTTGAAGGCTTTGCAGACCCTGGGTTGTCTTGCTCTAAGGACTTGTTACAACTACTTTGTTACTTTTGTTTTCTTACTTAATACTTAACATTGTAATGGGTCTGTGGAGAACCCCATAAGCTTTCTTTGTATTTGGTTTTAGATGGGGATCTCATATCCTAGGTTGTCATGCTCTAAGAACTTACTACAACAACTCTGTTATTTTTGGTTTCTTAACATTGTAATGGTTCTGGTGGACAACCACATAGATTCTCTTTGTATTTGGTTTTAGATGGAGATCCCAAGTTTATCCTTGTCCTCCTTTATGGTATTCATGAAGTTATTCTCTAGGTCCTTTGGATCCGCCCCCCCCCCCCCTCCCCCCTCCCCCCCCCAAAAAAAAAAAAAAGAAAAAAAAACTAGCTAATACATTGAGTAATCATCTTAAAAGAAACAAGCCATCTTTCCCAACACACACATCAATAATATATGCGAAGAAAGACATCAAAGTTCTCAAGTAACATAAAGGATAATATGATCCATGGTGTTTAGCCACTTGACTATATCATAGTAAAACTCTTCAACTTTTATTTTATCAAATAAAGTAAGTAATTTTAAAATATACTAAAAAGGATGGATAGCCCAGCTTAATATGTTAGAACCAATTCATCTCTTTACTCAACACAGAAAAATCAATTTTCTCATGGTTTGGTCCAAAAATAAACAATGAATAGAACAACAACAATAACAAGCTTTTATCCCACTAAGTGGGCTCGGCTACATTAATCCATTTTCTCCATTGCATTCTATTCAGTGTCATATTTTCATTTAATTATAACATCCTCAGATAATTTTTTATACAATATGTCAAAGTCTTTTTAGTTCAATCTCTACCTTTTTTAATATAAGTCGGATCTAAAACATCTACTCTCCTAACAGGATCGTCAGATGGTCGAACGTTTAATGTGACTTAACATCTAAGACGACTCTCTCTAATCTTGTCAACCATTGAAGCTACACCAACCCCATCAAAGATATATTCATTTCGCATTTTTTGTCTCTAGCTGTCAAGCCACTCATCCACTTAAACATTCTCATCCCAGCAACACTTAACTTTATTTTATGCTTCTCTTTTAAAGGCCAACATTTTGAAACATAGAGCATCGTAGGTCTCACCACCATCTTATAAAATTTTTCGTTCAGTTTAAGCGATATTTTTCTATCGCACAAGAGGCCCAATGCATTCTTTCAATTCAACCAACCAACTTGAATTCTACAAATAACATCTCCATCAATAACACCATCACTTTGAACAATAAACCCAAGTTATGTAAAACGATCACACATTTTAATGATTTGATCATCCATAGTTACAACATTGCCACTAGAGCTAGTACTACTAAGATTACATTTCATTTATTCAATTTTAAATCTACTCACGAGAAGGCCTTTAGACTCCCAAAATAGACAATGAATAAAATGAAAAAAATCACAGTGCAAAACAAGTTAGATAAATGGACAATAGATTCATGGTTAATTTTGGAAAATAGAGGGTGGATGATAACGAGAATAAAATATATGTTTAAAACAACTCCTTTTGCAATAATAGCCAAATTTTTATTTTAATATTTATAAGCTTATATGTTTAACATTTAAGTATTCATTTTAATTTATATAATATTTTAAAATTAAATTTATTTTCCCAAAAAAATTTTAAATTTTAAAACAATTTATTTATATAATATTATATATGATTTGCATCAAAATAATACTTACTACATCATTTTCATTTAAAAAAATTAAAAATATCTTTAAATTTTAACCGGCTAATTTCTTAAAAAAATTAAAATGTTGAAAATTTTTATTTCTTCCTCTACAAGCAACCTAAAATCGGCGAAGATTCTACTATAGAAATTCATACTTGAATCTAGAAAGAGAAAAACTTGAACAAAAGCTCCCAAAGAGATCTCATCCATTCCCTAAAGATATAAACCAATGTGGAAATGACCTGGGAGAAGCTTCCATAACCGCATTGAGGGGGCGAGGGGTTACAACGACAGAGAAAACCCGTCTTTGCACAACAGCCCAAAGCCGAGGCATGTTCTCTAACTGCTATAAATGGAAACACCCCACTAAAGGCGGTCGCGATTACGAGCTCAAGAGAGAAGAGAGAAAAGTAACGCCAGCGGCAATTGAACCCACTGATAAACGGCAGCGCGCTGCAACTAGGGTAGACCTTGCAAGCCTGGCTATTGTTGTTCGAATCAACATGGAGGGAATCATTTTGCTTTCGACTTTATCGAGTCTGGGGAAAAAGGAGCTTCAAATATAGAACCACTAACGCAAGGTTGAAGCGGTTGTGCGGGAAGGATTTCTCTCGGGGTTTCACGGGACTTATTTTTCACTTCATTTGAGTGGAAATACTTTACACGTAAAAAAGTATTAGGGTGAACTTCAAGTACCCTTTAAAGTCACGGTACTTTTATTTTACAACACACCAGACATTAATTTTTTTAAAATTCAATTAATTACTTTATAGTACACCACTAAAACTCTAAATCAAACAGCCCACAAGTCATACAAGATTACCCAAAAAACACTAGTAGGGGATACAATGTACCCGTGCATGTTAAAGGAAACGATAAATGTGTACCTTTGGGTGTAATTTAAGTATAACTTCATGTACATTTGTCGGCCAGCATTTTTTGCTTTAAAAGAATTTAAAATTTTAGTGATTTAGTTTAATATAAAAAGGTATATAATTTTGGAAAGTAGTTTTGAAAATAGTTTATTTTAATTTTGAAAAATGAGACCTCATGGATCTCATTTGTCCAGGTAATTTGCGTAATCGTGCTTTGATGTCACAAATGATACACATTCTCGAAAGAGTAATGTATCTTGCGACAGTAGGCCAATCATGCGAATTAAAGGACTCGTGACATCCGTTTGATCTATGAACACTTTATGTGTGACCAGACAAGTTCCCTACACAATAGAAAGACTTAGGTAGGGTTTATTTTCACAGGTTCGAAGCTCCTATAGCAATGACCCTATAGTTAATTACATCCCGAATGACGTGGTGTCACTCGAGAAAACTCTCGATAATGATCGGTGGTTACGTCTTGAGAATTCGAGGTTTAGGTTTTCGCGGTAGGACGTGGAAAAGCAAGTGGGAGTGGCTCGAATGGGAACAGTTATTTTCATGAGTCCGAAGGAAAGAAAAGGTAGGGGATGTCACGGATGCGAGGCGAACCCGATGACTTCCAACTATCTCTTGTGCGGTATGCGTTTTGGAGAAGATGTTATTTAATTGTTTAATCACTGCCGATTTTATTATTTGGAACTTACAACTTACGTAATATCAGATTATGCAAATAGCCGCAGAGATATGAGGGTTTACGTCGTACCGTACGACAACCTCGGAACACTAAAGCGAGTTAGAACTTACGTTGCTGCAACACGATTGCACGGAAGCCTAAAGGAGAGTGAGGGTTTACGCCGCGCTGGGCAAGCTACCTCGAAGCCCTATGTGTTGTTATTTAAACTAGGAACGAGATTGTTGAAGGATGACGACGACCTCCACTTGTGGTTTGCTCCTTGCTCCTCATCGTGCCGCCCACGGTGTATGCTCCAAGTTCCTTGTTGAAGTAGCGATCCTAGGTCCAAGGTTCATACGGTTTGTCGAGTGTGTCCCGATGTTTCGAGTTTGTTGTTGTTTTCGGTTTTGCGTACGGAATAAAGTAAATTGCGGGCGAATAAAAGCGACTGGAAAGTAAAGTGCGATAAAGTGAGACAAATGAAATTGCGATACTTAAAACGTAAATGTGTACGCAGGCGTCTATGCTACCGTCAGTATGATTTGTATTGCGAGCGTGATATCGTTTGCGAGGATATTTAAATAAACTTGCGAGCAAATTAAGTAAAGAAAAGAAAACCGACACGAAAAATCGGAAAAACGAGTCGTAGAAATCACGAATAAAACTTGTAGTCACGTATGGAAGATCGAGGCGAGTATAAGACATTGGAAAAGGTGGAGGCTCGAGGCTGGAGCGTAATGTCTTATCAGAGCCTTGAATAAGAGTTACTGAGCCGACGATCTAAGGAGGGTAGATCGCTAACCCAATCCAAGTGACTAACCATGGACGCTTTATATATTTTATAAGAAAAATTCTTTGATTTTCATGCAAAAGTTTAAGTTTTATGCGAGTTAACTTTATGACGAGAAGAAATTTTTGTTTTATTTATTTATTTATATATATATATATATTTTTTTTAAATATTTTTGTAAAAATAATAGAGTCAGCAGTTAGTCAGCTCTAATCGTCTTGGGACTACTAACGACCTAAGATCGTCGGGGAAACGATCTCGCGAGGTCGGCGAATAGTATCATCAGTCCTTTCCTCTCCCTTATTGAAGGTCGCTCGAGGTAGGGGGATACTTATCCTAATTATCCGACGTCGTATCCCTCGTATAGCACACATAAGCACTATCATCATCGCCTCGCCACCTAGACTCTCGGACTCGCACCCGGTCCAGATGATCCATATGTGGCAAAACAAATGTCCCGATTGCGGGAGGATTTGAGCGTAATGTTCGAACTCGAATCCGTGCGTTGGGTTTTGATATTGGTTAAGTCATTTCAGGGAATTCCATTATTTGATTTAATTAAGGAAGGGTGAACCAAGCCTCGGTGCATTCTCTGGTCTAGTGTCTTGAATGGTTTGTGAATTAGGGTCAGATGCCTAGTTTCACTGTACATTTGAAGGTTAGGTGGATGGGCTCACCTAAGGGTGTAATCCCGAGTTCAGGAAATGCAGCGTGAAGGTTAAGTGAGTGAATCTCACTCTAGGGTGTGCTCTGCAGGTTTAGGAAGTCCATCTTTGTGGATTAGGTGGGTGACTCTCACACAGGGTGTGCTCCTAAAGTCTAGGAAGCTCATGCTTGAGGACTAGATGGGTGACTCTCACCTAGGTGTGCTCTAAGTTCAGGAAGCCTGCGGCGAGGACTAGGTGGGTGACTCTCACCTAGGGTGTGCTCTCAAAGTCTAGGAAGCTGTCTATGCGAGGACTAGGTGGGTGACTCTCACCTAGGGTGTGCTCCTAAAGTCTAGGAAGCCTATGCTGAGGACTAGGTGGGTGACTCTCACCTAGGGTGTGTACCTAAGACCCAGGGAGCCTACACTCTAACTTGTGCTTGAAGTGACTAAAAGTGTTTTACCCTTCCTCAAGTTAAATCAGAAATTCTCCTTTTTTTTTGTGACTTAACCGTTCAAAACCTATCCAAAAAGGTGTATAAAACAATCGTTAAAATGATGATTTTGATTTCTCTAAAACAATGAACAAAGCAAACCCCAAATGATATTTTTATGTCTAAAAAAAAAATGCTTAAGATTAGCTCAGATCAATCAACAAAAGGCTCCAAAATGGTGCATTTAAAGGTCCTAAGAGCTGACGGTAAAGTAAGCCCAAAATAGTTCCAAAACATCCCAAAACAAAGTGCTTTTAAAGGCTCCAAGATTGCAGCAAAGCCGAGCCCCAAAAAAAAAAAAAAAAAAAAAAAGATTCCATGAGATATTAATCCTCCGGATATTTGCATTTTTCTAACTAAATCATAAATTCGATTAACATGATTTAGTGAAAGCTGTTTGGAGACCTCCAAAAAAAACGATCCTAAAATAAAGCTTCGAGAAATTCCTGGAGCATGCTAAAGTATCAATCATTCTTAACAATTATCGCGAGGATGCTTTGTATCATGGGATAAAAAGCATTTCGAGGTCGGATTAACTACACGGATTTTCCAGAAATCCACAATGACACCAAAACGAGCAAAGAAAATCAACACCACGACTTGTTAGACATTAAAGAGAGCATGTAGATGGCTAATTGAGAAGAGGAGTTCATGAGAAGAATCCAAATAAAAGAAAATGAAGTCCTTTCAAACCTTTGGGAAGAACGGAGGCTGAAAAGAAAAGGAGAAGTGCAGAAATTTTGGCTCTGTTCGCTTTGACCTCGTCACTGCCTCCTTGCTAGCTCTATTCGTGACTGTATCGTGAAGCGTAGGTCACAGAGGCGATGGTTTTGGCCGAAACCAGTGGAGGCGGGAAGGACGTAGGCTAGGGCTTTGGTGTGGAGGGAGTTGATAGCTGCGATGCAGAGAAGAGGCGAGGGATTCCACTGGGAGAGGAGAAGCAGGTGAGGGTCGCAGAGGGAGGTTCTTCGGGCCGAGAGAGCGGCTTCGGTGCGGGGAGAAGAGGTCGAGTCTCTGCGGTTTGCAAAAGGAGGTGAGGGTGTCGAGCTCGCGAGGGTTTTTGCGCAAGGAGGAAAGCCGAGCGGGGGACTCGTCGCGAGGAATAGAGGAGAGCGGCCCGAATGCTGGGAGCGAGGGTGAGAAGCTGTTTGTCGAGCGAGGGAGCGGGCCTAGCAGGAGGACAGGGGAAACGGGCGTTCATGCGCAGGGAAAAGGAGCCCTCTCGAAATCTTTCATTGAGCGGGATTAGGCGCGCTATTAATTAGCTGCCATGTATGGAGGACGCTTAATTGGAAAAAATTAACCCTTAATTAAATCCAATCAATGTGAGTTTAAATGATAAATTTGAGATTTGAATTTTAAATTTTTAAGATCCTGTGAGCTGGGTTTTGTAGCCTGGTTCGGAACAGGATCGAACTGGGTCAAACCCGAACCCACGCCTCGAAAATTTAAAAAAAAAAATTGCATCGATTTTCGTGTCGTTCGCGCGAGCGTGGAATCACGACGATATGGGTATGCTTCCAGCTAAAGTCGACGTCCGGACGCATCCGTGTGGTCCGTTTCGTCATCCGAGGTCGTCCGGACAAGTTCGCCGACGGTCGGGCCAAAAAAGGTCGAGTCGGTGCGCGCGAGTTCGAACGTCATTAGGGGTTCACCTGGGCCGTACGCACTGCATGGGAACTCGTTTTCGAGCACTCTGCATGTTAGTCTTTGCTTGTCGACAAAGAGTCGAGTGCTTGGGACTACTCATGCGGAGTCTTACTAAAACGAGTCTAGAAGTGGTTCGAAGCTACATGTAAGGTGGGTTCCGTGACTAGTCCGTAGGATGGTCGATAAAGAACTCACAAAAGCTAGATCCTAGAGTGCAAAGAAAAGCCCGAGACATCATTAAAATGAGGTCAACAAAGGACCCGATAGGTGTGGTGTGCGAACATGCACGCGCGGCGTATTGGTGTTGACCGAGCGACCGACACGAATGAAAGAGCGTATAAGCATGACGCACTCGGAACAAATTGACTCGGAGTCGGGGTGAATTTGAGTTGGGGCTTTCCTTAGGGAGTTCCGACCCGAAACGAAGACGATTGAAGATCTTTAAAAGTTTACGTGAGGATGATGAAAGGATTGCGACATGATGTGTTGTTTGGTTGTTTTGTCAAAAGTTTTGTTTCGAGTGATGTAAATTTGATTAAATGAGGAAATCGATTTAGGCGAGAAAGTACACGACCTACTAACACGAGATTTATGCTGAAAACGATCATCAAAGAGGTTCTACGATTAGAGAGGATCAGCCACTAGAAATTCTAGCTAAAGAATACGCATCAAGAGATTTACGTCGAAAATAGCCTGCATAGGAGTTCGTAAAGGCCATGCATTATGAGAATTCGTAAAATAGGCCATCACAGGAATTCATCGAAAAAGATAACCGTATTAGAATTCTATTAAAGGAAAGTAGCCATTGAGAATTCTGACAAGAAGACCATTGGCCTAGGATTCGTCGAAAAGATAGTCGTCAGTGAAATTCTGTTAAAGAAAAGCATGCAATAGGATTACGTCGAAAAGATAACCATTCGTAAATTCTATGTAAAGTAGCCATAATAGAATTCATGTAAAAGAATAACTGCAATTGAGGATTTACGTCGAAAAAGATAATCCATTGAGAATTCTGATTAAAGGAAGATGCACTGTAGAATTCTGTAAAAGAGACCATAGCTGGGATTTACGTCGAAAAGATAATGCCATTAGAATTCTGTTAGAGAAGTGCCATGTGAATTCTGCAAAAAGACCACTAAAGTTCTACGTCGAAAAAGATAAAATGCAATTAAAATTCATGAACAGCAACTGAGGATTCTATGTAAAAGATATCACTAGTGAGATTACGTCGAAGAAGATATTATATGTAGAATTCTGTTAAAGAAGACCATTAACTGGGATTCGTCGAAAAGATAACCTCACTAAATTCTATGAAGCCGTAAATTACGTCGAAAAAGATATCGTACAATCTGTAGATAATAGCGCTAGAATTCTGAAGAGATAATGCCAGTTAAGTTACGTCGAAAAAGATAGTCAGCCATTAGAATTCTACGTTAAAGGAAAGTAGCATTAGGAATTCATGTGAAAAGATACTCACCACTGAGGATTACGTCGAAAAGATAATGGCCAATCAGGAATTCTATGTAAGAAGGCCATAACTGAGAATTCATCGAAAGAGCCATACACTGGGTTTACGTCGAAAAAGATAACCCTGTAGAATTCCGTTAAAGAAATGCCATAAATCTAAAGAGACGCACTGGGTTACGTCGAAAAGATAACCACCAATTAGGAATTACTGTTAAAGAAGCCACTAAAGTTCGTCGAAAAGATATCATCATTAGAATTCTACGTTAAGAAGATAGCCATTACAAGAATTCTGTGAAAAGATAACCATGTGGGATTACGTCGAAAAGATAGCACATTAAAGAATTACTGCTAAAGGAAGAGCCATCAATAGAATTCTACAGCAAAAGAGACCACTACTGAAGTTCGTCGAAAAAGATAACCATCATTGAGAATTCTGCTAAGGAAATGGCAACTAGGAATTCTACGTGAAGAGACACACACTTAAGGATTTACGTCGAAAAGATAGCCACCAATTAGGAATTCTAGCTAAAGAAGCGTCACTAGAATTTCGCAAAAGAGACCACCACTAGAGTTACGTCGAAAAAGATAGCCATCAGTAGGAATTCTGTTAAAGGAAGGCCATTACTAGAATTCTGGCAAAAGAACCATCACTAAGGTTTACGTCGAAAAGATATCGCCAGTAGGATTTTACGGCAAAGAAGGCCTGTATGAGAATTCACGCGAAAAGAATAGAGCGAGAAGAGTGCGGTTACATGCGAGTAAAACCGGCTAAACTCTTCTGGGAATTGAGGACCCGGTGTTTACGTGGAATGAGACTTCGTGCTGAGAAAGAGACAACGATACCGACGGATTGAGAAGATTCGAACCAGTAGGGTCGAGATTCGGATTTGAAATGGTTGATTTTGATCATTTTGATTTCAAATGCTTTATTTAATTTCGATTGTTTTATGGACGAGTGCGGAGCGTATGAAGTTAGATTATTGTTTCGTTTGTCGAGTTTTATCACTTGTTTCGATTCGAGATTGTGGAGTTTATTTAATTTCGTGACGTTTTCGTATCGTTCTGGTTCGTTAGTATTGTGAAGTTGAATCGAGGATTCGACTTAACGACATTAAACCAATCGCACGACGTAGCGAAAGCAAACTTTATTAATACTTCGAAATCGGATAAGATGAAACATAGTACGAATACGCGATGTCGATAAATATAAAGAGATACATATGAATAACATACGTATGTAGAATGCGATCTTCGATCATGAAGCTATCGGTGATTTCTTACGTCGAGTCTCTTTCGAGCCATACTGGAATTGTGTAGAGACTAACCCTCCTCTCGAGATGTACTTCGAGACGAAAGTCTCTCGTACACGCTTAGAGGTGTCTTCGTCTCACAACTCACGAGGCTGCATGACCCTTCGAGGTCCGGGTCGGGGCGGTATCCGAATGGTGCTTTCTGTCGTCCATTTTCACGAAAGTGATGGACACTCTCCTTTGCGGTACTCTGGAACGCGAGTGCTTTGCCGGATCGGCTCCATTTCCTTTAAGCACAAGCAACGATCCAGCTGGAAGAGGGATCTTTCTTGGCCATTGAATTCACACAGGCCGACGACCGCGACTCTCTCCCAAACATAATATCACACTGTCGAGGAAGGAGGCGTGCGGGAATGGTCTCGGAAAATCATGATGATCGCATATGGGGTGGAATGCGGTTCCACTCTTTGTAGATATTTATAATGCAGCTATTCGGCACACAATCCGTGGCGGGATGTGCCGAAAACCATCCTTTTAATCATACTCTTTAATATCGAGGGCATCGGGTCTACCTTGTCGTGTCTTATGATGCACAGCGGATTCCCTTTCTTGTCATGGGCGTAGTTGTAGCAACAACCAGGCTGAATAGTAACTCGTCCTTGCCTCGCATCCGGCTTCGGGGTTCGGAATACGTCTTCTTCCTTAAACGGCTTGCCGGCCTAAGTCACGAGGTAAAAGACATAATCGATTATGTCCTCGTTCATTACTTGAGAACACATCGTATGCGATTCCAGTCCTTCCAAAATGTTAACATATTTCCCAGATTCTTTCGAAGTGCTCGAAATTTTGCTTTCGAACCCTTTGAAATTTTTACGGTTCATCCTCCGAAATTGTCGGCGGTAGCTTTGATTTAACGAGTATGTGAAATGTAAGGCACGATTTCTGTTGATTTTCATGACTTTGAATCGCTGGGACTATGATGTGATCCTCGTGGGATTCAGCGGCACGTTTTACGGTAAGGAAAGCTTTGCAGTGGCTTAGTCTTTCTCTTCTTTATCGAAAGTGAGGAATGACGTCCTCTGCAGGTGCAGTTACTGCATTGTTCTTTCCCCTGTGCTTCTTGGGGCATCTGCTTGCAGTGACTCTCGGGCTACCCTTTTCTCCAGTGATGCTTGCATCGGGAGTTCGCGGCGCTTCGAATTACGGCGTTGTGTGCGTGAAAGTGGAATCTTCCTAGATGCACTGTTGGTACCACCTGTAATGGAACAACGGTGGGGTTCCCATGTAAGGCATTCACGATCGGTACATCGGCTCCACTGTATCTCTTCTTTGTCATCCTCGAACTTTCTCTTATTTATCGCCGCGAGTGTGTTCTCCTGCTCTTGAAGCGAGATATTGTCTTCAGGTTTCTGCTTCATCTGGATTGACTACCTTTAGCATGTGACCCTCATAATCCATCTTCACCTGTTCAAAGTCCAGATCAAATTCTATGATGGCGCCCTGTGCCACCTCTTCCTCGTTGAGTGCGAGTTTGATGCCGTTTTTTAAATGAGAAAATCAGCCTCTTGCTCGACATTTTCTACGAAAAGACGGGAAAAACGTCGGCGTGCTAAAATTGAGCCGAACGGGAGCAATCTTAGTTTATTATTGAATATATTTTACGAAGTCGTGTTTCATTTCATTTCGAGCATGTAAATTTATGAAAGAATGTGGAATTTGTGGCGATTCGGATTTCGATACGAAAGAAATATAATTTTATTCGGGAGAAATCAACTTATCATTTTCATTACGGACACATTTTTTTATTTCGTTTATTGGACCGAGTTACGGACGATTGACATCGGCATATCTTAGGACTCGTAATCGAAGCCCTTCGAAACGTCACGATGCATAGTGCTTTTCGGATATCGCCCGTTAATTGGTAGCATGGGTCTTTCGCCTGGCAATCTATCGAGTGGTAGGATCCTCCGGAGTAGACTTTTCGACCACGAACGGTCCCTCCCGAGTCGGTTCGAATTTTCCTCCCATCTTACGGTGCGCGAGAATGGGCGCTCGAAGTACGAGGACTAAGTCACCGACTTTAAACGTTCTTGGGCGGACCGGCTTGTCGTGGGCTTGCGTCATCCTCGCTTGGTATAATTCGATGTTCTGCTTGTCTTCTGAGTCGCTTCCCTTCGAGACTTTCTAGTTCTTGAGTCGGAGCTTGGCATTCTCCTCTGTCGTGATTTTGTTAGCTATGGCGATTCGAGGGATGGTAATTGCACTTCGAAGGAAGCACGGCCTCGGACCCATACACCGGGGCGTAAGGTGTAGATTGAGTTGGGGTTCGAACGTCGTCTGTACGCCCATGCGCCTCGAAGTAGCTTGCTCGTGCCACCTCTTTTATTATTGTCAATGTCTTTTCGGAATCGCATGAGAGTCTTATTGAAGGCCTCCGCTAGAGCCGTTCGCACTTCGGGTAGTAGATCGTAGAATATCTCCGATCTATCCATGTCGTTTGACGAAGCTGTTGATTTTAGTACTTTTGAATCTTTGTCTTAGTTATACGAAATAACCTGCGGGAACACAAAGCGGTAGACAATTTGGGTTTTGAAAAGCGAAGAACGTGATGTCTTGTGACTTCCGTGTCAGCGCTCTGCTCTGCCGATTTCGAAAAGTAATGCGTCGTTGCTAGTATGAGCCGGTGTCCTTTAGATGACGGAGGGTCTATCGGACCCACTATATCTGTGCTCCGACACTCGAATGGCCGCGGCGCATGGTGTTGGGTGTAGCACGTTCGGTGGTTGATGTAAGACCACTCCGTGCACTGACAGCGATGGCGACTCACGGCAATTTCCATGCGATCATCCATCGTTGATGACGATAGTACTCCATTCTCTTGATCTTCATTTTCGTTTTCGGACCTGCGTGGTGGGCACCACATAGTCATGCATGTACTTCCTTAACGATATTACGCGCTTCTGCCTCGCTTAGACATCTTAACCACATACGTTCGAAAGGATCTTTTGTATAACACGTTGTCAACTAGGGCGTATGACAATGCCCTCCTCTTAATACGATGTCTTGTTGATGCATCTTACGGCGATGTCCGTCTGCGAGTATTCGACGAATGGTCGGCGCTCGATCGTTCTCATCTTCGGCTACTTGCGACAGCTTGTGTTCTCACTTCCACTGCTTATGCACGGTATCCATGTCGATTTGAGATAGAACTTGACATCCCTGTATTGTAACGTCGATAGAATCTTCGGCGGGCATGCTGAGCTCCTTAGCTAATTTAGGCTAAAGCATCTGCATGAGAATTGTCACCTCGGGGAATTCTATACTAACGTCACATTGGGAATACGATTCTAACAACTTCATCGTGTAGCGGTGGTACTGTTCTAGCACTGGGTTTCAAAATCTTATCTTGTCCATGCTACTGTTGGATAACGAGTTGAGAATCTCAAGTAAATAGCGAGGTACAGTTATTTCCATTAAAATTGCCGAACCTAACCCTGTTATTAGAGCCTCATATTCCGCATCGTTATTTGTACACGGCTCGGTCGAGTGGTAAGAGTATCTTAACATCCCTCGATGCGGTGTAATGAAAATTAGGCCGATTCTGCTTCTGTAGGAATTATTGTTTGCGAATCTTTATCTCTCTGGGCGACGAAGCTCCGTCGAAGTACATCTCCCGACGTTGAGCATTGGGATGTCCTACGCTCATTACTTGTTCGTCGAGCGAGTCATCGTTGAGGGGAGAACCGAGTGACAACGGGTGTCTTTGCGAGAAAGTCGCTAAAATTTGTCCTTTGACGGCGCGAAGAGGTACGAAAGTTATATCGAATTGCAACGATATCATTGACCATCGCGCCAATCTACCGAAAGGGTCGGCGGGTCATCGGATATTGCAACGGATTAACTTTCGAGATTAGGTTGACCTTATGAGCTAGCATATAGTGTCTAAGCTTTTGGGCGGCGAAAATTAAAGGCTGAGACAATGCTTCTCGATTGGAGGATACTTCGCCTCCGCGAGTATTAGACGACAGTAAGGTAATAAAGAGCGTTTTCTTTACCCTCTTCATTGACTCGAGCTAGCGAGCTCGGGGAGTCGTCTAAGCCGCGGTATAAAGTATCAACGGTCGGCTCGAGGCTAGAGTTGCTTAAAACGGGGAGGTGTCATTAAGTATTGTTTAATACTTTCGAAGGCCGTTGACATTTTTCATCCAAGTAAACTTGGCATCTTTCTTTATTAACGCGAGAAAGAGTGACACCGATCCGACAGATTAGATATAAAGCGTCGTAGATATGCCGATTTCACTTGGAATGATCGTAGGCGCTTTAAGGTTTTAGGGGGTGGCATTTCGAGATGAGCTTTAATCTTCTCTGGATCGATTTCGATTCCGGTGTCGGACGACAAATCTAAAAATTTTCCGAGGTGACACGAAGGCGCACTTTAAGGGGTTCGTTTTAAGATTAAATTGCGCATGACCGTTCGAAGACAATCCTCGAAATCGTACAAGTGGTCTTCCTTCTGTTTGCTTTTGATGACGAAATCGTCCACGTAACATTCGACTTGGTTATGGATGAGGTCGTGAAATACTTGTCATGGCTCGTTGGTATGTTGCTCCAGCATTCTTCGACCCGAATGGCATTCTTGTGTAGTGATAAATTCCGATCGGTGTTACGAAGGCGATAAGTGTTGCGTCTTCGGCGCCATCTTAATCCGATTATATCACGAAGATCCGTCCATGAATGAGAAAATTTCGTGTGAAGATGCGATATCCACCATTAGATTGCAGGATGGGTAATGGAAATTCGTCCTTCGGGCAATGCCTTGTTTAAATCTGCGAAATCGACACAAATTCGAACTTGTCCATTCTTCTTTCTAGCGGCACAATATTAGCCTGACCACGTTGGGTATTGTTCTTCTCTTACAAACTTAGCCTCTATCAACTTCTTCAGCTTCGGCGATGACTTGTTGCTCTGTTTCGAAGCGCATTCTTCGGGAGCTTGCTTAACCGGGGTCGTGGTCGGGTCTACTCCGAGTACGTGGACCGCGACCTCCGGTCTTAACCGGGCATCTCATCGTAGCTCCATGCGAAACAATCTCTGAACTCTGACAATAGTTCGATTAAATCTGAAGACTCCTCATCGCTTAGTATTGAGCTAATGAAAGTAGGTCTAGGGGCATCTTCAGTCCCTAGATTGATCTCCTTCAATTCATCGATTGTAGATTTGATTTCCTCCTCGAACTCCGTGAGGCATCCTCTATTTGAGTTTCTTCGAGTTCCCTTCCACTTGAGGCAAATTTCCTCTAGCTGGTTAGTAACGACCAAGCAAAATTCGGTGTCATAGACCGGCCCTACCGTGCCGAATCCAACGCCCTCTTTCGATTTAGAGGCTCGATTTTTATTATTCCGCAATTCCTCGAAGAGGTGCATCCTTTCTTTTGATAATTTACCGAGGTACAAAACCACGTTGAATTAATCTTTGCACATAAGGAGAGTAATAATCGAGAGCGATTCCATTAATTCATTAAAAGTATTTTCTTCCAAATTTACATTGTTTTCGGAAGCTGGAAGAAGAAGAACCACGGTAAAATTTTATCGAGCTTCATGCCGACACTCTGTACTTCCTTAACCTCCAACCCATCGAACTTTATTGGAATGAATCGGGGTTAAGGCTATGGCTTGTACATAGTGGTTGATCCGGTCATACATTGATTCATATTCTTTTTCTTTTCTTCTTCAGGAAATCTCGGCGAGGTATCTTTTGATTTCTTGTTCTCGCTATTTTTGTCGTCTTTTCTTCCTCGGAGGCTGTCTTCCAAGTCGATGTTGATGACCGGATCTCTCCGTTCAACAATCTTGTTGACTCTTCCTCGCCCTCGTCCCGGCCTTGATCTCGAAAACGGGGGCTAAAAGAGATGCCACCATCTCGGCGCTAAAGGAGTGATGGGAGATCGGCCGAATCGGAGTTAGGCTGGTCTCGTTCTCGCAATCCCTTGACTCTTCGAATTTCTTCGGAACGACGTCTGCGAGAAAATTGTCTTCTTTGGTGGCGCGTAGTAGGCGGCATCTTCATGAAGGCCTATCTCATGTATTGCAAAAGGTTGTAGATCTCCCTTGATGCACCGTTCACGACCTCCTTCATAGTATTTTATGCCTTTGGTGTAGGGACGATGGAACCATTTTGTACTCATGGATCCGGGGTCGACCCGGTAGGGCATTGAACGAAGTCTCCGAATCTATGATGTGGAATTTTGCGGTCGTTACTAGTTCACCGATTCTCGGTGACGGTGTTATCGATCCGAGAGCCCTTTCTCGCTTTACGGTTGAAGCCTCTTAACATCATTTTGTCGGTAGAAGCTCTGCGGGTGTCGATGTCTAAGTAGGCTAACGTCCGTAGATTCATTATGTTAATTGATGCTCCGGATCGACCAATACCTGGAGAGTGTGAATGCGTCGATGTTCACGGAAATATATAGGGGTCGGTTGTGGTCGGGTACGTCCAGCAACAAGTCGTCATCCGTGAAAGTGATACCAGACTGTTCCTTTAACCAACAAACATCGTCTAAGGAGCAGCTGGCCAATCGAGCTAAGCAAATCTGCAGGTCGAGCAAAGCCTTAACCAGAGCCTCTCTCATCTCTTTTGACAGTATCAGGGCGTCGAGAATGCTTAGTTTGGTGGCAACTTTCGTAGATGGGCTAGAACGTTATACTCCACTTTGTTATTCGAGCTCCCGATTCCTCTTGAACATGTGTCTCTTCGTCGATGGGATTGGTTACGCGAGGTAGGTGTATGTTTTTCCTTCTTCTTGGACCCGTTGTTGGGGGTAACACCTTTCCTCTTCTCGAATACACCTCCGTTATTTCTTCGTCATTTGGGTTGGACCCGAGAGGCTTGTCTTCGGAGTGCTTGGTTGGCTCTTTCGGTGTTGTCTCCGAATCCGACAATTCTAATTCAATCGTAGCGGCGTTCCTTGAAACTCAAAACGGGCGCTTCAGCTATCCGAACTGTCGTATTCCGTGTCGTTAATATCTTCTTTGGTCATGTTAATAAGTTCATCGAATTTTGTACGATTTGAGGATCGTCGAGGAAATTGAAATTCGTATTAGATTGGTTGTTAGTTATGCGATCATCGAAATAGTGAAAACGTAGTCGAAATTAGAATTCTCGGCATTACGTGATCCTGGAGGGACAAAGAAATCATACCGGTGAATGGTTCGAGGAATTTCTCCCTCGAATGCGAAGCAACCAACCGTGAAAAGCGACCCTAGTACTACTCTTCGCGCTATCATCCTTTACATCTTTGACACTTTCATCTTTTATCTCCTGCGGTGATGACTTTCCGAGCGTGCATGACGGTCTTGGCGAGTGGATTGTAGGCTACGAGCGGAGGCTTGTGTTGAGGGCTGTATGTATACGCTCCGGAGTTTTCGGAGATGATCTAGTCCGGATCGTGTTCCGTCCAGCCTACGTTACATAGGGGTCGATCGAAACTATGGGCCCGGTCGAAATCACGTTGACCGAACCTTTTCGGGTTCTTTCGAATATTCGTTTGGAATTGTGATATTCCCGTGCTCGTAGTTCCTCTCGAGCCGACCTTTGAAGCGAAGCAATCCTCTATCGTGTGTCCAGGAGCATTCTGTGGTATGGGCGGTACGTGGGGTGATCCGTCTTATCGACCTCATCCGGTTTCTTTGGCTCAGCGGCTCGAACTCGGGCTTCTTGATCAAATTTCCGAACATCTTTCCCACTGCCTCATCCTTGAAGGAGTAAACTCCGTTCGGTCTGTCGGCCATGGTTGGACCACCGCCCTCCGTACGTGCGGTAAGTTCCTTGCTGGTACGTGTGGCGATGGTACTGCTTGGTTTTCTTCTTGTCAGGCTTGTTGGGTGTGTTGTTGACGTTGGTATGTCCGTCGAGGTTGTTCGACTGAATCTGCGTTGGTCGCTTACCTTTATCAGCTGTCTTGCCATTGTTCAGGATCTCTTCTCGAATGTCTTTCTTGGCTTTGGCTTATCGGCTTTCTCCGGGAATCCGAGTTGCTTAGCCTCCTCTTGCGGGCTCGCGGCTTTACTAAGTAGCTTTTCAAAAGTTTTGATTGTAAATCCTTTGAGTAGAAAAGCTACTTGGACCATGAATGCTTTCTTGAGTAAGATCTCGATCGCATGTTGTTCCTGCAATTGTGGCTCGCATTTCATACTTAGATTCCTCCACCGTAGAATGTACTCCACTAGAGTTTCTGTCGGTTTCTGTCTTTCTACTACAAGATCACCCACGGTGATATGATGCTGAGCTCCAGCAAACCTCTTAACGAACATGTTCTCCAGTTCTGTGAATGTCTTTATTGACCCATTCGGTAATTCTGCATACCAATCGAATGCAACCCCGGAGAGACTACTCACAAACTGGCGAAATAATAGTGCTTCACTACCCCCGCGTTGCGGCAACTTGCCGGAAGTGTGCGACATGCTGACGAGGGTTTCTGTTCCATCGAACGTTTTGAAGGTAGGTGGCACGAAGCCCTTCGGGTAGGACCTCTGCATCGAATTCCTCTGGATATGGTCTACCCTTTGGAATCAATGCTCCTCCTTTGGATTGGGCTAAGGCCTCCTTTACCTGTTGTTCAACCATTTGTTTGATGTCCTTTTCCGGTATAGTGTTTTGGGCTGAACCATTTATTTCATCTGCGACATGAATGGTCTCTGGCTGGTTTATTTCTGGAGAGGCTGCTCTCGGAGATTGAGGTTGATTACGAAATGAGGCTATAACGGCGCCATCTCCTCCATCCTTTTCTCCATGCGGATGATAAGCTCATCCCTCCGTCGGATGGCCCTTTGTGACTCATCCTCGGCGTTCTCCTCGGTAGGCAAAGGAGCACCGCGCGATGACGCGGAGGCTCTAGTCTCGACCATAAAGATCTCTGCAAAATCTTCATCCATATGAAATGACAAATCGTGTTCTTCATCATTGATGCTTCCGCTTTGTTCTTTTGACGGTTCGGCGATGTACGCACTGAGCTTCTCTAATCTTTCCTCGATTAACTTCCCTTTAATGATCTTGAGATCGGCGGGAATCTGTTGTTGTACACCTTCCATCAACACCGATTTCAATGTGGCGGAACACTAATGATTGGAGCATCGGACTCGGAATCCTTTGCGGGAGACGACTCTTTGATCTACGGTTGAGGCACCGGTCCGGCGACCTTAGGACTCCGCAACTTCTCCTTCGGAACCGAGGCCGGAGACTAGACGTCTCTTTGGGGGCCTCGGCTCTCCTGGATAAATCGTGGTCCCTAATACGCGGTCCGGATGCAGTAACTAGTGATCCTTTGTGGGAATCTCCCCTCGTGGTGGCAAACTGTGTTCTCGGACCCAGTCGAGACTGAATCGGTCGACGCTCGCGGGTTTACGTGAAGGCTGCCGGCGATAGCTGTATGGTTAGCACCAGTATCTACACGTTTTCCCAGGCGAAGCTTAACGGGGATACGAGACTGCGGTGCTCTTCCCTCCTGGGTAGATCCATGAAACTGGCTAGCGGTTTCATCCTTTTTCAAAATTTTCGCTCGGACTCGGGCGACACGGCACACCCCATCCTTCTTATTATCTCGGCGACGGAGCAACGCTCCTCTCGAGCCAACTTTTCGAACACCCGACGAACATGAGGTAGGGGCTCGAGGCCTCTTTCTCTTTTCGACTGACGACGAGGCGAGGGCGGTAATTTAGCGACGACCTTGTGAGCACTCTCTTCTCCGAGAGCGGCGGACAATGGGTGAAGCACTGCTTCCTCAGGGAGAGGTGCGGTCTCGGCCCATCCAGGTTTCTTCTTGTTGAGGAATCTCGCGGTCGGAACGGTTTTCAAGGTGTTTGCCCATTTGGCCTTTAAGATCTTGCGATTTCTATTCCTTCGTTGCGTTCGGGTAAGCTTACCGGACTTCGAGCTAGATCCAATCTCGAACACGGATGGTAACGGGGTAAGGGCATGAGGCGGCTTGTCCTCATATAAGATTCCCTTTCCTTTCGACATCGGCGGAGCGGCGAGCGTGGTAGCGGTAAGTCCGAGGGGAGTAGATGAAGCTTTAGCGATAACGGGAGCAACGAGACTTCATGAGGGCGGCGGTGACCTTCGCCTTCTTGAGGGAAGGGAAGTCTCGGTCACGGTTCGAAGTTAAATTCGGCGGACGGCTCTGGACATCCGGGCCGGCGACTTTCTTCGCGAAGAACGGGGTCTTTCCGAGTGTTCCTTCAAGTTCGTCGAGCCGGATCCAAATTTAATCTTGGACCCCACCTGGCGGGCATCCCGCTAGTAAGCGAAGTCGCACGAGAATGTCAAAGTTGGGGACGACATCTTTCTTTCCTGACAGTTGAAAAAGGTTGTTGGGCGTTAGAGGAATCCCACACTCAATTTCTGGGTAAAAAAATTACTTTATTGCAAGCACAAAAGTTGACGAAATTGTCAAACTGGGCGTTTCTTTCGAAACTTATCCAAATGATTTTGAATTAAATTTGTTTTCGTTGTTGCTTTTGTTGTGAATGTTATGTTTTGGTATGAAGTCACAAAGTTTGATATTACTGAGGAAACTTTCGGGGAAATAATTTGATGTGATTTGCAAAAAGAACAAGTCGAACTTGGGAAAGGGATGAAGCGACCACGAGGTAAAGGACCGGTCAGAAATTAGAAAGGACTCATTCCACACCGAACGTACTCCTATTCTAACCGACCACACCTATTGGGGTCCGCTCTACTAAACCCTATGGATTCACGAACCACTCTGTTTAAGGATGATTAAACGTGCGGTTCACGGAATCGAAGAAGTTGACTATGCTTGGCTCAGGAAGAAATGGGCACGGTATGTCGACGGAAGAACAACAGTCCAGTCCACGAGGGACATGGACACACTGCCAGATGTATGAAAACAAAACCTCACGATCAAAATGGAGAGAGGAACTAGTCACGTAGAGTCGCCAGAATTTGTCGGCAGCATTTTTGCTTTAAAAGAATTTAAAATTTTAGTGATTTAGTTTAATATAAAAAGGTATATAATTTTGGAAAGTAGTTTTGAAAATAGTTTATTTTAATTTTGAAAAATGAGGCATACATGGATCTCGTTTGTCCGAGTAATTTGCGTAATCGTGCTCGATGTCACAAATGATACACGTTCTCGAAAGAGTAATGTATCTTGCGACAGTGAGCCAATCATACGAATTAAAGGACTCGTGACATCCGTTTGATCTGCGAACACTTTATGTGTAATGACAATGATTCACTACATAATAGAAAGACTAGGTAGGGTTTATTTCTACGCAGGTTCGAAGCTCACTATAGAGCAAGCACTATAGTTAATTACATCCCAAATGGCTGGTGTCACTCGAGAAAACTCTCGATAATGATCGGTGGTTACATGTCTTGAGAATTCGAGGGTTTAGGTTTTCGCGGTAGGACGTGGAAAAGCGAGTGGGAGTGGCTCGAATGGGAACGGTTATTTTCGTGAGTCGAAGGAAAGAAAAGGTAGGGGATGTCACGGATCCGAGGCGAACCCGATGACTTCCATTATCCTACTTGTGCGGTTGCGTTTTGGAGAAGATGTTATTTAATTGTTTAATCATGCCGATTTTATTATTTGGGACTTACACTTACATAATGTCCGATTATGCGAAATAGCCGCAGAGATATGAGGGTTTACGTCGTACCGTACGACAACCTCGGACACCTAAAGCGAGTTAGGACTTACTGCTGCGCAACACGATTGCACGAAGCTCAAGGAGAGTGAGGGTTTACGCCGCGTCGGGCAAGCTACCTCGAAGCCACATGTGTTGTTATTTAAACTAGGAACGAGATTGTTGAAGAATGACGACGACCTCCACTTGTGGTTTGCTCCTTGCTCCTCATCGTGCCGCCCGCGGTGTATGCTCCAAGTTCCTTGTTGAAGTAGCGATCCTAGGTCTACAGGTTCATACGGTTTTGTCGAGTGTGTTTCGATGTTTCGGGTTTTGTTGTTGTTTTCGGTTTTGCATACGGAATAAAGTAAATTGCGGGCGAATAAAAGCGTTTGGAAAGTAAAGTGCGATAAAGTAGACAAATGAAATTGCAGATACTTAAAACGTAAATGTGTACGCAGGCGTCTGCTACCGTCGTATGATTTGTATTACGAAGCGTGATATCGTTTGCGGGATATTTAAATAAACTTGCAGAGCAAATTAAGTAAAGAAAAGAAAACCCGACACGAAAAATCGGAAAAACGAGTCGTAGAAATCACGAATAAAACTTGTAGTCACGTATGGAAGATCGAGGCGAGTATAAGACATTGGAAAAGGTGGAGGCTCGGAAATTTGGAGCTTGTGTCTTATCCGAGCCTTGAATAAGAGATTACCAGGCCAGACGATCTCAGGAGGGTAGTCACTAACCGATCAAGTGATTAACCATGGACCTTTATATATTTTATAAGAAAAATTCTTTGATTTTCATGCAAAAGTTTAAGTTTTATGCGAGTTCTTTTTATGACGAGAAGAAATTTTTGTTTTATTTATTTATTTATATATATATATATATTTTTTTAAATATTTTTGTAAAAATAATAGAGTCACAAGTTAGTCACTCTAATCGTCTTTAGAATCTACTAACGACCTAAGATCGTCGGGAAACGATCTCGCGAGGTCGGCGAATAGTATCATCGGTCCTTTCCTCTCCACTTATTGAAGGTCCTCGAGGTAGGGGATCTTATCACAATTATCCCACATCGTATCACTCGTATAGCACACATAAGCACTATCATCATCGCCCTCGCCACCTAGACCTCGGACTCACACCGATCAGATGATCCATATGTGGCAAAACAAATGTCCCGATTGCGGGAGGATTTGAGCGTAATGTTCAACTCGAATCCGGTGCGTTGGGTTTTGATATTGGTTAAGTCATTTCAGGGAATTCCATTATTTGATTTAATTAAGGAAGGGTGAACCAAGCCTCGGTGCATTCTCTGGTCTAGTGTCTTGAATGGTTTGTGAATTAGGGTCAGATGCCTAGTTTCACTGTACATTTGAAGGTTAGGTGGATGGGCTCACGCTAGGGTGTAATCCTGAAGTGCAGGAAATCTGCGAGTGAAGGTTAAGTGAGTGAATCTCACTCTAGGGTGTGCTCTCAAGGTTTAGGAAGTGCATCTTTGTGGATTAGGTGGGTGACTCTCACTCAGGGTGTGCTCTCAAAGTCTAGGAGCTATCTGTGAGGCTCAGATGGGTGACTCTCGCCACAGGTGTGCTCTCTAGGTCTGGGAAGCTACGGCGGGGACTAGGTGGGTGACTCTCGCTCAGGGTGTGCTCCCAAAGTCTAGAGAAGCCTATGCTTGAGGACTAGGTGGGTGACTCTCACACTAGGGTGTGCTCCTGAAGTCTAGGCAGCTATCTTTGAGGACCTAGGTGGGTGACTCTCACCTAGGGTGTGTACTGCGAGACAGGGAGCTCTACACTCTAACTTGTCTTGAAGTGACTAAAAGTGTTTTACAGCCTCCTCGAGTTAAATCGAAATTCTCCTTTTTTCGTGACTTAACCGTTCAGAACCTATCCAAAAGGTGTATAAAACAATCGTTAAAATGATGATTTTGATTTCTCTAAAACAATGAACAAAGCAAACCCCAAATGATATTTTTATGTCTAAAAAAAAAATGCTTAAGATTAGCTCAGATCAATCAACAAAAGGCTCCAAAATGGTGCATTTAAAGGTCCTAAGACTCACGATAAAGTAAGCCCAAAATAGTTCCAAAACATCCCAAAACAAAGTGCTTTTAAAGGCTCCAAGACTGCGGCAAAACCGGCCCCAAAAAAAAAAAAAAAAAAAAAAAGATTCCATGAGATATTAATCCTCCAGATATTTGCATTTTTCTAACTAAATCATAAATTCGATTAACATGATTTAGTGAAAACTGTTTGGAGACCTCCAAAAAAAACAGTCCCTAAAATAAAGCTTCAAGAGAATTACTGGAGCATGCTAAAGTATCAATCATTCTTAACAATTATCGCAGGATGCTTTGTATCATGGGATAAAAAGCATTTCCAAGGTCAGATTAACTACACAGATTTTCCAGAAATCCACAATGACACCAAAACAGGCAAAGAAAATCAACACCACAGCTTGTTAGACATTAAAGAGAGCATGTAGATGGCTAATTGAGAAGAGGAGTTCATGAGAAGAATCCAAATAAAAGAAAATGAAGTCCTTTCAAACCTTTGGGAAGAACGGAGGCTGAAAAGAAAAGGAGAAGTGCAGAAATTTTGGCTCGTTCGCTTCGACCTCGTCACTCGCCTCCTTGCTAGCTCTATTCGTGAGCGTATCGTGAAGCGTAGGTCACGGAGGCGATGGTTTTGGCCGAAACCGATGGAGGCGGGAAGGACGTAGGCTAGGGCTTTGGTGTGGAGGGAGTTGATAGCTGCGATGCAGAGAAGAGGCGAGGGATTCCACTGGGAGAGGAGAAGCAGGTGAGGGTCGCAGAGGGAGGTTCTTCGGCTGAGAGAGCGGCTTCGGTGCAGGGAGAAGAGGTCGAGTGCTGCGGTTTGCAAAAGGAGGTGAGGGTGTCGAGCTCGCGAGGGTTTTTTGCGCAAGGAGGAAAGCCGAGCGGGGGACCTGTCGCGAGGAATAGAGGAGAGCGGCCCGAATGCTGGGAGCAGGGTGAGCCTGTTTGTCGAGCGAGGGAGCGGGCCTAGCGGAGGACAGGGAAACGGGCGTTCATGCGCGGGGAAAAGGAGCCCTCTCGAAATCTTTCATTGAGCGGGATTAGGCGCGCTATTAATTAGCCGCCATGTATGGAGGACGCTTAATTGGAAAAAATTAACCCTTAATTAAATCCAATCAATGTGAGTTTAAATGATAAATTTGAGATTTGAATTTTAAATTTTTAAGATCCTGTGAGCTGGGTTTTGTAGCCTGGTTCGGAACAGGATCGAACTGGGTCAAACCCGAACCCACGCCTCGAAAATTTAAAAAAAAATTGCATCGATTTTCGTGTCGTTCGCGCGAGCGTGGAATCACAGCAATATGGGTATGCTTCCTAGCTAAAGTCGACGTCCCGGACGCATCCGTGTGGTCCGTTTCGTCATCCGAGGTCGTCCGGACAAGTTCGCCGACGGTCGGGCCAAAAAAAAGGTCAAGTCGGTGCGCGCGAATTCGAACGTCATTAAGGGTTCACTAAGGCCGTGCTGCACTATGAGAACTCGTTTTCGAGCCTCTACGTGTTGAGTCTTTAGCCTGCTAACAAAGAGTCGAGTGCTTGGGACTCACTCATGCGAGTCTTACAAAAACGAGTCTAGAAGTGGTTCGAAGCTCCATGTAAGGTGGGTTCCGTGACTCAGTCCGCTAGGATGGTCAGTAAAGAACTCCTAAAGCTAGATCCTAGGGTCTAAAGAGAAAAGCCCAAGACCTCATTAAAATGAGGTCAACAACATTTTTATAGTATCTTCAGGCACACCTTTTAGAATACCTTCAGGAAAATCTTGTTATGACTGAAAGAGGTAAAAAATAGTAAACACTTAAAAATGAAACAGAAATGGATAAATTTAAAATGAAAGTTTAAATATTTATTAAGAAATTAACTGCATTTTATTTTGGTCATTCATGTATAGCATTAGCATAATAATTTAATGCATATTAAAATTATTATTGCTAATTAATTCAAACTTGTTGCAATTAATATTTTCTTTCAGAAAAAGAAAAACTTTAGGTTGATATATCTGGTAGGAGAGACTTGATTTACAGGAGAACTATTGCAGATAGGTACTAGTTTATAATGTGTATGGAGTTTCTTTTTGCACTATTTCTTTTGGATAGTGATATGTTGTATGAACTGAGATTTTACTTACAGATTATTTCTATTATTATTGGATAATTTAAATTTTCTTATATGAAATTGTAGAATTTTTAGTGGCCCTTTTATAAATTGGAAGATTTTATAATTTTGTGGATGGTTGTTTAAAAGTTAATATCGTTCAACCGCTGTTCCTGACTTGGTTATTTCAAGCTATTAGGTAGGGTCGCAACAGCCTCAAACCATAAAATTTTTATTTTATTGTAATACTAAGTAACCAAAAAGAATCTTAATTGCTGGTATGAGGATTGTAGCTAATGGTGGATAATTAGTAAATCTACAAAATCAGGATTCAGTAAACCCAGATGGTATTAAAATTTGTAAAATATTTGGCATGAAATGTGTCAAACCTAGTTAAAACCAAACAAATAAATTGGCTATTTTTTAATAATTTAAGATTAGAAGGTTATGAAATTTAAGGAAAAAATACATCATGAGACTTATAAACATAACTTGATAAAGTAATCAAATTAAATATTCCAAAATTTAGTAATTACTAATTATTCTAACATGTTAAAACTCAAAAAAGACTTCATTCTCATGCCCTTGCCCTAGTAGAGATTCTTGTTCCTAATTGTTTCCATTTTACTCTTCACAAAAGATTTTGACAACAACCAGCTTTGTTGGGGCAGTGTGTATAGATGATCAGTGGTGGGAACAGGAAGGCAAGGGTAGTGCAGAAGCAGGAATGTGAAGGAGTGGGTACGTTAAAAGAAAACAAGATGTAAAATAACTTACATAGGAGGGAGTGAGAGAGCTACAAAGTTAAATGCCAAAATGTGAGTCAAATTCAAATCCACATAAAATTTACAAAATATTGGATTTAGCAAAAAATAGAGGTAAAATGGGATTATAGATAGTGTAAAATTCAAGGATATTTGAAAAATAGTTTGAGCATATAAAATATTCCTTATTAAATCCTACAAAAATCTTGCTACCAAACATCCCCTTAGTAGACTAGTGGGTATTTTAAGTTGTTTATGTATGTATGTATGTGTGTGTGTGTGTGTATATATATATATATATATATATATATATATATATATATATATATATATATCATTATAAATTACACAGTGCAAAATATTAAATTATGTTCATTGTTTAATTCTTCATATAATTTGAGATATAAATATGATTTGTGAATCTCACAGAAAATTATACAATTGCACTATATGATTATAAATTTTGTAATCATTGCATATACCTGTAAAATCATTTTGGGAATTGATTTTCGTTCCTAATTAATTTTCCAACAGTTTTTGGCAATTTTTCACATAGATTAATCATCAATTTGTCAATTGTACATACCATCAAATGAATTTAACCTAATCATACAAAAAATGGTGGATTGTATATAAGATTGTTCATAAATCTAGCAAAATGGCTAGTTTTCTCCTTCAAAAATTTTGAGATTTATAGAGTCATTTGGCATTGTTTTAGTCATCAAGTTTTACTTATAACTAGACCCTATTCTATGAGCTAAATTGTAAGATAATTTTAGAGAAAAATTTAATTGTTCATCAAAAAAAATCTTTGTTATATTAAAGTTATCTCACAAATTCCCTTATTAATTCTATTAATTTGCTCAGACATTCATTGCATAAATCTAGCAACCATTTTATAATCGAATATATAATGATTATTTGTTAACGAAAGCCTTCGATCACCATAAGTGTTGAAATATTCCAACTTGATATTTTCTTTTACATTGAAGAGTTGACTGCCTATCCTGTGAAGAATAGATTTTTAGGTAATATTCGCAAGTTAAGGAGAGCATGTATAATGTATTTCTACACCAGCTCAAGGAGAGAAGGGGTTTGGTTTACAATAGGAAGTGGTTAGAAAGATCCAGAGCAAAGGAAAGCTCATGTGTGAATGTAGGTCAGTTGGGATTCGAATCAAATAAAAATACTTTGTGGAACAATTGCTCTATGATTTTATCTTTAGATTTGCACATTTATTTTATTATTTTAATGCATGAATATTTATGAAGTGAATCTTGTACATGTTATTATAATAATGTATAAAATATTCTATATTAGTGCTTTTAAGTTTCATATTGCCGAAAATTATGCACATATCATTAGATCTCCATTTTTTGTGTGGCTTTCGTATTTTGTGACTAAATTATCATAGCTATTTGTTGACCTCATTTTTGGTGAGGCCTAATTTTTTCTCCTAGAGCCTAGGATCTAGCCTTAGGACTCTTTTATTTGACCATCCTAGAGGACTAGTGACGAGGCCCTCCCTTGTAGAAAACTCAAGCCATCTCCGCCGAGTTTTGTGAAGCCTCATATGAGTGGTCCCAAGCACTCGACATTTTGTTGCAAGGGCTAAGGACCGGGATATGGAGGCCCAAAGAGTGTTCCCGTAGGGTTTAAAAGCTTCAGGAAGCCCTTTACGACTTTCGTATATTCGGGTACACAAATCAATGAATTTGTCCGAACGACCTTGGATGGCGAAACAAATTGCGCCAATGCGTCCGAAACGTTGATTTTATCCTAAAAAGACACCCATATTACTATATTTTTGCGCACGTGCAAATTGCACGCAAATCGATGAACTCGTTCGAACGACCCGAGATGACGAAACAGACTGCGCCATTGCGTCCGGAGCGTCAACTTTGCCTAGGGGAGACATTCAATTTGGTATGATTTCATGCACAAATGAAAATTACGCGAAGTGGAAGATTTTAATTCTAAATATTATAAAACTAATATAAAAAAAAGACATTTCATTTTTCCTTAAATCCCTAATCACCCACACCTCTCTCTTGCATTCGGTCCATTCGCTCGAAGGCTCCCCGGTTCGCGCGACATCCCTCCCTCTCGCTCGGCATTTCGATCGGGTTGATCGCTATCCGTGTCGCGCGAGCCCCAGTTCTCCCTCCTGCAGTCGTCCGCAAGCGAGACCCGAGCCCGACTCTTCCTCTTCTGCGCAAGCCGAGCCTGACGCCTCGCCCCCCTCAAGTCCCGCTCGACCGAGCAGCTCCCCAATCACGGTGCTTCGCCTGGCCGACGCTTCCTCTGCTCGATGCTGCCTACTCTCTTCCCCTAAAATGCTCCCCCCTCTTCCTGGCGCCGGCTCCGACACAAAAAAAGAAATTCGGCTTCCGCTGCTACTCGCCTCACCTCTCCTGCATTGGCTCCGCTTCGCCTTCCTCTCTCCTGCTCGCCTCTTCCTCCCGCGACACCAAGACCCTCGCCTGTTGCAATTCTCCTGCTCGGCACCATCTCCCCGCCTCCTCTCTTCCACTCGACAGAACCCCTGCATCGAGACGCCACTCGACTCCCTCTCACGCTCACCCCGTAACACTCGATCGCACCCCTCGATCACGCCTCCCTCTCGCTGGACTCTCTTTCTCTCGATCAGGATCGCTCGGCTGACCCCCTCTCATCCGCATTGGAGGTAGCAGGGTAGAAAAGGAAGGAACACAAAACATATTCGAGCTTCTGAAACTCTTGGAGCACAGAACTTAGTGATTGCAGTAATTGGGTAATGAAATATCGTCTTGTTCCTACACTTGTTCATTTTATCCATACAACAGGTCATCAAGGAGTTAGGAAAATTTACCTTCACACCACCCAAATCTTTAATATTGCATAAGAGTTACATACATTTTTTTTAATGGAAAAATACCTTATCAGGCTTTGCAAGACTACTATTTAAAAAAAAAAAAAAAAAAAAAAAAGAATCATTCTAAAGTTTTGGTGTCAGATTTGTAAAAAAATTTCAGAATTGGAAGGTATTCATCTAAATGTCTTGAGCTATTTGCATGCTAAATTTAGCTAATCTTTCTGTATGATTTTTCTATAAATTTTCCCATTTCTTTAGTGATTTAATGCTTAGCTTTATGATTTTTGGTAAGAGATATGCTACAGGAATTTTCTTCTTGATGTCAGTTATTGCTGCATTGTATGAATTGGAAAGGGATTTTGGTATATTCATCAAGAGTTAAGTTAATGCCCAATATACTCAGATAGCTAATGGTGCCTTGAGGTTATTCTGTCACATGCAATCACCTATAGTTCCATAATAGATGTGTTTACATACATACTACACAAGTTTCATGTGCCTTCGGAAAAATGTTGAGGTTATTCTAACATCCATCCTTTTTTGTCTTTATGCTGAGAATGATTTGGATGCTATTCGGAAAAATGTTTAAAATGCCTCTCTTTTGGGGATTGGTTCGCCTATCATTTGGAAAGATTAAACGCCATATTTTCTAGCTTATCTTGAGGGCTTTGCCCACTGATTTGGAGTCGGTTTGTTAACTGATTTTTGGAGGGTTTACATACTGTTTTTGGCCGAGTTTTCCAGCTGATTTTGGTACATTTAAATTTGATGTTTTAGGCTTACATGAGAGCTGTTTGAGACATTTTCAAGTGTTGTTTGAAGTGCTTTAAAGTGCTTTTTGTGGGCTGATTTTGGAGCAACATTGGCACCGTTTTGACACTATTTTGGCACTGCTTTGAGATACTTTTGTTGATTAATTTGGGCTAGTTTTAAGCATTTTTTAAGGCAGAAAAAAAAAACTTTTTGAGTTTGTTTTATAAACCTTTTTGGATAGGTTTTGCGCATCATTTGAATACTGATTTACATGATGATTTGAAATCTTTAAATTTTATTATTTTAGGCCGATTCACTTTCTTTTCCCTCATTTTGTTTTGCTAGTTTTGAAAGTGGACCGACCTCCTTCGTTCTTTTGTTTTCTTATTTTTAACGGTTGAGTCAGAAATGAGAATTTCTGATTTGATTGGGAAACATTTAGGAAACATTTGAGTAATTGAAAAAGCTCTTAATCAAGTGTAGAATACCTTAAATCACTTCAAGCACAAGTCACAGTGTAGGTTTCCTAGATTCTAGGAGCACACCCTAGGTGAGAGCCACTCTACCTAGTCCACAGTGCAGCCTTCCTAGATTTTAGGACCACACATTAGGTGAGAGCCCGTACACCTAGTTCACAGTGCACAGCCTTCCTAGATCTTAGGAGCACACTTTAGGTGAGAGTCATCCTACATAGTCCACAGTGCAGCCTTCCTAGATTTTAGGACCACACATTAGGTGACAGCCCGTACACCTAGTTCACAGTGCACAGCCTTCCTAGATCTTAGTAACACGCATTAGGTGAGAATCACCCTACCTAGTCCACAGTGTAGGTTTCCTAGAGTTTAGGAGCACACCCTAAGTGAGCCTACCGTCCTAATTTGCAAATAGTGAAGCTAGGCACTCGATCCTAATTCACGAATTAATTGAGACTCTAGACATAAGGATGCACCGAGAGGTAGTTCACGCTTCCCCAATCAAATCAATTGTGAATTCCCACAATGACTTAACCTACAGGAATACCCAATGCTCCGGGATTTGAGTTTGAACCTTACACTCAAATCCTCCTGGCAATTGGGGATATTCCCAATGTCATATATAAATCATCTCCCCGGTCTTTTGTATATGACATTATATTTTTATTTTATTTGTTTGTGTTATTTTCCTACGATTTATTTTGAGTCTCTACGAGTCATTTTCAGTTTTTCATAAACTTCATGTGTGCTACTTTGTCATTTAGTCTTTATACATAAATATATATTTATCCTGTCAGCTAAACTCCTTTGCTTGTAATGTTAGCTCTATTTACAAGTGCAACAATAATGAAAAAATCCAGGTATCCAAAGTTATAGTACATTTATAGCGCTTTATTACATTCCCTGTTACTGCTTTCTTTTACTTACATTCCTACATCATAGTCTACTTATACATGTCATTGTCTTCTATTGTTATATATTTTATCTGTCTCTCTCTCCTTTACATACTGCCTTTTTTTATTTCATTTCTTTGCACTTTACACTGCTTTCTCCTTATAGCATAGTTAGCTTTTGTATGCTTTAAAGAACGCAAAACCCTTAGGATATAGTCTGGTTTAGGAAAACTACAAAACCTCTAGAAAATAGTCTGGTTTAGGAGTTTCACAGTAGTAAATCATAAATTTAACAATGTTGCACATTCACGTATAAAACACAAAACTTAAAACCACTACTACACGGATCCTGAAGCAATTCCTCGTGGGCAGCACAACGGCGATGCAGCGGGCGGGGGATGACGATCTACAAGAAGCAGAACGGGTCTACGACAATTAAAATTTTTCTTTAGTTTAAATAACGACCCCTAGGACTTCGAGGTAGTTTGTTTAGCGCAACGTAAATCCTCGCCTTATCATTTAGGTTTTTGCACAATCATGTTGTGCAATACAAGTCCTAACGCTTTTAGGATTCCGAGGTTGTCGTACGGTATGGTGTAAACCCTCATATCTTTCCAGGCTATTTGCACGAACAGATATCATGTGAATGTAAGTCCAACTCTAAAATAAATTGCAGGATTAAACTTTAAATAACATCTTTTCAAAGATATAAAGCCAAATAATATGATAGTTGGGATGTCACCGGGGTTTTCCTCGGATCCGTGACTTCCCCTACTCTTCTCTCCTTTGGATCCCTTAAAATTATTGTTCCTACTTGAGCCACTCCCATTTGATTTTCCTTGTCCAATCATGAAAACTTAAACTTTGAAAATCCTGAAGACAAAACTACTGATCTTAATCGAGAGTTTTCTTAAGTGACTTCGGTCATTTAAGATGTAATTAACTATAGTAGCTCGCTTATATAGGAACCAAGAACCCAGGTAAAATAAACCCTATCTAATCCTTATATTAGGTGGGGGAACTTGTCGGCCTCACAAAAGGTTTCGCAGATCAAACGGATGTCACAAAACTCTTTAGTTTAGGTGATTGAGCTTACTATCAAGTGGTATGCCTATCCTTCGGGATGGTGTACTTGTGGTACCACACTCAACTACCCAAACTATGAGATATGTGAGATCTGTCTGGTCTCATCTATTTTCAAAATCAAAATATTATTTTCTTAAAATCACTTACATATATACTAAAATTATTTTCAAATCTAAAAATAAAAATTATTTTCAAAAATTCTTTCGGCCGACACTATTGTGGTTGAGTGGATCTTCAAGATCAAGCTTATTAGTTTTCTCACTCACAAATACAGCTTAGACACTTGTATGTTTTCTATTGTAAGTTGAAAAAGCTATTGCTTCTGCTAATTCTCTTTAAAGACACATTCAGCTTAAAGCTTATCATTACTTGCTCTTGTGTTCGAATAATTTATCAAAAGTTCTCAGGTACATTGTGTGTTTGTTTAATATAATTGTTTTTTAATTATTTTTATGGAGTGATTCGATGATTCATTGGACTAAAATAGGGAAATTTTGAAAGAAGTTCAACATTCAACAACACCCCCCCACACAACATTCAACTTCAGTATACCTTTCATGCAATTTATTTTCAAGAAAAAAAATGTTGAGGTGCAAGCTTAAATTGCCTAAAATTTAAGCACAATTTCTTCTTAACCATTGCCAAAAAACTCTACATTCAAATTATAGTCTAGTTGCAAAGCACTCAAGCTGAAAATCACCTCACTCCAAGGCATTAATGATTCAATAAATGTGCTAAAAAGTAACTGATCAATAAATCCGAATAGAGATCAAGGCATTCATAGCACTCAAACTTTAATATTCATATAACATAAATCTTTAAGTTAACATCATAAAAAGCACTTTTACTAACTTCTTAAAAGTCAAATGAACCCTTTTTTTATGAACAGGTTTATAGCACCAGGCTGTTATAAATGTAAAGATCAAACTTTAGGTGTTAGATAAGTCAATCCATAAGAACTGTGTGGTATGTATGTAAATTTAAAAGGCCCTCCCTTGGCAATTGGCATCAATCATCACAAGATGATTGGCCCAACGGGCACAACTTTGAAAGGGTAGTTCAATACCATCAATTTAAATAAAAAAAAAATCGAAGTATAAATTGTTAATTGACACACTAACAGAAGAAAACTACCGCTAGGGTCCTGGATGAGCTCGGCAGGAGATGATACCCTGAGAAAGAGCTCGACAGCTCTGAGAAACGAAGCTCAGCCGTGAAGTCAACCGCGCTGCTGCCACCGCCGTGTGCAATGGAAACAGAGAGTAGCTGAAGCGACCCAGTTCCAAAGGGGACCTTTAAGAAACCACATTTTTAGCCCCAAAACAAGGTTCATTGAAGGAGGAACCAAGATGAAAGCGCAATTTCAGACCTTGCGACGCGACGAACCGAAGAACGGGAGGCGGTCTTGGAGGTGGATGGAGGTAAGGGAGAACGTACTGCCGTCGCCGCCGTGTTCAAAGCTTTCGACGGCGGGATAGGTGGCCTTGTAGTGTGGAGAGAGGAACGGATCATGAAACGAAGGGAGGAGGAAGCCATGATATCGAGAAGAATTTTTTACCAGCTTTGAATCAATTTAGGGTTTTGTAATGAGTGAGCCTGAGTCAAGCCTGAACTAAGTTCCATGAGCTCACAAGTCAAGCTCAAGTTAGTCCGATGTAATTTATTTGCTCGTGATTTAGCTCGAATTCGAAGACTTAAGCTCAAATTAAAGGTCAAACTCAATAAAATTAATTAAGCACAAGCTCAAATCGAGAATGGCTCTAGCTCAACTCGACGCGTTTACACCCCTAACGTAAACACAATTGGGGCATTTACATGGGATATTAGATACCACCCAATACCTAAGCATTTTCATGCCTAATATCTAAGGTTTATTTCTTTTAAATTATACAACACAAAATTTTCATATCACATAAAAAAAGCCATCTTGTTAATTTTTAGAAAATTAAATATATTTATTTATGCATAAATAAAGTGGTATATATGTAAGAATTAAGATTTAAATGTCAGGTATGAAAATAGATAAGAACTGAGTAATATACAACAACAACAACAAAGCCTTAATCCCACTAAGTGGGGTTGGCTACATGAATCCTTTTTCTCCGTTGCGTCCTATTTAGTGTCAAATTTTCGTTTAATTCTAATAAATTAAGATCATCTTTTATGCAATAAGCCCAAGTTTTCCTAGGTCTGCCTCTTCCTTTTTTAACATAACTTGTATCTAAAACATCTACTCTCTTAATCGGATCATCAGGTGATCGACGTTTAATGTGACCAAACCATCTAAGTCGACTCTCTCTAATTTTATCCGTCACTGGTGCAACACCAACCCTATTACAGATATAATCATTTCGCATTTTGTCTCTAAGTGTAAAGCCACTCATCCACCTAATCATTCTCATTTCGGCAACACTTAACTTAACATTATGGTTCTCTTTTAAAGACCAACATTCAACACCATAGAGCATTGCAGGTCTCACCACTATCTTATAAAATTTTCCTTTTAGTCTAAGCGGTACTTTTCTATCACACAATAGGCCGGACGCATTCCTCCACTTCAACCAACCAACCTGAATTCTACTATTAACATCCCCATCTATATCACCATCGCTTTGAACAATGGACCGAGAGATATCTAAATCGTTCACACCTTTTAATAATTTGATCACCCAAAGTTACACTTCTGTCACTAGGCCTACTATTACTAAAATTACATTCCATGTATTCAGTTTTAGTTCTACTAAGACGAAGACCTTTAGACTCCAATGTAAACCTCCATAATTCAAGTTTTTTCCTGAGCTTTTTCTCTCATCTTATCCACGAGGAGGATATCATCAGCAAAAAGCATACACCAAGGCACATCCTCTTGTAAATGCATAGTAAGACCATCCATAAATAAAGCAAAAAGATATGGGCTTAAAGCCGATCCTTGATGTAAACCAACAGAAACAGTAAAATAATTGGTCAATCCTCCTTCAGTTCGAACACATGTAACAGCTCTAACCTATATATCTTTAATGACTTGAATATAAGTCATATCAACACCTTTCTTCTCAATGACCCTCCAAAGAACATCTCTAGGAACCTTATCGTAAGTTTTTTCTAAATCAATAAAAATGAAATGTAGATCATCCTTATTATCTCTGTACTTCTCTATCAAACCTCTCAATAAATGTATAGCTTCCATAGTAGACCTGCCCGGCATAAATCTAAATTGATTATGAGAAACCTTTGTAAAACGTCTTAACCTATGTTCAATTACCCTCTCCCATAATTTTAAAGTATGACATATCAATTTAATTCCTCTATAATTTGCACACTCTTGTGCATCTCCGTTATTCTTAAAAATGGGGACCAAAATGCTCTTCCTCCACTCCTCAGGCATGTTTTTAGTTTTTAAAATAATATTGAAAAGTTTAGTAAGCCAAGAAACCCCCAAATCACTTAAACATTTCCACACTTCAATTGGGATATCATCAGGTCCTACAGACTTTCCACCCTTGGTTTTCTCTAAAGCGTCATCAACTTCTTTTTTACTAATGCGATGGTAAAAATTAAAAGTTTTATTATTATTAATGATATTAAGATCACTAAGGTCGATCGTACTTTCAGCATCTTCATTAAAAAGTTTATCAAAATAACTCACCCACCTATGTTGAATATTTTTTCTAAGAAAATAACTTTTTGATTTTCATCTTTAATACACTTTACTTGAGTTAAATCTTTATTTTTCTTTTCTCTTTGTTTGACAAGTTTATACATATATTTTTCACCATCCTTAGTATCTAACATGTTATAAAGATCACTAAAAGCAAAATTTTTAGCGTCATAGATTATTCTTTTAGACTCCCTACAGGCCGTTTTATATTTTTCCCAGTTCTCTAATCTTTTACATTTAAACCAATTTTTATAACATAACTTCTTATATTTTATCTTTTCTTGCACATTATTATTCCACCACCAACTATTTTTATTTATAGAAACTTTTTCTTTTGATTCTCCAAGTACATCTTTAGCCACTTGTTTAATAGTATTAGTTAATTTTTCTCACATAGCATTTGCGTCTTCATGGACATCCCAAATATTTAAATCTTGAATTTTACTCATAAAAATAATTTTATTTGTCTTTTAGGTGCCCCCATCTGATTCTACGATATTGAATCTTAGTATTCTTTATTTTACAACTCTTCATATTAAAATCAAGAACTAATAATCGATGTTGGGTACTTAATTCCTCACTTCGAATGACCTTACAATCCTTACAATCTCGACGATCTCTTCTTCTTATAAGAAAATAATCAATTTGTGTTTTATTAGATCCATTCTTATAAGTAATAAGATGCTCATCTCTTTTCTTGAATAAAATATTAGTAATAATTATATCATACGCTAAAGCAAAATCTAAAATGGCTCTACCTTTTTCATTAATCGCTTCATAACCGTAGCCACCATGAATATTTCTGAAATCTTCTACCACTCTACCGACATGTCCATTTAAATCTCCTCTAATAAAAATTTTTTCTTCAAGAGGGATCAAGTGTATTAAGTCTTCTAAATCATTCTAGAATTTATCTTGAGAGCCTATATCTAAACCAACTTGAGGAGCATAAGCACTTATAATATTAAAAATCTTAGTATCAATAATAATCTTAAGTACTTATAATTCTATCCCCAACTCTATTAATTTTAACAACATTATCTTTCAAACTCTTATCTATAATTACACCTACACCATTTCTAGTACGACTCTTACTGTAATCATCATAGCTTTAAAACCTAAGTTATCAATCTCATTAGCTTTTTCTCCAACCCATTTAGTTTCTTGAATACAAAAGATATTTATCTTTCTATGAATCATAATATCAACCAATTCTATTAATTTACCATTGAGAGTACCTATATTCCAAGATTCTATCTTAATACTAAGTATCATGGACTAACTTCTTTACCCGCATCGATCCGTAATGTGGGAACCCTTGCTTACTTGACACTACACCCGGGCGCCGGTGTAGCGGCCCTTGCACACTTTTCCACTGTATTTAGGCCATACAGCGCGCCGCTTTCAGGGGACGCCCTAGCACTTACACAATGATCAAAAGGATTTATGTTATGAATTTTTTTTTTCGACAAGTTTTACGTTAGCTGTCGACTACCTAATGCAACCCTCCACTTTTCACATCCGAGCTTGGGACCGGCAACGACAGTGTTAGAACTGAGTAATATGCATGTAATATTTCAAAAAATTAAGTTTTAAAAGAGGGATTATATTTTTTTAATAAAGAAAAAGGTAAAAAAGAGTTCTTTTTATAATTACATACATATCACTTGACATATTATTATTTATAAAACTAGCACGAATGTCATTTTTTATATTATGTTGTTATGTGTGTGACAATTAAATCATTGAAAATTCGGTAATAAGAAAAATGTGTCGAGGTTTTATTATTAAATTTGATATTTGAGAGAGAACTCGAAAAATAAATTTATTTACAATTAACAATATTTTGAATTTTAATAATGGAATTGTCACCTTGTTTTAATAAAAGCCCTGAGCAGAAGAGAAGGTTTTACCTATGATTCCATGAAGGCTTGAAGTTCTCTATATTTTTATTTTAAATTAAAATAATATATCATTTAAACAAAGCAATGAACCAAAATATTACACAGTTGCCCATTATTTTCCATTGTGTTTTATTTTGTTTAATATTTATAATAGTGGCCTTCACATACATTCCACAAAACTTTAATATAATGCACCATTTCATGCTTACACATATAAATATAAAAATTTAGGTATTAGTATATGAATACCTTAATATGTATATAAACTAATCGTTACATAATATTGAATTGTGTATGCTATAGTGTAAAATTAATTAAATTGATTAATCAATTACTCAGATAAAAAAGGTGAAATCTATCAATCTATTTCTCTAAGTTACAAAAAGTATTACCCTCAAAAAAATATTTTTTGAGCTTTTTATGATTAATTTTTGTTGTTCTTCGTGTTCTTTAAATTTTGTTTTTTATATGAAAATACTAAAAATCATTGCAATAGAACAAAGTATTTTATATAGATATTACATGCGCTTTTTCCTTTGTTAAAAAGGTTTTAGTTTTGCAAAGGTTGCTTTGCGAGAAGTAGTTGCGATGAAGCTCATTGTCTATTTAGAGCAATTGTCTAAAAACATTATGAGGCAGCTATATCTAAAAAAATGACCATGCAGCCCCTGTTTGGTAGAACTGTTTAAAAGAAAACTGTAAAAGCCGCATTGTTTAAACTTTAGAAGCAGAAATTCATTTCTGAACATAACAGAAAGTTTAGATACACCACTCACTTAACATGGAGCCCCAAAAGTGCTAAAAATTTTCTAATAAGATCGGTGCAAAAAATCTTACTAAGAAACTTGGACTATTTATGCCATATATTATCCATCCAAGTCAAACTGGTTTCATAAAAATAGATGCTCTCTAACAACATCATTCTAGCTAGTAAAATTTTATATATCTTCCAAAGACAATATAAGAAGAATTTGTTTTGTGCTAAATTTGATATCAAAATGTCATTGACACAATCAACAAACATTTCATTCTTTATAGACTAAAGCAAAAAAAAAATTCATGACCTTTTTATTGAATTAAAGCTTTTATTAATGAAGTTTATTTCTTTATTTATATCAATGGATGCTTTGAATTTTTGTGCAACTCTTCTAACGAGTAATGAATTAAAGCTTTTATTAATGTCTCCTTTGCCATATTTATTTTGCGCAGCTATGGATGGCTCATCCAATCTTCTAGAATCCAATAATCTCCACAATAGTTTGGAAGAAATTTCTATGGATCAATGATAAATTACTCACGTGGTAGATGCTTATGAACTTATTTTTAGCAAGGTCATTTGCTCTAATTTAAAGAATCCAAAGGATGCGTCTCTGAGTTTAGAACTATTTCTGGATTACAAATTAACCAATGAAAAAACATTGAATCTTCTCCTCCACTACACATGAACCTGCTACCTTGGCTAAGAGCATTAATATTCCCTTATTTCCTCCAAAATATTCAGGACCTCAACTCTCTAGTCTTTTGTCCAACAGGTGGAAGTTTAAGCATTGTTTCTTTTGGAAACCTCAAGCATTCACGGCCTCTCTTTTATGGAAAATTTTGGGAAAGTCAGTCTCAACATAGTAAGGCCAACATAGAAAGATTGATTTTCAGGCTACCTAAGAGCTTTTTCTACTCGTCCTGAAAACAAGAACTATCATTTTTTGGTGCAACGCCACTTTTAATCTCGTCGAGACTTGTTTACCTAATGCTGCATCATTTCTCATAAGGCCAACCCTCATCCAAACTCTCATTTTAGAGAACTTTCCTCTCTTACGAGAGTCATTTGGAACTTGCCGCTTCTTGCAATTTGCTGCTTAATCAATTATATATGGCGAGCGAGAAATGAGATGATCTCTGAAATGAATTTTAATAGTAGCTCCTCTATCATGTTAGAAATTTGTTAGCCTGTTAAAGGGAAATTAACAAGAATACTAATGAATTGCTGAAATTATTTGAACTTATTTGAATTGTTGAAACTTAAATCGAAACTGCTAAATGGAAAAAATAAAAGGCTCATTGGTCATCATTAAGTTCATAAAAGAAATGAATTTCTATCCAAATGAGATGAAAAGGAAGATAGTGCAAAGTATAAAAGGATGACAGAATAGCCATAAGCCCACTGACAAAGTTTGCCGAATGAATTTCCTATAAATTTCAGTCTTACAAGTTATAAGTTAGACAGCTCCAGAGAAACCCTCACTATAAGTAACAACAAAAATTTCCTCAAATTGGACCAAAATTACTGTATCAAAGAGTGATGAAATTGGTTTCATCATTAATACTAACTCAATTGATTAAGATAGAACAAAACTACTACTTCTAAAGAATGATACCCCAAGATCTTATTCCTCATATCTACTCTACTAACATGGCAATGCAGTTTATGACTCTAGTTACAAGGATATAGATCTGATATACCTTAACACGAGTAGGATCAATCACAACGCCAACACTAGTCTCCATGGATAGAAGTTGTGTGTCATTGTCAACAAGGCAGAAGAGGGTGGTGATGACCTCGGCGGCAGTTTGGAGCCAACAGAGGAAGGGAGAAATGATGATGCGATGGACAGGGAAGCCAATGGCTCGCATTCTTTTTCCCGTCGTCCAAGCCCGAATCTTGTCAGAATCAATCAATTGTGAATCCCATGGACGTTCTGCATGGGCCAACCACAGAGGTTCCTCCACGTTGATTCGGTCATTGTGCCTGATTACCACTACTTTCTGCGTCCGCCCTTGCCTCTCCCTACACGCGTCGGCTGCTTCTCCTTCAATTTGAGCAATGGGCATGAAGATTCTCACGGAGGTGAGAAGTTCCACTGGGCACTGGAGAACTCAAAATCTCTCTCACTATCTTCTTCGCTTCTCTACTACTGTGGTGCTTGCTCTTCCACTTCTTTCGCGGGATCTACTGTAGCGAAAGGGGGCACGGGGGTAAAAAGTTGATCGACGAAGTCGGGCCGTAGGGAAGAGAGAGCTTTCCACATTTGCACCAAATCACGGGACGCCACGGCGGTAACACCACCCCAAACGGGCTAAAGTAGAGGCAAGCTGCCGCGCCGCAGGTCCCTCGTCGCCCCAAACACACCCTTACTCTTCGGTCGACTGCTGTTGGAGAAGGCTCTAGTGTTTCTTGGGCAACTTTAGGGTTTCCTTGAGGGAGTCCTTCTTCCCTTTCTCAGGGAAGTTTTTTCTCATGCTTTCATCTTCCATTACTTTCATTTTGCTTTTATTTAGGTTTTTGGGGCTTTGACCCCCATTGATTCTTCCTCTTTCCCCCTCGCGCTTCTTCTCCCTCTCGATTGTTAGAAAGGTTTAATAACTTCTAATCTTTCGAGATCTACTAGTTTTAACCTATCGTATATCCTGTGTGTCGATGAGAAAATATTTTCCTCTGAATCTGAGGTTGATGAAGGTTCAAAGAAGTGGGACATTATCATGGATGGATATGCTTTAAACAAAAGACCTTTCTATTGATATCTTCTCCCAGCCACTGGTAAGTAGTAGAAACTCAAGGGCTCGGTTGAGCTTTTCTCTCTTACATAGGATATTTTGTCTGTCTAAGTATAAATATGTAGAAGATTTTGAGATGGTTCTCTCATATGGACCTTGGTTTATAGAAGGTAATCCTTTTATGTTAAAAAAATGTTCTCATGATTTTTTAACAGTGAGGGAAGATTTTAAAGAAGTCCATATTTCCTAATCTTCCACTTTATTGTTGGTTAGAAAGTGATATTTCAAGAATAACAAGTAAGATTGTTATCCCTTTAACGGTGGATCCATTAACTGCAAAAGGCTCATATCTGACCTTTGCTAGAGTAAACATCCATGTTAACGTGGACTTGAATTTACATTATTCTGTCACTCTTTTAGTTAATGTAGAGCGGTCGGTTTTTGGTCGGTAGTGCCAATTTGCAAGTCATAATCGTTGAAGGTTACCACAGGCTGTTCCTTCAAAGCACAAACTTTATCCGAGGGAGAGTGAAAGAGAGGGTGAGAGAGATATGAGAGAGCAAGGGAATACGTGAGTAAGAGAGAGATCGAGAGAAAGAAAGAGAGAAACAGAGTGAGGTAGAGGATGTGCGAGGGAGAGAGATAAATTGAAGGATGTAGTGGATGTGAGAGAGAGAAAGGAGGTAAAGAAGAGATAAAGAAAGAAGAGAGAGTGAAATTGATGAGTCGATCCTATTGTGCAGATCTAATAACCAATGAATGGCAAGCGCTTTTCCTTGTGTAGATCCTATTTCAATAGGAACTTGATGAGTCATCCGCCTACACGTCCTGCTATTACTGCTATATCGAGATTTACTCCACATAATGCTTGACGTAAAATAGATAGTAAATTTATTTTTGTCTTTTGTTGAATCTTTTTCATGGCTCGATAAATAATTTGATAAGCCAATGTTTTTTTTTCATGTTTCATAATACGGTTAACCAACATGTTAACTAATAGATTACGATAAATTAGATCGGATTTTGCAGTTTTTTCTTCTGCAGTACATCGACGTAACATGAGTGTGAAAGAGGTTTAAGAATCAATTTTCTTTTGATAAGGACTAAAAATGAATCACTTATTTTAGCTTTTTGACCCCGTATTGTAGGGTGAATTTCAAAAGATAAGAAAAATCTCCCTACAAGCCTTACATACAACTTTAATCGAATACGGCTTTCCACATAATTCTATATGTATCTATGAGATCGTGTATGGAATTATGTTTACTCACTTTCACTTTAAATTGAGTATTCGTTTCCCTCATTTTTCTTCTAGGATTGGAAATCTTGTATTTTACATATCCATACGATCGAGTCATTGGTTTCTAGTGTAATGGAAAAATAAGTGCTTTGAATCATTGCTATTAACTCAGACCTATTCTGAAAAAGTTGAGGTATTTCAAATTGTTTGTTGACACAAACAAATGAAGGGAAACCTCTTAAATTATTTCAATTTGTATATTCGAATCATTTCTATAGTATTCATGTTAGTTACAAATGGAAACATTTTCCTTACAAGGTGTGTTCTACATTTGCTCATAGTCCCTCAAACTGTCCTAAATCTTCTTCGTTTTCTTTTAAATAAAAGAAAAGATTACATTAGAAATACTAATTCTTTTGGAAATCAAAGGAATCGTAATATATTTGCGAATACTTTTAGATCACTTCACATTGACGGTATCAATGTTAATTTTACAGTGATTGACTCCGATCTTAATTTCCCTGTTAATGTGACTACTAATGTAATGAATCATCATTGAAGTTAATTTTCAAGCTAATGTTAATTATATTATTGTTTTGGATAATATTGTTCTTAATGATGTAGGTATACAATCAGATGTTATACCTAATGCCTATATTTCTGATATTAATATTATTATTGTTACTTTAGTTTATAATGTTGGAAATGCTTCTAGTAATGTATGTTATTTGGTAAATGTTTCAAATGCTAATAATATTTCTATTGGCTATAATTTAAATAAGACTCATTCTAGAAGTATACCTTCTTCTAATCTTGTATCTTCAAGGGTAAGGAAGGGTAGATCTAAATGATCTATCTTTTTGATATTTTTTGTATCCACTATTTATTTTTTATATTTTACCCGAAATTAGCTGCATAGAATGTTAGGGGGCTTAACAGTGAAACTTGGATTGTGGATTGTAAAAACCTTTATGAAAGATCACAAGATTGATTTTCTCTATCTTTTAGAAACTAAATTATCTTATTATAACATCTCTCATACTAATGCTTTAAAGTCATTTAATTTTCTTTTTTTAAATGAAAGTTGTGTGGATAATAGTATAATCTGAATTAAGTGGAATCTAGATATTTTTAAGTTGTCTGTTATTAATATTCATCCTCAATTTATTCGTGATCAAATAACTTTTTCTTATATTATTAAGTTCTTTGTTACCAATATTTATGTGAATAACCATGCTACAAATAAAGGAAATATTTATGACTTTATTATTTCTATTTTATATAATATGTCTAGTTCTTGGATATTTATTGGAGATTTTAATTACATTAGGTATATTAATGAAATGGTGGGTGGTTATTTTCCTCTTCCTAGTAATTTTTTTTTAATAATTGTATTTCTATTACTGGCCTCATTGAGTTTCAAAATTTTGATTATTTTTATAGTTGCTTTAATAATCAACTCAATAATCATATTAGATATTTTTTTAGTAAACTTGTTTGTAATTCTTTTTTAAATTAGCACTTTTCTTGAGTTTTTATTTTAGTTTTAAATGGTTATTATTCTGATCATTACCTCATTATGATTTCTTTAGGAAAAGCATCTATTTTACATTGTAGATTTATGTTTAAAAACATTTGGAATCTTCACCCTAATTTTATTTAAGTCATTACTACTGCTTTGAATATGTCTGTTAAATGTGATCATATATATATATATATATATATATATATATATATATATATTGCAATAAACTTCATAATGTTAAGCAAGCTCTTAATGGTTGGCATTGGAATTCTTAAAATGTTTTATCTAAACATATTTCTGAGGTTAAACATATGCATAATATAATTCTTTTTCAACTGATTATTACTCCTCTCTCAAAAGAACATCTTGCTCAAGCTTCTCACATACAAATAAAGCTATTACTTGTGATAATAAATATGCTGAACAAAGACTCAAATGTATTTGATTATTTAAATGAGAGATGATGTTAAATTTTTGTATCAATGAACTAAAGTTAGACATTATTTTAATTTTATCATAAAAAATTTGATTAGTAATGATTTTATTCATAACCAAGTTGATATTGCTAAAGAAACTATTTCTTTTTAATCCTGTTTACTTAATAATAATTGTGAGAATATTATTTTAAATGTTAATACTTTTCCTATTAACAACAAAGTTTCTAAGATTAACTTTAAATTTTTTACTCTAAGCTTTTTTTATCATGATATTAATAATACATTTTTCTCTATTGGCTCTAATAAGACTCATGTGTCTGATGGATTTACTTCCACTTAAAAAGAAAAAAAAAATAAAGATAACTTATCATTAGGGAAGATTGTATTATTGTTATTAAATATTTTGTCATGATGTCAAATTGTCTCTCACAATTAATTACATTTCTATGTTGTTAAGAGATTTAATGTTAAATAGTTTTTTTGATTTTAGACATTTATCTTATGTAATTCTATTTATAATGTTATTGCTCTATTTTTAGTTGAAAAATATAAAGTTATTCTTCCTAGAATTATTCAGCTGACCCAAACTACTTATATCAAAGGTTGTGATATTGCTAATAATATCATCTTAACAAATAAGTTGCTTTATGGTTTTAATTCTATTAGTTTTTCTGAGCATTTTTGTGCTAAAGTGGATATTGTTGAAGCTTTTGATAAAGTTAATCTTATTTAACAGGATGAAAATGATTGGTTTTCCTCTTATTTTCCTCTTATTATATATATATATATGCTTGTACGATTGAAGTTAATCTTTTCGTCATTATTAATGATGAATTAAAAGTTTATTTTTCTTCTGATTTAAGATAAGGTTATTCTCTATTACCTTATCTTTTTGTAATTATTAGAAATATGCTCTCTATTATGTTTGACCATAATTTGACTAGAAGCATGAATAATACATATCATTTAATTTATGTCGAAGATATTTTGGTTTTAGGTAAAGTTGATATTCTTTTCATAACTTTAATTACTGAGGTCTTTGATATTTTCAGTAAAGCTACCGATCTTTACATAAATGCATCCAAATCTGATACTATTTTTTCTAAATTTATGGATGCTTCTTCTCAACATAATATTTCTTTATTATATGTTTTGCTATTTAACCTCTTCACTGGAATTATCTTGGTATTACCATTAAACATTTCAAATTTATCATTATTGACTGTTTATTACTTATTAATAAAATTTATATTTTGTTGGCGGGCTGAAAACAAAAACCTTCATCTGCTATTGGTAAATGTCGGTCGCCAAGTGGGAACCTACAAGTTGTTTTGAAATTATATTTAATTTAATATATATAATTTTGAAAATAGTTCTTTAACTTTGAAAAATTTGAGACCGAACCGATCTCATACCATCAATAGTTTAGATAATTGAACACAACATCACAAACCATGCACCAATCCCGAGAGATAGACACATTCTTTTGATAGTGTGGTCCTATTAAATAAACTAAAGGATTTATGATATCCATTTTGGTATACAAAACCTTTAATATTGACCCGCAATTTCACATATCTAAATTTAACTAAGTTCTAAAGCTCCTTATAGAGGCAAACCCCTATAGTTAATTACATCATAAATGACCGAAGTCATCCAAGTAGACTCTCGATTTAAATCAGAGCTATTTGTCTTCAAGAATTTCAAATTTTAGGATTTCAAGATTGGGTATGAGAAATTCAAACGGGAATGATTCAAAACGAGAATAGTTATTTTGGCATCTAAAGGAAGAAAGATAGGGGATGTCACAGATCACGAGGCAAGTCTCGGTGACTTCCCGAACTATCCAATGGTTTAGCTTCAATTTTGAAGATGATATTATTTGATGCTTCATCTTATAAATTATTTCTTATGACCTACACTTGCATGATACCAATCATGCAAATAACTAGGAGGATATGAGGGTTTACGTTGCACCACACTACAACCTCAGAACTTAAAAAGAGTTAGGTTTATACTGCACAACACAAGTGAGCAAAAGCCTAAAGATAGATTGAGGATTTACACCGTGCTAGGTGGACTACCACGAAGTCTTATGGATTTTTGTTTTAATTCTAGGGAATGTTTAGTTGATATAGATCTGTTTTGCTACTGTAGATTGTCGCCATCCATTCGCTTCGGCTTGCTCCAAACTCCTCACTGATAGCTACGCCTGGTTTGGTATTTTGTGTCCTATATTTTAGTTCTAATTATTATTAGTTGAATTAATTAGGGAGTATGTGTTTAGGTTTTATAGTGATCCACCCTAGGTAAATAGACTATCATTCCCTATCTTAAATGGTCGTGCAATTAATATAAAGCATGTATAAACAAAAATATGCTATAAGAATGTGTAGTAAAAGGAATGTTGTAAAAAAGTACTAAAAATACAATACAAAAATATGTATTAGAGCCTCTACTACTGCTGCAAGGTCAGTATTATAAAGCATAATATAATTGCGAAGAATTTAAATAATTTGCAGGAAAGGAAAGCAGGAAAACTTTAGTATGAAAAAGGCTAAAAAATAGTCATAACTGTTGACCTCATTTTTGATGAGGTCTTCTCTTCTTCTTTTTAGTACTTAGGATCTAGCTTTAGGATTTTCCTTTGACTATCCTATAGGATTAGAATTGGGACCCACCACTTAGAAATTCAAACCACTTCTTAACTCCCTGCAAACTCCACAAACTTGATTGTAGACCCCTAATCACCTAGAGGGTTGAAATCAAATGTGGGAGTTTAAAGGATGAGTTCATATAGGACTCTTTGGCCTTAGGACTGTCCTGGGTGGCCTGGTCTAGTGAGGGCTGACTTACACACACACTACACTTATACACTACACTTTCACACACCTCCTAAAACCACACCTATACCCAACTTGACCTCCTGACTCATGAAGGTGATTCACATGGATGGTCCTTAACCCCTAAGCCCTTGGCTAAGAGGGTTAGGAACAACATAGTGAATGCCTCAAATGAGTCCCTTCATGGCTCATATGGGCTTAATATGGCTTCGTGGCTCAACCAAAATGATTTCATTCAACTTACATTCACTCAATCTTCAATTTTCCAAATTTTCAATTTTTGACCCCCGGGCCTAGTCTACCCAAAAAAACCCTTGAAATTACCCAAATTTTTCAAAATTCTCCAAAATCACCCAAATTACTCAAAACCAATCCCAAACATTCCCACATCACTCAAATTGATAATCCATAGCCAAATATACTAAAAATTCCAAAAATACCCCCTCAATACCCTCCAAATACCCAAAATGCCCCTCTTGACCCAAAAATCAAAAAATTCCGAAAATTCCCAGAAAATTCCAAAAAATCCCAAATATTCCCAATTTCATTTTTTCCAACTACACCATTGGCCAATTTTGTCAATTTACCCCACTTTTGTCAAAATCCCCAATTTGACCCATTTTAACCCAAAGTAAACCCAATGTCAAACCAAACTTACCCAATTGACCCAAATTCTGGTCCAATTCAATTCTAAACTTTAATTCAACATCCCCAACACCAATCTAGACCAAATCCAAGCCCAATTTGATTGACATTTGAATCCAATTTCACTTTTGACCTTAAAGCCCAATTTGGACCCATGACCCAAACTTAGCTCAAACTCACCCAATTCAACTCCAATTAACCCCAAATCTTTTCTAAACCTTCCCTAACATCCCCACAAACAAAAAACTAACATGATTTGCCAAAAAATTTAGACCCAAACTCCACTCAAATTAAACCTAAAGCTAAAAGACCCAATTTTGACCTAAACCCAAACCTAACCCAAATAAGCCCAAACCCCAAAATCAAAACCCAACCAAAGTCAAAACCTCTTTGAAACACTCCCATAAACATTTCCCAACATTAATTTTACAACAATTTCAACCCTAGCCCAACATTGGCCCAAGTTAGCCCAATTTGACCTACATTGGCCCATTTACCAAAGAGGCCCAAATCCAACCCCATTAAAACTCAAATCACTCCAAAATCATTTCAAATCACTCATGACATATCCCTAAACCAAACCCAACAATTATTTGGCCCAAGCCTTTACCAAACTTTCATCCTAGAATCCTTTTTTTTAAATCCAAAAAAGCCCACTTCCCTAAACCATTCTAAAAGCCCATCTTCACTAAATTTCAAAGGCCCAAACTTCATGCTAAAGCCCATATGACATTCTTTTCATCACCCCATTAATTGATATCGTCCCTTAAGTCCTAAATCAATCATCAAATAATCCTAAATTAGGCCTCATGCCAAAATCACCCATAAGTCCAAAAAAATTCAAAACCTTCTTTCATGTAAATGACCAAGCTTTGTCCCAAGCCACATGGAGCCATGAGCAAGCCATTTACAAGCCATATGAAGCCATGGGAGGTTTGACATGTGACCAAGACATTAATGGCAAAAGGAGGGCCCCCTTTCCTAATCCTTCATTAAGCCTTTTTAACCATAAGCATGTCACACACTAAACCATGCTTAGCCACCTCACCATGGATGGGGACTTCACTACCCCAATTCAGCTGACCCAAATGATTTTCCCTCAGCCCAAGGTCAAGCCTTGGATGGTAAACCTAGCCCAAATTCATGGGTTGACCAAATTGAACCGAAAATGAGCCTCTCCCCATTCCATTTCAATCCAGCCACTTTACACATGGCCATTGCCAATTCCCTACACAAACATCAAGCCCTGAGCCTCCTGACCCTGAGGGTGACCCATGCCTGCCGGCCAACCACCTGGGCCGCCGGAAAACGAGCATCATGTGAGCCCAAGCTTGGAATTCTCACCTGCTGAGTTGCCCCATGCCCAATGGCCACCATGGCTGTTCTTCTCCTCACCAGAGCAGCTGATCCCAACCCCTAACTCCCCCTGGGAGGCCCTCCAGCCACTCCTATTTAAACCCCACCTCTCTCGGCCATGGAAGAGGTGTCGAAACAAACCTATCGAAACTCGCGCAAAATTGTCCCGGACCACTCTCCACACTTAGAGCAATTGAGCTCCAGGTGCCCATTTGCCCTAATCCCCATTAACAGAGCTCAATTTCAGAGTCCAAATTCCACCAAAAAACAGGACACTTCTCCACAGTGAGCCAATCCCCAAATTGATTGGTCCTACACCTTCACCAGACAAGAGAAGGAGTTTACCAGCAAAAGCCCCTTCTCCAGGCCACCCACCTGTTCCAGACTCCAAGCTTTGTATTCGGCTGTGGTCGAAATCATACCTGGACAATTCACCAGGCCAAGGGACTTCATCTGGAGCTTGCTTGGACCCAATCGAAGGTGACACAACCCTCAGATTGAAGCTTCACTTCTCTGAGCAAAGGTATGGACTCATTCTTCTTCCCGAGCTTACGAGAGATTCTCCATTTAATTTGAGTCGATTTCAATGCATGTTTATCTGTATGGATGTGTTCGTCTCTTCAAGACGAATCCATAGAGCATAAGAACACAAAAATCCGTTCAGAATCGAGTGAGAAATTAGGGTTAGAAGGTTGACGGTCACGGGTGCGCATCAGTCGTAGACGATGACTGGGAGCCGTCGGGTCATTAGGAATGTCCCATAATTTTCTTAAGGACAGAAAAATTCCCTTGGTCATCTTATTGAATTTTTCTTGGAAATCCCTATTTTCTACAAAAAATAATTATATAAATAAATTAAATACAAAAAAATCACATTTCTCCTCTAATGTCTTAATTGACATGTGAGTGAAGCCACATAAAAATTTCAAATTCATTTAAGCTCAATTTAGTGAGTTATGAAATTATTAAGCTTGAAGGGCAAAATGGTAATTAAAATTTTAACCTTTAATTAAAACTTTAGGCTTAATAAAATGAAAGAGTAAAATATTTGATCCTAATATGATTTGGATGATTGAAATTTAAATAATTAAAGGGTAGAAACCTACCAAACAATTTGAAAATAATTAAGATAAACCTTAATTAAATAATTAATTAAATTTGGAAGAATAGTAAAATTGGAATTATTAAAATAGAGATATTATTAGGAGGAGATTTGTTCTTTAATTTAAGAATCCCTAATTTAATCACCTCAATAAAATTTAATTCCTAATTAAAATCATAATCGAAATTTAAAATTTAAAATGCTAAAAGACTTAATCATTAAATTAAATTAAAGTTAAATTATTTAAATTAAATCCTTTTAAAATTTCAGTTAAATTAATACTTTAACAATTAAAATTAAATCATCTTTAAAACATAAAAAATAAAATATTAAATTAAAATTAAAATTTAAATTAAATTAAAATCTAAAATAAAATTAAATTAAATTAAAACTTAAATTAAATTAAAATCTAAAATAAAATTAAATTAAAATTTAATTAAATTAAAGTTTAAATTAAATTAAATTAAATTAAAATTAAAATTAAATTAAATTAAATTAAATTAAAACACATTAAATTAAATTAAATTAAATTAAATTAAAACATATTAAATCAAATTAAAATAAAAAAAATAAAATCAAGTTAAAATTAAAATTAAATTAAATTAAATAAATTAAATTAAAATTGAAACTAAACCAAATTAAATCAAATCAAAATTAAATTAAATTGAATTAAAAATAACATCACTTAAGACATAAAGAACTCAAAATAAATCTAAAACAACTTGAACACTATTCTAAACTTAAATCCATTAATTGAAATTAAATTAAATCACAAATCACTTGAACATCAATTTGCCCTCAAAAGCTCTTGTTGTCATAACTCCTAAACGGAGTATTGAGTGAAGTGTTACTTCACTCATAGGATATTCAAATGTTCTAGTTCACTGAGCAAGATAACAACAAAACTTGAACTCCTGGATGATTAATTCATTTGTATAATTAAATTCTCTTGGACTTAAAACAATCCTAGAGGTATTGAAAAGATGTTTAAGACTCGTCTTAAGCACTTTCTCGATATGATAGGATATTTATAAGAACAATTGAACTTAATTGTTCTTTGATGAAGAAAATCGTCCTCAAACCCGAACACAAAGAACCTAGACGTCATAGGAGATGACTAGCTATAGGATTAGGAACTTGGTAGAAAACCATAACCCTTCCCTTAACTTTACCTAGCTTTACCTAGGAACTTGCTTTAAATGCTTAAATATTCTAATTGTGTTTTAAGTGCAGCTTGGGATGACGGGAAGACCCTCCAGGTACGCTTTTATTTTATTGCAATTTACCTTATTGTAATTTACTTAATTGCATCGCACTTACTTTTCTTGCATGATAAACAACTGTTGCATGAAAACCCACACCTGTAGGATAGTCCTTAAAACTGAAACCAAAACTAAATTAAAAGTCATTACAAGATAAAATTCACCGCCACAACATTTCAAAATATAAAACAACTCAAGATTTAATCACAAACATAACAACAAAACTACAACTTCAACTAAATTAAAATGTCTTGTTGGATGATCGGGAATACCTCGGATGATGTAACCTACGTGTTGCTAATGGGATTTCCCACGGTCTGAATGAAAGTGTGGAACTCATTCAGTTGAGTTTAGCAAATTCATCTGGACTAAGTGAATCCGATAAAAATAACGATGCCGGAAGGATGGAACCGTGGGATCTTAACCGGTGTTGTTATAATCAACTTTAAGATTTGTTTTAATTAAAATATTAAAAACACTTGGACTTTAAGATTTCTAAAAACAAAACACTTTTCTCATCTCTTGATTTTTACCTTCTATAACTAAATCATCTGCAATAACAACGAGCTCGGAGCATGGTGGGCAGCATGGCTATCGTCATCAGCAAAACCTGAGTCTACATCAGCTAAACATTCATAGAATTAAACAACCAAGCCATAGGACTTCGAAGTAGTTTGCCTAGTGCAACATAAATCCTCAACTCTTTGTTACGCATTTGCATTGCAAATTAAGCCCTAACCGGTCTTAGGATTCCAAGGTAGTTGTCCGATACGACATAAACCCTCACATCTTCGAGGCTATTTGTGTGATCACATCATACAAATATAAGTCCTAATTAATTAAAATTGGCAAGATCAAAACATTAAATAAACATTAGGGCATTCCTAAATTCAAGCCAAACAATAGGATAGTCGGGAAATTACCGAAGTTCGCTTCGAATCTGTGATTTCTCCTACCTTACTTCCTTTGAATTCCCAAAATAAAATGTTCCAAATTTGATCCATTCCCTATCGAAATTCCAAAATTCAATCCCTCGAAAACTTAAACTTTGAAATTCTTGAGAGCGGAACTACGATTATTATCGAGAGTTTTCTTAGGTGATTCCCGTCACTTAAGATGTAATTAACTATAGGGGCTTGCACTTATAGGGAATTTTAAGAACCCAGATAATATAAACCCTGTTTGATGTTTTCATATTAAACAGGGGAATTTGTCGGCTTATAAAAATGGTTTCGCAGACCAAACGGATGTCACAAACCTTCTAGTTTATTTAATCAAGCCCCACCATCAAACAGTGTGCCTATTCTTCGGAATAGACACGCGGTTTGTGGTATGGTGCTCGTTTATATAAACTATTCGAGATGTGAGATCAGTTTGATTTCATATCTTAAAATTTTTAAAACTACTTTCAAAATCAAATGTTATCTTTTAAACTATATATATATTTAAATTAAATTTAAAAAATATAAAAAATTCGCCGACAATTTCTGTAGACGACCCTCTTTTCAAAATAAAACACACAACCTAAAAATATGCCGACAATAACAAAACACAAACAAGTAAAAGAAAACTCGTGGTCACATATGAAAGACCAGAGCTAAGTGAAAGAATTTGGTGAAGGTGGGGGCTTAGAGCTCGACTATGTGCTTCTTAACCTTGAACAAGAGCTACCAACCCAATAATCTATGGAGAGCAGTTTCTAACCTCGATTCAAGTAATAAACCGTAGACCCTTATAAGTTTTTACCAAAATTTTTTAATTTTTCATACATGTAAAATTTACTTCAGCAAGCAAAGGTAAATATGTTTAAAAACAGGACTTCATTTTCTTATATTGTGAATATTTTGTAAAGCAGGATAATCCACAGGCTAATTACCCTAATGAAGCTAGGATTACTGGCAATCTAAGAGCGTCAGGGGAAAAAATCTTACTAAGAGTCAATGAATAGTATCATCAGTCCTATCCTCTCCCCTCATTGAAGGTCCACGAGGTAGGAGATACCATTCTAACTGTCCCACTTTAACACGCATAAGCATTATAGTCATTCCTCTCGCTACTTAGACCTCCGACTTACACGAGTCCGATGATTCATATGCGACATTAACAAATATTTCGAGTTGCTCACAAGGATTTAAATACCTTATCAAAGACTTAAACCCTTGAGCATTGGGACATTAATTTAGGATAAGTTGTTTTAGGGTATTTCTATTAATTTGTGTGAATTAATGGGTCCCGAATCATATCTTGGTGGGTCCTTAGAGATTTTCATTTGTCATATTATGTTTAATTGTTACTTTTTGGGGATGATTGCTCTCAACTAATCATGATAGGCTTGAATGTCTTGTAGAATGTTTAAAATCTTATAAAGGGGTTCAGAGCGTGGTTCTAAATGACTTTGGAATCTTTAAGAATATTTTGAGTTTATTTAGCCACCTCATGTTGCTGAGTTAAACAAACCCAATTTAATTAGAAACTATATTATTATGCTTTAGATTATACTCAGTGTATTGTGTCTTAATTAAACTATAGGTAAGGGGTGTTAATCAATTTATTAACATCATGTGAAAACCCTAAATGTATGATTATAATGTATTAGAAATTCTATAACCTCATTCTTTGACTGGGTTTGAGCTTGTGGTACTTCGAAGATATTATTATAATTTAAATATTATCCTCAAATCATTCCTCCAGTATTTTCACCTTAATTTACCATCAAGCTCCTAAAGGCTTTTAGGGGTAATCTTGTAATTTTGAAAAAAGATTTATAAAGTGGGCATGATCTTGATTCAAGGATTGTGTTTAGTTCAACTATTGATTAAGGGATCAATATAAATGAATTTATCAATCTTCTAATGGCATTCCCTCACTTTTGGATCATCTAAATCATTGCACATCTTCATATTTCAAACAATTCAGATAATTACCATTATGTTGTTTTTTCATAGAAATTTGGTTAAATGGGTTACTACCTAACCACCCTTATATTTCAATCGCTTTAGTATGTTCAATCATCCTAATTTAATATCCCCTCCATTTGGCTTATCCTAAATATTAATCAAATTAGTGTTAGGACATGAATTTCCAAAATTACATTCATACCCTTAGGGTTTATATCCCATAACTCTCTCATTTCTAATCATATGATTACGGAACTTGGTTGACCTCTAACCTATAGGTTAATCAAGGCATCAGTGAAGACATCATATTTTTCTTATCTTTATTTTATTTTCTGGAATTATTTTAATAAAATATTATGAATTTTCAAAGTTAATTAAATTAATTATTCAAATTAATTTTTCTATTCTTAGGAAAATTATGTGTGGCTACCCAAAGTCAGGAGGCTACTTAGGCAAATTTTTATGATTTTTTGAATTATATTTAAATTTTTATGATTTTATATTGGTTTTGAGGCATAATAAGTATAAAATATATTTTAATTTCAAAAATTCAAGTTTTATTTTTCATTGACTCCACTGACTTCAAGGAAGTCAGAGAAATTAATTTTATATTTTTCACATTTATATTTTATTATTAGAATTATTTTGGTAGATAATTTATAAAATTATAAGAAAATAATTTTAAGTGTTTAAAAATACATTTTAGGCCTTAGAAAATTTATAAAAACGTTTTATAGGTACTATCTCTTATTAGAAGTGATTTCACACAATTTTGACACATTTTGCATTTTTTTTCAAATTTTAATTATTTTTTATTTAAAATATCTAAAAAAATGAACCTTTTATTTTGACTTCAATTTTATTTTTCGTAAGTGTATTTGACCTTAAAGAGTTCAATAAACTCAATTTTGTATTTTTCTGATTTTATTTTTTTATTATAATTATTTTAGTGAATAATTATAAATACATTGAAAAATAGTTTAAGCATTCAAAATACATTTTTGGGTTTTTAAAAGTTCAGGGAAGCATTTTAAAGTCACTTTCCTCAATCAAGGAAAATTTGGTGATATTTTGAATATTTTGTACTTTGTGATTTTTTGATTATTTTAATTATTTTTAAATGCTTAAAATGGGACTTTTTATTCTAGTTACCATTTTATTTTTCCTAAGTGCCTCTGACCTCAAAGAACTCTCCAAAGCTGATTTTGTATTTTTATGATATATATTTTAATTAATGTAATTGTTTTAAGCCAACATTAATGATATTATAGAAAAATACATTTAGGCACACATTTTCTGACTTTGAAAACTTTATGAGAATGTTTTAAAGTGAATTTCTTTAATTAAGGTAATTTTTGTGATTTTTTGAAATATATTTATATTTTTGAAATTTTTAATTTTTTTTATTATTTTCAATACTTAAAAACATAATTCCTTTTTTTTGTTTTAGTTTTATTTTTTCTAGTTTTCTCCCTGTTTTTTGAGTTTATGAGTATTTTTATTTTATTTTTATGATTTTTCTACGCCAAGATATAATTTTTTTAAGTTAAATATCATTTTTTATATTTAATTAATTCCAAAATACCCTATTTATCTACTTATCCACGTCGGCGCCCTTTTAAAACTTAAATTTTAATATCATATACACAACTCATAAGATTTAAATGGTGTGTATGTAAATATGAAAGTTTTCTATTTTTGGTGTAAATATTAAATTTATTGTCTTTTTTTTTTGTTGTACATGTGAATATCAAAGTTTAAGTTTGTGTGAAATTATCAAGATTCTAAATGTGATGAGTGTGAATTTCAAAGTCTTAAGTGTGATGCGTGTAAATATCAAAGTTTTGAGTGGCATGTGTGTAAATAGTGAAGTTTAAGGTATTAAAATGTCATACGTGTAAATACATAAACTTTGAGTAATTTGCATGTAATCAAACTAAATCCGAATGACTTGTATGTAAATATATAAGATTTGAATAATCTGCACGTAAATACATAAAACTTGGGTTGCAAACATGTAAATATTCATTATTTGAGTGACACGTATATAATTATTTAAGATTTAAGAGGTGTGCATGTAATATATTAAAGGGCTAAGTGGTATGTTCATAAATAGATAATATTAAAAGACATGCATGTAGAATATATAAGATTTAAGAGCTAAGCATGTAAAGTATTCACAAATTATGTGTTGCATGAATGTCATAATACTAAAAAAAAGGAATAAGGTGATATGTATCTAAAATATATAAAAACTATTGTAAATATATAAAAATTAAGGTGGCACGCATGAAAATCTTAAAGTTTGGATAGCTTGCTTTTTTTCTTTAAATGTGTTAAGCATGTAAATATATAAGCACTAGTGGCATGCATTTAAAACTCTTGTTTATTATTATTAGTTTAAAGGCGTTATGCATGTAAATAAGAAACGAAGAGGGAAGAGAAAGGAATACAGCTTGGTGTGAGGGAGGAAGACTTTGGAGAGTTGCTTGGGCTGCATTTCATTTTGTTTTTTGTTTTTAATTCGGAGTGGAGAGGGCTGCTTGGGTGGAAGTGAGAGTAGATGTGAGGGAGAACCTAAGAGGGAGTGGAGTTGGGAAGAGGTTCACGGCGAAGAGATGGGTGGCTACTTCAGTTGGGAGAGGAGAATGAAGGAGTTTGAGGTGTTTCTCACGGCTTGATGAGAATGTGGAGAGACTTGGAACCATGGGTTGTAGAGAGAGAAAAAAAATGAGGCTAATATATATATATATATATATATATATATATATATATATATTTATATGCTCCAAACGTGAAAGGGAAGAAGTGAAGGGGAGAAAATATGGGACAGAGAAGGAAGAGAGAGGGTGACGGTGAGGGAGCTGTGGAAGGAGGAAAAGAAAACTTATTTTTTTTAATTGACCCAACGTAATGAATATATATATATATATATATATATATATATATATATATATATATATTATTTAAAGCTTTGTTTTCTTTAATTTATTCTTTTGTATTTTATATATTTATTATGATTATTATTATTTTATTTTTATTTTTTTGTTGTTGTTTTTTTTTTTTGGTCAAGAGAAAGCTTTATATATAATTTTTTATTTTATTATATTTTTTTTATATTTAGTGGTCATGTTGATTTGGAGGGAAGTGGACTTCACTCACTTTTGTGTAACTTTGGTCTTTGACATGGAATTTGATTGTCCTTACTTGTCATGAGAATTAGGCTTACAAGGGTTTGGGTGGATAAATCCTAATCATAGGGATTTGGGTATGACTTAAGTTAGAGTGAGTCATGAGAGAGATTAAGTGCTTTTTGGAGGATCTTAAAAGAGGGTCCTCCTTTTGCTACCTAAGGAATGCTGACTTGGCAAATCTCTCATGGCTTGCATGTGGCTTGGAGGTGGCTTCATGACTTGCATTTGACTTGTCTATGTTTCATAAAAAAGGAATTTTGAAATTTTGGGTAATTTTGATGGGTTTTGTTATGAGGCTTGTTTTAGGAAAAAATTGACCATGGATGAGATGACATAAGGTTTAATTTGATTAAGTGGACGATGAAGAGAGATCTTGTCATGTGGGCTCAATTTTAGGCTTTTAAAATGATGAGCTTTTGGATGGACTTTTAAAATTAGGAATGATGGGCTTTTAAAATCATTTAGGGAAGGCTTTTCAAGTGGGCTTTTATATTTAATCATAGTGGGCAAACTGAATAATTGTCATGAAAAGGAATTTATTTTGGGCTTAAATGTGATAAAATTTAGTTTCGGTTTAATGGAATTGGCTTTGGAATGACTTTGGTGGGAATTGGAGCAAATTGAGAATTTTGGTGAACATTGAACATTAGGGCCATTTTGATAATTTTAGTGGATTTTGGATATTTTTGGGAGATTTGGGGTAAATTTGGGCAATTTGAATAATTTGAAATGATTCTTGGTGAAAAAATGAAAATTGGGCAATTTTAGAAATTTTTGGTTTCCAAGGGGTTTTTAGTAAATTTAGAGAAATCGGGGCACTTGGGTGAAATGACCAAAATTGGGCTTGGAATTGAATGTGGTTGGACTTGAATTGAGTTAGTTTTGGAGAAGTTTTTGAGTAAAATTGGGGATTTTGCAATTTTGGGTATTTAGGAAAATTTGGTGGAATTGGTTAGGCATGGTGATCATGCAGGCCATGAATAGCCTCCATAAAGCCACAAGGTCCATAGGAGAACTCATTTTGGACCCTCCATGTGTTGCTACTAGCCATCTTGACCAAAGGTCAATGGCTTGGGACTACCCACATGAGTTTCCAAAAAGAGTTAGGAAGTAGGTCAAGTTTAGGTGAGTTTATGATTGGTTCAAGTTGTGTGTGTGTGTGTGTCCAAGTCACCCATGGTTGTCCTAAGGTAAATTGATCCTATAGAAATTATCTCTGAGCTCTTCATATTAATTTCAACCTTCTAAATGCTAGAGGTTAAAACTGTACATATGAAACTCCAGAAAAATTAAGGAAGTGTTTAGAATTCCTATAAGGGTGAGATTCATCACTAGTCTTCTAGGATAGTCAACAGAAAAGTCCTACTGCTAGATCCTAAGCTTCAAAGAGAAGTAAAATTAGTCCTCACCAAAAATGATGTCAACAGTAAACTTCAATTAATTCAATTTACAAATTGGAGTTACTTGTTTCATTCAATGATTTTACCTAAAGAGTTAAGAATTTTTTGTTCTATGCTCTCTAATTTTTTTCATAACAGTAATTACAGAAAAAAAAAACTTCATACTATTGTTTGGGATAAATTTAATATGTTTAGACATTATGGTGGTATTGGACTTCCTTCTTTAGATACAATTAAAACAATGTGTAAGTTTAAACTTATTTGAAAATTCTATAATTCTAAATCTCTTCTATTTAAATTATGTTTTAATCATTATTGTTCGATGTGGAATAACTCATCGTTTTAAATTCTCACCCTTTTGAAAAGATTTAGATATTGTTGCTAAAAGGATTAAACCTTCTTTAACTTTTAAAATTATTCATAATAGTCAAATATTCTTCTATTATGTCCCATGGTTTACTGTTTTATCTTTAAAAGATAATTTTGGTGATATTATCTTTACTTGGTTAATCTTCATATTAATGCTAAAATTTGTGAAGTCTTCAATGATAATTATTGAAACTTTGATCCATTTATAAATGCTCTTGATTTTTTTATCAAAGATATTGGTAATATTTCTATATCTCATGATTATTCTTGTGTTTAAAAAAATGACAATATATATTGTGATAAGTTTGTGTATTTCTATTTATATGAATCTTTCCCTAGTGTTGATTGCTTCAAACTTATTTCGTTTAAGGATTGTGCTACAAATTTTTTTTTTTTTTTTACTTGGAATATTATTCATAAAGGTTGGAAAACATATGATATTCTTATTTTATGAGAGATAAATATTAATTATTTTTGTGTTTATGTTCGAATAACAATGAATATCATGACCATCTCCTTTTTGAATGTCATTTTTCTCATTATCTTCACGATAAACGCGTTCTTTATCAGAGTCTTTTTTATTGCTCCCTCTAATAGTTTTCACGTTTTATATCACTCTGATAATATTTCTTATAAAATTCAGAAAATATTTCATCTTCTTACTTTGCAAATTACTCCACATTATATATGGTTTGAAATAAATTCTAGAATATTTTAAAATAATTCTTCTTCTTTAAATTTGATTATTCATAATATTCACTCGATGATCATATATAAAATCCAAAAATAAAAAATAAAGAGAAATTTATCTGATTATATTATTGATTTTGCTCAAATCATTTGTAATTATTTTTGCTGAGATTAGATGGAGTTCTTTAGTATTTTGATTTTTCTTCTGTCTTTCATTTTTTTGGTTGGAATTTTTATTTTTTTTAAGTGATTTAGTGTTTATTTTTTTCTCTTTTGATTTATGTGGCTGGTTGGGTTGTTTCTCTAATTATGTTGAATCTTTTCTTTTTTGATGAGTTTGGTTTTCTTACTTGATGTATTCATGTCCATTTTAAAAATTAAACCATTTTTTAATTTATTGTATACAATCAAAATTTTGGATGGAATCTTTATGTATTTCTGCTGCTTTGATGAGCTCTTTCCGTTTTTGGTTTATCTTACTCTTTGTGAACTCTTCTCACTTTTGGTGTTTTTATTGAAATGGTTTTTGTTGTGTGTTTTCCTTTATAGGTCTTTTTTGTTGTTTCCTTTCTTAGCGATGCTCTTATTGGTGGACTATTATTGGGTGAGTTTTTTTCTTCAGACTAGTTTTTGTTGTTGTGCATTGTTTTTTATAATCATTTTTATTGTCTTCTTTTCACGGTGATGCTCTTATTGGTGGAGTATTTTTGGGTGAGTTTTTTTTCTTCAAACTAGTTTTTGTTGTGGTTTTTTTCTGTGTGCTATTTCCTTGCTTTCAGATGTTGGATATTGGAATGTTTTTAGTTGTGTTTAGTTAGTCCTACCATTATTAAAATTTAACGGTTTGAAATAATTAAAAATCTTTTTATTTTTACGTATTCAAATTCTAGGATGGATTTTAATACTCTCCTGCAAGTTATTTTTGTGCTCTGTTTTGTTGTCTGGTGCTAGTTGTTTCTCTTTTTTCCTTGATTTTGTTGGATGACTCTTTGATTTTGATTAGTTGATTTATTTTTCATTTTTGTTTGATAGTTTTCGTTGTGCTGCTATTTTGGTAGTTTATTTACTGGCTTAACAACACTTTCTTTTCTTTGTGCTCCTTCTAGAGGATGCAAGTGTTGTTGATGTTGTTGATGATATTCTGCTTGGTTATTCCTGTTGTTATTGTTGGAGGGGTTTTGTTGTCTGGTTCTTTCATAATGTTTTTAATCTGGGTTGTTTTCATGTTTTAATTTATTTTTGTGTTTGTAATTTTGTTGTCTAGTGTTGTTTATCTCTTTTCATTTTATTTGGGTTTTGTTAGCTAAGTCTTTGGATTATTTGGATTTCATTAGTAGTTTTATTTTTTTTCATTTATGTGTTTTAGCAGTTGTTTTGGTTGTGTTTCTTTGCTAGCTTGATATGTATATTTTTTCTTTAATCGTTCTCCCTATTTAATCTTATAGTTTGGTTGGGCTTTTGCAATTATGCTGTTTATGTTGGCATTTCATGTCTTTTTCTTGGTTAGATTTTATAAAAAAAGGATTTTATTCTTGATCTTTTCTGATTTTTTAAGATTAACAGTAAGTATTGCTGAATTCCATCAGTTATTAAAATTCAACAAATTTTAAATTTTTATTTTTATTTTTATGTATTCAAAATCTTGAATGAAATTAATGTTTTTCTACAGGTAAGTTTTGAGTTCTGTTTTGTTGCCTGATGTTAATTGTCCATTTTCTTTATCTTTGGATTATGTTGGTGCGCGTCTCTGAATTATGTGGTTCGTTTCGTTGTGTTAACTTTAATTTTATGTTTCCTAGTTGTTGTTGTATTGATGTCTTTTGTTTCTCTTTGCAGGCTTAGTGAGCATACTCTTTTAGCTGACGGGCTTATTTTATTTGGGCTCTACATGCTTCTTCTTGAAGATTTTGGATCTTCTATTGTTGTTATCTGTTATGTTGCTGTTGCTGTTAATGTTGTTCGTGTTGGTGGTTCCTTATTGTTGTTATTAACGATTCTTTATTGTTTGTTTCTTTTTTTGTTTGTTATATATGGGTGGCTGCCTTTATAATAAAGCTGAGGGTGACCCAAAAATAAAAATAAAAATAATATTAAATTAGTCTTTCATGAAAGTCAAATCATTAATGACAAAATAAAATTTAAGTAGGTGAGAGTGAAAAATAAATAAATAATGACAAGTATTTGAGTTTAGAATTCAACTCATTAAATTTGTTCAAGTATTTAATATTATTATTAAATTAAAAATATAATTACTATTAAATTAGTTAAAAGTATTTAATTTAAGAAAGACAATAATTTTAACATATTATATGATATTAAACTATTTAATAAAAATATAAAGTCCATGGGCGTTTGTCTAGTGAATATTATATAAAAGTAGGGTTGTGAACAATCTGATTTCGAGCAATGACTCAAAATGAGATCTAAATAGAAAATTGAATCAAGTGGTTCGATTGTTAAACTGACTTGAATCAAAACTTAATTGATTGCGAGCAGGCTAAAATTGTAAATGAGCCAACTTTTATATGGTATGCTTTATATCGTAAAATATTGAAATCTTGATGACTTTCGTCTTCAAAAGAAATTTCTTCTTAGATGTTATAATGTAGAAAAATAAAATTAAAGAGTGATCATACCTAAATTCTGGACTAGGGCGTATGACATACCTCATATTTGTGGAGTAAAAAAAAAAAAAAAAAAAAAAACTTTTCATTAAAACTTAGACAAATACAATACTCCTAAAAAGGATGAAAGAAACATAAGAAAATTGAAATTTTAAATTTGAGCTCAAATAAAAGATCCAGCCTTATCAAGGATAACACCATCCAAATCATTTTCAATCTCAGTTTATAAAAAGTTCAAGTCTGAGAAATAAATATCTAAAACCATGAGATATCAACCAGAAAGTCCATAAATACATATAACAACAAAATTAAAGTTGAAAATCATAAACTCACTTCGGCTTCAAATAAACTAAACTTCTATTAATAATAATTGAACTATCCCTTCTTTATGCTCTTACACTCGAACACAATTGACAAAGTAAAACAAATAATATCAATACTAAATATATATATATCTATCGAAGCCAACTATGAATTGAAAGAACCAATCTAATCCTCCATAAAATCATACTTAATAATGAATTTTCATGAGAAGGAACTTCATTGAAGAAATATAAAACAACAAAACAAACAAAATTAAATAACCAGGCCAAATAAATCACACAACCAAACAACAAAAACCAAAAAGCCAGCTTTACCAACCAACCAAGCCAAAAAACTAAACAACTAGTCAAATAAACCAACGAGCCAGCACTACCAACTACCCAAGCTAAAAGAACCAAACAACTAGGCAAAAAACCAACCAACCAAAATCATCAGCAAGAGAACACCAAACAATACCGACCAATCATTAACAAAAAAATCAACCAACCAACCAACCAACACTAATAGTCACAGCCAGAGAACTTTAGAGAAAATTAACCAGCTAAGCCACAAAAACCAACCAATTAACAATAACAACAAGAAAACGCCAGAGAAAACATAAAACATAAAATATAAAATATAAAAGAAGAAAAATAAAAAATAGCTACTTAGCCTCACAATGACACAACTACTTAGTCACACAAAGTCCTCAACATCCCAAATAATCTAATATAAGTTCTCCAATTTTTATAAAAAAATCATGCATTTAAAAAATTCCTCACATTCGAGCTAAAAAATTCCAAGGCTGATGTAGCCAACTTCGTCCAAAGTTATCTGACAAGTTGGCATGATTTAAAAGTATGAATTTAACCATGCACCTAAACAAAAAATTGAGAAAACATAAAATTTAAAATATTCATTTATCCTCACAATACACTTATATAAAATTCTTGATAATTGGTTTGAGTCTTTGTAATTGGCTTACATCATTGCTTATCAAAAATATAATTGAATGGATAAAATATCCAACCATCTCACCAAATGAGAAACAAGTGTAGCACACATTTATTATCAACAATATAACAATATGAGAAAAAAAAAATTCTAATATTTAATATATGAACAATATAATTACTCATGCCAAAATAAAAAAAGCAATTGTAGTTTTCATTCTTATTTTATGCAAATATATAAACCTTTCCATAAAACAAAAGAAGTGTACCACCAATTCATCACAAGTAAGACGACAATATGAGAACAAGAGAGCAAAAATAAATAAATAAATAAATAAAATGAAAAAAAATAAAATAAAATTCTAATATGTAATATCTAAACATTGTAAATGTTCATGCTCAAATAAAAGAAGGATGTGTATCACCCAATCTCAGTTTATGCAAATTTACAACCTTTTCACGGTGATCACGAACCATAAAATTTAGACCACAATCCATTCAACATAGCAACTCAGCAATAGAAATACTTATATTAGCCCATTTAATGTTTTTAGAATTATAGTTCATACATTCATAATGAGTTGCTACAATAATTTGAAGCACGAATAAAAAGATTTGTGTCTTGATTACCAAATACCGATTACCACTTTATTGTAATAACTTTATCAAATTTGAGATTTCACACTCAAGCTTTCTGGAACACGTACGACTAAATATTCATATAAATTTCCTTACATCAAGTTTCTTTCCGCAAGAACGTCAGGCTGAACTTGCAAAAGAGGATTATATATTCATATAAATTTAAGAAAAGGCAAATGCAACATGCAATAAGAAATGTATAGTAATGTAAATTTTATCAAAAGATATTTTGATTTATATGCAGCTCTAATCCAATTATCACTTCACACTAAGGTATCTAATATTATTGGTGAATTTGAGCTCTTATAATCATTAAGCAAACGACCTCATACACTCATAGGAAACTATTGTGATTGGAACTGTAAAAATATCTTTTGCCATATTTGAAAAAATTGTGTATTTCATGGCGTACATTTTCTACCACTATAAAATATCGAACTCTGAATCAGGATATCTAACATAAGTGTCTTCTAAATATATTTTAAGGACAAACTTTTGTGGAAGTAGAAGTCCAACTGAATCAATGAAATCATATTATCCAATTAGATCATCAAATAAACTATTATTGTCTTGTGTTGTGATTGATGCCTCAGTTCGGTAGTTGGAGGTAGATGTTTCACTAAATTCTTTTCCAACATGTTTGTCAACAACATAATAAAATACATCTCAAAAAGTTTATATTTCATACTACCTTTCTTTTCATTAAAAATAACAATAACATAAATTTGAGGTAGTAGTAGTTGATGGTGAATAATTTCATTGTCTGATTCAAAATACAAACAATTGAAATAACGTAGAACACTCTATCAAATACTTATAAATTTTAACTTCATGATTTTTGTCATATTACATATAAAAGGAGTATCACATAAACACTCATTATCCAATATATTTTTTTAAAGAGATTAAATTTGGAATAAGCCTATTTATTGCAAGATAACTTGAGCTAAAAAAAATCTTAATTATTTGATAGAAGATATGAAATAATTTTTTAATCTTATCAAATTGATTCAAATCATCCTCGAATGACAACCATACATAATTAATGTCCCACAAAATATATTAAAAAACTTGTAATAAAATGAAAACATAGCTTTTTTTATGTAATGTTCAAACATGTTGGCACATCAACACATAATGGATTTATTGTTAATAAATCAATTTGTCTTGCAATGTCCACCAAATTTATGTAAGCAACTCGGGGATCATTTTGATAAATTGGATCAACTCTCTAACTTTTTCAATCACCTTACCAATTTCTTTTAAAAAATCTTACATTATCAAGTTTAAAACATAGGCAACACAACGAACATAAAAAATAAAAACAATCATTTCAAATTTCTATAGGCCACGATATTGGATGATGCATTATTTAAAGTAATAATATATACTTTATTTTGTAAACCTCATTACAATAAACTTTTAGAAATTATTTCACATATCACATCCTCGCTAATGAAAGATATAAATCATTAAAACTAATTATTCTCGAATACAATTTCCATCTCATTCTCGAAGATTATTCCAATAACAACTAATATAACACATAAATAAAATATAATAACAAATTATTTGGCATGATGTCTTACAATCGCTAGTGAGTGAAAGGCTCTCAACTAAGTTCATATGTTTTTTAAGTTTATCTTTCTCAACTTCATTTCGATAGTAAAAATTAAAATTTTACGATAGTTTGGATTCATTAATCATATAATCACAGTATTTGTTTATTTTACTATGATCATATGCAGATGAAACACATAAAATAGAATAAAGTCAGTTTCATCAATATCATGAGCTATTGGATCAAAGATCTTTTTATTTTTTATCTCTACATTAACTTTTAGGGTTTATTTGGAGCAGCTGTAGCTTATCAATAAACTGTTGCAGCATAGCTGCACCGGAAAATTGCTACGGATAAGCTCGTTGGCTATTTATTTTTTGCAGTTTGAAAACAGCTGTGCAACAACTATTTCTAGACAAATGACCACTTTACCCCTATTGGAAAGTCTTGAATGATTTCGAGACAATCACATAGATACCACATAATTCTTATATATGCACATATGTAATACCTAAACTTTGATATTTACACACATACCATTGAATCCATTAACGTCACCGCAAAAATATCACAATTGCATTATTCTCATACATACCTAACCAAGTCCAACATAGGTTTAGAAAAACCACCAAAAAACGAGGTTCAAAATAAAAGCATATGTTTGGAATGCTGTGTATGTAATTATCATTTTAAAAAAAATTGGGCATAAAATGTTTAAAATTTGTTTCTTCCCATTGAAGAGAATGGAACTAGTAAATCCAAAAGCTAACAAAACAACAACAAAAAAAATTATATATATGTAAAATCGAAGGGAAAGCATCACTTAGATCCAAACCCCAAACAACGTAGTTCTAGTGGGTGGACAGGAAATCCCTCATCCTCCTTTCTTCCTCGCGGTCCCCCATACAAACGAGATAGGAGATGCCATCCTCCTCTCCCGCTTGATTCCCGGTGTAGAGAGGCGCAAAATCCCTAAATGACGAGTCTTGTTCTCTCCCAATGCTGCGGACGTGCCCTCTTCCAGCTGAAATCCGCTTCCGGTCGAAGACTCAGTTACCTATAGCAACCAATTTGAGCTTCATCCCTGCTGGAGACCACTGGCCGATTCGGAAGGAGGAGCTCCATCCGCGATGCTGCCGTCGTTTGGGCTGAGAAGAGAGGGAAGAGTCGCAAGAGAGGGCTCGGACGCGAGTGGCGAGATAGGAAGGGTAGTAAAAAAAAGAGCGGAAACACAGGCCCCAGGGTCGAACCCACAGCCTGCGTTCCACAGAAATTTTTCGTGCATGTTGCTGAAACGTGACCACCTAACACAAAAAAAAAAAAAAAAAACTGTGGCTTAAAGCCACACCGCACGAGAAATACGGCCCCAAATGAAGGCTTAGTACAGTGATCTGTGCTAGAATGTTTGTTCATTTGAGACATGATGCCAGTCTTTTATTACACACAAGTCTTCACACAGTAATTCTATTTCCACTTTTATATAATCTTCTCATTTTATGTGACTTCTAATAAGTGTTTACATACCAATCTGTCTTTTATCATTGTTATCTTCATTTGAAGCAATTTCATCCACACTCTTATTAAAATTTGGTGCTACGTCACCATGAGGTTGACTTGTAGATCTATTAGATTTGCTTTGAAATTAATTAGTCATTGCTTCTATAAAAATTACAACGTTAAATTAATAAATAACCAATAAATTTATCGTAAGGAAAGCTCAAAGGAAGCCTTAAATAACGAGCTGGTTGCATCTGCTAATTCATAAGAAATAAGAAGAGTAAACACTAGCAAATGTCATCCAAAGGTTAAAGCTAAAAGTAGAAACATCATTGAAAACAAACTATAAAAAAGAATATAGAACTAATTGAATATTCAGATAACCTGGTTGCATTTTCTGATTTATAGCAAACAAAAAATTAATATTATCAAATGTCATCTAATGATTAAGGGAAAGCTAACATACGAATAAGGGATATGCAATTACAAATTAAATCAACAATCATCATTCTAAAGGATGGTAGAAGACAAAATATAAGAATTTTGATATACACTAAAGCGATCCTTTCCAACCAAAAATAGATAACGTAACTGCATTTACAACAATCATGCATGTATAACAATTATTGTCAAGGAACTGCACTTTGTAAAGCATAATACTTGAGATAAATAGATAAAAGCCATATCATAAATACAAAATGCATACAAATATTGTAAAATATTAGAGAGAGATGAGAGAGGGTAAGAAAAGCCAACATAAATGTGATTGATTTAAAATGGATGAAGTGAAACTTATCATTCCAATACTATTCAACTTTAAAGTGCATAGAGTCCTCCATTTCTATTTCTTTAGACACACACATCACATGTTTAATTCATATCATTAGACCCACACTTAAAAATAAATCCACATGCCACAATGTGGATCAAAAAATTTCTTATCTCATTCATTAAACCAATAAATTCCATAAGAGCCAACTATTTTTCAAAACCCATTCATTTTATTTATTGTTTTAAGTCCTCATATCGAACTTCCTTGGCAGAATAAAACACAACTTGTTCCTTTTAAGATCATCATATCCATATGACCAGCAGTCTTATGCTATCAACCTATCACCTTTCGCTTCAAAATAAGAGAAGTGGTGCATTCTTCATACTAAACTAGTCTCTCTTCCCCTTAAATATGTATAAATACTACTGAGAAACTTAACTTTTTATGTTTAAGAAAAAAAGGATCATCATAGTGAACTAATGCAACAACACAACCATTAGTCCATGACAAACCTAAAGATAAACTAAGAAGAAAAGTTAATAAGAAAATTCATGATAGGTGAAAACCCCAAAGAAAATAGAACTCAGGTTGAAAGCACAACCAAAAGTCCTTGATAGCACTAAAAAACAGCCATCAACCACAAAAAAATCAGAAAAACTCAGGATGTCAACCACCACAACAAAATCATCATTGCAATAACAACCAACAGAACATTGTTATGAACCTGGACACCCACTAAATAACAACCATCAACCACAATAAAATCAGATTATTGTTATCTAAATGTGTGAATAAATGCAAACTAAAAGCAATTCTTCATTGGTGGATATCACATCAGAGAGAAAACAAAAGGTAAACCAATACATGGTAAGGTCGGAGAGAACACATAAACATTCCTTTCATTTTCTAAACACCAAACATGGGACACCCCCCATTAGGAATTTCTCTAATCGCCATTCGCCAATGCTCAATCGAAAAAATATATAAACATTTACCATAAAGAAGTAGAGAACTAGAGATGCAACAGATAATGAATACCATAGATGAAAAATGCAAGATTGAGAGAAGGAGATTACATAATAGACCAAAAAGAGAAGGTTCGGTTACTCACCTAGGGTTAGGGACTTTGACAAGCGCAAGCGGGAGAACACAGAGGACCAGCACAGGCGACATGACATACGAAATGAAATTGGGAGCGGCTGTGGGAATGAAAAGAATTTAAATGACTCGACTCTTAAGCCTTTTTCCCATATATCGTAATCCCGTATCTACGGACCCAAGGGGTTGGTCTCACGTTGGTCTCACCGTCCATTTTCTAATTTCGATCTGATCGAAATGCCGATGGATTCAATCCAATAGTCACTCAAAATCAGATTGAGAAGAATTCTGATCTAAAAGTTTGGCTCGTACCTTATTCGTTCTAGTCGATCGAGTCTCGATTTGAGTTCATATTTGAATCAATTTTCGAGTAATTAACGATGTCCAAACTAATTCTTAGCGCTATACGCAAGTAGCAAATTTATACTTGAGAAGAAGACGTTTATTTCCTCCATTTTCATGATAATATCAAACGAATTAGCAATACAAGCTAATGAATTAAATCAAATGGGAAACATCACATTGCAACAACAATAATGTATTCTTGATGCACATCCGAAGAAAAGGTGTGGTAAAGATTTCTTTTTTTTAGAAAGATCTACATACATAACACTCAATTCCTTTGCATTTATATATCTAACTCCTAAAATTTGATATATATATATATATATATATATATATATATATATATATATATATATAATAAGGTTTTTATGGCAATTCCTTTGGGATGTTTACATGTATACTACTAAATTTCTATGTATTTACGTATCTATATTTTATTTCCTTGTTTTTATACCATCTAAAACTTTTATAACACGCATTTTTCATAGGTAAAATTATATATATATATATATATATATATATATATATATATATATATATATATATATATATATATATATAAATGAATGCCGAAGGAACATTAACGAGCTCACCTACCAAACCGCGACCCGGTTCCACTGACTCATCAATTACACGGATATATCCGATGACTTTTCCCATGATATGGTGTAGCTTAAAATTGATTCAGAACTGGCGGAGCAGCATACCGCACAACAGCGCCACGTGTCCCATGCATTTGAGCACCACAATCCGGGCCTTAATTACCACGTCACCGCTACAGCAAAAAGCCAATCTCGTCTTCAGCAAAAGATAAAAATTTTTTTATTAAAACAATATTTAATATTTTTATCTAGAAAGAGCCAACAAAAATCATCAAGATAAAATTTAATTATTATACAACTTAATAAACTATAGCTAAAAAGTCGTCTCGGCAGAGGAATCCATTATTATTTAATAAAAAACATATCTTTATTAGCTAGAAAGCAAGAACTTCGCAGGAACTGGTAATCGAAGATATGTCTTATTAGTAATTATATTACTGCTAACAAACAATTCTCTGCACGGCACGCATTCCAATTACTGCAACTGTTCGACGAATTGACTCGACTCGTCGTCCTCCTCTTCATCCTCCCGTTCTGCCTCTCCAACCGCCGTCCTCCGCCCTTCACTCTCCCCCACCTCCTCACTTACGCCTGCGACGACCACGGCGTCCAGAAGCTCGGAGTTCTTGAGCTTCCGGCCATTGTCCTTGGAGTAAAGCTGATCCAGCTGGTGGAAATAAGGACATGTCTTGGAGTGCTGAGAGCGTTTCCGGCCACTCTCTTTGCTTTTACGGAAGTATTTGTTGATGTTCTCCCACTTCTCCTTGCATCGCTTCGCGCTCCGGTGATATCCCAGTGCCATCATGGCGGCGCTGACTTCCTCCCAAAGTGGGCCTTTTAAACCCGGCTCTTGGAATTGCCCATCCAGCTCGCTACGCACCTGAATCAGCGCCTGGACTTCCATTTTCGGCCACCTGCTCGCCGTCATAATCGGAGGGGAAATAAAGTCGCCATCTTTGTCAGCTGCGTCGTTTCTCTCTGAGGAAACGTTGGGGTAGGATGGAAGGTTAATGGTTTCTCCTGTTATTTTTTCTAGGAATGAGAGTATGGCTGCTTCACGTGCGGCGGCGAGTTCGCGGTCATGTGCGCGAGCTATGGCCTCCCGGCGAGCCCGAGAGGCTTCCTGCTCCCGCCGGACTTCTTCCTGCCCCACACGCTCCTTGTCACGCTGCTCCATCACGTTGAGAAATTTTTGATGCAGGGCTTCCTGGTGATCCATCAGCTGTTTTAGCAGTCCTTCGAAGAATGCGGCGATGGACTTCATTTTCCGCCGTCGCCGTCGTCTACAGCGGCGGGAATGGTGTTGAGCTTTCTTGGGATTTGTCTGAGCTTCACCGCCGGTGGAATTGTCGTCTTCGAGGCGGTAGTCAAGGTCGAATGCTGCTGTGACAGGGGGTATGAGAGGGTGGTCGTCGCCCGTGAGAGCTGAGCCAGAGCCGGTTGTTTGATTAGCTGCGTGGGTGGTAGTTTGGTTATTGTTGGCTGGTTCGGTGGCGGTGGAGTTGCTTCCGCCGGGTTTGTAGATGGCTTCAAGCTCACTGAAGAGTTTGTAGTTGTTGCCTGGATGGGAATTCTCTAGCTCCTCTGTTACTCTGCTTCGCTGAGCGAAGTTCAGCTCGGCTGATTCCTTGTCTTTGCACCGCTTGTTGTTGCTGTTAATGTAGTCTAAATCTAATGGCCGCCTGAAAAGATTAGCAAAATTCAATAAAAGTATGGTTTTTGAATTTGGGATCGCTGAATATAGGCAGAAGTAATTTACCAAAATGGCTCCTTTATGGCGCAGCTCTCTTCTTTATGCCATGAACGTAATCGGCTATCCGAGGCATTTTCGTCATGAAGAATGCCTCCGGGAATATCATTGTCGTTGTTGAAGGCATGGCGGCTACCGCTGCCGCTGCTGTCGTCGACGGCGAGCTTAAACTTCATGTCGGCGGTGAGAAAATGTGGTGGGCCGCCAACGGAATTCTCTTGGTCATGGTCGTGGTCGAGGAGGCGCCGGTGATCATGTTGGTTACTTTGAAAGAGTTGGAAATGGTGGTGGTGACGAGGCTGAGGTGGCGGGGTGAAGAGCTGTTGAGTTATGGGGATATTTGAGTTGAAATGAGGGAAATGAGGTGTTGGCGGCGGCGGAGGAGTTGGCTGCGAGTATTGGCTTGGATGGCGGTAGAAGGTGTTGATTAATCTGTTGGTCGGTGCTATGGCGGAGGGATGGTAGATTTCATGGCCGGCGGTGGCAACGGAGTTAGGTGTTGGGGGTGTGTTGGAGGAGATTGAGAAGAAAGAATGTGTGGAGCCATCCACCATGAACTGTTGGATCTCAGACACTCCTCCGAAACCCGAATGCATTTCTCTTGCTTACCACTGAATTTTCTGCTCAACTTTCTTTCTCTTTCTCCCTCAAAATTCTCTTCCAGTGGGGATAGAAACGGATGGAAAAAACCCTCCTTTTAGATCAACCACTTGTACTTCAGAAGCTGATCTCTTCAAATCCAGACGCTCTCCAGCTTACTAATGCCGGCCTTATTTACTGTAACTCTCTCTTCCTCCAGAGCTCCTCTTGCCTTCTAGAGTTAGCTCTACTGTTCTCATCACTATCCCCCCTCTCTCTCTCTTGGGGTTAAGACAGACGGCTTCGTCTCAGGGAGAAAGAGACCTCAAAGGCAACAAGAAGAAGACCTCCTTGTCCACACAAGCACACACACACACACACTCACTCTCTCTCTTCTCTTCTTTGCTCAAAACACCTTGCCACAAAGAAAGCAAACAGCCCTCTACTCTCGTTCTATGTCCTTTGCGGCCTGTTTCAGAAGACTTGTAACTAAAAAGAAACCTGTGAAAGAGCAGTAAGAACAAAACTTAGCTCCTCATACCCACCCTCCCCTCTGCGGCCTGCTCTTCTATCACTGCTATCTCCTCCCCAGTAACACACTGGCCAAAGAAAAGCTTCAAGGATAGGCAAGGGACCAGGGAGCAGTGATAAACACACACACACACTCTCTCTCCTCTTTTTCTATCTCTGGGAAAAGAAGAGAGCTGGCGCTCAGAAAGTTTGTAGGGGCGGTACTGTATGACGTTAGCCTAAACAGAAGCAGGGAACAATCTCCGGACGCCAACTTATGAGCCGGCTCAATGCCCTCGTTCGTTGTATCTAACTTTCTGCATTCCATCTTTAATTAAATCTGTCATAAAATTCAGAATACAATAATGTTAAAAATTAAAATCAGTCTGATCTAGAGTTTAAACAGTTGCATTCACATACATTTTTTTGCCTCTGTTCAACCTTGTTCGATAGCTCTACCGTATAATCATATCATAGAGATTTTAAAAAAAAAATTAAAATATTGAATTTATATAACAAATTGGCTAGATCGACTCGACTGAATAGCTTGATCAAGAAACTTATGGTGAACTCGTTGAACTTATGGTTGCTCAAGTCGACAAATCTAACTTTTTCAGTGTGTTGATAAACGAACTTCAGACCAAGTTTCAATTCAAAATACATGACTATAATATTTTATAGCTAGTCATAAATATTATATGTAATTTAATATGTAGTATGTAGCACCCGAATGTTAATCCAAATTTATAACTAAATGATAAAAAAGGAGTCCAAATTAGACATATTTATATAATCTTGAGCATCTTGGCCAAAATTTTATTAATCAAGTTTTCAATGGTGTAATTTTGAGATTTTCTCGTTGGACACTTTTTTGTCTCTTTTTATTTTTTATTTTTTTGATAGTACTTGAAAAGTTGTATATTGAAAATAAAAAGAGAAATTTGCATGCATACCACCTAATTAGGGCTGTCAAAACGACTCGTTGTTTAGCTCGTTCGCTAAATTAACAAGCCAAACAAGAACAAAGATTTGTTCGTTCGTGTTCGACTTCATTTTGCATCGAAATATTACTCATCAACTTTATATATATATATATATATATATATATATATATATATATATATATATATATATATATTCTAATGAGTTGTATTTTTTAAAAAATTAATGGACTACAAGGCTACAATGATTTATAATCAATTAAAAGTATTAATTAAGAAAATAAAATAAAAATTATTAAATTAGTCAAATGATGTTGTAATATAAACAATAATTTTTAAAATTTGCCTCAATCCTTAACATCTTATGGGTACGTGATTAGGATTGTCAAAACAACTTTTTGTTCGTGAACGGCTTGTGTTCGGCTCGCTAAGCAAACGAGCTGAACACGAACACACTTTTTGAGCTCGAAATATAAACGAGCCGGCTCAGCTCGTGTTCGGCTCGTTTACACCCCTACACCTAATTCTTATGTATTTACATATCTATCTGTACTCATTGTTTGATATTTACACTTACACGAGAGATTTTTCCATTTTAGAGGCTGTAGGTGCCGCCTTCAATGAAAAAATGTTACATAATTAATATTAATTTTAAAAATTTTTAAATTTTTAAAATTGGGCCAATTACCATACACTTTTTGAGGTAGTAGAAGTTTTAATTGGGTGACCGCACACAAATTTACATTCGGTGCAATAAATTTTTTACTTACACATTGATGTCATTAAATTTAATATTTTAATATTTTTGATTCAATGTTAATATGAAATTTAGGTATTAGGCCTGTAGATACCAAAGAATTATGTGGTATGCCTCATATTAGAAAAAAAAATTCAAAAGAGCTAAATTAGACGGGCACTTATGTCATAAAAGGGCATAATAAAATAAATTATTATCAGGATATTTTAAACGTCTACACCAATCATTATATATTCGGACACTTAGTCGTGATATCGTATTAAAATATTAAGATGGAAATAACATCATTTCAAAGTTATTATTAAAATAACCGGCTATTAAAAATTCTCCCGATTTTAGAATTTTTAAAATGTTATATCAGAGTTGAAGAGATTTTTTAAGTATCCTTTAAGAAATAAATTTCATGAAAAAAGTGTCAAAAGAAAGCTATCAAAATTTCTTACACTCTATATAACCAAATATGATCATACATAAATAAAATCACTTGAGGATATACTTGATGGGCTTCAAAGGCCCATATATGAGGATCATGCCATTCTCGAGCCAAACTCACCTGTCCAAGTGGTCAAGTTATGCTCACTTACTGATGTGATCAAACCGAGTCTACCTACCGAAGTGATAGATCTAGCCTATGATGAATTAGCTATCGAAGAAGATCATCGTTACACACAAGGACGTGCATCCATCCATATAAATCACCATCTAACATCCGTTTGGTAATCTTTTCATCAAGACATTGAGAAAATACGTAGTACTGTACATAACATAATTTTATATTTCTTTTCTTCCATGTATAAATGGGAGGTTAGAGGGGTTTTTAGGGGACCAACCTTCGAGATTTCAAAAAAGAACTCACAACCTCATTGCCTCTCGTTCCCACTCTCTCTAAACTAGACACTCTCTCAATCTCTATTTTTCTCACTCACTCTCTCTCATTACTGGAAAGCAAAAACCTCTTTCTTTGAGCCATTCTCGACTGTTCGTCTATCATAAGATAATTTACTGAGAAACACGAGCTCTAGCAATACATCCGTCATCTTCCTGGTACCTTTCTCCTAAAGACCGGGTCTTTACGGAGTTGTATGAACTTACAAGTAATACGAAATCCTATATCCTAAAAGGATTCAACATCATAAAAGGTACGGTGAGCATAGAGTTCATACTTAAACTCAAGAAAAGGATCCTACTAGTATACAAAAGAAGAAACAAAAATGATAGACTTCACCAGAGAGTTTGTGACACAACAGATCAATAAGTTGAGGAAACAAGTCCAAAAAGCAGACAAGATTTAAGGCAAGAAACCTCCAGAACCTGTTTCAGAGCTCATCCTAAGACACATACAAAATCTCCAAAGTTGATTATTCAGAGATGGAAGTGTGAAGGCTAGGGCCATTAAGGCAGTAGTCGCCTAGGAAGGACCTATTAAGAGATGGACCTAAATGGGATCTTGGTCCCAGGCTTAAAAAGAAGAAGAAAAAGGGACGAATCATACGTCCCAAGGGATGAATCTTACATCCCACGGCGAGTACCTTCTGAATCCTTAAATGAAAGGGGAAGAAGAAGAACACATTCTTAAGAGAGATTGAAGAAGCTGGGGCACCAAATAAGTTCAAGATTTCTTCTCTGGAATATTATAATTGGAAGTCAGATCCTATTGATTATGTATATTCTATTGAGTTAGCTACTTATCTGTTAAGGGTAAATGATGTCTTAAAATATCATTTATTTTTTATGATATTTAAAGTATAATGCTTGCACTGGTTTAAAACCTTACCTGCATGTGTTGTCACTTCTTTTAGTGAGTTCAAGCATATGTTCATGGCCTACATCTCTAGCATGCAAAAGTTGCCAAAAATACTCGGGCTCTACTAAAGATCCATCAAGATCCCACTAAAGCCTTAAAAGCTTCATTACACTCGTCCAATAAGAAATGTTGGATGTTCAGGACCTGGAACGTATTGTTGCTCATTTAGTCTTGACTCAAGCCTACATAAAAGATAAAAGTTTGTTCAAGTTTCACTTGGCTTACAAAAACTAGGTCTTTTGTCGAGCTCGTGAAGTTTACGAGCAATCACATTTTTGCTAAGGAATAAAATTCCTAACCAGCTCCTCCAAACTACATAAGCCCAAAGGGGAATTTAAGAACCAATCCCATGGAGATCATGGGAACTCGAGGTATCATTTTGTTATGAAGAACTTTTAAAATGCTCTTGATAGGAAATTTTAACAATAAGAGGGTGTTGAACTCACTTTTGTTGAGGTCTACTCTTTCTTTAGGAGCCTAAGATCTAGCCATAGGATTTCCTGTTGACTATATTAGAAGACTAGCAATGGAACCCTCCCCATTAAAAATTCAAAATGCTTCTTTGCTTCACTTGGAGTTTCATATGCTTACTACCAACCTCTAGCACTTAGTAGGATGGAGCCAAGCATAAGGAAACTCAAGAGGAGTCTGTTGACCTCACATTTATTGAGGTCTATTCTTTCTTTAGGATAGCCTATGGTCTAGCCATAGGAATTTTCTTGTAACTATTTTAGAGGACTAGCAATAGAACCCTCACCCCATAGAAATTCAAAACACTTTTTTGCTTCACTTAGAGTTTTCAAATGCTTAAAGTCTAACCTCTAAGTACTTAGGAGGATGAGACCAAGCATCATGAAGCTCAAGAGGAGTTCCCTATAAAACAGTCAAGCCTTAAGACCCACCCTGGGTGGTTTGGGTGAGGCTCACACACACGCTAACACATTACACTTACACTCACAACCTCACAACTCTAAACTAAACATGCCAAATTTCTACACACTTGGTCCCCTACTCTTGAAACTCATGTGGGTGGTTCCTTAAGCCCTTGGCTCTAGGCTAGGGTTTGGGATAGAACCAACACATGGAGGATCCAAAGTGGGAGTGCTCTTGGTCCACGACTCCAATGTGTTACCATTCTCATTTAACCCCAATTTCCCCAAAATTTCCAAAATTGCCCAAAATGATCCAAAATTTCCTAAAATCATTCCAAAATGTTCTCCACCACCAAATTGACCAAAATTACCCAAATTTGCCCAAAATTTCCAAAATAGCCCCAAAACCCCTCAAATTACTAAAATGTCCCTCCTAGCCAAAAATTCAAAAAAATTCTCAAAAATTCCCAAAACCCTCCAAATTTTCGCAATTTCATTTTTGAACCACCACATTGATCCAATTTGACTCAATTAATCCAATTTGACTAAAAAACCCCAAATTACCCTTAAAGACATAAAATGTCCCAAATTACCCCTAATGTCAACCCAATTGACCTCAATCTTGCCCAATTTCCATTCTAAACCAAAATTCAACATTCCTAATATCTAAACCAAACCCAAGACCAATTTGACCCAATCCCAAGCCCAATTTCAATCTAAATAAAAAAGCCCCAAATTTGACCAAGAGCCCAAATCTCCCAAATTGAATCCCTTAGCTAAATCAAAATCTCCAAATTTGAATTCTAAACTTCTCATGACTTTCCCCTAATCCAAATTGGCCAGCCAATTGATCCCAATTTGAGCCCAAACCTCATCCAAGGCTAACCAAATCAAGAATCCTAAAATTTGCCCCAAATTTGCTAAATGACCAAATTCCATCAAATTGAATACCCCAACCCTAAAATTTCCACCCAATTTTTTATTGAAAACGTTTCATGACATTCCCCTAGACCAATTTGAGCCATCAATTGACCCTTGACCCAACTCTAGCCTAACCCAAACACAAGTTTAACTCAACATGCCTAAAATTGACCAAATATCCAAATCCCCCAAATTCACCTCCAAAATCAATTCAAAATCACTCCAAACCTTTTCCAAAAGCCTTATGAGAATTAGTAATACCATTTTAACAATCAATTGGACCTAACCCAAGCTTGAACCCAACCTAGCCTAACTTAAACCCAAGTGACACAAATTGAACCGATGACCCAAATGTGACCAAACCTAGCCCAATTGACCAAGCCAAGCCTCCCATAGCCAGTATTTGGACCCTAGGAGCCACCCTAGATCCACTTAGTCCAACCTAGTTGAGCCATGGACCAAAGGTCCCCTGAATTAGGAGATTTCATCTTATTTATGACTAAACCAAAGGGAATCTTTGTCAAACCCATCACCACACCAATTTAATGACTTAATGGACTCCAAACCGAACCACCCGACCTCTGGCCACCCTCCCCTAGCTTGGCCTGCCGGCCTAGTCGCTGGAGGAGCCAAAATTGAGAGCCACCTCACACCAAGTTAAACCCAAACTCACCCATCCCATGTGTCCAACTCTGATTGGTCACTGGAGCCTTACTCCTTCCACCTAAGCAGCTAAGTGCACCTAAATTGAAGCCCTGAGCTCCACCCCAGCGTGGCTATTTAAACCCCACCACTTCACGGCCAAAAGAGGAGATGCACATTTACCTTGGAAAAATTCTGTCCAATTGCTTCCAAAGCTTCCTCTAGCCCTCCTAAGCTCAAGCCATCCAACTTCTAGACTTCATTCCCACCGTCTGAGCTCAATTTTTGAGCTCAAAATCATGCTGAAACAAGGACACACTTGACCACACCCCCATAGAGCATCAAACTTCAAATTGATTGAATGTACACCATCCTCACACTGAAAGAAGAAGATCCTCACAAAAGCTCCATCGCAAACCAACTCCAACCCAGAGTTTGGTCAACACCTGAAATCGACCTTGAACGAATTCGAGTCTAAAAATTTCACCAGAGCTTGGGACTTCATCTGTGAGCTCATTGGACTTCCCTGAAGCTTCTGCAACCATCTGATTGAGGCCTCCCCTCTCAGACCAAGGTATTGAACTTCACCTTCTTCCTGAGCCTATTTCGATTCTCCATGCACATTGAGTTGATTTTAGGCTAGGTTAGCCATATAGATAGTTTCTTCTGGGCTAGATGAGTCCATAGAAACAACCCCTATGTGATTTCGTTCAGTCTAGGTTGATCTTAGGGTTTTTGTGTGGAAAACTTACAGGAAAGACCAGTTGGGGACGAAGGTCAGGAGCCGTTAGATCACACGCGTATTCAACGAAGGGCTAGGATCTCACCGGACAAGGATACGGTACGTAAAGCACAACCACATGACAGCTGACTCAGAAGGTGGCGTCAAATGGGAGCGCGCTGCGTGGGAGTTCGGAGCCGCCGTAGGTTCACGTGGTGCTGAGTCACTTAAGTAGGAAATTCCGAATCTTCTGATTTATTTTAATTCCCTGAACTTACAAAATCCATAACCTGGTGTAGAAACATCATAAAATAAAGTAAAAATACCTTCTTTCTCCGTGAACAGAAGAGAATAATGTGGAAATGGTTCATGTTTGTTTGGTGTGTATTTTATTTTTAATTAATTAAATGTTGTATTTAGTATTTTGATTCTCCATGTACATGGGAGTTTAACCATGTCTTAAACTTTGGTGGTCTTGTTCTCTCTGTCATGAGAGATCTTCCCTGATTTTTCTAAGGTCAGGGGATCTCTATGAGGAGAACCCTAATTTTCAAGTCAAGTGTCCCTATTTTGATATAAAAATTATAATAATTAAAAGATTAATCAGAAAAATGAAAAGTAAATTTTGGTAGGTTCCTTGAGACCGAAGGACATAAGGAAAAATATAAACTTAGTTTAAATCCTTAAAACTCACCCTAGTTGTAATTGACTCATTAAAATGAAATAAATTTAAATTGGATTAAATATAAATGTAAATAACTTGAAATTAATTCCCCACTATGGAATAGGATCAGAGGAACTCCTATAAAAAATTTACAAGTCATTTAAAGTTAATTTGACCACCTAAATTGATTTTTCAAGTTAAATAACATTTTTTCACATTAAAATAATTATAATAAATAAAATATAAGTTAACAAATTATGAAAATGGTTTTAAGAGTTCCTAATGACTAGGCAAATTTAATAAAAATAAAATTGTAATTAAAATTAACACTTGATTTTTAAGCATTTTTTTAATTTTAAAATAATTAAAGATTATTCAAAATGATTAAAAAAATAAAAATCACTAAAATATTAAAATACACCAAATTATCACATTTGGATTCCTGATCATTTGGGAAGCATTAAAATAATTTTCCTAATTTCCTAAGTAAAGATATTAATTTTAAATGGTTCAAAAATAATTTTAAGCTTAAAAATGGATTTTTTTAAATTTCTCACTAAAATAATTCTAATAATTAAAATATAAATCATAAAAATATAAAATTTGTTCCACTGGGTTCCTTGATCTCAGAGAGATTTTTTAAAAATATTAAACTTAATTTTTCACATAAATAATATTTATATTTAATTAATACTCCAAAAATTAAAATAATTATAATAATTAAATTAAAATTTAGAAAATCATGAAATTTGGTCCAAGTGGTCCACTAGTCTAGGTGAACCTCCAATAAATTTTTTAAGAATAAATAATTTGTTTTAACTAAGTTATTGGATTATCTTTGAAAATCCTCATTTTTGCATGTAATTAATTATATAAATTAAATTAAAATTGGAAAAATCACATTTTCTCCTCTAATATTTTAATTGACCCATTAGTTGGGTAATATAAAAATTTCAAAGTCACTCGAGTTGAATTTAATAAATTATAAGGTGATAGATCTTTTAGGGGCAAATTTGCAACTAAGGAATTTAAGTCTTAATTAGTATTTAGGCCCAACTAAATGGTAAAATGGGCAATGAGTTATCATAATTGATACGTTTAGATGATTAAAATACAAGGGGATAAATGGTAGAAACTAACATCACATTCGTCACAGAAAAATAAATTTGCAATTTCTCTAATTATTTTAATATGAAAGATAATCAAAATTAAATGATCCCAGATTTAGGGGTTTGGCTTTGGAAGTTAATGATCCATCAATCTAATACCCATAGTTGGTAATTAATGATGAATTCAATACTTTTATAAAGATTAAGAACCATACTCACACAAGTTAAATTTTCCAAAAATTGTAAATATATCCATTAAGTCTTAAGGTAGTAGTGAGCTAGGTTTGATCAAGATTTTCTTAATGAGGTTTAGAAAATGAAATATAATTTATATTAGGCATCTTAAAACTCCATAAGCCCAATTATAAAATTAAATTGACTAAAATCCTTAATAAATTAATTTGCCCCCTAAGGGCCTCTACCCACAAAATTTATAAACAAAATTTCAAGTGATGATTTACCCCACTCTTGGGATGATCAGAATATCAGTCAATTGAGCATAAGGGTATGGAAAAGATGAGTTATCAAGCAACATAGTATGTTTTAACAAACTCAAGACTTTTCAAGAGATTGTGAGATGTTTGGGGCCCGATCCCTGGACCTTTCTCATAATCTTTTGGATATCTTGAAGGACGATTAAATTTATTATGCCTTGCTTAAGAAATCATCTATACATTTAAAATAGGAACCACCAAGTTATGACATAGGACTCGGTAGGCCCAAGACGAACCTATCTATAGGCTTGGTCAGCTTTTCTCACAAGCATGTTTCAATTCCCGCAAAATTATATATATGCATTGCAAGGCTAAACTTTCAGGTGAAGGAACAAGAAGAAATGTCAGGTACGCCTTTATTTTATTGCACTACAAATTACCTTCATTTACTTTCTCGTACATTTTTTACTTACAAAATTACATCATAAACAACAGTCACCCTGCAAGCCAAAACCAAAACTTTTAGGATAGCCGCAAAATCAAAACCAAAATTAAAGTTGAAAAAAACAAAGATAAATTTCACTGCCACAACAATCAAAATATAAGACAACTCAAAATTTAATCACAAACAAAACAAAATCACAACTGAAACAAAATTAAAACGTCTTTTTGGATTATCGGGAATCCCTCGAAGTAGGCAACCTACGGCTGCTATCTCCACTGATCCGGTCTGACTGAATGTACTGAATTCATTCAGTTGAATTTGGTAAATTCATCTGGACTAAGTGAATCCGAAGAAAATAGTGGTGCCGAAATGAGGGAACCGTGGGATCCTAACCGGTGTCCCTATAATTAACTTAAATATTACCCTAATAAGATATTAAGGCATCTCAATTTAAACAATTTTGAAACACGATACTTCCCTCATCTCTTCAATTTGACATTTCTAAAACTAAACCTGCTACAACGAGGAGCTTGGAGCATGCACAGTGGGCAACACGACCATCTTCAAAAGCAAAACTCCTTAGCTTTAAACAAACAAGTCATAAGACATCGTGGAAGTTTTTCTAGTGCAACATAAATCCTCTTTATCCCTTTAGGCCCTTGCATAATCATGTTGTGCAATATAAGCCGTCTTAGGTTCCGAGGTTATCATCTGATATGACATAAACTCTCCTATCTTCCAGGCTATTCACATGATCAGTATCAAGTGAATATAAGCCCTAAATAATAAAATTGGCAGGATGAAACACTAAATAATTATCTCAAATTGAGGCCAAACCATAGGATATTCTGGAGAAACACCAAGATATATCTTGGATCTATGTCTTTCCCCTAGCTTCTTCTTCCTTGGATTCCTATAATAAATGTTCTCAATTTGCACCCTTCCCTAGTGGCATTTCATATTACCGCATTTTCTTAAAGATTCTACCTTTTGGAAGTCATGAATACAATATTTCTTAATCTATATCAAGATTTTTCTTAGGCAAATTCGGTTGTCTAAGATGTAATTAACTATAGGGGCTTTCCCTTATAGGAAATTTAAAAACCCCATATCAATATAAACCCTATCTAATTCTTTTGTATTATATAGGGGAAGTTGTCTGTCAACATAAATGGTTGGCAGACCAAACATATGTCATAAGTCTTTAGTTTATTTGATCAAGGCTTACCACCAAGCAATGTATCCATTCTTCGGGATATATACACGGATTGTAGTGAAGTGCTTGAATATTCAAACTACTGCATATATGAGATCGGTTTCATTTCATATTTCAAAATTAAAAATCATATTTTCCTAAGATCTAGATATATCTATATAAATTAAATTCCCAACCAATTTTCTAGCGACTGACAGAGTCCCCTATATGATGGTCAAGCCTTAGAACAAACCCTTGTTGGTCTTGTCTGAGTTAGGCTTGCGCACACACACATACTCTTGAACCTCATAATTTCACTCCTAATCCAAACCCCTAAACCAAGCATGCTCAACCTTGGTTCCCCTACTCTTTGGAAAATCACGTGGGTGGTTCCCCAAGCGCTTAGCCCTAGGCTAAGGTTTGGATAGGACCAACACATGAAGGATCCAAAATGGAACTTTTCTTTGGTCCATGGCTCAAATAGAGGTAAAGTAATGGTTAACAATTTCAATTAATTCCATTTTTGTCGAATTTCCAATTTTGACCCTTCTTGACCCCAACTTTTAACAAATTACCAAAATACCCCTAAACCATAAATTTTCTCCAAAATTCATAAAAATTGCCCAAGTTCTCAAATTTCATTCAAAAATCATTTTAAAACATTGCCAAACATTAAAGTTGACTAAAAAACCCCAAAATACCAAAAATACCCAAAATACCCCCTTACAACCCCAAAATTACCAAAATGCCCTTCAAATTCAAAAAATTCCAAAAATTTCTAAAATTTCCAAAAACACTTCAAATGATCCTAAAATAAATTAAAGCCACTTTATTGAGCCTAATTTGAACAAGTTAACCCATTTTGACCAAAACCCCTAAATTGCCCTTAAAGGCCTTAAATGCCCAAATTATCCCAAATTTCCATTAAATTGACTTAAATCTCCCACAATTTCAATCCTAAACTCAAATTCATCATCCCCAATACCAATATAAATCAAATACAAGCCTAATTGAATCCAATTTTAAGAACAATTGCAAGCTTATCCAAAATCCCCAATTTAATCATAACCTTAAATTCCCACAAATTGGACCCATAATCAAATCAATCTCCCCAAACTGAATTCTAAATCCTCAATAACACTTCTCCAAATCAATTGACCTAAATTTAACTCAAACCTCACCCAAATCCAACCTAAGCCAAATCCCCCCAATTTTACCTTAAATTCCAAATCTCACCATATTGAATACCATAACCCTAAAATTTCCACCTAATTGACATATAAAACTCTTTAGCATAATTCCTTGGACCAATTTGAGCCATCAATTGAACCATAGCCAAGCCGTAGCCCAATCTAAACCCAAGTTTGACCCAAAGCCCCAATTTTGAACCCAAACCATGAAATTGACCAAATCTACCCAAATTGACCAGACCAAGCCCACCACTGCAGACATTTGGGCCCTATGACCCAACCTAGACCCACCTAGCCCAACCTACATGAGCCATGGACCAGGAGTTTCATGATTTAGGTGATTTCCTCTAAAAAATGGTTAAACCCACCATATATTTGCCATCAACCATCAAGCCACCCAACTAATCACCATTAAACCTCCCTCTGGCTCCCCTAACCCAGCTAGACACCTCCTCAGAGCAAGATCTCCCCACAAAAATTCCCATCTCCAGAGCAAGATCTCCCCACAAAAATTCCCATCTCCAGAGCTCCTACACCTGAGTTTCTCCTTAGCCTTTCCACCTACTGGAGGAGTTCTGAACTAGACCTTTTCTCAGACCAAAGTGACACTTGGAGGAGGTTTGCCAGACCATAAGAAAGCTTATGCAACCATCTAATTGAGACCTCACTTTTTAGACCAAGGTATAGACCATTTTCCCCCAAATGAAGCTTGGTTTGGTCCTTTATGAAGAAAAGTTTAATTTCATGCATGGTAAACCGTATGGATGCACTAGTATGGATTAGATGAAGGTGCAGGAACAAACCCAAATTGATTTGGTTGAGTGTAGATGGAGATATTAGGGTTTGAGTGTGTGCGGTTCACAGTTCACACCGGTTAGGGACAAAGAGCCAGAGCCGTTGGATCGTGTGTGTATCAGATGAATGGCCAGGATTGTGTAGGATGGACCCTTGTGGCGCGAAGCTGATTTAGAGGGTGGTGAAAAATGGAGCGGCGACACGTAGACATTAGCAGCTGCTACGTTGAGGTGACGCCGTGCTGGATAAATAGAAAAATAAAGGACTTTTAATTTATTTTAATTCAGTTAACTTTAAAAATGCATAACTTAATGAAGAAAATTTATATAAAAAAATTACTCTATTACTCAGTGAATAGAGGAGAACAATGTAGAAATTAAATCATAATTATTTAACTTATATTTATTTTTAAATTAATTAAATACTCCAAAGCTTCATTAAATCATTACTTGTTTTAAATAATTCACCACGACATGAGGTTTGGAAGACTTGTAGGCTCTATTGGTAGGGATGTTCTCTGATTTTTCAAAGATCAAAGGACATCTCTAGCTAGAGATCCCTAATTTTCAAGTTAATACCCTCTATTTTGGTTTAAAAATTATAATAATTAAAATATAAATCAGAAAAATACAAAACTTATTTTGGTAGGTTTACTGTGGTCAGTAGACCCTTGGAAAAATATAAACTAGATTTAACAAATTAAGAGTGACACTAATTGTAATTAACTCATTAAACACTTTAAAAAATTAAATAATTACAATATAAATTGAAAAATGACAAAAATCATTTCACACTAAATAATAATTATGTTAACCCCCCATAAAAATTTGAAGTTAATTGAAATTTATTTAATTACTAAAATGGATTTTCTAAGTAAAATAGTCTTTTTGCACTAAATTAATTTTAATAAATAGAATAATTAAGAAAATTATAAAAAATGGTTTCGAGAGTTCATAGTGACTAGAGGGACTTAAAAAAATAAAATTGCAATCAAAATAATTATTTCATTTTTAAGCTATATTTTGAATTTTAAATAAATTAAAAATAATTAAAAATAATTAAAATAATGAAAATCATAAATATATTAAAATTCACCAAAATATCACATTTGATCCCTTAATCGCTTGAGAACTATTAAAATATTTTCCTAATTTTCTAAGTAAAGTTATGAATTTTCTAAAGGCTAAAAATGATTTTTTCTTAATTTAGCACTAAAATAATTATAGTAAATAAAATAAAAATCATAAAAATATGAAACTTAATTTTTTGGTTCTCTAAACTTAGAGAGATTTAAACAAAATATAAACCCCAATTTCCACTCAAATATTATTTTATATTTAATTAATACTTAAAATAAATAAATAAATAAATATAATAATTGAAATGAAATTTATAAAATCATGAAAATTGTTCTAGATGGTCCTCTGACCAAGTAAAATCTCCAACAATTTTCCTTAGAACAGATGGTTTGTTTAGTTAAGTTAATGAATTAAAATTGAAAATACCTATTTTTGCATTTAAATAATTATAAAAATAAAATAAAAACTATAAAAATCGCATTTTCCCCTCTGATATTTTAATTGATCTATGAATGGGGTTACATAAAAATTTTAAAGTTATTTGAGTTGAATTTAAGTAATTATGACGTGATAGGCCTTAAAGGGGCAAAATGATAGTTATAGAATTTAAGCCTTAAATTAATATTTAGGTTTAATAAAGGGTAAAATGGGTAATGTATGATCTTAATTATTCATCTAGATTATTGAAACACAAAGGATTAGAAGGTAGAAACTATTTTCACATTTTTCCACAACAAGGTCATAATTGTAATTTCTTAAAATTATCATAATTTGGAAGTTAATTAAACTAAACGAGTCTAAGGTGAGGGGTTTGATTTTGGAAGGCAATAAATCACTAATTTGAGACCCCTAGCTAATGGTTTTATGATAATACAATCATATATAAGGATTAATAAAACATAACTTAATATTCCTAAAATTACAAGTCTATCTATAATCCTTAAGGGCTTAGTAGTGAACCAGGCATAATCCAAAATTTGATATATGAGGTTTAGAAAAGAAAATATAATTGATTAAGAATATTTTGAAAACACTACTAGCCCAACTTTAAATTAATTGGCTAAATTCCTTAACAAATATTTTTACCCATAAAAGGCCTTCACTCACATAATTTATAAATGAAATGTCAAGTGATAGTTACCCCACTCATGGGATAACTAGAACATTAATGTTCTTTAAGAACAAGGTTAAGATAGGACCATTAAACTTCAAATCATATTGGATGAATGATTTAGTAACAAAATAAGTTCATAAGAACTCAGGACATTCCAAAGAATTTTAAAAGTTGTTTAGGGTCTGACCCAAGGAAAAAAATATATGCTTTTTGCTATATAATTTTACTCATTTTTATTGATATTATACTTTAAAAGGAAGAAATTTTGTATGTTTTCTGGTTTTAAGTACAAGAAATAACTTTTGGTGAAAAAAAACAAAAATGATGCAATTTGGAACAAAAATGAGCAAGAAATGAAATTTTACTCTGACACCTTTCGATAAGTCTTTCGATGCTTAATCTTTTTTACACATCAGGCATATTTTTGAATGGGATTACAATTTAAAGAAAAGGTTATTTTTATTCTTATTTTCTAGGGGTATCTGTTAGGAACGCAACGCAACTGAAATGGGGTGAAACAGAGCTAAAACGGAGCCAAACGGTGGAACTGCACAGCAGTCTGCTCGCCGACGGGACCCTCGATCTCGCTGACGGCGAGATTTTCCTGAGAAGGCCAAAAAATGACTGAAAAGCTCGCCGGCAGTGCCCTCAAACCCACCGACAGCGCCCCGAACGACTATGGACCGACTTTTGGCGGTTTTGGGCCGAAATTCAACCTATTTGGACGCTTTTTCGAAGGGGTGCTTAAGGGAACTCTTAGGAATTCGTCCATACTCTTTAAAAAAGAGAATTTAGGTTAGAAAAGTGTAGAGAAAGGGGAGAGAAAAAAGAGAGGAATGTTAGGAAAAACTTGGAGAATGTTTAGGATTCTTAGATTAAGAGTAGAAATGTAGATTTCTACCTTTTTGGAGAGATTGGAGAGGAGCTTTTAAGAGAATTTGTAAGGGATTGAACTAGCATTACATGGATCGATGGGAGGCTTTGTGGGAGAGATCTTCATCTTTCTTTTAAAGGGAGAAAGCTAAGTATTGTTCTTCATTATCTTATGATTTTGTAAACACTTACCTAGTGGATTTGCTTTGGTTAAATGAAGTTTCCGTTGTGTTTTCTTCATGCTTTGTGACGTATCTCTCTTAATTTTTCTTCTTCTTTGGAAATAGTGGCATGAGAAGATTATTCCATTCTTTTACTTTTACTTTTCTTTTGTAATGAGTATAATTCATGTGTAGGATGTTGAAATACATGCTAGAAGAAGTATTTTATATAAATGTGATGATACTATACCTAAACTTAATTTATTATATGAATTGGTCATTTGTATTGTTAAAATATGTGAAGAATTCTTAAGATCTGACCGTGGGCTAAAGATTCTTAACTATTATGTATCACATTTCTCTTTGAAAGGTAGACGGGTAAATCCTTGAAAGGAGAAGTGCAAATAAATAGGGAAATAATATTAATCGGACGTAGAATTGGAGATTTTAGAGTGACAGACTAAAATTCTCAATTCGGTCCTATCGTTTGGGTGCTGAAGTGTAGATTGTTAGCCCTCGGGCGAGGGGAAAGTGGGAGCTCCAAAGTGAGAGCCGGTATCCTCCCAGCCTAGCCGCAGATTCAGTAACCAAGCATAGGATTAGTCAATGTTCTTTATGCCTGGACCAAAGGGTAAAGAATATGATTGCTCCTATTTGACACATACAATATTTAATGCATCTCATTCCTATACATTACCCATTTCATTACCTAAGAATAGTAGTTTTTATTATCTCAAAATTCTCCAAACCAATTCATCCAAAAAGGGTTATATTTAGAATTATTATTTGCACTTAGTTGTAGTTACTATCTTTACATTTAACACTTGCATTTAGGAGTAGTTGCTAGATAAAACACAATTTTAATCTACATTCCAAACTAAGGACTATTAGTAGTAGACTAGAATTTGACTAAAGGCCTCTTACTTCATTTCCTCGTGGGATCGATACTGGGGTTTTTAAAAAAAACTCTATATTACTTGAAGCGATACGTATACTTGCGTTGATATAAGTGACTTTGTTACCAATTAATTGCACTCATTTTCATCACCCCAAAAAGTTGCATCAATTTTTTGGCACTATTTCTGGGCATTTAGATCTTCTAGTAGTGGTGTTAAATTCTTACATTTTTAAGTATATAAAAAAAGTCGCGGTCAAGTTATTGGCGCTGTTGCTGGGGAAGCTTCGGTAAGAACTTTAGGAGAATTTTAGTTGAAGTAATTAGGCTTAGACTTGAAAAACTGTAGTGTCGTAAAAACTATTTTTGTGTGAAACGTGTTCTTATATGAAAAAGTGTTGTGAAATACGAAAAGAAAATGTTTGTGTGAAAAATAAGGTGTTCATGAAAATGTTTTGTTGTGTTGAATATATTTCATTTGTTATTTGTTTAATTGTTAATGTATTGTTTGTTGTGTTATGTATGCGAAACAAAGGATCTACAGGACTTGTGCCTTATGATCCCGAGTTAAAAAAAATAAATAAATAAAAAAAAAACAGAAAGGACTCGAAAAACTAGAAATGGAAATGGAAAACTTTCAAGATAATAACTTGGAAAATCATCAAATTTCATCGAGGGATTATGTAAATCCTACGACAGATGAAATTCACTCAAGTATACAAAATCTTATCGTAGAAGCTGATTCATTTGAAATAAATCCTAAGATTATCCAACTGGTGCAGAACAATCATTTTGGGGGAACTCCTTCGGAGGATCCTTATTTACACTTATCAAATTTTATAGAACTTTGTGCTATATTTCGTTATAACGGTATGTCAGACGATGCTGTTAGACTAAGGCTTTTTCCTTTCTCACTAAGGGATAAGGCTAAAATGTGGTTCTAATCTTTAGCACCTGGTTCTATTGAAAATTGGGAGGAGTTAACTCAGTAATTCTTAGCTAAGTATTTTCTACCTTCAATGACTACTAAACTTAGAAACGATATTATCTTATTTTGTCAATATGAAAAAGAATAAATATACGAAGCCTGAGAAATATTTAAGGACTCCTAAGAAAGTGTCCACATCATGCTCTGCCTGATTGGTTAATCATTTAAACTTTTTATAATGGGTTAGTAGGATCTCTTAGGTCCATTATTGATGCTGCTGCTGGTGGATCATTAATATAAAAATCATTTGATGAAGCGTATGAGTTAATTGAAAAACAGGCTACAAATGAATTTCAATGGCCCTCTACAAGGGAAAACAATAAATATGTAGCTAGTGTTCATGTTACAGATGCGAATGCAATTCATGCATCTCAGGTTGCTGCAATATCAAGGAAGTTGGATCAATTTGGAATGAACCAACCTCAATTTACTCCTATAAGTGAGGAAAGTTCATTAGGGCATATGATTGATTCTAACTTATTATATGATGCTTTAAATACCAGAACAACCCGTACTCTAACTTTTACAACCCAGGTTGGGAGAACCATCCTAAATTGAACTGGAATCATACTACTAATGGTGGAAACAAAAATGAGAAAATAATTATGCAAATCCTAATGGAAGTTGGAATAATCAGGGGAACACAAACTATAGACCTTCATATCCACCATACTCTAACAATGATCAACAATTTGAGGATAAGAAGATGTCTATGGAAGAAGTGGTACTGCAAATGGGAAACCAGTTGCAAAGTCAAAATGCTGCAATTAGAAACATAGAGAATCAACTGGGATAAATTGCTAATTCACTTAGCAATAGACTCCAAGGAACACTTCATAACAACATTGAAATCAACCATAAAGAGAACACTAAGAAACAAGTAGAAGCTGTCAAATTAAAAAGTGGAAGAGAGATAAAGGATGTGGTTAGAAAAGAGAAAGATGTTGTGAGAGAAACAAAGGAAACTAAAAGACCTGAAGAACATCTTTCTAAGGATCTGGAAAAGTTAATATCTTCAACTAAAATCAGTTTGGAAAACCACCACCTCCATTTCCTTAAAGACTTAGACAACATGAGTTGGATAAAAAATTTTCAAAGTTCATGAAAGTACTTAAGAAGTTAACGATAAATATTCCTTTCACTGAAGCATTGAAACAGATGTCAAGTTATGCAAAGTTTATGGAGGAGATATTAAATAAGAAAAGGAAATTTGGGGATTACAAGACAGTTGCACTAAGTGAGGAGTGCAGCGCTATACTTCAGAAAAATTTTTCACGGAAACTTAAAGATCCTTGTAGCTTTACAATTCCTTATGCAATTGGAAAAAGATTATGTGGAAAAGCTTTATGTGATTTAAGAGTGAGCATTGATGTGATGCCTCTATCTATATTTAGAAGGTTAGGTTTAGTCGACATTTCTCCCACTACAGTAACCCTTCTGTTAGCTGATCGATATATCATTTATCCAAAAGGAGTTATAGAAGACGTGCTTATTAAAGTTGATAAATTTATCTTTCCTTTGGACTTTATTGTATTAGATATGGAGGAAGATAAAGAAATTCAAATTATTTTAGGGAGACCTTTCCTTATTACTGGACAAGCTATGATAGATGTTCGAAAAAGAGAGTTGACTATGAATATTAATGACCATGAAGTCACTTTTGATGTATTAAAGACTATGAAATATCCAGTTGAGAGAAAAGATGATGATTGTTTTTGGATAGAAGAAATTGATCATCTAAGTAAAAACCATTTCCAAGAAAGTTTTGAGAGTAAGTTAACAGATGGGAATGAAATAGACTTTCAAGATGATTCAAAAATGTTATTTAAAGAAGACTGTATGTATGTGCAGAAGAGGTGTGAAATGATGGACGCTACCAAAAATAGTAAACTTTTAATTCCATCTGTTGAAAAATCTCATGAACTTAAGATGGATGAACTTAATAGGCACACTGCTTGGTGGTGGGGCTCGATTAAATAAACTAGAAGGTTTGTGACATCCGTTTGGTCTGCGAAACCATTTTATTTGCCGACAAGTTCCCCTGCTTAATATGAAAGCATTAAATAGGGTTTATATTACCTGGGTTCTTAAAATTCCCTATAAAGGCAAGCCCCTATAGTTAATTACATCTTAAGTGACGGGAATCACCTAAGAAAACTCTCGATAATAATCGGTAGTTCGCTCTCAAGAATTTCAAAGTTTAAGTTTTCGAGGGATTGAATTTTGGAATTTCAATAGGGAATAAATCAAATTTGGAACATTTTATTTTGGGAATTCAAAGGGAGTAAGGTAGGAGAAATCACAGATTCGAAGAGAACTTCGGTAATTTCCCGACTATCCTATTGTTTAGCTTGAATTTAAGAATGCCCTAATGTTTATTTAATGTTTTGATCTTGCCAATTTTAATTAATTAGGACTTATATTCGTATGATGCGATCACACAAATAACCTCGAAGATGTGAGGGTTTATGTCGTATCAGACGACTACCTCGGAATCCTAAGACCAGTTAGGGCTTAATTTACAATGCAAATGCCTAACGAAGAGTTGAGGATTTATGTTGCACTAGGCAAACTACCTCGAAGTCCTATGGCTTGATTATTTAATTCTAAGAAAGTTTTGTTGAAGTAGACTCGGGTTTTGCGATGACGATGGCCGTGTTGCCCACCATGCTCCGAGCTCCTTGTTGTTGCAGAGGTTTAGTTTTAGAAGTCATAAATCAGGAGATGAGAGAAGTGTTTTGGTTTAGAGAAGGTCTTAATTTCCAAGTATTTTTTTATGTTTTAATTAAAACAAATCTTAAAGTTGATTATAACAACACCGGTTAAGATCCCACGGTTCCATCCTTCCGGCATCGTTATATTTATCGGATTCACTTAGTCCGGATGAATTTGCTAAACTCAACTAAATGAGTTCCACACTTTCATTTAGACCGTGGGAAATCCCGTTAGCAACACGTAGGTTACATCATCCGAGGTATTCCCGATCATCCAACAAGATGTTTTAATTTAGTTGTAGTTGTAGTTTTGTTGTTCGTTTGTGATTAAATTTTGAGTTGTTTTATATTTTGAAATGTTGTGGCGGTGAATTTTATCTTGCAGTGATTTTTAATTTAGTTTTGGTTTCAGTTTTAGGGACTACCCTAAAGGTTTTGGTTTTCATGCAACAGTTGTTTATCATGCAAGAAAAGTAAGTGCGATGCGATTAAGTAAATTACAATAAGTAAATTGCAATAAAACAAAAGCGTACCTGGAGGGTCTTCCCGTCATCCCAAGCTGTACTTAAAACACAATTTAGAATATTTAAGCATCTAAAGCAAGTTCCTAGGTAAAGCTAAGGGAAGGGTATGGTTTTCTACCAAGTTCCTAATCCTTTAGCTAGTCATCTCCTATGACGTCTAGGTTCTTGTGTTTTTGGTTTAAGGACGATTTTCTTCATCAAAGAACAATTAAGTTCAATTGTTCTTATAAACATCCTATCATATCGAGGAAGCGCTTAAGACGAGTCTTAAACATTTTTTCAATACTTCTAGGATTGTTTTAAGTCCAAGAGAATTTAATTATACAAGTGAATTAATCATCCAAGAGTTCAAGTTTTGTTATCTTGCTAAGTGAACTAGGACATTTGAATGTCCTATAAGTGAAGTAACACTTCACTTAACACTCCGTTTAGGAGTTATGACAACAAGAGCTTTTGAGGGCAAATTAATGTTCAAGTGATTTATGATTTAATTTAATTTCAATTAATGGGTTTAAGTTTGGAATAGTGTTCAAGTTGTTTTAGATTTATTTTTTTCTGAATTCTTTATGTCTTAAGTGATGTTATTTTTAATTCAATTTAATTTAACTTAATTTTTAATTTGATTTAATTTGGTTTAGTTTTAATTTTAATTTAGTTTATTTAATTTAATTTAATTTTAATTTTAACTTGGTTTTATTTTTTGTTTAATTTAATTTAATTTAATTTAATTTAATTTAATTTAATTTAATATGTTTTAATTTAATTTAATTTAATTTAATTTAATTTAATTTAATTTAATTTAAATTTAAATTATTTTAATTTTAATTTAATATTTTATATTTTTTTATGTTTTAAAGATGATTTAATTTAATTGTTAAAGTATTAATTTAATTGAAATTTTAAAAGGATTTAATTTAAGTAATTTAACTTTAATTTAATTTAATGATTAAGTCTTTTAGCATTTTAAATCTTAAATTTGGATTATCATTTTAATTAGGAATTAAATATTATTGAGGTGATTAATTTAGGGATTCTTAAATTAAAGAACAAATCTCTTCCTAATAATATCCCTATTTTAATAATTCCAATTTTATTATTCTTCCAAATTTCATTAATTAAATGATTAAGGTTTATTCTTAAAAAAAATGATTGATGGGTTTCTACCCTTTAATTATTTAAATTTCAATCATCCAAATCAGATTAGGATCAAATATTTTACTCTTTCATTTTATTAAGTCTAAAGTTTTAATTAAGGGTTAAAATTTTAATTACCATTTTGCCCTTCAAGCTTATTAATTTCATAACTCACTAAATGGAGCTTAAATGAATTTGAAATTTTTATGTGACTTCACTCATATATCAATCAAGACATTAGAGGAGAAAATGTGATTTTTCTGTATTTAATTAATTTATTTAATTTTTTTTAGAAAATAGGGAATTCCAAGGAAAATTCAATAATATGACCAAGGGAAAGTTTCTGTCCTTAAGAAAATTATGGGACATTCCTAATGACTAGAGAACCACTTGGACCAATTTTGGTGATTTTTTGAATTATATTCTTTTTATTATAATTATTTTGAGTTTTGGAGTATTAATTAATTTAAAAAATAAAATAAAGGTTAAAAAATGAATTTTATATTTTTAAAAAATCTCTCTGATATCAAGGAAATCAGAGAACCAATTTGTATAATTTTCTGATTTTTCTTTGATTTATTAAAATTATTTTAGTGGAAATGCTAGAAAATACATTTTTTTAATTTTAAAATTACCTTAGGGCTTTAAAATTCAATATCTCATCATATAGACTTAAAACAAATATGGGATTTGTTCCTAAGTGATTAAAATTCAAAATGTGACATTTTGGTGAATTTTATTATTTTTGTGATTTTTATTATTTTTTAATTATTAAAAATATTAAAATAATGCAAAAAATCAACTTTTTTAGAAATTGCAATTTTAATTTTCTTAAATTACCCTGATATCACAGAGGCTCCAAAACCAATTTAGTGAATTTTTGAAAAGTATTTTGAAAGTTATGAATCTTTTAAGTTTAATTTTGGCTAAATGGCTTAATCAACCCATTTGATAGGGCTAACCAAGTCCAATTAACTTCAAACTTTTATGGTGGGTTCCTCTGATCCTAAAGGTCAGTGGAGAATTGATTTCAAGTCAATTTGATATATGATTAGCTCTAATTAATTAAAGCTCCATTTTGGGTGTTTAAGCCAATTAGGGTTACTACAAGTGAGTTAACTCAAAAACCATTTTTCTAGAGTCCTCTGGTCATAAGAAACATCACCAAATTTTCCTAAAATTTATTTTACAACATGCTAATTATTAGAATTAAAATACTCAGAATAGTAACCTAGAATTGAAAAATCAATAACTCTTCATAGGGATGGCCTCCGATTTTGGAAAATTCGGGGAATGTTCCCAAATTCGGAGGCTTAAAAGCCATATGGTCTCATGCCGTGGTGAATTGTATACATGCATGGAGAGTTGAAAATGTGCAGAGAGTAAATAAATTATTAAAAATCAAATACTCAATGAAATTAAATGATTTCTTTTCCACATTATTCTCCTACGATTCACCGAGCGAGAGGGTATTTTTATTTTATTTTTCCGATTTTCCTACACAAAGTTATGTATTTTTGAAGTTTAGGGAATTAAATAAATAAAAAAATACCCTAATTTCCTATTTATCCACGCGACGCCAGCTCAACCTAGGCATCTCCGAAACGCCGCGTGTCGTCTTCTGATTCGGCGCCGCCATCCGACTCAGCGCTCCAGGACCCCGCGGTTCGCGTCACCGACGCGGCCGTCCGGCTCGATCCGGACCGTCCACTCGATACACGCTCGATCCGACGGCTCCCAGGTCATCGTCTACGGCGGGTGTGCACCCGTGACCGTCAACCTTCTAACCCTAATTTGTCACTCGATTCTCAACGGATTTTTATGTTCTTATGCTCTATGGATTCGTCTTGAAGAGACAAACACATCCATACGGTAAACATGTATTGAAATTGACTCAAATTAAATAGAGAATCTCTGTAAGCTCGGGAAGAAGAGTGAGTCCATACCTTTGCTCAGAGAAGTGAAGCTTCGATGCGAGAGTTGTGTCACCTTCGATTGGGTCGAAGCGAGCTCCGAGATGAAGTCCCTTGGCACAGTGAATTGTCTGGTATGATTTCGACTAAGCCCGATCACAAAGCTTGGAGGCTGGAAGCAATGGCTGGCCTTAGTGAGGGGCTTTTCTCGGTAAACTTCTTCTCTTGGTACGAGTGAAGGTGTAGGACCAATCAATTTGGGGATTGGCCACTTGTGAAGAAGTGTCCTTGTTTTTATCGTTGAAATTTGAACTCAAAATTGAGCTCGAGTTTGGAGGGAATTGAGGCTGGAATCCGGTGGGAATCAAATGCTCTATGTGTGGAGAGTGGTCCGGAATGATTTTGGCGAAGTTTCCTTAAGGTTGGTTCAGCACCTCTTCCATGGCCGAGAGAGGTGGTGTTTAAATAGGAGAGGCTGGAGGGCCTCTCGGGGAGATCAGGGACTGGGATCAGTTGCTCTTGGCGAGGGAGAAGCAGTGCATGCGCCATTGGGCATGGGGCGACTCGGCGAGGGAGAATTTCAATGTTGGCTCACATGTGAGCTCTCGGGTGTGGTGTTTTCCGGCGATCCGGGCGGGCGGCCGGTAGGCATGGGTCACCCTACGGGTCCGGGTGGGTCGGGGCTGGAGGTTTGTGCGATCGATTGGCCATGGACATGTGTAAAGGGCTTGGATTAAAATGGTATGGGGGAGAGGCTCATTTTGGGTTGATTTCGGTCAACTCATGTAATTGGGCTTGGTGCACCCACCAAGGGACTGATTTGGGCTGAGGGAGGTCAGATGAGTCGGCTAGGAAAGGGTAGTGAAGTCACCATCCATGAATATTTGGATTAATCATGGATTAAGGTGAAGCATTAAAAGGGTTAAAACCTTTTTAAGGGGGTTTAAAAGAGGCTCCTCCTTTTGCAATTAATGGTATGATGATGTGTAAAGTGAATCCCATGGCTTCATGTGGCTTGTGCATGGCTTCAAGGCTTGCTCATGGCTTGGGAATGGCTTGGCTTACTTGCATGAGAAAGGGATTTTGGGATTTTTGGCATTTAGGGGTGATTTGTCATGAGGCTTGATTTGGAATCATTTGATGATTGATTTGGGACTTAAGGGATGATATCAATTAATGGGGTGATGAAAAGAATGTCATATGGGCTTTAGCATGAAGTTTGGGCCTTTGAAATTTAGTAAAGATGGGCTTTTAAAATGGTTTAGGGAAGTGGGATTTTGGATTTTAAAATGGATTTTAGGATGAAAGTTTGGTAAAGGCTTGGGCCGAATAATTGTTGGGTTTGGTTTAGGGGTATGTCATGAATGATTTGAAATGAGTTTGGAATGATTTGGGTTTGAATTGGGTTGGATTTGGACCTCTTTGGTAAATGGGCCGATGTAGGTCGAATTGGGCTAACTTGGGCCAATGTTGGGCTAAGGTTGAAATTGATGTAAAATTAATGTTGGGAAATGTTTATGGGAGTGTTTCAAAGAGGTTTTGACTTTGGTTGGGTTTTGATTTTGGGGTTTGGGCTTATTTGGGTTAGGTTTGGGTTTAGGTCAAAATTTGGTCTTTTAGCTTTGGGTTGAATTTGAGTGGGGTTTGGGTCTAAATTTTGGGCAAATCATGTTAGTGTTTTGTTTGTGGGGATGTTAAGGAAGGTTTAGAAAAGGTTCGGGGTTAATTGGAGTTGAATTGGGTGAGTTTGGGCTAAGTTTGGGTCATGGGTCCAAATTGGGCTTTAAGGTCCAAAATGAAATTGGGTTCAAATGCCAATCAAATTGGACTTGGATTTGGTCTAGATTGGTGTTGGAGATATTGAATGAAAGTTTAGAATTGAATTGGACCAGAATTTGGGTCAATTGGGTAGGTTTGGTTTGACATTGGGTTCACTTTGGGTTAAAATGGGTCAAATTAGGGATTTTGACAAAAGTGGGGTAAATTGACCAAATTGGCCCATGGTGTAGTTGAACAAAATGAAATTGGGAATATTTGGGATTTTCTGGAATTTTCTGGGAATTTTTGGAATTTTTGGAATTTTTGGAATTTTTGGCTAAGAGGGGCATTTTGGGTATTTGGAGGGTATTGGGAGGTATTTTTGGAATTTTTGGTATTTTTGGCTATGAATGATCAATTTGAGTGATGTGGGAATGTTTAGGATTGGTTTTTAGGAATTTGGGTGATTTTGGAGAATTTTGAAAAATTTGGGTAATTTCAAGGGTTTTGGGTAGGCTAGGCGGGTGTAGGGTCCCCGGGGTCAAAAAATTAAAAATTTGGAAAATTGAAGATTGGGTAAATATAAGTGGAATGAAATCATTTTGGTTGAGCCATGAAGCCATATCAAGCCCACATGAGCCATGAAGGGACTCATTTGAGGCATTCACTATGTTGTTCCTAACCCTCTTAGCCAAGGGCTTAGGGGTTAAGGACCATCCATGTGAATCACCTGCATGAGTCAGGAGGTCAAGTTGGGTATAGGTGTGGTTTTAGGAAGTGTGTGAAAGTGTAGTGTATAAGTGTAGTGTGTGTGTGTAAGTCAGCCCCTTCACTGAGACCGAGCCACTGAGCGGTCCTACGGCCGAAGAGTCCTATAGGATCACATCCTTTAAACTTCCACATTTAATTTCAACCCTCTAGGTGATTAGAGGTCTACAATCGAGTTTGTGGAGTTTGCGGGGAGTTAAGAAGTGGTTTGAATTTCTAAGTGGTGGGTCCCAATTCTAATCCTCTAGGATAGTCAAAGGAAAAGCCTAAGGCTAGATCCTAAGTACTAAAGAGAGAAGAGAAGACCTCATCAAAAATGAGGTCAACAGGGTCTCACCCAGACTTGAGTTTTACAAGAGAAATCATGAATTTCGAACATTGATAGTTTCATCTTAATTTGTTACTTCCTTTCTGCAACTTTATAGACATTTGTGGTAGATAGAATTTCTGAACTGTTTTCTTCCTGCTTATATTTTCTGTACTAAATGCTATACATGTTAAAAATTAAGTTGAGGGTAGGAAGAAAAATAAAATTTTAAAGTTAAAATACTTCCTTTTAGTGTAATTTTATTATAAGCATGTTTTAGGTTAGATTTACTTTCTCCTATAGTCATTCTATCCTGATTATGCATGTATATGAATTTAATAGGATGTTTTAGTAGTAAGTAGATTCAACCTTTATTTTTTTCTTCCTGTAACATTTTATGGAATTAATTGCAAAATATTTTAAAATTTAAGTTTGGGGGGGAAGAAAAATTTTTAAAATATAACTTTATTTGTCCTCAGTAACCTATTTTTAATTTGAAATCACTTTTAAAATGACTTGTGGTATGTGGTGTTACCTTTAGGTTACTATAATTTCAATTTTAGGAATGTTAAAAAAATAACTTAGTTGAAATCCTATGTGAAGAAACTATTCTAGAGTTAAGATATTTTATAGGAAACATTGGGAAAATGATTTTTCTATTTATGGTAAAAAGGAGTTGAATATTTGAAAAGCTAAAATTTTTAGATTTATACTTAAGGAGAATTGAGCCTTTATTGAAAACATTTTTCGAACTAATACTTACACTTATAAAAAGTGAGGGAAAGTTTTGAGTTTTGGATTTTAGAGAGAGGATAGTGAAATTCAAAATTATTAAAGGCCTATCCAGATATAGTAATCATCACATAAAAAAAAGTAAAAAAAGGATTAAAAATGATCCCGAAAGAAAAGAAAAAAAAAGAGAAAATAAGTGAGGAGAAGCTTGAGGAGAAGCCTAATCAAAAATTGGTTTCACTTGAATCTTTTTAAATGAAAAGACTTAAAAACAATCCTAAGCTTATTCTTATTTCAAAAGGTATTAGTTAAATTGGTATAGATAAGGTGCTTAAATTCCGTTTTTATACTTTCTATGAATCTTTAGTTTGAGAATTTTCAATAGCTTTTGAAGTAAATAAAAAAAAATCAGGATTCCTTAGTTGAATATGAGATATTCTTACACTCTAGTCCTAGGCTGATTTGCTAGAATTTCTTCTATGTTATACTATAATATTTCTTAGATGAAATTATAGGAAACTCTATTGATACCCACAAGCACAAGTCGATATATTTGGTTTTTAATGTTATAGTGTTACTTGAGGTCAAGTAACAGTTAAGTTTGGGGGATTTTGACCCAAGGAAAAAATATATGCTTTTTACTATATGATTTTACTCATTTTTGGTGATATTACACTTTAAAAGGAAGGTATTTTGTAGCGCCCCGGACAACTATGAACCGACTTTTGGCGGTTTTGGGCCGAAATTCAATGTATTTGGACGCTTTTTCGAAGGGGTGCTTAAGGGAACTCTTAGGAATTCATCCATACTCTTTAAAATGGTGAATTTAGGTTAGAAAAGTGTAGAGGAAGGGGAGAGAAAAAAGAGAGGAATGTTAGGAAAAACATGGAGAATTTTTAGAATTCTTAGATTAAGAGTAGAAATGTAGATTTCTAACTTTTTGGAGAGATTGGAGAGGAGATTTGAGAGAATTTGTAAGGGATTACACTAGCATTGCATGGATCGACAGGAGACTTTGTAGGAGAGATCTTCATCTTTCTTTCAAAGGGAAAAAATTAAGTATTGTTCTTCATTATCTTATGATTTTATAAACACTTACCTAGTGCATTAGCTATGGTTAAATGAAGTTTCCGTTGTGTTTTCTTCGTGCTTTGTGACATATCTCTCTTAATTTTTTTTCTTCTTTGGAAATAGTGTCATGAGAAGATTATGCCATTCTTTTCATTTTCCTTTTCTTTTTCTTTTGTAATGAGTAGAATTCATGTGTAGGATGTTAAGATATATGCTAGAAGAAGTATTATATATAAATGTGATGATACTATACCTAAACTTAACTTACTATACCAATTGATCATTTGTATTGTTAAAATATGTGAAGAATTCTTAATATCTGACCGTGGGCTAAGGATTCTTAACTAGTATGTATCACATTTCTCTTTGAAAGGTAGACGGGTAAATCCTTGAAAAAAGAAGTGCAAATAAATAGGGAAATAATATTAATCGGGCATAGAATTGCAGATTTTAGAGTGACAGGATAAAATCCTCAATTCGGTTCTATCGTTTGGGTGCTGAAGTGTAGATTGTTAGCACTCAGGCGAGGGGAAAGTGGGAGCCGGTATCCTCCCAACCTAGCCGCAGATTCAGTAACCAAGCATAGGATTAGTTAATGTTCTTTATGCCTAGACCAAAGGGTAAAGAATAGGATTGCTCCTATTTGGCACATACAATATTTAATGCATCTCATTCCTATACATTATCCATTTCATTACCTAAGAATAGTAGTTTTTAGTATCTCAAAATTCTCCAAACCAATTCATCCAAAAAGAGTTATCTTTAGAATTATTATTTGCACTTAGTTGTAGTTACTATCTTTACATTTAACAATTGCATTTAGGAGTATTTGCTAGATAAAATACAATTTTAATCGACATTCCAAACTAAGGACTATTAGTAGTAGACTAGAATTTGACTAAAGGCCTCTTACTTCACCTCCTCGTGGGATCGATACTGGCCTTTTTAAAGAAAACTCTATATTACTTTAAGCGATACGCATACTTTTGTTAATATAAGTGACTTTGTTACCAATTAATTGCACTCATTTTCATCACCTCAAAAAGTCGCATCAAGTTTTTGGCGCTATTGCTAGGGATTTAGATCTTCTAGTAGTGGTGTTAAATTCTTACATTTTTAAGTATAAAAAAAAAGTCGCGGTCAGGGTCATACCCTAAACACATTTATGGACTTTTAGATATTTTGGAGAACAACCAAACCCATTTTTATTTGCTTAAGAAGATCATCCTATGAATAGGAATACACCAAGGTATGTCCTAAGGTTAGGTAGGTGATGCACCAAAAATATGTTGGATTTATCATATATATTTTGTACTCATTTTTTGTGACATTGCACTTTAAGGGAAGATACTTTTCATGTTTTGCTACAGGTATGATGATTTTATGAAATTGAAGCAAAAAGAAGAAGAAAGGAGTAAATTTGGTGCAAAAAAGGCAAAAACCAGAAAACTGTGTTCTGGCGCCGACGACACCATTTTCCAGAGAGAATAAACTATTACACGTGATAGGGCGCCGATGGCGGCCAAAGTTGGTGGAGGCCAGATTCAATGCATTTGGATGACTTTTGGAGAGATTTTTAAGGCATCTCTTAAGGAATTCGTCCCTAGGCTAATTTCAAAGCGAATTTGGTGCTATAAAAGGTGGTGTGAGTGGAGTAGATTTGTGTGTTTGTGAGTAGAGAGGAAGTGTTTGTAGAGAGTTTAGAGTTTGTGTTAAAAGTGTTGTTTTGTGAGAGATTCTTCTCTAAAGGGTTGTAGGAGGAGAGGGAAAGTAAGAGATTGCTTCTTCCCTACTATTCTAAGCGAGAATTGTGTTCGTTGTGAAGAGAGAAGGAGATTGAAGGGAACTTCAAGGGATTTGCTTGGGAAAGAAATTGAGATAAATTGTGTTTATTTTTTATTGTTTGTATGACTTTGCTTTTATATATTTAATCTTTGCTTTGTCGTATCTTCCTCCTAAATTCTGATTAGATTTCTTAGAATTTCTCCTTGCAATGATAAATGGCAAAGTGATGATTTATATTGGATGTGTCTTATAAATGTTAAGAGATTATGATGAATTTTCACTCCGTACTTCATTTAGTTTTCGATCTGGTTAATTGAATTGTTTAAATATGTTGTGAAACCTACGATCCTAAAGGACCATGCATTATACAACCAAAGTGAAGATTACATTCAATATCCATGAATGAGTGATGTAGTTCATGGAGGTTGGGTGCAAATAAATAGGAAAGTATGGTTTATTACGCGTAGAATTTGAGATTTTATGGCGATAGGGCGATAGAATAAAATCCCTAATTTGGAAACTAAAGCGAGAGTTAGTCTTCAGGCGAAGGGCAGTAGGAGTTGATACACCTAAAATATATAGTATTTTTATACACATTATTATACCTAATTTTTATGATATTGCACTTTAATGAAAGGTATTTTGTGTATTTTTCTTGCATGTATGATTAAATAGATAAATGTGATGAAAGGAGTGAAAAAGAATCAAATTTGGAGCAAAAATGAAGAAATGTGCAAAATTGATATGTGGTGGCTAAGCGCCTGGACTTGCGCTTACGTGCTAGACCCTCGCGGCTATGTGCCCAGGCCTAGAGCTTACATGCCAGAAGCCCCTCGGCCAAGCACCGAGACCTCGCGCTTAAGCACGACAGTTAATATAGAGGAGTTATTTAATTTTTGGCGCCATTTTGAAGAGGTGTTTGAGGCATCTCTTTGTATAAACGTGTGTAACTTCCTATTGGCGCAAAATTAAATTATATTACTATTGAATGGATGTATCTCTTGGAGGATTCATTAAATCTGGACACAATTTGAAGAGAAATGAAGGCATCTGTTGGAAAAATATAAAAAGAGGGCTCATAAATCAGAAAAGTGGTTGCTGTTGGAGAGTGTAGTTTTATATTTATTGTAAGAGAGTTATTTTAGTAACAAACCACTCTACTTCACCATTTCTACTAACTTTAAGATAGTTCGTATTACGATTAGAAGTGAGAGTTGAAGTATTTAGAGTTGGGCGCCAACCTCTAATGAGTATTGTAAGGAAAAAAAATAAAGTTTTCAAAGGAACTTCAAGAGTTTGGAGGGGATGTTCAGATCAGAATTTATCTTTGTTATTATATTTGGTTTTTAATTAAGACTTCTTGTGTTTTCACTATGATTTCTACTTTTAAATCAAGTTGTGATTGTATTTTTTCCATGAATTCTGAGTAGTTTTGTTTATCTTTTTCCTTAAAATTATGAAGTAATTAAGATATAGATGGATGTTGTGTGAAGTATAGGAATTCAATGTTAGAAGAAGTTGTGATGATTCAAGACCTTGCACTTCATTTACTTCTTGATTTGGCCAATTAAGATGTTAATATATGTTGTGAGAACATCTAAAGAACCGATATGGTATTGTCTCAGTCAATAATTTGTAAGAATCACATGAGGTTATATGGGTGAGAATATAGTCCATATGATTGAATGCAAATAAATAGGGAGAAATACTTCAATGGGTGTAAAATTAGAGGACTTTAGAGTGACAGGCTAAAGCCCCTAATTCAAATTATTGTTTTATGTTTCGTTATGTGATGTTAGCCCCCAGGTGAAGGGAGAAGAGGAAACTTTAGAATGAGAGCTAGTATCTTTCCTGCCTCGCCCGCCTTCAAGATTACTAAAGCACTAGATTAACCTATGTTCTTTATAACATCTCTAGTAAGGGTAAAGAATATAATTTCTCCTATTTGACACGACACATTTTAGATACTTCCGCAATATAATTCCATGTTTTCTTACTGATTTTTAATAAAGAAAAAGATATTTTACTTACATTTGCTTTAATCTTACAAAAATCTAGTTAAAGTACTTGTTTACTTTTATTTCAAATTATAAAGATTACCAAAAAGAATTGAACTTTCTTTCCTAGAATATTATCTTTAGTTTGGGTAAAATCTTTCTTAAAAAGTAAAAAGTTATTTTTTTTGTTTTTTTTTTAATTTTTAACGTTCTTCATTGTGGGTTCGATATCTCGGGGCTTAATCAGAAAGTCTTATATTACTTGATAATGATACGTATACTTCAATAGAATTCCATTTCAGAATATTAATTAAAACTCTTATTTACATTGTCATCAAGCTTTTGGCATCATTGTAAAGAAAGAGATATCATTAAAAGAAATATAAATTCATATATAAAATGTAAGCATAAATATCAGGGATCAAGTTTTTGGCACCGTTGCTAGGGAGGAAATATTTTAAAAAAAAGCAAAAAATATATATTTAAAAAATATAAAAAGTTATAAATATATATATAAAAAGAGAATCTTCAGAAAAAAAGTTAATTTTTACTTTTAAAGTCTTATTTAAACTTGTTAGATTTATTTTAGTAAATTGTTATGTTATTTTTATTTGTGTGATTTAATTTTAATGTGCTTTATAATAGTGTATGCGTAGTACAGGTTCTGATGAACATATACCTTACGATTCTGAATTAGAAAGAACTATTAGAAAATCAAAAAAAGATAAAAATATTCAAGAAATGGCGAATCAAAATAATCAAAATTCTGAAATCCATCAAGAATTTAAACCTTTAAGAGATTATTCTAATCCTAGAGTAGATGAATTTCATGGTAGTATTCAAAATCTTGTTGTAGCGGCTAATTCATTTGAACTTAAACCTGCTTTTATCCAAATGATATCTACTAATCATCTTGGGGGAGCACCAACTGAAGATCGAAATTTACATCTTATGAAATTTCAATAATTGTGTGCTACAATTAAATATGAGGGTGTTTCGAATGATGCTATTAGACTTAGACTTTTTCCTTTCTCATTAAGGGATAAAGCTAAGAAGCAATTAATTTTGATAGCACCTGGATTTATCAGAACTTGGGGTGATTTAGCACAAAAGTTTCTTGCTAAATATTTTCCATCATCAAAGACTACAAAGCTTAGAAATGATATTACATCTTTTTGTCAGTTTGAAGGGGAATCTATTTATGAAGCATGATAACATTTTAAAAATCTCCTAAAAGAGTGTCAACATAATTCGAGGTTAATAATTCAAACTTTTTATAATTGATTAGTAGGATCTCTTAGATGTATTATCGATGTTGCTGCTGCTGGTTCATTGATGTCTAAACAGTTTAATGATGCTTATGCTCTAATTGAAGAAATGGTTACAAATAAATTTCAATGACCTTTTGAGAGGGTAAATCCTAAGAATGTAGCCAATATTCATGAATCTGATGTTTTTGCAATGTTAGCAAATCAAGTTGCTGCAATTTTAAGGAAGATAGACTAATTTGGAATGAATTTTTCTCAACCAATTTCAATGATTGAAGAGAATTCATTAGGCCAAATGGAAGATTCCTAAACATTATTAGAAAATTTTAATGCTATAAACAAGCCTAATAACCCATATTACAATTATTATAACCCAGGTTGGAAGTACCATCCAAATTTTAACTGGAATAACCATAATTCAGGTGGTAGTAATCAATAATGTGGGAAAAATCAAGTAAACCCATATGGGAATGGAACAACCAAGGTAAAAATACTAATAAACCTACTTATTCTCCAATTTTTAACAGTACTTCACAATTTAAGGAGAAGAAGTTGTCTATAGAAGAAGTGATTTGATCCACCTTAAAATTACATAGAATTTTATATCAAATTTTTATTAATATTTTAAGGATATTACGCTTTAATGAAAGGTATTTCTTATATTTTGGTTGTAGGAACAACAAAATGTGTTTATGAAGAAAAAGAGTTAAAAAGGAGCAAAAATGAGCCAAAAAGAGCAAGAAGCTGATTATGGAGCCTAGGCGCCAAATCTGGCGCCTAGGTTCCAGACACAGCAGATTTTTTCTAAAGATTTCTTGATGGTTATTGGATGGTTATTGACTATTTCAAACCAATCTAGAACCCTCTGGATATTTTCCCACATGTTATAAACTAAATGCAATGAAAATAGACACAGGAAAGCAGTTAATAAATGAAGAGGTACGACCTAAATGTGAAGGGGTGCGTCCATTCGCGCAGTGATCCTAGCGCCTAGGCGCCACTGTTAAATTTTAAAACATTCAATGAATGCAGGCAAATTTTGAAGAGGTGCCTTAAGCAACCCTTGGTCATTTCTAGAGATATATAAATAGAGGACCAATTCTACAGCAAGAGGTGTGTTGTGTGTGTGCTAAGTGTGTGTGGAATATATAAAGTGTGTAAGAGTGAGTGAGTAATAAGAGTGTTAAGTGTCTTCTTCTTTATTTTAGTGAGTGTTTAGTGTGAATTGAAGAGTCAAAGTCCTGTTAGAGTCCGTAGAGTCAGAGAAACTTCAAAGGATTGCTTGGATTACATCCGGATAAGTATTTATATTCTGTTTCTTAAGTTTAGTTCTTTGGATTTAAGTTTTATGAATATGATTTGTGGTGTAATATATATGTTTTCTAAGTAGTTTTCTCTTGTTTCTCCCAACGAATATGAAATGAATTAATAACAGATTTAAATCAGATTTGAGAACTTAATTTCTTTTCTAAAAAAAAATTGCGATGATACTATACCTAAACTTAATTTACTTTATAAATTGGCCTCTTGCATTGTTAAAAATTGTGGAGAGTTCTTAAGATTTGACCGTGGGCTAAGCAATTCTTAACTTGTATGTATCACATTTCTCTTAAAGGGGAGGTGCAAATAAATAGAGAGATAATCTTTAAATGGGCGTAGAATTGATTATGTTTTTAGTGTGACAGGCTAAATTCAATCAATTTGGTGACGGGTCACTAGTAGGCCAGACCATAGGCAACCAATCGGGGGGGGGGAACCTAGTAGTGAGAGTCTAGAAATTCGTCCCTTTCTACTAATAATACATCCTATTCCAATCTTTAAAAACTAGCTAATGTTCTTTATGACCTAGACCAAAGGGTAAATGATATATATGCTTCTATTTGTCATAATATCACATTTATAAGTTCTCAACTAAATTTATTTGCTTATTAATCATGGAATATTTCGTATGGGGAAAGAATCTTTGTTTATTGTTTTATCACTTGCCAATTTTAGTTTTAAATTAAAAAGATTTTAAATATTAGTTTTCTTTCTTTTAATTAAATTAATCCTCGTGGGATCGATATCTAGGTTTTAAAAAGAAAACTCTATATTACTTGAAACGATACATATACTTGCGTAGTAACCCTAGTGTACAATTTATATTTATCAAAACTTTAATCTTTAATTATTGTACATCTGCTTAATCTGATTTGTGGTCAAATTTGGCCATAATTTAATAAGTTAATTTACATAAGTAATTGCGATCGGGTCATGGTGTTACAACAGGGAAATCAAATACAAATTCAAGGAGCTACAATTAGAAATATTGAGAATCAATTGGGACAAATAACCAATTCATTAAGTAACAGATCCCAGAGAACACTTCTGAGTAATACAGAGATAAATCCAAGAGACAAGAATAAAGAGCATGTAAAATCAGTTCAATTAAGAAGTGGAAGAAAGTTGAAAGGTAGAGAACAAAAAGAGATTGAAGTAGAGAAAAAAGAGATTGAAGAACAAGAAGAGGGCGCTCAGAAAGATTTGGAAAGACCTATTTCTTCACCAAAATTTGATTTAGAAAAGCCACCCCCACCATTTCCTCAGAGACTTCGACAACAAAAGTTGGATAAGAAATTTTTGAAATTCTTGGAAAGTTTTAAAAAACTTATAATTAATATTCCATTTGCTGAAGCATTAGAACAAATACCAAGCTATGTAAAATTTATGAAGGATATCCTCAACAGAAAAATGAAGTTTGAAGATAATGAGATCACACTTAGTGAAGAATGCAGTGTGATAATTCAGAAGAAACTTCCTGAAAGGATTAAAGATCCTGGTAGCTTCAAAATTCCATGTGCAATTGGAGACATACTTTACGGGAAAGCTTTATGTGATTTAGGTGCAAGCATTAACCTTATGTCATTATCTATATTTAAAAGACTAGGATTAAGAGAAACAATCCCGACTACTGTAACTCTGCAATTAGCAGGTCGTTCGATAACATATCCTAAAGGAATTATAGAAGATGTTTTAGTACAAGTAGATCATTTTATCTTTCCTCTTGATTTCATTGTGCTAGATATGAAGGAAGATAAAGAGATACTTATTATTTTGGGAAGACCTTTCTTAGCTACATGAAGATCAATGATAGATGTGCAGAAAAGGGATTCACTATTCGTGTCAATGATCAAACTGTTAAATTAAATATTTCAAAACCAATGAAATATCCTACAAAAGGTAAATATGATGAATGTTTCAGGATGAATGTAATGAGATATCTAAGTGAATGCCATTTTAAAGCAATTTATGAAGAGAATTCTGAAAGTAAAAAGTTGGAACATGAGCAAGAAGAGGAAAAACAATATTCTGATTATTATAATGAGGAAGATTTAAATTATGTTCATGAAAGTTTTAAAGTTTTGGACATGACAAAGAAAGATGAATCTTTTAGTCCATCAATTGAAAAACCTTCTGTTTTTGAATTAAAGTTACTTCCTGAACATTTAAAATATGCTTTTTTAGGTGATTCCTCAACTTTTCCAGTTATAATTTCCTCAAAATTAACTATAGAAGAAGAAGAGAGTTTGCTTGAAACTTTAAAGAAATATAAGAAAGCCTTTGGATGACAATAACTGATATTAAAGGAATTAGTCCTTCAATTTGTATGCACAAAATTCTTATGGAATAAACTGCAAACCCAGGGCTGATTCTCAAAGGAGATTAAATGTTATTATGAAAGAAGTTGTCAAGAAAGAAATATTGAAGTGGTTATATGCTGGAATTATCTGCCCTATTTCAGATAGTGCATGGTTTAGTCTTATTCACTATGTTCCTAAGAAAGGAGGAGTAACTGTAACTATAGATGAAAAGATTGAATTAATATCAACAAGACAAGTTAGAGGATGGTGAATATGCATTAATTATAAAAAATTAAATCTTGCCACCAGGAAAGATCATTTTCCACTACCATTTCTTGATCAAATGTTGGAAAAACTAGTAGAGCATAAATAGTTTTATTTCCTGGATGGATATACTAGTTATCACCAAATACAAATTGCTCCCGAGGATAAAGAGAAAACAACATTTACCAGTCTTTATGGTACATTTGCTTTTAGAAGAATGCCCTTTAGTTTATGTAATGTCTCTGCTACATTTCAAAGTTGTATGATGACATTTTTATGTGATTTAATCGAAAAAGGAATTGAAGTGTTTATGGATGATTTTTCATTGTTTGGAATTTAATTTGAATCATGTTTATAACATCTATTTAAAGTTCTTAAATGTTGTTAAGAAACAAACTTAATTCTTAACTGGGAAAATGCCCATATATGGTAGTAGGAGCAATTTTTTGGGACATCATATTTCAGAAAATTGTATGGAAGTAGACCTTGCAAAAATTCAAGGGATCGCTAATTTACCCTATCCAATTAATGTAAAGGAGATTCGTAGTTTTTAGAACATGCTGGATTCTACAGGTGTTATATTGAAGTCTTTTCAAAAATTGCTAAGCCTCTATACTAATTATTGGGAAAAGATGCAATTTGTAATTTTGATGAAGAATGCCTAAAAGCTTTTGAACTTTTAAAAGAGAAATTAATCACTGTACAAGTTCTTATTTCACCAAATTGTGAAAAACCTTTTGAATTAATGTGTGATGCAAGTGATTATACTATTAGAGTAGTTTTAGGACAAAAATATGATAAAATTTTCAAAGTAATCTACTATGCTAGTAGAACTCTTAATGAAGCTCAAATTAGTTATACAACAACTGAGAAAGAGTAATTAACTATATTATTTGTTTTTGATAAATTCAGTCATATTTAATTGGAACTGAATGTGTGGTGCATACTGACCATTTGCTATCAAATATTTAATGTGTGGTGCATACTGACCAGGAATGATAAGATGGATTCTTCTTTTACAAGAATTTGACTTTGAGATAGTAGATAGGAAGGGTTCTGATAATCAAATTGTTGATTATCTGTCCAAGCTTGAAAATGAAAAATCTCTCTGTTCTAATGAAGAAATTAATGAACATTTTCTTGATGAAAAATTGTTCACTATTAATTAGTGGCGTGTTCCATGGTATGCCGACATATTAAACTTTATTGTTGGTAACATATTACCCTATAGTTTGACATACCAACAGAGGAATAAATTTTTATCTAAAGTTAAGAATTATTTTTGGGATGACCCATTTCTATATAAATAAGGAAATGATCTGATTATTCGAAGATGTGTGTCATTAGAAGAAACTTATGAAATTATTTAAAAATGTCATGATTCTGATTTTGAGGGACATTTTGGTGTTGATAAAATTGCATATAAAATTCTGCAATCTGGATTCTATTGGCCTACAATTTTTAAGGATGTAAATGCTTATATTAAAAATTGTGATTGAAGTCAGCGTGTACGCAATATTTCTAGAAGAAATGAGATTCTCCCCAATTATATATTGGAAGTTGAAATATTTAATATTTGGGGATTAGATTTCATGGAACAATTTATACCATCTTTCGGAAATTTATACAAATTGTTAGCAGTAGACTATATATCTAAATGGATAGAAGCTGTTGGTTTACCTCGATATGATGCTCAAACTGTTGTAAAGTTTTTAAGGAAGAACATATTTTATAGATTTGGAATGCCAAGAGTAATCATAATTGATGAGGAAAGTCATTTTAGAAATGTAATTATGGAGAAATTAGTAAAAAAATATTATATCAACCATAAAATTACTATTACTTATCATCCTCAAACAAGTGGTTTGGTTGAATTATCTAATCGTGAAATTAAAAGAATTTTGAAAAAAATTGTTAATCCAAACAAAAAGGATTGGTCAATCAAACTTGATTTTGCTTTGTGGGCTTATAAGACTACATATAGGACTCCGATAGGAATGTCCTCATATAGACTAATTTTTGGGAAAGCAAGTCATTTACCAGTTGAACTTGAGCATAAAGCTTTTTGGGCTATTAAAGAGCTCAATTATAATTTGAAGAATGCTAGTGAGAAAAGATTATTGCAATTAAATAGCTTAAAGATATAAGGAATGAGTCATATGAAAGTGCTAAAATATATTAAGAAAAGATGAAGATGTGGCATGATTGTAGGATTCTGAATAGAAATATTGAGCCAGGACAACAAGTTTTGCTATCTAATGCGAAATTAAGATTATTTGCTTGAAAACTTAAGTTCAGGTGGATGGGCTCATTTATTGTAATAAAAGTTTATTACTATGGAGTTGTGGATATTAAAAATCCTAAAACTGAGAAAATATTTAAAGTGAAAGTTCATTCGACTGAAACCTTATTTCTCAGTAGATCAATTTAAAAAAAGAGCTTAGTTACATTTCTGAATTTGTATTTAAAGTATTAGCTTACTTTCTAATAAAGTTTGCATAAGATTCTTTTTATATAGACCTTCAAAGCACCCTTAATGTAACAAGTTATGGTTATTCTTGAAATAAATAGGAAACTAGAACTCTTAGACTTGACTACTAAATGTTCTTATACCTGTTGTTCTAACCAAAGTTACTAAGCATTTTTCTTAGAATTTCCCAATCTCAGAGGCTACAAAAGCCCTATAGTCTCATGCCATGGTGAATTGTGTATGTGAATGAAGAATTGAAATAATCAAGACAGTAAATAAATAATTTAAAATCAAATACTCAACAAAATATTTTGATTTTAATTCCACATTATTCTCCTCTGTTCACTGAGCAAGAAGGTATTTTCCTTGCATTTTTATGATTTTTCTATGCAAAGATATGCATTTTTAAAGTTTTGTGATTTAAATAAATAAGAAAAATCCTATTTTCCTACTTATCAGACTCAGCGCCACCTCATCCTAGACAGCTCCAAAGTAACACGCGGCGCGCTCCCATTCGGCGCCGCCATCTGAGTCAGTGCGCTCTTTTCGTCCTGCGGTTCTGTCCGACCTGATCTCCGCCATCCATCTGATACACACGAGATCGGACGGCTCCGCGTCATCGTCCCCAGGCGTCCTAACCCGAGAACCGACCACCTTCTAGACCTAATATCTCCCTCATTTCTCAACCAAATCAAGTGAGGTTTGTTTCTACATGCTCGTCTAGCCTAGACGAAGCTATCCATACGGCTAACATGCATTGAAATTAAGCAAAATTAAATGGAGAATCTGTGGAAGCTCGGGATGGGGAGGAGTTCAATACCTCTGCTCTGAGAGGTGATACCTCAATTAGAGATGCTTGGCATGTTCTTGGAGGTACAAGGAGCCTACGAATTAAGTCTCTGGTCGCGGTGAATTGCCTAGACCTAAGTTCGACCAAGGCTGATTTGGAGCTCTAGGCGATAGCACAAATTGGTGCCCTGGTGATGGGGCTTTCACTGGGAAGCTTCTTCTCTTGGTGTAGAGATGGTGTGCGTAAGTTTAATTTGATTTTGGTGGAGGTTCCAGGAGTGTCCTGTTTGTGGCCTGAATTTTGACTGAGAAATTGAGCTCAGGTGGTGGAATTCAGGGCAGGAGGATGGTGTAGATCTTCTTCTCTCGGCTGAAATGGGGTCTGGAAGCAGTTTGGGATAAATTTGTGGAGAAATTTTTAGCACTCTTCATTTCACTGTGGAGGAGTGGGGGAGTAGCTCAGTGCATTCAATTTGGCATTGAGGTTGCTTAAACAGAAGTTTAAAGATGGGACTGAAGCTTAGCCAAGTGGCTAAACACAATGGTCCAAAGTGGTGGACCATTGGTCCATGGTACAAGGGACTTGGGTTGGGTTAGGTCAAATCAGTCCTAGGAGGCCTAGGGTTGGCTGCCATGAAGTTGGTTTGGTCAAATTTAGCTTGGTAATTTGAATCATTTGTCCAATTTGGTTAGTTTGGTTTTAGGTTAGGCTAACTTGGGTTTGAGCTTGAGTTGGACCAAACTGATTAAGCGACATTGTGTATATGATTGTAAGGAAGATTTTTCATGAAGACTTGGAGTAGTTTTGAGTTCATTTGGGGGTTCAATTTGGTGGATTTTTGGATTTTGGTCAATTTTGGGCAAGTTGGGTCAACTTAGGTTTAGGTTGGTCTAGAGTGGGATTCAGGCCCAATTGAAGGTTTCAAATGTTTTATGGTAATGTGGTAAAGAGTCCCCAATATCAATTGAGTGGAAAGTTTGGGGATAGGTGACCCACTTTTTAATATGTTTGCAATTTATGTTTATAGTAACGGCACCAAAAACTTGAACCCGCTTTTAAATATAGATTTATGATTTAGTGATGAAAAATTTATAATGTGGATTCTACGCAAGTATACGTATCGTATCAAGTAATACAGGGCTCTTGTGGAGTCCTGGTTATCGATCCCACAGGGAAGTTTTTAACAGATTTGATATCAGCTAAATTAAAGGAATTACTTACTAATGAAGTGAACGAAAATTTAAAGTGACTATAATAAACTAAAGTAGACTAATGCTTGAAATAAGTTGATTTAAATAATCTAGAAAAAGTATCCTTCTCCTTGTTTTTAAGAAAATTATGTGAATGATGAATTTAAATAAGATTTTAATTTTTATTGTGACAAATAGGAGCATTCCTATTCTTTACCCTTTGGTCCAGGTGCAAAGAACATTGACTAATCCTATGTTTGATTACTGAATCTGTGGCTAGGCTGGGAGGATACCGGCTGCCACTTCAGAGCTCCCACGTTCCCCTCACCTGAGGGCTAACATCTACACTTCAGCTCTCAAACAGTAGGATCGAATTGAGTATTTTAGTCTGTCACACTAAAATATCCAATTCTACGTCCGATAATTATATTTCCCTATTTATTTGCACCCTCCTTCTAAGGCTTTTGATTTCCCTAAATATTGGATGTAATTTTTACTATAGTTGATAATTCAACATATTTTAACTACTCAATTGGATCGATTGAAAGTAAATTAAGTTTTAAGTAAAAATTATCACAATTTATTTATAATATATTAGGTGCTTCTATTTAATTTCATCAATCCGCATAATCTTCATAAACAAGGAGAAAGACTAAGAAAACTACTCATAATGCATGGGAATAAAACAAAACATGGATTTCATTTAAAGTTTAAAAGCAATAAACAAAGATACTTATCTTAATTTCCTCCCCAAGCAGACTTCTTAAAGTTCCTTTGACTTTTCCTTCTAGTATAGCCACTAAATAGCACTTAATTAAACTAATGTACTCACTAAATACACTCAAAAACTCACTTAGAACACTCTAGACTCTCTAATTAGACACACACACACACTAGAAAAAGACACACAAGAGACACTAAAAGAAGACACAAATGACTAGAATTCGGCCTCTATATATAGAGGTAAGCAAAGGTCCAAGGGGTGCTTAAACATCTCTTCAAAAAGCATCCAGGTTCAATGCATCTAGCATTTTGAACAGGCTCTCCGTCGGCGAGAAACAACCTCGCTGTCGGCGAGCTTCTATAAGGTCTTCAAACCGCGCTATCTCGCTGTCGGCGAGCTCGGGCTCGCTGTCGGCGATGTAGTTATAATTCCTTCAGAAATTCTCCTCACGATCTCGCCGTCGGCGGCCTGGATCTCGCCGTCGGCGAAGTAGTTATATTTGCATGAATTTCCTCCTTTTTGATCCAAATTTGCTCCATTTCATGCTTTTTGCTTCCATCACTTATAAATCTTCATTTTGCAATAAAATAAAGAAAATACCTTTCTTTAAAGTGCAATTTCATCAAAAATAGGTATGAATTTCTTAATGTATTTTTACGTGATCAAAATCCCCCAAACTTAATTATTACTTGTCCTCAAGTAATTTTAATACTAAATAAAAATAATGATTTATAATAGAATTTTTCAATTCAAATATACTATGAATTAAATTTAAATAACATTATAGTAAAGTTAAATAGAAATATTTCTAAGTAATTAAATTAACTTTATAAGATTATCTAGTTATCAGGTCTAAGATTTCTAGCTTTCTATTTAATTCAGGAATGACTATATTTTAAAAGAGTAAACTACTTAAGATATTTAGATGATAGGAAATTCAAGAAAACACTATTTAGTAAAATGCTAATCCATAAATATAAGTTTAGAAATATACTTAAGTTTTACCCTTTAGGTTGATTTCATTGAAGCCAATTTTTGATAAGGCATCTCCTCAAGCTTCTCCTCACTTTATTTTATTTATTATTTTTTTTTTTTCAAGTGAGGATTACTGTATCTGGATAGCCTGTTAATAATTTTGAACTTCAATTTCTCTTCCTAAAATTGAAACTTAAAATATTTCTCTGCTTATATATTTTTCATAGCCTTTACTTCATTGAGTTTCTATCCTTTCTTTTTCACTTAAATACTTAAGAATTTTCAATTTTAAGAATATAGTTTTTCCTTACTTTAAATAGTTTACTATATTCTTATTCCTTTAAACCAAATATCTTACTCCATTAATTAATTGGATTACTAGAAACATTTTCTTTAACTTTTTATAATAGTTAAATAAAGTAATTCATATTTATTGAATTTGAAAAACTACTTTAGAAAATCATTTGATAATAATTTTTGAAAATAGAATTTGAGAACAAAACTAATAATTAAATTTGTATTTTTACCCTCCCCCAAACTTAAATTTTTCTGTCTATATTAAATAGTGAAAAAGGGAAAGTATATAGTAAAATTCATCATACCTTTGAGCTTTAGGTATTTCTTTTCTTTGAAATTTTTGCAGGCTTTTTCATCACTTACGTAACCTGTACTCGTTAGTATTCTTCCACATATAATATTGAAAAGAAAGTGCGAGGATGAAATTTAAAAATAAGTATCAAACATAACAAAGAAAACTTAATCTATTTCTACACATACAATTAACTAAAACATTTAAAAACAATCTAAACAGTGTTAACATTCATAACTTATAAAAACTTAAACTAACATCCTAAAAATATAAAATGCAACTACTTTAACACACAAAAAGAAATATAACATCATAGCTCAATCAAACAAACAAAACATACCAAGTCCATAGCCTACAGAAAGTACGAAATAATCACATCCAAAATAATAAAGTTTCTCAACATAACAACAAATCTAAAACAAACCAAATAAACTAAACAAAAGCTCTAATCCTCTGCATCAAAATCCAAAGCTATGTCATCACCCTGATCTCCAGGCTGAGAAGGCTGAGCAGGCTGGTACTGTGAATATTGGGGGCACTCAGGAAAGACAACATCTAAATCACCACTCCTATATCGACGTTCAGCTTCATAGTATGCAATCTCGTACTCTGAATGTCGCTGGAGATATTCACTATCATAATCGTGTCTTCTCTCCAAGCCTCCGATCCTTTGATCTATATGCTCAAATCTTCTCTCCATATTTTCTCCAAATAACTCAAAACTTTTTCTCTTCAGGGTTAACTCATTCATCAGATCTTCAAGGGTAGGAGTGGTATACTGAGGGGGTGGTTCATAACTAGTAGAGGGTATATCTCTACTTGAAGAAGGTACATAATCCCTTGTCCCAGATCTCCATCCTTCGTGGGATTCATATTTCTTTATATTAGCCTGAGTAAGGGGTTTCATAGGCTCAATCCATTCTTCATCTCTTGCCTCTACCCCAGATAATTGGCAAAGTGCATAGATAAGACCAGGATGTCCTAGTCCTCCTCCACTTTCATTTCTAAGCATCGGCTAATATGTTTTTATATATAAAATTTCCCACATTAATACTCTTCGGTTCCGAAAACGAAGTTCGAATCGATTCTATCTCTTGTTACCTCACTATGGTGGTAGGTAGGTAACAAAGTAGAACAAATAAAATAATGCCGAGCTTTAGATGTGGCATTTAACATAGAAAGAGAGAAGTTTACCCGTTCTCGTCGCTTTATCTTCCGGACTCCTTTCCCATCGGTGAGAAAGTTGATCACCTCTTCCAGTGGTCCTTCCATAGTTCCAAAAGTTTCATACTCGCTGGTGTAGGTGTCTCGTACTTCATAATAAGCATTAATCCTAAGCAACGTTGAAATCGACAAAAAATCCTCTAACCTTTACCTGGTGCATCTTCGACTCGTGTTAAATTTGCATAAAATTCTTTTACTACTTCCACATACTGCTCAGTTGGTAACGAAACGTAAATTTTCCCATCCTCGCTCCCGAATAATTCGTTCAACTTCTCCTCCTGGATTCTTGAAAACTCGATCTTGAATGCATTTTCTTGGTTGTATATTGTGAAAATATCTTGATTGTGCCCTTGCATTCACAAAACGAGTTTCGTCATAATCTACTCGTCGCCTTTGTCGTGGAGCCATTTCTCGATCTGTGAAATTTGTAAAAATTTCAACTAAACTCCTAAATATTACTAAGAAGGCTTCCTATAATAACTATAATCCATTTAAATCTGTTTTTATGAAATTCTACCAAATATTTTCTCCACATTTCCAAATTTTTCAAAATTCTCCAATGTAAAAGAAATCAATGGTGAAAATCAAAAATTTTTGCATAGGAGTGAAGCTCTTACCAAGGGAAGTTAAAATCCGACGTAAAAAAGTGTTGAAATCGCTTCAAATCCAAGATCTCTCAAACCCTAGGTCAGTTTTTTCGAAAATTTTAGGAAGGGGATGATGAATAGTGTCGGTTGACCGGTCAAATATAGGTCTTTGCGCGATCTTGCTGTCGGCGAGGTTTTTCTCGCCGTCGGCGAGCTAATTAATTCCATAAGGCAAATGTTTCGGGAAAAATCCACCGTCGGCGAGGTCGGTCTCGCTGTCAGCGAGATTTCTCGCTGTCGGCGGGCTAATTCTCACCGTCGGCGAGCTTCCAAAACAATTTTAAATTTTTGAAATTCATTAATCATTTTTAATCTCGAATTGCCTTAAATCAGTCTTCCGATCACTTAATTTTATAATAGTAAGAAGATTAGATACTTATACTTACAAAAATTTACACAACACAAACAATATAACTTTATATATGAAATCCATGAAACTTACAAATCTCACACTAATAACTTAACAAACATTTAACTTAAATGTTCAAATCCATAAAACTCAGCATCGCAATCCACACCACAACACTCTGAATGCTGAGACAAAACAATTTACATAAAATCTCATCAAATCTGAGATGATCAAATCAAAGTTCGACTTATAATAAAAACTAACTCCAAATTAAACACACATATATGAATAAATATATGACATAAATATAGAAATCTTCGCCTACTCTTCAGTGTCTGAACTGACATCTTCTCTGATATTTCCAATACTACGCAGGTGCACAAACAAATTGTAGAAAGGCCTGAAAGGGAATTCTGCAGTAGATTCTTCATTAATCCATCCTTTCTGTCTTAGAAGATGAATAAGACTGGCCTCCAGATGTTCTGTATGATCAAAATGCTCCTTATCCTCCAGTCAATATGATCAAACATATCAGAGATATTGTCTATGGAATTCATCACATTTTGCAATTCTTTCTCCAATCCTTTAATCTTCTTCAGAATGAAATTAGTCTTATCAGTAAAGGGCCTCGCTAAAGGATTGTTCTATGATGCTCTGTCAAAAATAACGGTAATTTCATCATTGTGATCCAAAGTTGGAAACATATCAGTAGGATCCAGTGGTTTCCATGGTAAAAGTACTTTTTCCCAAGCTTCATAAGAAACTTGGTACTGACTGCATAACGCAAATATAGTAGATGGGTGTCCAAGTCCATGTACTGACCCATGTACAATTAATCCCAATGCAGACTTCACGATTATTGATCCAACATCGATAGGTAATCCAATTTGAATACAATAGTTTAAAATAGCGCATTCCTTTGAAACTTTATTTACTCTCATGGTAGGTAATAATTTTGATGATATAAAGAAATGCCAGTGCTTCGAGACAAGGTTAAGAAGTGATGCAGAAAAACTGACATACCCGTCTTCTCGTAACTCCCAATCATCCGGTTCATCGGTTAGATATCTATAGATCCCGTTCATATTGTATCTTGATGGCACAAAGTTGGAATAGTGACAAACAGAGGTATTCTCTATAGAAAAGAATTCATTTACTCTTGAAGGAGTAAATTTTACCCATCTTCCTCTGACGTACACATTTCCATTGTTGATCGCATGTAAATTGGAGTAAAACTCCTTAACTACTGGTATAACTACAGCGAATGTTGTATAACAAAATACCTCCCAATGCCGTTGTGCGATCATTTCTTCAATTTTTGTAGTGGAATTCTCTATTCCTCTGTTGACGAATCCTCTTTCTTTAATCAATCTTTTCTTCATCAAGCCCTTGTTGAAGATTCGCTGTGCCTCCGAACTAACGAATTTTCTCCGGTTGAAAACTTCAGTTTTTGTGGTTTCTAAGAATTTAGAGGCCATTTTGGATGGAAAGGATTGGTTTCTAGTCATTCCTAAGGAAGAAAATGGTGTAAAATCGGATTTGGAATAATTTCTTATGAAGGAATGGCTTAGATCCGTCCAAAACTGCACGAAAAATCTTTAAGAAACCAAATTTTAAACTACCTCGCCGTCGGCGGGAAGTTCCTCGCCGTCGGCGACTTAGTTATAAAACTGAATGAGTAATGGTCCACGATCTCACCGTCAGCGGGCTCGAGCTCGCTGTCGACGAGATTCGTAAAAATCGCCCAATTTTGCTCTGGTCCGAATATTTTCTGATCTCATCAAATAGGCTCAATTTTGTGATGATTCTAATAAAAAATTTGAGTAGTAAGATTTGTTTTAATAATATAGACTCACTAATTTGTAAAATTTTTAAAATAAAAGACTACTATGGGTTGCCTTCCATAAAGCGCTTGGTTTAACGTCGTCAGCCCGACCTAATTTAGTTAGTGTTCAGGTTGACTAAGCATTAAAACCTCTTTAAAATTTGGTCTTCTACCTTCGAAATATGGTTTTAATCTATGTCCGTTTACTTTAAATATATTTTCTGTTTTTGGATCTTCAATTTCTATAGTTCCATATGAAAATATATGAGTTATGGTGAAAGGTCCTAACCATCGAGATTTCAATTTCCCAGAAAATAATTTCAATCTAGTATTATAAAGCAAAACTTCTTATCCTGGTTCAAAATTTCTATGATTAATCTTCCGATCATGCCATAATTTCATCATTTCTTTATAAATCCTATCATTATCATATGATTCATTTCTTAGTTCTTCTAATTCATTTAATTGCAACAATCTCTTCTCACCAGCCTTCTTTCATATTATAATTAAATTCTTTAATCGCCCAATATGCTTTATGTTCTAATTCGACTCGGTAAGTGGCAAGTTTTTCCATATATAAGCTCGTAAGGAGTCATTCCAATCGAGTTTTATAAGCGATCCCGTATGCCCATAATGCGATTGTCTAGTCTTATAGACCGCCTCGGCTCTGTTAGGGTTTACGTACTTTTCTAATATACGTTTAATCTCTCGATTAGAAACTTCGACTAATTCATTCGGTTTGTGGATGATAAGCGACTTGATATTTTATGTATAATATTATATTTTTCTACTAGTTTGTGAATATATTTGTTTCTAAAATGAGTTCCTTCGTCGCTGATAATCACTCTCGGCATTCCAAATCTAGTAAAAATATTTTTCATTAAAAATTTTGAAACACTTTTAGCATCACACCTAGGTAAAGCTTGTGCTTCAATCCATTTGGAAACATAAGCAACAACTACTAATATATATGAGTTTCCAAATGAAGGATTAAAAGGTCCCATAAAATCTAATCCCCAAACATCAAATATTTCAACTTCTAATATAAAATTCAGAGGCATTTCATTTTTCTCGATATGTTTCCTACTCTTCGGCATTTATCGTAGGTTTTTATATATCTATATACATATCTAAATAGAGTAAGCCAAGTAAAATCCAGATTGTAGAATTTTATATGCAGTTTTATCCGTCCCAAAATGTCCTCCAAAATCGAATCATGACATTTTTGAATAATTGGTTCAATTTCTTCATAAGGTACACATCTTCTAATAATTAGATCCTTACATTGCTTATATAAGTATGGTTCATCCCAAAAGTATGATTTAGTATCGTGAATGAATTTTTTTCGTTGTTGCAAAGTTAACATAGGTGGTAAAATATTACTTACAATATAATTTACTATGTCCGCATACCAATGTATTTTCCACTCATTTATATTATATAATTGTTCATCGGAAAAGCTGTCTAAAATTTCATTATCGCATCAGATAATTCATGATTTTCTAATCTTGATAAATGATCAGCAATTTGATTATCAGTTCCCTTTTTGTTAATGATCTCAAAATCAAATTCTTGCATTAATAATATCCATCTGATTAATCTTGGTTTAGTCTCTTTCTTTTGTATTAAATAGTTTATAGCAGAGTGATCAGTATGTACAATACATTTAATTCCTATTAGATAATTCCTAAATTTATTAAAAGCATATACAACTACTAATAATTCTCTTTCAATAGCTGTATAATTTATTTCAGCATCATTTAGAGTTTTACTAGCATAATATATAACTTTGAAAATTTTATCATATATTTGCCCAAGAACTGCTCCTACAAAGATAATCACTAGCATCACACATAAGTTCAAATGGTTTCTCCCAGTTAGGTGAAACTATTATAGGTGCTGTAATTAATTTATCTTTTAATAATTCAAAAGCATTCACACATTCAGTTGTAAATTCAAATTTCTTGTCATTTTCAAGAAGTTGGCATAGAGGTTTAGTAATTTCTGAAAAATCTTTAATATAACGCCTGTAGAATCCAACATGTCCAAGAAAACTTCTTACCCCTTTTACCGTAGTTGGAGGTGGTAATTTAGCTATTACTTGAATTTTTGCAGTGGTCTACTTCCATGCCTTTTCCGAAATTTTATGCCCTAATACAATGCCGCTCGTAACCATAAATCGACATTTCTCCCAATTAAGAACTAAATTAGTTTTCTCACATACTTCAAATACTTTTTCAAGATGATTTAAGCATGTGTCAAATGTTGTTCCGAATACAGAGAAATCATCCATAAATACTTCTATTCCATTATCAATTAATTTACTAAATATAGACATCATACATCTCTGGAATGTTGCAGGTGCATTACATAGTCCAAAAGGCATTCTTCGAAAAGTAAAAGTTCCATAAGGACTAGTAAATGTAGTTTTATCTTGATCCTCGGGAGCAATTTGTATTTGATGATAACCGGTATATCCATCTAAGAAACAAAAATATTTGTGTTCGGCTAATCTATCTAACATTTGATCTAGAAATGGTAAAGGGAAGTGATCTTTTCTGGTGGTTGTGTTTAATTTTCTATAATCAATACAAATTCGCCATCCAATGACTTGTCTTATAGGGATAAGATCATTATTTTTATTAGCTTTGACAATCACTCCTCCTTTTTTAGGTACACAGTGAATTGGGCTTACCAAAGCACTGTCAGAAATAGGATATATAATACCATTATCTAACCATTTTAAAATTTCTTTCTTAACTACTTCTTTCATTATCGGATTTAATTTCCTTTGTGGGTCTGCTTTAGGTTTATGTTCATTATCTAAAATAATTATGTGCATACAGATTGAAGGACTAATTCCTTTGATATCTGCTAAGGTCCAACCAAAAATTTTCTTATATTTTTTTAATGCATCTAAAAGTTTTTGTTCTTGAGATTCATTTAATTCAGATGAAATAATAACTGGTAGAGTTGAAGAATTACCTAATTAAGCATACTTTAAATGATTAGTGTAATATTTTTAACTCAAGTTCGAGAGGTTTAATAATTGATGGAACTATATTTTTTTCAAGTATTTTCCGTGTTATCCAAAAATTCATATTTCTCTTGAATATAATCTATTTTTTCATTTATATCGGATTTTTCAATTAATTCAATATTTTCCTTTTCTAATTTTTCTTCATAATATTCCTTAAAATGTTCTTTTTGTAATTGATCGAGTATTTCCATTCGAAAACACTCATCATCTTTTTCTAGCGCAGGATATTTCATTGATTTAGCAATATTAAAAGTTACTTTTTGATCATTTTCTCTCATAGTTAATTCTCCTTTCTGAACATCGATCATAGCTTTTCCAGTGGCTAAAAATGGTCTTCCTAAAATGATAGGAATTTCTTTATCTTCTTCCATATCTAGAAAAATAAAATCTACAGGGAAGTGTCGGCTAATTTTTCCTTATTTATTTTGAAAATAAAATTTGAAAATTTAGATTTAATGTAATATGTAAAGTATTTTATTTTGATTTTGAAAATGGTGATATATTATTTTATTTTGAAAATAACGAGACCAGATAGATCTCATATCAAATAGTTTAAATAGTTGAGCACGAGACCACAAGTGACACATCATCTTGAAAGATGAGCGTACCACTTGTTAGTAGGCTTAACTATCTAAACTTAAAAGTTTATGACTCTATTTTGGTCTGCGTATTTTATAGCCGACAAATTCCCCTGTCTAATGCACAGATTAGGCAGGGTTTAGATTAATCGGAGTTCCTAATTCCCTATAGAGGCAAGCCCCTATAGTTAATTACATCTTAAGCAACCGAAGTCACCTAAGAAAACTCTCGATAAGGATCATGGGTTTCGTCTTCAAGGATTTCAACGTTTAGGTTTCCAAGATTGCTTGTAGGAGAATCAAAGGGAATGGTTCAATGTGGAACAGCTTATTTTCGAATCCAAAGAAGTAAAGAGTAGGAGACGTCGAAGATACCGAAAGAACTTCGGTGACATCTCAACTATCCTATGATTGGGCTTTATATCTTTGAAAGTGAAGTTATGTTTATATTTCAATCTTGCAAATTATTTAGATGTTTTGGGATTTATATCTACATGTCACATGCAAATGACCCAAAAATATGAGAGGGTTTATGTCGTGCCAAACGACAACCTCGGAATCTCTAAACAGCTTAGGACTTATATCGTACGATATGCGATCGTACTCGATCCTAAAAGATAGTGTGAGGGTTTATGTCGTATCAAACGACAACCTCGACGCCCTATAGATGTTATTTAAATCTACGAAAGTCCGATCGAAGATCCTTCATTCGTCTTCTCGTCGTCTCGTCTCGAGAAAGAGTAAAGATAGGAGAAAAGAGAAAATCATGCCTCGAACGGCCTATCCTAAGGGCATATACAAGAAAAATGTGTATAATGAAAAGGAAAACAAACATGCCCTAAAGGGCCTATCCTAGGGGCAAGTACAGGTATGCAAGAGAAACAGTAATCAAAATAAACTAACCATGCCCTAGATGGCCTATCCTAGGGGCAAGCATGAAAGAAAAAGTATAAATGCAGGTAAATGTATATACAAAAAGTAAAGAAAGCATGCAATAAAGAAAGTAAATGAATTGTACAATAAATAAATGTGTACCTGGCCAACTCCGTCGATGCCTCAGAAGCAAGCTACAAACAACTATATAATCAGGTTTAGCCATAAATATATAAAATGTCAAAGTGGGGGAATAAGAATTCTATTTGAGGATAGGCTCAGTCTATAGACTTCCTTTTATCTCAATCCCACAGGCAACCCGAAGTATTGAAGTCTGTATCAATCTCAAATAAAGTCACCGGCAAATCACCCTAAAGTAGGCAATCCTAATCCCTACCACTTAATTAGTGAGTGAACCAGCTTGTAGTATCTGAATTCCTTGAGAGTGAAGTATCTGTTATTGAAGTATCTGAATTCTTTACCAGTGTAATATCTGGTACGTTGTAGTATCTGTTCTATGATGTGTGATATGTGTTAACTGGTGTATAGTGTATAGTGTTTAATGGATAGTGTGTGGTAGGGTAATGTGTAGTGTATGTGATTTGATAAATGATATGTGTGTGTGTGATATTTAACATATGATATGTAATGTGTATTAACTAGTGCATAGTATGCAGTGTGTGATGTTTAATGTGTAGGTGTGCATGATAAGTTTGATAATTATATGTGTTGTGTCCGATGCGATGTATTTGATATGTCGTGTTTGGTTTGATATACTCGAATGTGTTGTGTATGATGTGCTATATGTGGTATTTATGTGTGATATTTAATATATTGTATGTGTTTGATGTAATATGTATTTGTCATGACATGTATGTGAGGTAATATGTATTGTGCTATGTATGTGATGCAATATGTGCTATGCTATGTGTGTAAAGTGATATGTGTCGACGTAAGTATTCGTTGTCGTGCGAGTGCAGTGTTTATTGTCGTGCAAGTGCGGTGTAGTACTCGTTGTGTAAGGGTAGTGTAGTATCCGTCGTGCAAGTGTAGTGTAATATTTGTCGTGCAATCGTAGTGTAGTATTTGTTGTGCAAGTGTAGTGTAGTACCTGTTGTGCAAGTGTAGTGTAGTACCTGTTGTGCAAGTGTAGTGTAGTACCTGTTGTGCAAGTGTAGTGTAGTACCTGTTGTGCAAGTGTAGTGTAGTACCTGTTGTGCAAGTGTAGTGTAGTATCTGTTATAGGTTCCTAAATTTCTTAAGGGTAGGGATTAGAATTACCCAACTCAAGGTGAAATGAGCATCTAATATTGAGTATTGATTTTTATTATTTGTCTCGGCTATAAAAGCACGATTATTCGAGTGTGCATCATTGCTCGTACCCCGCATGTCCAACTTATCACCCACTTTGATATTTTATATGTACATCCAAATAAAAGAGCTCTTGTTATTTAACATGTAGAAGTGTATAAATTCCCAAGATAATACATGCTAACTTTTTCTTTTATCTTAACATCCATGTAATTTAATAGTTTTGTCACTTTTCATAATATTAGAATTTATGTATATCATAAAATAGTTATATATCAAGTCTGCGACATTCAGAAGGAAATGATTCACAATATACAGTGTAACTACCGCAACTCCTCAATTCCTAACCACGGGATAATATAAAATTGGCTACAACTTTGAAATAATTCAGGGTAAAAAGATCTCTTAAATATCCAGTTCCACGATTTGACTTCACAAATAGCCCTTTATGCAAACTTATAGTTTTATCATTCCTTAAGGAATGAACAAACACAAAATCGAGGCACACATAAGGTCCACACCTTCTCCATAAAGTCTACATTATGCATATACTTAAATAAGATTCATCATTTCACCCTTAAAAAAAAAATTAGATGGTGGTATATATCAACAACTTAGATCAAAGGAACAAGTATAGCATCATCCCACCATCCAGCCGAAACAAAATAAAAAAAAAATCTGCATAGCATTTTCATAATAGATAATAGGAGTAAAGACCATCACAACCAAGTACTCCTATATTCAATAATGTATAATTAGTGATATGTTATTGGGTTGAAAATAAATAATCCTGATTCAGGGACTCTAAAAAAAGGAATCCATAAAACTGAACTCAAAGTTCACTATTTGAGAGAAACCAAGAACCTTTCAGCTCTAATCCGTAGGTATACACATATATATACATACATATATATATTTTTTAATCTAGTTTGAACTTCAATTTATTCCAAGCGTACCACTCAGTTCTTTATGCATTCACATGTTCAATTTCTAATGCATAAAACCAGTTCAAGTAAGTTAAAACTTGCCCATGTGTTCAAATCAAAGAAATCAGTTTCAGTAAAAAAACGAAGCTACCATGATTCAGCTCCAAAACAAAAAAACTTCTTTAGCTTATTAAAACAAAGTGAAAGAAAACAAAATCTAGCTCTAATAAACTGAGCGAAAGAAACCTCATAAATTTCCATAAATTTCTGTTTTAGCAGACAAAGAACACAAGAAAATGAGATTAAATTAATTTCCTGTAAGGTATACACCTTCTTCACTATAATAGCTCCATTGCAAAACTAATCCGAGTCACCATGTGACATATAATTGAGCCAACAACATCAGTCTAAAGGAATTCCCAAGATTTTCAAAAAAAAAAAAAAAAAAAACGGCCTCAATACACTGGACCAAAGAAATTTATAGATTACCAAAATTTTACTTCAGCGAGACAAAGAGAGAAGCATTATAGCTTCAGAGCTTAATCACAGTAGATTAAAGCAAAGAAAATCCCCATAATAGAACCCAACTACCACGAGGGAAAGAAAAAGAAAAGAAAAAAAAGTTACAAACAATACCATCTAATTCTCATATATTTACGTGCAAGTAACTCAATAATGTGATATGACACGAAATATTTGGGTGGTATAAATGTAATAAGTAAAATTTACTTGTTATATATGTAAGTATATAAGGATCAGGTGGTATGTATGTAAATTTCCCTCAATGTAAAGGTCAAACTTCCAAACCCTCATGAATCAAGAACCATAAAAAAAATTTCAGGCTTTCAATTTCATCAAAAAAACTAAAACTATTAGTCAAAACCATCTCCCAAAACGAGTGTTTGAGTAATGAAAATGATGGTCCATAAAGAGATATCAAAATAGCCTTAAAACAATTCAACGATACAACTTGAAATGGTGCTCAATCAAATGTCGAACCATCTCAAAGTATTTTATGCATATAATTGTAGAACAAAAGTGTATGCTCGATATAAAGGAACCCATCACACTTAATTCCATCAGATGAAAAAAAAAACTAGCAGTTAAAAGTCAAATTCAGCAACTGAAAAGACTCTCAGCCATGGATTCCATACCAATGAAGGTATATGTACTCAACAATTAAAATAATCTCAATGAGTAAAGATCCATCTAATTGCCAAATCATCTTAATGATATGGACTCCATTAATTAACAATAGCTACCCTCTCAAATGACCACGTGAAGCAGTTGAGAGAAAGGGAAGAAATCCAAACTCTGATAAATTAATATAGATTGCTAATAAACACGAAGATTCTTTTCATAATTCATGAGAAATGAAGCAAGTATTGATAAGGAAAAGCTTCGTAAACAGATTAAGGAGGGTGAAGAAGACTATAACAGAATTAGTTATTCCGTCTTGCAATCAAGAAGAAAGAAACAGGAGAAAGGGAGAATTCTTACTTCCAGAAGCTTTGAAAACAAACTTAAGAAAACTGAAATCGCAAGAAGGAACACCAGCCAGAAAACTTTCTCCCAATGCACGAATCAAAAGTTCTCCTACCAACTCTAAAGCTCTCTCCGTAAAGGGGCATTTATAGGCACGGACGAATAGTATACACTCACCGCCGGTAAGAATCGGAGAGGTAAAGAAAACCATCTCACCAAGAAGCCACAGTCGCAAGATCGAGTGCAGGGAGGTTACCCGACTCGTCCGCGCGGGAAAATCCGTTAGGGGAAAGCGCGACCGGAAGTTATGACCGGCAAGGAATGTCGGTCAAGATCGGAGAGAAAGGGGTGACCGGAAGACCGGCAATAAGCCTCGACGACGATCATTACCGAAGAAGAAAGGGGCAAGGTCCGGTTAGGGCACGAGAAAGGGACCGGAGGCGAGCGCGTGAAATAGAAGGAAATGAACAGCGTGATTGTTAGTTAGGGTATGGGTTAAAGAATATATTATGTATATATTATATATATATATATAAAAATATTTATTATTATTATTATTCTATTTAAATTCGTCGATTTTGCACGCAAATCGAGTCGACTCGAAACCCTATCAAGTTATATGTCTTTCCCGACTAAAATCAACGTTCCGGACGCAATGGCGCAGTCCGTTTCGTCATCCGGGGCCGTTCGGACAAGTTCGCCGACGGTCGCATCAATTTAAATTAAATTTGCGTAACGTCGCAAAAATGAATTTATTTTGACCCGACCGGAGCCATTTATCGAGCAAATCGATGACCGGTCTTCGCCTAAGCGAGAACCATAGTCAAACATATTGCTCGTGGCAAAAAGTCAAACGTCGCACGCAAGGGGGTCCACCTATGTCTTTCAAATCCCTATGGAACTCAACAAGAGTTTCAATATGTCGGCTTTTAATCGACTCAACTGGATGTCGAAGATTTAAAAACCGTCCATATGAAACTTCGAGGAGCGAGGAAATGGCTCGAATTTCTAAACATAGTGGGTCCCAGTCTAGTCCTCTAAGATAGTCCAAAATAGGAAGACCCTAAGGCTAGATCCTAAGCTGAAGGAGAAAAGAATGACCTCAAAAACGAGGTCAACAAATGGACCCCCAATAGTGTGGTGTGCTATACAAGCACGCCGCGCCTATCAAGGCGTCGACCGAAACGATCAACCCAATCACAAATGAATGTTCCAAGTAACCATACTTGAAACAAATCAAAGATTGAATCGAATTGAAGTGAAGTTACGTTCCGCCTGGGATTAGCGAGTGTACCTTCAATTCAACGATATGAATTTGAATTTCCAAAATGTATGCAAGGAAATGATTCAGAAATATGCATTTGATCAGAAAGAATATGACGGGGAAGGAATAGGACCAAGCCTATCCAAATATGTATTGAAAAGGTAGGAGGGAGTAGGATAAACCTATCTCAAACAATATGAATGTATGGTGAGAAAGAATAGGGCTAAGCCTATCCAAAGGGCATATATAAACAACATGTATAGATATGTATAAATCATATGTATAATTATGTATAAATCATATGCATGCTGGATGGGAATCAGAATATGGGTACTGATCCCGAGGTGAGAACTGGAATATGGGTACCAGTCTCGAAATGAGAATCGAAATTTAGGTATCGATCTCGTGAGAATGAGAGTCGAATATAGGTATCGACCTCGAGAGAAGAGAACCGAAATATCGGTATCGCTCTCGAAATGAGAATCGAATATGGGTACCGATCTCGTAGGCGGGAATCGAATATAGGTATCGACCCCGAGATGAGAACTGGAATATGGGTACCAGTCTCGAAATGAGAATCGAAATTTAGGTATCGATCTCAGGAGAATGAGAGTCAGAATATAGGTACTGACCTCAGGAGAAGAGAACTGAAATATCGGTATCAGTCTCGAAATGAGAATCGGAATATGGGTACCGATCTCAGAAGGTGGGAATCAGAATATAGGTACTGACCCCGAGATGAGAACCGGAATACGGGTACTAGCCTCGGAATGAGAATCGAAATATAGTATCGATCTCGAAAAATGAGAGTCGAATATAGGTATCGATCTCGAGAGAAGAGAACCGAAATATCGGTATCGGCCTCAAGATGAGAATCGGAATACGGGTACCGATCTCGAAGGTGGGAATCGAATATAGGTATCGACCCCGAGATGAGAACCGGAATATGGGTACTGGCCTCGAATGAGAATCGAAATATAGTATCGATCTCGAAAAATGAGAGTCGAATATAGTACCGATCTCGTGAGAAGAGAACCGAAATATCGGTATCGGCCTCAAGATGAGAATCGGAATATGGGTACCGATCTCGAAGGTGGGAATCGAATATAGGTATCGACCCCGAGATGAGAACCGGAATATGGGTACTGACTTCGGAATGAGAATCGAAATTTAGGTATCGATCTCGTAAAAATGAGAGTCGAATATAAGTACGACCTCAAGAGAAGAGAACCGAAATATCGGTATCGGCCTCGGAATGAGAATCGGAATATGGGTACCGATCTCGAAGGTGGGAATCGAATATAGGTATCGACCCCGAGATGAGAACCGGAATACGGGTACTCAGCTTCGAATGAGAATCGAAATTTAGGTATCGATCTCGTAAAAATGAGAGTCGAATATAGGTATCGACCTCAAGAGAAGAGAACCGAAATATCGGTATCGGTCTCGAATGAGAATCGGAATATGGGTACCGATCTCGAAGGTGGGAATCAGAATATAGGTACTGACCCCGAGATGAGAACTGGAATATGGGTACCAGCCTCGGAATGAGAATCGAAATTTAGGTATCGATCTCAGAAAAATGAGAGTCAGAATTTAGGTACTGACCTCAGAAGGAGTACGATGTATTGTGAAAAATTATGGAGGAATATGATGACTTGTGGCGTAAAAGTGGGAATTGTGTAGAGACGTAGTATTGAATTGTGAGAATGGTGAAGTTCGTGAAATGCAGATGCATATACATGAGAATTGGCAAGAATATGAAACAAAACTCATATTATTATTATTTTATTTAAGATTTTGTTATTCCAAAAATACTTTATTAGGTATTTATTTATATCTTTATATATATTTTTAATTAATAATTTTTTTTTTTAAGGATTATTATATTTCTTGTTTTACACATCGTTCTTGCTCCTTAGCCTTTCCAAAATTGCGATAAACCAAATTTATTGGTTTTTTCGACAAACAATCAACCGCATTTGCTTTTAAACCGTCAAAAGGAGTCCGATCATATTTGCTTGAAACCGAATATCATATAATAGTGGATGAAATGCTATTACATCGAATATCAAACATGAAGAACATCACCGCCATCATACAGAGAATAATCCGTAAACATCTATATGTCTCTTCCGCAATATCTTTGAATGTCAAATCAAATCCGTGTATCATTCCGAACATCCACCACTCGTCTATCATGTATTCGAACAAGAAGTCGTATAGAGACTAGCCTCACCTTCAACATACATCGGAGAATCCGGAAAGATCCTTCTTATATATAAAGAGGTGTGCCGACTTTAAACAACTTATAGTTCATATGGTCGGAGATTCTCCATTTCTGGATCGATTTATAACTGAACGGTATCTCGTCTTCATTCATCCTTCCGAGAGTGATCGAAATCCTCTCATACGATACGCCAGAATACAATGCTTCGCCACATCGGCACCATTTCCTTTTAAGATTAATACCGAGCCCACCGGTAAAGGAATTTCAACGAGTCCCCGGAATTCTCCATCTCCAATAATCCGAATTTCGTGCCAAACATGATATTGCATTCGTCGACGAACGAGACGGTACGTAAAGGTCTCTCGAAGTCATGATGGTCAACATGTGGAGGAATACAACCACCCTTCTTATATATATTTATAATACAACTGTTCGGAATGCAATCGGCGGGGAGCACTCGCCAGTGCTACCATTCGTCCGATCATCCGTTTTATGAATGATGGTAATGGATCAACTTCATCATGGCGAATTATGCCGTGAGGATTACCTTCTCTCGTCTTTAGCGAAATTGTAACAAAGACCCATATTGTATGGTAATTCGTCCCTTTCCACGTTTCCATTTTCTCGGGTTCGCAGTAAGTTCTTCTTCTCAAAGCGCCCAAACTTGTCCCATTTGTTGCTCGAGAATAACACAATCCACAATTTCTCTTTGTTCTCGCTCGTAAAATACGTCGTTGTATAATTCTAAGCCTTCCAATATATCGATGTACTTTCCCCGGAGTCTTCGAAGATGTTCAAAATTCTGCTTTCTTACTCTTTGATATCTTTCTAGTTCATGTTCTGGAATAATTTGCAATCTACGAGGCCTGTCTACGAACTGTGGGACGTATGGCACAACCTCCATATTCTTTTTTCGATATCTTTCTTTTGAAGAGTAGGTTTCAGTACATGCCTTCTCTCGGCTTTGGTGGGATTACCTCAACAGGTTGATTTGGAATCTTTTCTTTCAAGACGACCGCCATCCTTTCCACAACAAACCTCATCCTCTCCCTCGTTCTTTCATCTGTTCCAACATCTTGTGTATCCGCCGATTCCGGTTCCTCTTCTGAGTGCGGGTGAGTGTTGCCTTACCTTCCAACTGATCATTGGTAGGGATAGCACCAACAAGCTCGCCTTCAGAAGTCATCACCATCGAATTAATCTTATTGGTTGTAGGATAGTCTGTTTCAACCTCATTTATTTTCCTCTTTTTTCCGGAAGGACGTTGATCTTTGTTTTTAAATGTTAATATGGGCTTCTGACTACGGAATGCCTCTTGATCTATAATCGTCAGAGCCGAGCTTTCATACTCCAAATTTACTTGTTCAAAATCCAAATCAAATTCTATAACTCGCTCCCTCTTCAATCTTTTCTTTATTCAGAGCGAAACCAAGTCCATTCTTAAAGACGAAAATCAGCCTTTCCTTCGACATTTTCCCGCACAACACAGAAAACGGCCGCATGTCGTGCCGGGCTAAGCAAGAACAATATGTATTAATCCGGAATATATTTGTTTTAATTTATATTTATATATGTGTATATACATATTTTATTTATTTATTTATAAATATAGGGTTTATTATGAAAATTGAAATTCATGTGAAAGGAACGAGAATGATGATTGGATTATGTTTAAGAATATATGAATTTTATTATATGTTGAAAAGGGAAATTTTATTCAACAATCTTGTTTCAAATTTAAGTTCGGACCCAGTTACAATTGAGGTGTCAGTGCTTCTAAGAACAAGACTTTATTTCTAAAGTTCGCTCTTTTGAAACATCACGACACATAATATTTCTTCAAGTAACGCCCATTAATAGGGAGCATAGGTCTTTCCCCTCGATGATCCACTAATCGGTATGCTCCTCCGTAGTAAACTTTCTCCACCACAAATGGACCTTCCCAAATTGGTTCGAACTTTCCACCTATCTTGCGATGTGCAAGGATAGGTCTTTTGAGAACAAGTACAAGGTCACCAACTTTGAAAGTCCCGGGCGGATCGGCTTATCATGTGCTTCGAACCATTTTAGCTTCGATATAATTCTAAATTTTGTTGTGCTAATAGTCGTCTTCCTTCCAAATTTTCCAGCCTCTTCCGTACGGAGTTTAGCATTTTCTTCAGCAGTAATTTTACCGGCAACAGCAATTCGAGAGACGGAAGTCGCACTTCTAAAGGAAGAACGGCTTCGGACCCGTACACAAGGGCATAAGGAGTAGATCGTGTTGGAGTTCGAACGTTGTTCGATAGGCTCATAAGGCTTCTAATAACCGCTCGTGCCAATTTCTCTTATTCTCATTCAAGGTTTTCTTTAGAATTTGGACGAGAGTCTTATTAAAAGCCTCGGCCACTCCGTTTGCTCGAGGATAATATATTGTAGAATACCGCCAATCTATTCCATGTCTTCTCGACAAAATTATTAATTTTTGTACTCTCGAAAGCGGACCCATTGTCTCGAAATTATTCTGCGTGGTACGCCAAAACGATAGACGACCCGATTCTCGAAGAATTGTAACACATGATACGCTTTCACTTCTCCGAGCGGCATGTCTCCGCCCATTTTGAAAAGTAATCTGGTGGCCGCTAAGATAAATCGATGTCCTTTCGAAGATGGAGGATCTATAGGACCCACTACATCCGTGCCCCAACACTCAAACGGCCACGACGCGACCGTCGGTGGAGCACATTAGGGGGTCGGTGTAAGACCACTCCATGTATCCGACATTGATGACAACTTTGGCGATTTTCATACAGATCGATCATCATCGCAGCCGCAGTATCCTAGCCTTTCGATTTTCATTTTCATTTTAGGACTCGACCGATGAGCGCCACAAAGTCCCGAATGTACCTCCTTTACAATTTCGAGCTTCCGAGTCGTTCAAGCATCTCAGCCACATTTGATCGAAGGATCTTCGATAAAGAACATTATCAATTAAAGCATATGACAAGTGCTCTTTTCTTTATCCGATGAGTCGTCGACTTATCATCCGGTAGCTTTCCCGACTCGTAAATATTCTATGAAGGGCCGACGCCAATCTTCCGTGTTTTCAAGCAATCGCCACCGCTCGTTTCTTCTTCATTTAATTTGTTTAACGTATCCGTATCAATTTGAGACAAAACTCGAAGTCCTTGTACCGTTATTTCAATAGAATCTTCTTGTAGACATGCAAATTCTTTAGCAAGTTTAGCTGTGAGCATCCGCAAGAGTGTTTTCTCCTCTCGAATTCCGTACAGCTGTCACATTAGGTATTTGTTCCAACAACTTCATTGTATAACGGTGATATTGCTCCAATCTAGGCTTCGAACTTCATGACCGCCAAAACTTGTTGAATTATTAACTGTGAATCTCCATAAATGTTGATATCAGTTATATCCAGGAGTATCGCTAATTGTAATCCTGTTATCAAAGCTTCATATTCTGCCTCATTATTCGTACACGGCTCTGTTAAATGATAAGCATACTTCAACATTCCTCGTTCTGGTGTAATGAATATCAATCCAATTCCTGCCTTACCGGTATTATCGTTTGTAATTCTTTATTCTTTTCAGGCCGAAGAGGCTCCATCAAAATACAATTCCCAACGTCGAGTATTGGAATTTTCCAAATTCATTATTTGTTCATCCGGTAGATCGTCATTAAGAAGAGAGTCGGCCGGTAACGGATGTGCCGCAAGAAAATCTGCTAGAATCCGTCCCTTTATAGCTCGAAGCGGAACAAAGGTAATGTCAAATTGCAATAATATCATGGCCCATCTTGCTAACCTTCCGAAAGCGTCTGGTCGAGCTATCAAATACTCGCAATGGATTAAACTTTGAAATCAAATTGACCTTGTGAGAGAGCATGTAGTGTCGGAGTTTCGAACTGCGAAAATTAAAGCCGTACAATGCTTTCGATCGACGGATACTTTACCTCCGCCGGTATTAGACGACGACTTAAGTAATATAGAGCATTCTCTTTACTCTCATCATCGACTCGAGCGCAGAGCTTCGAGGAGTCGTCTAAAGCCGCGGTATAAAGTATCAAAGGCTTACCCGGGATCGGGGCAACTAGTACGAGAGGTGTCATTAAATATTGTTTAATGCTTTCAAATGCATATCGACATTTATCGTCCCAAGTAAACTTGGCATCTTTTTGGTCAATGCAGAAAGGTTGACACCTTCCCGACAAATTAGAAATAAAACGTCTTAGATATGCCAACTTCCCTTGAAAGGATCGTAATTGCTTTAAGTTCTTAGGGGGTGGCATTTCCAAAATCGCTTTTATTTTCTCTCGGATCAATTTCAATCCCACGGTGACGAACAACAAACCCTAAAATTTCCTTAAGTCACACCAAATGCGCACTTCGCAGGGTTCATTTTGAGGTTGAATTGTCGTAACCGTTCAAAAACAATTCTCAAATCGTACGTATGATCTTCTTTCTGTTTACTTTTGATCACTAAATCATCCACATAACATTCCACTTGATTGTGAATGAGATCATCAAAAATTCTCGGTCATTGCTCGTTGATATGTTGCTCCCGCATTCTTCAACCCAAAAGGCATCACCGTATAGCGAGAAAACTCCAATCGGCGTTCGAAAGCCGTAAACTTTTCATCTTCTCGGAGCCATTTTGATCCGATTATAACCGGACGACCCATCCATAAAAGAGAAAATGGCATGAGATGATGCGATATCAACCATCAATTCCGGAATAGGAAGTGGAAATTCATCTTTTGGACATGCCTTATTTAAATCCCTGAAGTCTACACAAATTCGGATTTGACCATTCTTTTTCTTAACCGGTACTATGCTGGCAAGCCATGTAGGATATTGTTCTTCTCGTACGAATTTGGCATCTATCAGCTTTTTGACTTCCGTTATAACTTTTTGTTCAATATCCAAGCGCATCCTTCTTGGAGCTTGCTTAACCGGAACCGCCGTAGAATCTAGACCCAATTTATGTACCGCCACATCCGATGCTAACCCCGGCATCTCATTATAACTCCAAGCAAAGCAGCCTTTAAATTCAGCTCAACAACTTAATAATGTCCGTAGCTTCTTCTTCATTAAGTAGAGAGCTAATGAAGGTTGGCCTTAGTTCCTCTTCGATCCCTAAGTTAACCTCTTTCAACTCATCTACTCGTTGATTTAATCTCTTCTTCAAACTCGGTAGGGCATCATCAATTATGGAATCTTCATAATTGTCCAAAGTTTCCAAACATTCTTCATTTTGTCCAATGGTAACAACTAGTGCAAAATTCCACATCATCAATCGGTCCTACCGTGCCGAACCCAAGACCTTGTTTAGAATTGAATGTACGATTGTTATTATTCCAAAGTTTTTCAAAATAATGCGATTGTTCTTTTGACCATTGCTTGGTACCATACCACGCCGTGCAAGATTCTCGAACACAATGAGAATACCATTCAACGGGCAATTCCATTAATTCCGAAGAAAGATCGTTTTCTAGTTTTACATTAGTTTCGTAACTAGAAGATGCAGAGCCACTGTGAAACTTTATTGGTTTTCCACCAGCACTATGTACTTCTTCGACCGTCAAACCCTCAATTTTATGAGTATAAATTGGGGTAAGGGCCATAGATTGTACATAACGATTGATTCGATCGTACATCGAACTATGTTCACGCTTTTCTTCATCTTCTAAACTCGATTTGGAACTCGGGGTCTTCTTCGGTTGATCGTCATTGCATCTTTCTTAATTTTTTCATCTTCGAATCGTCTTCTAAATCAATGTTGATAACCGGATTCCTCGATTCAACAACCCTATCGTTCCTTTCGACCTCGTCCCCGGCCTCGACCTCGGATGCGAGTTCTGGAGAAACTCTCACCCTCTCGTTGTAGAGGGGTGATATGAGATCGTTGAATCGGCGCTGAATAAACTTGTCTTCGTGTGCTTTCTCGGATTTTCTCGTTCTATTTGCAACAACATCTCGAGACAAAACAGATTTTTCGGAGGAGTGTAGTAAGCAAGCATCTTCATGAATACCTATTTCATGAACGAAAACGGCTGTAAATCTCCTTTTATACAATATTCTTGTCCTTCCCGGCGTACTTTATACATCGATGTAGTGACGAGGGAACCAATCTGTTTTCGTGAATCCAAGGTCGGCCCAAAAGAGCATTAAATGATGTTTCGCAGTCAATGATATGGAATTTTGCAGCTTGTTGTCAATTCACTCGATTCTCAACAAGAAAGTTATCGATCCCAAAGCTCTTTCTCCTTTCCGGTTAAAACCCCTTAACATCATTCTATCGGCGGTCAACCTGTCTTGCATCAATATCCAAGTATGCTAGTGTTCTCGTGTTCATTATATTAATGGATGCTCCCGGATCCACTAACACTCTAGATAAGCATAAAGCATTACCAATGTTGACGTAAATATACAACGGGCGATTATGATCGACAGTGCTAAGCAATAAATCATCATCCGTAAAAGTTATCTTTGTCTCGTTCCCTCAATGTACAAACCTCATCCAAGGAATCACCAACGAGCCGAGCCAAACAGATGTCCGGATCAAGCAAAGCTTTCACCGCAGCTTCTCTCATCTCCTTTGATAAGATCGAGCATCGTATATACTCAACTTCGCCGGTAACTTCCTAAGATGTGCTAATACATTATAATCCACTTTATTGTTCGACTTTTCATCTTCCTTTTCGAACAAGCACTTCATCAATCGGTGGAGCCGGATCGTCTATTTGCTTTCCTTTATCTTTCGGACCCACTCTCGGGGGTAATATCTTTCCACTTCTCAAATTTATTTCGTTATCTCTTCCGAATCCGGAATTAATTCGAAGTTGTAACCTCGGGAATCGGAGTAGCCGACTCTTTCAAGACCCCTTCGAATCGAAAACTCTAACTCTATTGCAATCGGAGATCCTCGAAACTCTAGAATAAATGTTTCATCTTCCATACAACAACCGTTATTATCCGTATCTCTTTCGGATCATCATCGCACATATCGTTGTTCGTACGATTTGAGAATTGTTATCATGATTGAAATTAGTATCGAAGTTAGGTTGGTTATTGTCAACCACATTACCAACGAAACGACCAAAACGTAGCCGAAATCAAATTCCATAAGTATTGCGTGCTCCTCGTGGAGCAAAGAAGAAATCATACAAAGTCAACGGTTTGAGAGATTTCTCTCCCAAATCCGTAACAACTAATCTCGGACCAACAACTCTCATTTTCCGAGCCGACTTTTCAATTTTATTTTCCATAACTCGCTCATTCTTCTCTCGAGATTTATCTTCTCGCTCCAACCAATAACACCGGTTCAACAGTGCTTTGGATCTTGAATTACAGCTTGTGTTGAAGCATTCGGAACTCGATTCAATATTTTCTTTGAAGATTTAGTCCATACCGTACTCCACCCATCATCGGTCAGATATGGATCAATCGGAACAATAGGATCAACCGAGATTGTATTGATTGAACCTTTTTCGTGTTCTCTCATATACTCTTTCGGGATCGTTATGTTCCCTTTCATGAGATTATTCTCCAACCAATTCTTGAAAACAAAGCAAGCTTCTCTATAGTATGTCCGATCATTCCGTGGTACGGCAATATAGCGGATGATCCTTCTTATCAACTTCTTCCGGTTTCTTAGGTTCAGCAGATTCGAATTCCGCTTTCTTAACCAAATTCCGAAACATCTTACCAATCGCTTCATCTTTCAAGGAATATACCTTACTCAATCGTTCGTTAAAGACAAAGTTGGTCTCTCGTTCATCGGAGGAGGTCTCCGTTGTGAAGACCGTGAATTATACCGTTGAAAAGATTGATGGCTCTGTCGAGGTTGTTCGTCTTTATCTCGTATCGGTTGTTCGCCTTTATCAATAGTTGCGACACATCACGCATTTCTTCTCAAAAGCTTTCATCGGTTCTCGTTTTCGCCTTTTCAATAAAACCAAGCCGTTTTGCTTCTTCTGTAGACTTGCAGACTTTACCGAGCAATTTCTCAAATGTCTTGATCGTAAAACCTTTAAGGAGGAATGCTACCGGCCCATGAATACTCTTCAACAAAATTTCAATTGCGTGTTGTTCTTGAGCCGAGGTTCGCACTTCATGCTCGGATTCCTCCATCGCAGAATGTATTCCACCAATATTTCGTCCGGTTTTTGTTTCTCAACCACAAGATCACCAACGGTGATATGGTGTCGAGCTCCAAGCAAACCGTTTAACGAAAAGATTTTCTAGTTCCGCGAAAGTCTTGACCGATCCATTCGGTAATTCAACGTACCAATCAAATGCAACACCCGAGAGGCTACTCACAAATTGTCGGAACAATAGTGCATCATTTCCTCCCCGCATTACAACAACCGGCCCGAAAATGTGCAACATGTTGTCGTGGATTTCTCGTTCCGTCAAAAGTTTTAAACGAAGGTGGTACGAAGCCTTGGGGTATTGAACGGCGTCGAATTCTTCAGGATAAGGTCTACCCTTCGAATTAACGATCCTCCTTTAGATTGTGCCAAGGCTTCTCTCACTTCGTTGTTCTATTAAACTTTTGATATCCTTTTCCGGCATGGTAGCTGGAACGTAATCTTTCATGGGCCGCCCTTCATTATTATTGGAAGATTCTTTATTATTGTCGTGAATCTGGATTATTTCGGTCGATTCATCTCAAGCAGAACCACTATCGGAGTCCGAGGTCGACTTTGTAACGTCATAATTGCAACCATCATTTCTTCCATCTTTCTTTCCAACCGTTCAATTACTTCATCTTTATCTCGAATAACTCCCCGTAATGTTTCAATAATATTCCCTTCAACTTAGTATCGGGCTTCTCGTATATTTGAAGATGCTCTGGTTTCGACCATATTTATTTCAAGCAAAATCTTCATCCATGTAATCCGTCAAATCTTCCTCATCATTCGATTCCTCTTTCCTTTTCTGACAACTCTCGAATGTCTTCTCTCAACCTTTCTAATTTAACTTCAATTAAATTTACTTTATCTCGTCGAATCAACATGGGGTGTCCGACAACTAACCCCTTCTGCAAGCAGCTTCGGGGTACCAATTATCCTCTCGGACTAGAATCATTCTTCTTGTAATCGACTTTGGGCTTCTCCATGGTATTGGTTCAATAGCCTTAGGTTGCCACACCATTTTCTTTAGCGTTGGTGCCTTAAAATCAAATGGTTTATTAAAAGCACTAACACATCCGAAGTGGTGTGCTCCCTAGTCCGAGAACCGGATACTATAGTAGACAACCCTTTATCATTCCTTCGAGTCTCCTTTCGGAACGTAACTTCCCGTGATCCAATCAAGGAACTATCCTCGGTCCAAGGCGAGATTTTGCGATGTCGACGTCCCGTGACCTTCCGATGGGAAGTAAAGATAGGATCCGCCGAAGTAACTACACGTTTCCCGCACGTAATTTAGCGTAAACACGGGGCCGCAACGTCTCGTTCCTTCGATCGTACTTATGATGTCGATGGTCGGGTTTATCATCCTTTAAAATCTCAGCTAGTATATGCAAGTGGACAGCACGCCCAATTTTCTTCGCATCTCAAGCAATCGAACAACGCTCCCTCCGAGCCAATCTTTCAAACACACGACGAATTTCAAAGAAAAGAGCGTGTTTCTTCTTTTTCTCATTCTTACAACGAGGTGATACCAAGAACGCAACGAAAGAATTCTTGAAGCATCTTCTTCAAGCAGGGCAACGGACAAAGGATGAAACCTCGCTTCCTCTAAGAAGGGGTGAGGTTTCAAGAAGTCCGGTTTCCTCCTCAAAAACTTCCACAGAACGGTAACTTTAGCAGCCTTCCGATCTCTCGACTTTCGCTATTTTCCCGTTTCCGTTTCTCCTCTCGTGTTCTAGTCAAAGTTGCGGACCTGGAACCGGACCCAATTTCAAAAAGCAAGGCAGCGAAGTGAAAGCCAAACTTTCTTCAATTACAGGTTCATCACCACTAGACGCCCTTTCCTTTGCTAATGTTGAAGCAGCAGCAGACGTAAGAACAACCAAGTCAACTGGAGCAGCAGAAACATTCTTGGGGTTGTCAGTGATTCTAGTAACAGACTTCACAGCAACAGCAGAGTTATTCTCAACTAGTACTCGTTTCAGCGGAGGGAATTCGTCAACGTACCTCGTATCGAACTCAACAACGAGTTCTACCGACTTATTTGCCACGTACTTCATTACTGGCAACCGGAACATCGGCGAACTTGATTTCAACATCGTCAAACCCTCGACCAAACTTGATCATTGTCTTATCGTGCAATCGGTTCTTGCTAACAACGATGTCCTTTCCAGTGGCGAAGGAAAAGATCGGCTTCGGGAAGACATTTCGCCATTGGAAATAAACATCAAGATTAACTCGGTGCCCTTTTCGTGTCTTATCCGAACAAATTATAGAAAGTTTTAATTGGTCGATTTATTTTAAAATTAAGGCAAAGCAAACACAAAAAGGTATATGATCCAATATGAGATTGAAAGACTTATATAAAAGATTAAATTCGTATCGGACTCACTTCGATATACCGCTCCTAACCTACCACACCTATCGGGGTCCATCCCACTTTAAAGATTTCAAGATTCCGGAACCTCTCTATTTAAGGATGATTAAACAAGTGGTTCCGTAATCAAAAGGAGTCGACAATACTCGCTCAAGGAAGAAATGAGCAGAGCACATCAACGGAAGAATGATAGTCCGGCCCACTAGGGATATGGGCATACTATCGATGTATGAAGACAAATCCTTATGATCCAAGATGGAAAGAAGAATTAGTCCCCAGCGGAGTCGCCAGAAATTGTCGGCTAATTTTTCCTTATTTATTTTGAAAATAAAATTTGAAAATTTAGATTTAATGTAATATGTAAAGTATTTTATTTTGATTTTGAAAATGGTGATATATTATTTTATTTTCAAAATAACGAGACCGGATAGATCTCATATCAAATAGTTTAAATAGTTGAGCACGAGACCACAAGTGACACATCATCTCGAAAGATGAGCGTACCACTTGTTAGTAAGCTTAACTATCTAAACTTAAAAGTTTATGACTCTATTTTGGTCCGCGTATTTTATACTGATAAATTCCCCGTCTAATGCACGATTAGTGGTGGTTTAGATTAATCTGGGTTCCTAATTCCCTATGTAGGCAAGCCCCTATAGTTAATTACATCTTAAGCAACCGAAGTCACCTAAGAAAACTCTCGATAAGGATCATGGGTTTCGTCTTCGAGGATTTCAACGTTTAGGTTTCCAAGATTGCTTGTAGGAGAATCAAAGGGAATGGTTCAATGTGGAACGATTATTTTCGGAATCCAAAGAAGTAAAGAGTAGGAGACGTCGAAGATACTGAAAGAACTTCAGTGACATCTCAACTATCCTATGATTGGGCTTTATATCTTTGAAAGTGAAGTTATGTTTATATTTCAATCTTGCAAATTATTTAGATGTTTTGGGATTTATATCTACATGTCACATGCAAATGACCCAAAAATATGAGAGGGTTTATGTCGTGCCAAACGACAACCTCGGAATCCTAAACAGTTTAGGACTTATATCGTACGATATGCGATCGTACTCAGTCCTAAAAGATAGTGTGAGGGTTTATGTCGTATCAAATGACAACCTCGACGCCCTATAGATGTTATTTAAATCTACGAAAGTCCGATCGAAGATCCTTCATTCGTCTTCTGTCGTCTCGTCTCGAGAAAGAGTAAAGATAGGAGAAAAGAGAAAATCATGCCTCGAACGGCCTATCCTAAGGGCATATACAAGAAAAATGTGTATAATGAAAAGGAAAACAAACATGCCCTAAAGGGCCTATCCTAAGGGCAAGTACAAGTATGCAAGAGAAACAAGTTAATCAAAATAAACTAACCATGCCCTAGATGGCCTATCCTAGGGCAAGCATGAAAGAAAAAGTATAAATGCAGTAAATGTATATACAAAAAGTAAAGAAAGCATGCAATAAAGAAAGTAAATGAATTGTACAATAAATAAATGTGTACCGGCCAACTCCGTCGATGCCTCGGAAGCAAGCTACAAACAACTATATAATCAAGTTTAGCCATAAATATATAAAATGTCAAAGTGGGGGAATAAGAATTCTATTTGAGGATAGGCTCGCCCATAGACTTCCTTTTATCTCAATCCCACAGGCAACCCGAAGTATTGAAGTCTGTATCAATCTCAAATAAAGTCACCGGCAAATCACCCTAAAGTAGGCAATCCTAATCCCTACCACTTAATTAGTGAGTGAACCAGCTTGTAGTATCTGAATTCCTTGAGAGTGAAGTATCTGTTATTGAAGTATCTGAATTCTTTACCAGTGTAATATCTGGTACGTTGTAGTATCTGTTCTATGATGTGTGATATGTGTTAATCGGTGTATAGTGTATAGTGTTTAATGGATAGTGTGTGGTAGGGTAATGTGTAGTGTATGTGATTTGATAAATGATATGTGTGTGTGTGATATTTAACATATGATATGTAATGTGTATTAACTAGTGCATAGTATGCAGTGTGTGATGTTTAATGTGTAGGGTGTGCATGATAAGTTTGATAATTATATGTGTTGTGTCTGATGCGATGTATTTGATATGTCGTGTTTGGTTTGATATACTGAATGTGTTGTGTATGATGTGCTATATGTGGTATTTATGTGTGATATTTAATATATTGTATGTGTTTGATGTAATATGTATTTGTCATGACATGTATGTGAGGTAATATGTATTGTGCTATGTATGTGATGCAATATGTGCTATGCTATGTGTGTAAAGTGATATGTGTTGACGTAGTATCTGTTGTCGTGCGTGTGCGTGTTTATTGTCGTGCAAGTGCGGTGTAGTACCTGTTGTGTAAGGGTAGTGTAGTATCTGTTGTGCAAGTGTAGTGTAATATTTGTTGTGCAATTGTAGTGTAGTATTTGTTGTGCAAGTGTAGTGTAGTACCTGTTGTGCAAGTGTAGTGTAGTACCTGTTGTGCAAGTGTAGTGTAGTACCTGTTGTGCAAGTGTAGTGTAGTACCTGTTGTGCAAGTGTAGTGTAGTACCTGTTGTGCAAGTGTAGTGTAGTATCTGTTATAGGTTCCTAAATTTCTTAAGGGTAGGGATTAGAATTACCCAACTCAAGGTGAAATGAGCATCTAATATTGAGTATTGATTTTTATTATTTGTCTCGGCTATAAAAGCACGATTATTCGAGTGTGCATCATTGCCTGTACCCCGCATGTCCAACTTATCACCCACTTTGATATTTTATATGTACATCCAAATAAAAGAGCTCTTGTTATTTAACATGTAGAAGTGTATAAATTCCCAAGATAATACATGCTAACTTTTTCTTTTATCTTAACATCCATGTAATTTAATAGTTTTGTCACTTTTCATAATATTAGAATTTATGTATATCATAAAATAGTTATATATCAAGCTGCGACATTCGGAAGGAAATGATTCACAATATACGGTGTAACTACTGCAACTCCTCAATTCCTAACCACGGGATAATATAAAATTGGCTACAACTTTGAAATAATTCAGGGTAAAAAGATCTCTTAAATATCCAGTTCCACGATTTGACTTCACAAATAGCCCTTTATGCAAACTTATAGTTTTATCATTCCTTAAGGAATGAACAAACACAAAATCGAGGCACACATAAGGTCCACACCTTCTCCATAAAGTCTACATTATGCATATACTTAAATAAGATTCATCATTTCACCCTTAAAAAAAAAAATTAGATGGTGGTATATATCAACAACTTAGATCAAAGGAACAAGTATAGCATCATCCCACCATCTAGCCGAAACAAAATAAAAAAAAAATCTGCATAGCATTTTCATAATAGATAATAGGAGTAAAGACCATCACAACCAAGTACTCCTATATTCAATAATGTATAATTAGTGATATGTTATTGGGTTGAAAATAAATAATCCTGATTCAGGGACTCTAAAAAAAGGAATCCATAAAACTGAACTCAAAGTTCACTATTTGAGAGAAACCAAGAACCTTTCAGCTCTAATCCGTAGGTATACACATATATATACATACATATATATATTTTTTAATCTAGTTTGAACTTCAATTTATTCCAAGCGTACCACTCAGTTCTTTATGCATTCACATGTTCAATTTCTAATGCATAAAACCAGTTCAAGTAAGTTAAAACTTGCCCATGTGTTCAAATCAAAGAAATCAGTTTCAGTAAAAAAAACGAAGCTACCATGATTCAGCTCCAAAACAAAAAAACTTCTTTAGCTTATTAAAACAAAGTGAAAGAAAACAAAATCTAGCTCTAATAAACTGAGCGAAAGAAACCTCATAAATTTCCATAAATTTCTGTTTTAGCAGACAAAGAACACAAGAAAATGAGATTAAATTAATTTCCTGTAAGGTATACACCTTCTTCACTATAATAGCTCCATTGCAAAACTAATCCGAGTCACCATGTGACATATAATTGAGCCAACAACATCAGTCTAAAGGAATTCCCAAGATTTTCAAAAAAAAAAAAAAAAAAAAACGGCCTCAATACACTGGACCAAAGAAATTTATAGATTACCAAAATTTTACTTCAGCGAGACAAAGAGAGAAGCATTATAGCTTCAGAGCTCAATCACAGTAGATTAAAGCAAAGAAAATCCCCATAATAGAACCCAACTACCACGAGGGAAAGAAAAAGAAAAGAAAAAAAGTTACAAACAATACCATCTAATTCTCATATATTTACGTGCAAGTAACTCAATAATGTGATATGACACGAAATATTTGGGTGGTATAAATGTAATAAGTAAAATTTACTTGTTATATATGTAAGTATATAAGGATCAGGTGGTATGTATGTAAATTTCCCTCAATGTAAAGGTCAAACTTCCAAACCCTCATGAATCAAGAACCATAAAAAAAAATTTCAGGCTTTCAATTTCATCAAAAAAACTAAAACTATTAGTCAAAACCATCTCCCAAAACGAGTGTTTGAGTAATGAAAATGATGGTCCATAAAGAGATATCAAAATAGCCTTAAAACAATTCAACGATACAACTTGAAATGGTGCTCAATCAAATGTCGAACCATCTCAAAGTATTTTATGCATATAATTGTAGAACAAAAGTGTATGCTCGATATAAAGGAACCCATCACACTTAATTCCATCAGATGAAAAAAAAAAAAAACTAGCAGTTAAAAGTCAAATTCAGCAACTGAAAAGACTCTCAGCCATGGATTCCATACCAATGAAGGTATATGTACTCAACAATTAAAATAATCTCAATGAGTAAAGATCCATCTAATTGCCAAATCATCTTAATGATATGGACTCCATTAATTAACAATAGCTACCCTCTCAAATGACCACGTGAAGCAGTTGAGAGAAAGGGAAGAAATCCAAACTCTGATAAATTAATATAGATTGCTAATAAACACGAAGATTCTTTTCATAATTCATGAGAAATGAAGCAAGTATTGATAAGGAAAAGTTCTGTAAACAGATTAAGGAGGGTGAAGAAGACTATAACAGAATTAGTTATTCCGTCTTGCAATCAAGAAGAAAGAAACAGGAGAAAGGGAGAATTCTTACTTCCAGAAGCTTTGAAAACAAACTTAAGAAAACTGAAATCGCAAGAAGGAACACCGAACCGTAAAACTTTCTCCCAATGCACGAATCAAAAGTTCTCCTACCAGCTCTAAAGCTCTCTCCGTAAAGGGGCATTTATAGGCACGGACGAATAGTATACACTCACCGCCGGTAAGAATCGGAAAGGTAAAGAAAACCATCTCACCAAGAAGCCACAGTCGCAGTAGAGTGCAGGGAGGTTACCTGACTCGTCTGCGCGGGAAAATCCGTTAGGGGAAAGGCGACCGGAAGTTATGACCGGCAGTGAATGTCGGTCAAGATCGGAGAGAAAGGGGGTGACCGGAAGACCGGCAATAAGCCTCGACGACGATCATTACCGAAGAAGAAAGGGGCAAGGTCCGGTTAGGGCACGGGAAAGGGGACTGGAGGCGAGCGCGTGAAATAGAAGGAAATGAACAGTGATTGTGAGTTAGGGTATGGGTTAAAGAATATATTATGTATATATTATTATATATATATAAAAATATTTATTATTATTATTATTCTATTTAAATTCGTCGATTTTGCACGCAAATCGAGTCGACTCGAAACCCTATCAAGTTATATGTCTTTCCCGACTAAAATCAACGTTCCGGACGCAATGGCGCAGATCCGTTTCGTCATCCGGGGCCGTTCGGACAAGTTCGCCGACGGTCGCATCAATTTAAATTAAATTTGCGTAACGTCGCAAAAATGAATTTATTTTGACCCGACCGGAGCCATTTATCGAGCAAATTGATGACCGATCTTCGCCTAAGCGAGAACCATAGTCAAACATATTGCTCGTGGCAAAAAGTCAAACGTCGCACGCAGTGGGGTCCACCTATGTCTTTCAAATCCCTATGGAACTCAACAAGAGTTTCAATATGTCGGCTTTTAATCGACTCAACTGGATGTCGAAGATTTAAAAACCGTCCATATGAAACTTCGAGGAGCGAGGAAATGGCTCGAATTTCTAAACATAGTGGGTCCCAGTCTAGTCCTCTAAGATAGTCCAAAATAGGAAGACCCTAAGGCTAGATCCTAGGCTAGAAGGAGAAAAGAATGACCTCAAAAATGAGGTCAACAGGAAGATAAATTTATCCACTTTTACTAATACATCTTCAATAACTCCTTTAGGATATGTAACAGAATAATTAGCTAACTGAAGAGTTACTGAAGTAGGTGAAATTTCTCTCAATCCTAATCTCTTGAAAATTGATAGAGGCATTAGATTGATGCTTGCTCCTAAGTCACACAAAGCTTTTCCATAAAATTTTTCTCCAATAGCGCAGGTATAGTGAAACTACCAGGATCTTTTAATTTTTCAGGAAGTTTTTTTCGAATAATAAGCACTACACTCTTCACTAAGTGCAACCATTTCATTATCGGTAAATTTTCTTTTTTTATTTAGAATATCTTTCATAAATTTTACATACTTTGGCATCTGTTCTAAAGCTTCTACGAAAGGAATATTTATCGTTAATTTCTTTAGAATTTCAAGGAATTTAACAAATTGTTTGTCTTTTTTATGTTGAATTAGTCGTTGAGGAAATGGTGGTGGAGGTTTTTCAATAGAAATTTTCATAGGTATTAAAGGATTTTCTAAATTTGGATCTCGTTGATTCTTTTCCTTTTCAATTTCCACTTCCTCTTTTTGACTTTCAAGTTTTTTCTGAATTTGAGGTTCTCATTCTTTTCCACTTCGTAATTATATCGCTTTAATTTGTTCATTTCCCTTGTCTTTAGGATTTATTTCCACATTACTAGGAAATGTTCCAGGTATTCTATTATTAAGTGTAGTAGCGATATGTCCAAGTTGAGTTTCAATATTTTTGATAGCTGTTTCTTGATTTTGTAATTGATTTCCTTGTATTTGTAATTGATTTCCTTGATTTTGTAGATGTTGACCCATATTTAATATTAATTCTTCTATGGATAATTTCTTATCTTTAAATTGAGGGTTATTATTATTAAATCCGAGTGGATAATTGGTTTTATAATTAGGATTTCCTCGATTAGATGGATTTCCGATTGTTGTGTCATATTATTCATCCATGGTTGATTAGTTGTATTATTATTCCAATTAAAATTAGGATGATTTTTCCATCCAGGATTATAATAATTTGCATAAAGATTATTGGGTCTGTTGTTAATTGCATTAATTGTTTCATATTGAGATTGAGATTCTATAAGTTGTCCAGATGAATTTCTTCTAATATAGTTGGAGATTAATTCATTCCAAATTGATCTAATTTTTTAGATATAGCAGCAATTTGTGAAGCTAACATAGATAGTGCATCATTTTCATGAATACTAGCTATTTTTTTCGGATTTAATCTATCAACAGAGCCATTGAAAATTATTAGTTGTCATTTCTTCAATTAGTGCATAGTGCTTCATCAAATGGTTTTGACATTAATGATCCTCCACAGCAGACGATCGATGATTGATCTTAAAGATACTACTAATCCATTATAGAAAGTTTGAATAATTAACCAATCTGGTAAAGCATGATATGGGCATTTCCTAAGAAGTTCTTTAAATCTCTCCCAAGATTCATATATTTACTCTCCATCAAACTGACTAAAAGAAGTTATATCGTTTCTAAGCTTAGCAGTTTTAGATGGTGGAAAATATTTGGATAGAAATTTTTGTGATAATTCTCCCCAAGTTTTAATATATCCAGGTGCTAACGAATTTAACCACATTTTAGCCTTATCCCTTAAAGAAAAAGGAAAAAGTCTAAGTCTAATAGAATCGTTAGATACTCCTTCATATTTGAAAGTAGCACATAGTTCTAAAAAACTAGCAAGATGTAAATTAGGATCTTCAATAGGTGAACCACTAAATTGATTATTTTGTACCATTTGGATAATTGCAGGTTTAAGTTCGAATGAATTAGCAGCTACATCAGGGTTTTGAATAGTTAAATGAATTTCATCTAATGTAGGATTGGCAAAATCTCTTAATGGTCTTGGTTGATTGATATTTTCATTTTCATGAATATTTGCCATTTGCGTTAAATTTATAATTTCTCTTTTTTGTTTTCTAATTCTATTAATTGTACGCTCTAATTCTGAATCGTAAGATATTAAGTTTCCGTTTCCAAATTTTCACATACAATTTAAAAATAGTCCGTTACTTTATTAAATAATTTCTTTACTTTCCCGTGTCGGCATATTTTTAGGTTATGAGTATTGTATTTTGAAAAGGGGGTCGCCTACAGAATTTGTCGGCAAATTTTAAATTTAATTTACATATATATGTGATTTGGAAAGTAGTGTTTTGAAAATAATTTTAAAAATTTTAAGATATGAAATCAAACTGATCTCACATCTCAAATAGTTTATATAAACGAGCACCGCACCACAAACTGTATATCTATCCCGGAGAGTAGACACACTGCTTGATGATGGGGCTCGGTTAAATAAACTAGAAGATTTGTGACATCCATTTGGTCCGCGAACCAATTTTATAAGCCGACAAGTTCCCCGCTTAATATAAATGAATTAAGCGGGGTTTATATTACCCGGGTTCTTAAAGTTCCCTATAAGGGCAAGCCCTATAGTTAATTACATCTTAAGTGACGGGAATCACCTAAAAAAACTCTCGATAATAATCAGTAGTTCTACTCTCAAGAATTTCAAAGTTTAAGTTTTCAAGGGATTGAATTTTAGAATTTCAATAGGGGATGGATCAAATTTGGAACATTTTATCTTGGGAATTCAAAGGAAGTAAGGTAGGAGAAATCACAGATTCGAAGCGAACTTCGGTAATTTCTCGACTATCCTATTATTTGGTTTGAATTTAGGAATGCCCTAATGTTTATTTAATGTTTCAATCTTGCCAATTTTAATTAATTAGGACTTATATTTGTATGATAAAATCATACAAATAGCCTTGAAGATATGAGGGTTTATGTCGTACCAAACGACTACCTCGGAGTCCCAAGACCGGTTAGGGCTTAATTTACATGACATGATCATGCAAATGCCCAACAAAGAGTTGAGGATTTAAGTTGCACTAGGCAAACTACCTCGAAGTCCTATGGCTTGATTATTTAATTCTATGAAAGTTTTGCTGAAGTAAATTTAGGTTTTGCTGTTGACGATGACCGTGCTGCCCACCATGCTCTGAGCTCCTTGTTGTTGCAGAGGTTTAATTATAGAAGGTGAAAATCAAGAGATGAGAAAATTGTTTTGTTTTTAGAAATCTTAAAGTCCAAGTGTTTTTAATATTTTAATTAAAACAAATCTTAAAGTTGATTATAACAACACTAGGTTAAGATCCCACGGTTCCATCCTTCCGCATCGTTATTTTTATCGGATTCACTTAGTCCAGATGAATTTGCTAAACTCAACTGAATGAGTTCCACACTTTCATTTAGACCGTGGGAAATCCCGTTAGCAACACGTAGGTTACATCATCCCATGTATTCCCGATCATCCAACAAGACGTTTTAATTTAGTTGTAGTTGTAGTTTTGTTGTTCTGTTTGTGATTAAATTTCGAGTTGTTTTATATTTTGGAATGTTGTGGCGGTGAATTTTATCTTGTAATGACTTTTAATTTAGTTTTGGTTTCAATTTTAGGGACTACCCTAAAGGTTTTGGTTTTCATGCAACAGTTGTTTATCATGCAAGAAAAGTAAGTGCGATCTGATTAAATAAATTGTAATAAGGTAAATTGCAATAAAATAAAAGCGTACCTGGAGGGTCTTCCCGTCATCCCAAGCTGCACTTAAAACACAATTAGAATATTTAAGCATTTAAAGCAAGTTCCTAGGTAAAGCTAAGGGAAGGGTTATGGTTTTCTACCAAGGTCCTATTCCTATAGCTAGTCACCTCCTATGACGTCTAGGTTCTTGTGTTTTGGTTTGAGGACGATTTTCTTCATCAAAGAACAATTAAGTTCAATTGTTCTTATAAATATCCTATCATATCGAGGAAGTGCTTAAGATGAGTCTTAAACATCTTTTTAATATTTCTAGGATTATTTTGAAGTCCAAGAGAATTTAATTATACAAACGAATTAATCGTCCGGGAGTTCAAGTTTTGTTATCTTGCTCAGTGAACTAGGACATTTGAATATCCTATAAGTGAAGTAACACTTCACTTAACGCTCCGTTTAGGAGTTATGACAACAAAAGCTTTCGAGGGCAAATTGATGTTCAAGTGATTTATGATTTAATTTAATTTCAGTTAATGGATTTAAGTTTGGAATAGTGTTCAAGTTGTTTTAGATTTATTTTTGAATTGTTTATGTCTTAAGTGATGTTATTTTTAATTCAATTTGATTTAATTTAATTTTAGTTTAATTTAATTTGGTTTAATTTTAATTTTAATTTAATTTATTTAATTTAATTTAATTTTAATTTTAACTTGGTTTTATTTATTATTACTATTATTTTTAATTAATTTAATTTAATTTAATTTAATATGTTAATTTAATTTAATTTAATTTAATGTGATTTAATTTAATTTAATTTAATTTAATTTAATTTAATTTAATTTAAATTTAAATTTAATTTAATTTAATTTAAACTTTAATTAAATTTTAATTCAATTTTGTTTTAGATTTTAATTTAATTTATATTTAAATTTTATTTTAGATTTTAATTTAATTTTATTTTTAATTTTAATTTAATATTTTATTTTTTATGTTTGAAAGATGATTTAATTTTAATTGTTAAAGTATTAATTTAATTGAAATTTTAAAAGGATTTAATTTAAATAATTTAACTTTAATTTAATTTAATGATTAAGTCTTTTAGCATTTTAAATTTTAAATTTGGATTATCATTTTAATTAGGAATTAAATATTATTGAAGTGATTAATTTAGGGATTCTTAAATTAAAGAACAAATCTCTTCCAAATAACATCCCTATTTTAATAATTCCAATCTTTTTCATTATTCTTCCAAATTTAATTAATTATTTAATTAAGGTTTTATTTTAATTATTTTTAAATTATTTAGTAGGTTTCTACCCTTTAATTATTTAAATTTCAATCATCCAAATCAAGTTAGGATCAAATATTTTACTCTTTCATTTTATTAAGCCTAAAGTTTTAATTAAGGGTTAAAATTTTAATTACCATTTTGCCGCTTCAAGCTTAATAATTTCATAACTCACTAAATTGAGCTCAAATGAATTTGAAATTTTTATGTGACTTCACTCATATGTCAATAAAGACATTAGAGGAGAAAATGTGATTTTTTTCTGTATTTAATTTATTTATGTAATTATTTTTGGTGGAAAATAGAGATTTCCAAGGAAAATTCAATAACATGATCAAGGAAAAGTTTCTGTCCTTAAGAAAATTATGGGACATTCCTAATGACCAGAGAACCAACGCGCTGTCCGGCTCAATCCAGACCGTCCACTCGATACACGCTCGATCCGACGGCTCCCAGTCATCGTCTACGACTGGTGTGCACCCGTGACCGTCAACCTTCTAACCCTAATTTCTCACTCGATTCTCAACGGATTTTCGTGTTCTTATGCTCTATGGATTCGTCTTGAGGAGACGAACACATCCATACGGTAAACATGTATTTAAATTGACTCGAATTAAATGGAGAATCTCTGTAAGCTCGGGAAGAAGAGTGAGTCCATACCTTTGCTCGAGAACGCGAAGCTTCGATCCGAGAGTTGTGTCACCTTCGATTGGGTCCAAGCAAGCTCCGGATGAAGTCCATTGGCCAGTGAATTGTCTAGGTAAGATTTCGACCAAGCCCGATCACAAAGCTTGGAGGCTGGAAGCAATGGCTGGCCTGGTGAGGGGGCTTTTGCTGGTAAACTTCTTCCCTTGGTCTGGTGAAGGTGTAGGACCAATCAATTTGGGGATTGGTCCACTGTGAAGAAGTGTCCTGGTTTTTATGCTGAAATTTGAACTCAAAATTGAGCTCAGCTGGAGGGAATTGGGGCTGGAATCCAGTGGGAATCAAATGCTCTATGTGTGGAGAGTGGTCTGGAATGATTTTGACAGAGTTTCCTTAAGGTTGGTTCAGCACCTCTTCCATGGCCGAGAGAGGTGGTGTTTAAATAGGAGAGGCTGGAGAGCCTCTCAGGGGGAGTTAGGGACTGGGATCAGCTGCTCTTGGCAAGGGAAGAACAGCTGCAATGGCCACTGAGCATGGGGCAACTCAGTAGGGTGGAATTTCAATGCTTGGCTCCTTCCCATGTCTCGGCCATGGCATTTTCCGGCGGCCCAGGTGGCTGGCCGGCAGGCATGGGTCACCTTCAGGGTCAGGTGGGTCAGGGCTGGAGGTTTGTGCAGTCAATTGGCCATGGACATGTGTAAAGGGCTTGGATTAAAATGGTATGGGGGAGAGGCCATTTTGGTTCAAATTGGTCAAGTGCATGGATTGGGCTAGGTGCACCTCCCCATGGCTAGTTTGGGCTGAAGAGAAAGTGGTTTAGGTCAGCTTAATTAGTGGGGAAGGGTCACCATCCAAGTACAATTAAGTTTAAGCATGGTTTAGTGGAGTCATGGAAGTGGCTAATCCCCCTTAAGGGAATATGGAAAGGGTCTCCTCCTCTTGCCATCTTGGGTATGGTGAGGTGGAAATTAGATTCCATGGCTCTCATGGCTCCCATGGCTCCATTTGGCTTGGGAAAAGTCAAGTCAACTTTCATGGAGAAGGATTTTGTGAATTTTGGCATTTAGGGGTGATTTGGCATAAGGCTTGATTTGGAATCATTTGATGATGGGATTGGAACTTAGGGAATGTCTTTGATTAAATGGATGGTGTCGGCATATTTTTAGGTTGTGTGTTTTAATTTGAAAAGGGGTCGCCTAACAGGAATTGTCGGCGAATTTTTAATTTAATTTACATATATATATATAGTTTGAAAAGTAGTGTTTTGATTTTGAAAATAATTTTAAAAAATTTTAAGATATGAAGTCAAACCGATCTCACATCTCAAATAGTTTATATAAACGAGCACCGCACCACAAGCCGTGTATCTATCCCGAAGAATAGACACATTGCTTGATAATGGGGCTCGATTAAATAAACTAGAAAGGTTTGTGACATCCGTTTGGTCCGCGAACCAATTTTATAAGCCGACAAATTCCACCGTTTAATATGAAAACATTAAACAGGGTTTATATTACACCGGTTCTTAAAGTTCCCTATAAGGGCAAGCCCCTATAGTTAATTACATCTTAAGTGACGGAAATCACCTAAGAAAACTCTCGATAATAATCAGTAGTTCTGCTCTCAAGAATTTCAAAGTTTAAGTTTTCAAGGGATTGAATTTTAGAATTTCAATAGGGAATGGATCAAGTTTGGAACGTGTTATTTTCGAAGTTCGATGGAAGAAAAGTAGGAGAAGCCGAGGATCCAAGAAGAATCTTGGCAACTTCCCAAACTATCCTATTGTTTGGTTTGAATTTAGGGAAGTCATAATGTCTATTTAATATTTTGATCTTGCCAATTTTAATTAGTTAGGACTTATATTTGTATGATAAAATCATACAAATAGCCTCGGAGATGTGAGGGTTTATGTCGTATCGGACGACTACCTCGGAGTCCTAAGACCGATTATGGCTTAATTTACATGACATAATCATGCAAATGCCTAACGAAGAGTTGAGGATTTATGTTGCACTAGGCGAACTACCTCGAAGTCCTACGGCTTGGTTATTTAATTCTAAGGAAAGTTTTGCTTGAAGTAGACTCGGGTTTCGCTGATGACGATGGCCGTACCGCCCACCATGCTCCGAGCTCCTTGTTGTTGCGAGAGGTTTAGTTGTAAAAGTCATAAATCGGGAGATGAGAGAAGTGTTTGGTTTTAGAGAAAGTCTTAATTTCCATGTGTCTTTAATATTTTAATTAAAACAGGTCTTAAAGTTGATTAAACGAACCGATTAAGATCCCACGGTTCCGTCATCCCGACACCGATTATTTTCATCGAATTCACTTAGTCCAGATGAATTTGCTAAACTCAACTAAATGAGTTCCGCACTTTCATTTAGACCGTGGGAAATCCCGTTAGCAACACGTGGGTTACATCATCCGAGGTATTCCCGATCATTCAATGAGACGTTTTAATTTAGTTGTAGTTATAGTTTTGTTGTTCTGTTTGTGATTAAATTTTGAGTTGTCTTATATTTTGAAATGTTGTGGAGGTGAATTTTATCTTGTAGTGTCTTTTAATTTAGTTATGGGTTTCAGTTTTGGTTTCGTCCTAAAGGTGTAGGTTTTCATGCAATCGTTGTTTATCATGCAAGAAAAATAAGTGCGATGCGATTAAATAAATTGCCGTAAAGTAAATCGCAATAAAATAAAAGCGTACTCGGAGGGTCTTCCCGTCATCCCAAGCTGCACTTAAAACACAGTTAGAATATTTAAGCATTTGAAGTAAGTTCCTAGGTAAAGCTAAAGGAAGGGTTATGGTTTTCTACCAAGTTCCTAATCCTATAGCTAGTCATCTCCTATGACGTCTAGGTTCTTGTATTTTAGTTTGGGGACGATTTTCTTCATCAAAGAACAACTAAGTTCAATTGTTCTTATAAATATCCTATCATATTGAGGAAGTGCTTAAGACGAATCTTAAACATCTTTTCAATATTTCTAGGATTGTTTTAAGTCCAAATGAATTTAATTACACAAATGAATTAATCGTCCGAGAGTTTAAGTTTTGTTGTCTTGCTCAGTGAACTAGAATGTTTGAATATCCTTATGAGTGAAGTGTCGTTTCACTTGATACTCCATTTAGGAGTTATAATAGTAAAAGCTCCTAATGGCAAAATGATATTTAATGATTTGTGATTCAAATTTAAGTTCAAATTAATGATTTAAGTTTGGAATAGTGTTCAAGTTATTTTAATTTAATTTTGAATACTTCATGTCTTTATATTTAACTTAATTTAATTTAATTTAACTTAATTTAGTTTAATGTGGTTTGATTTAAATTAATTTAACTTAAGTTAATTTAATGTAATATGATTTAGTTTAATTTAATTTAATTTAATTTAATTTGATTTAATTTAATTTAATTTAATTTAATATAATTTAATTTAATTTAATTTAATTTAATTTAATTTAATTTAATTTAATTTAATTTAATTTAGTTTTATTTAATTTTTAATTTTTAATTTAATTTAATATAATTTTTAATTTAATTTTTTAATTTTAAAGGGATTTGTTTTAAATAATTTAACTTTAATTTAATTTAATGATTAAGTCTTTTAGCATTTTAAATCTTAAACTTGGATTATCATTTTAATTAGGAATTAAATATTATTGGGATGATTAATTTAGGGATTTTTAAATTAAAGAACAAATCTCTTCCTAATAATATCCCTATTTTAATAATTCCAATTTTATTATTCTTCCAAATTTAACTAATTATTTAATTAAGGTTTATTAAAATTGTTTTAAATTGTTTAGTAGGTTTCTACCCCTTAATTATCTAAATTTCAATCATCCAAATCAAGTTAAAATCAAATATTTTGCCTATTAACTTCATTAAGCCTAAAGTCTTAATTAAAAGGGTTAAGATTTTAATTACCATTTTGCCCTTCAAGCCTAATAATTTCATAACTCACTAAATTGAGCTCAAATGAACTTGAAATTTTTATGTTACTTCACTCATATGTCAATAAAGACATTAGAGGAGAAAATGTGATTTTTCTATATTTAATTTATTTATATAATTATTTTTGGTGGAAAATAAGGATTTCCAAGGAAAATTTAATAATATGACCAAGGGAAAGTTTCTGTCCTTAAGAAAATTATGGGACATTCCTAATGACCAGAGGACAACTTGGACCAATTTTTGTGATTTTTTGAATTATATTTTATTTATTAGAATTATTTTAAATTCTGGAGTATTAATTAATTTAAAAATAGAATATAAGTTGAAAAATGAATTTTATGATTTTTAAAATTCTCTCTGATATCAAGGATTCCAGAGAACCAAATTTTACAATTTTCTGATTTTTTTTTATTTATTATAATTATTTTAGTGAAAATGCTAGAAAATACATTTTTTTAATTTTAAAATTACCCTAGGGCTTTAAAATTTAATATCTCATTAAATAGACCTGAGAAAAATATGGGGTTTATTCCTAAGTGATTATATTTCAAAATATGACATTTTGGTGAATTTTATTATTTTTGTGATTTTTATTATTTTTAATTATTAAAATATTAAAATAATGATGAAAAATCAACTTTTTTAGAAAATTGAAATTTTAATTTTCTTAAATTCCCCTGATATCAGAGAGGCTCCAAAACCAATTTGGTGAATTTTTGAAAGGTATTTTGAAAGTTATGAATTTTTAAAGTTTAAAATGACTAAATGGCTTAATCAACCCATTTAGTAGGGCTAACCAAGTCCAATTGACTTCAAACTTTTATGGTGGGTTCCTCTGATCCTAAAGGTCAGTGGAGAATTGATTTCAAGTCAATTTGATCTATGGTTAACTCTAATTAATTAAAGTCCAATTTTGGGTATTTAGGACAATTAGGGTTAATCTGAGTGAATTAACTCAAGTCCTATTTTTGCTAGGGTTTTCTGGTCATAAGGAACATCACCAAATTTTCCTAGAATTTATTTCACAACATGCTAATTTTTGGAATTAAAATACTCAAAACAGCAACATGCATTTGAAAAATCAATAACTTTTCACGAGAGGTGGCCTCGACCTTGGAAAATTTAGGGAATGTTCCCAAGTTCAGAGGCTTCAAAAGCCCTATGGTCTCATGCCATGGTAAATTGTATGAATGCATGGAGAATTAAAACAATGCAGGGAGTAAATAATTAATTAAAAATAAAATACTGGATAAAATTAATTAATTTCTTTTTCACATTATTCTCCTCTGTTCACTGAGCAAGAGGGTATTTTTATTTTATTTTTAGGATTTTTCTACACAAAGATATGAATTTTCAAAGTTCAGGGAATTAAATAAATTAAGAAAATCCCTAATTTTCTACTTAAGTGACGCGGCGCCGCGTCAACCTCGGCAGCTCCGAATGCACACGCGGCGCGCTCCCATTCGACGCCGCCTTCTGACTCAGCGCCACGCGGCCCGCGGTTCACGTACCGTCTCCTGGTCCGACGCCATCTGAGCCGTCCGTCCGCGCGTGTATTGAATGAACGGCATCCGTTCATCGTCCCCAAGCCTCCTAACCCGAGAACCGTCTACCTTCTAGCCCTAAGATCTCACTCAATTCTCCATGGATTTTTATGTTCTTATACTCTATGGATTCGTCTTGAAGAGACGAACACATCTATACGGCTAATGTTTATTGAAATTGACTCATTTGAAATGGAGAATGTTTAGAAGCTCGGGATGAAGAATTGATCCATACCTTAGCTCGAGAGGTGAAGCCTCGATCGGAGATGCTCGACACGTTCGTTGGAGCCTGCAGGAGGCTAGGGATGAAGCCCGGGGATGTGGTGAATTGCCAGGTGTGATTTCCACCAAGGCCGATCACAACCTTTGAGTCCGGAACAAGCCGGGTGGCACTGGAGATGGGGCTTTTGCTGGTGGACACCTTCTCTTGGTCCGGTGAAGGTGTAGGACCAATCAATTTGAGGATTGATCCACTCGTGGAGAAGTGTCCTGGTTTTGGGTGGAATTTCGGTTGAGAAATTGGATTTTGTCGATGGGGATTAGGGCAAATTGACACTGGGGATCAACTACTCTAAGGGTGGAGAAGGGTTTGGAACAATTTTGGCAGAGTTTCGGCAAGGTTTGTGCAACTCTCTTTTTATGGCCGTGAGGGGGTGGTGTTTAAATAGGAGAGGGTGGAGGGCCTCCCAGGGAGAGTTAGGGCTTTGGATCACCTGCTCTGGGCATGGGAAGAACAGCCATGGTGGCCATTGGGCATGGGGCGGCTCGACGAAGGAGAATTCCAAAGTTGGCTCACATGTGAGCTCTCGGCCATGGTGTTTTCCGGTGACACAGTGGTCGGCCGGCCGGGCATTGGTCACCATCTTGTTCGGGTTGGTCGTGGCTGGGGTTTAGTGTAGGCAATCGGCAAATGCCATGTGTAAAAGGCTTGGATTAGAATGGAATGGGAGAGGGCTTATTTTGGCTCAAATTGGTCAACCCCTCCATTTGGGCTAGGTGCACCACCCAAGGCTTTGTTTAGGCTGAATAGAAAGTGATTTAGGTCGGCTTAATCGGTGGGGAATGGTCACCATCCAAGTACAATTAAGCTTAAGCAAGATTTAGTGGAATCATGGGAGTGGTTAATCACCTTTAGGAATTAAGGAAAGAGTCTCCTCCTTTTGCCCAAAATGGCATGGTGACATGTAAAGAGGCTCTCATGGCTTCCATGTGGCTCATGCATGGCTTCATGGCTCACCTTTGGCTTGGGAAAAGTCGAGTCGATTTCATGGAAATGGATTTAAGAAAAATTTTGGTATTTAGGGGTGATTTGGCATGAGGCTTGATTTGGAATTATTTGATGATGGGATTATAACTTAGGGAATGGCTTTGATTAGATGGATGGCAAATGGAAATGTCATGTGGGCTTTAGGGCCAATTTTGGGCTCATTGAAATGGTTTTAGATGGGCTTTTAAATGGTTTAGGAAAGTGGGCTTTTGAATTTTAAAATGGATTTTGGGATGAAATTTTGGTAAAGGCTTGGGCCAAATAATTGTTGAGTTTGGTTTAGGGATGTGTCATGAGTGGTTTGAAACAAATTTGAGGTGATTTGGGTTTGAATTGGGTTGGATATGGGCCTTTTGGTAAAGAGGCTAAGGTGGGCCAAAATGGGCTACCATGGGCCAAAGTTGGGTTAGATTTGAAATTGATGTAAAATTAATGTTGGGAAATGTTTATGGGAGTGTTTCAAAGAGGTTTTGGCTTTGGTTAGGTTTTGATTTTGGGATTTGGGCTCATTTGGGTTAAGTTTGGGTTTAGGTCAAAATTGGGCTTTTCGATTTTGGGTTGAATTTGAGTGGGGTTTGGGTCTAAATTTTGGGCAAATCATGTTAGTGTTTTGTTTATGGGGATGTTAAGGAGGGTTTAGAAAAGATTTGGGGTTAATTGGAGTTGAATTGGGTGAGTTTGGGCTAAGTTTGGGTCATGGGTCCAAATTGGGCTTTAAGGCCAAAAGTGAAATTGGATCCCAATGCCAATCAAATTGGGCTTGGATTTGGTCTAGATTTGTGTTGGGGATGTTAAATTGAAGTTTAGAATTGAATTGGACCAGAATTTGGGTCAATTGGGTAGGTTAGGTTTGACATTGGGTTCACTTAGGGTTAAAATGGGTCAAATTGGGGGTTTTGATAAAAGTGGGGTAAATTGACAAAATTGGCCCATGGTGTAGTTGAACAAAATGAAATTGGGAATATTTGGGATTTTCTGGAATTTTCTGGAAATTTTCTGAATTTTTGGATTTTTTGACTAAGAGGGGTATTTTGGGTATTTGGAGGGTATTGGGAGGTATTTTTGGAATTTTTGGTATTTTTGGTTATGGATGATCAATTTGAGTGGGGAGGAAATGTTTAGGATTGGTCTTGAGGAATTTTGGGTAATTTGGAGATTTTTGAAAAATTTGGGTAGTTTCAAGGGCATTTGGTAGGTTAGGCGGGTGTAGGGTCCCGGGGTCAAAATTGAAAATTTGGAAAATTGAAGATTGGGTGAATATAAGTGGAATAAAATCATTTTGGTTGAGCCATGAAGCCACATCAAGCCCATATGAGCCATGAAGGGACTCATTTGAGGCATTCACTATGTTGTTCCTAACCCTCTTAGCCGAGGGCTTGGGGTTAAAGACCATCCATGTGAATCACCTTTATGAGTCGGAGATCAAGTTGGGTATGGGTATGGTTTTAGGAGGTGTGTGTGAAAATGTAGTGTATAGGTGTAGTATGTGTGTAGGTCAACCCTTCACCAGACCAGGCCACCCAGGGCAGTCCTAAGGCCAAAGAGTCCTATAGGAACTCATCCTTTAAACTTCCACACTTGATTTCAACCCTCTAGGTGATTAGGGTTCTACAGTCAAGTTTGTGGAGTTTGCACGGAGTTAAGAAGTGGTTTGAAATTCTAGGAGGTGGATCCCAATTCTAGTCCTCTAAGATAGTCAAAGGAAAAGCCTAAGGCTAGATCCTAAGTACTAAAGAGAAGAAGAGAAGACCTCATCAAAAATGAGGTCAACAAATGGACCCCCAATAGGTGTGGTGAGCTAATGGAGCACACCGCGCGTATTGGCGTTGACCGAAAAGATCAACAAAACCAACACAGATGTCCAAGTGACACACTTAGGACGAAGTGGAAGAGTTTCCGTTGGGGAGTATCAAGTATATCTCTGAGAATGGAGATTCATGAACTCTCGCTGGGGAAAGGAAAAGGAGGTGAATCCCAAATCACATGATCTGGGGAAATTTCAATTTAAATTTTGTTTCAGTTTAAGTTTTGATGTGTGAATTCAGATTTCAACTCAAGTTTCAATTTAGATTGAAGTTTTGTTAAGATTAATTTTGAAGGGATTTGATTTGAAATGAAAATTAAAATTTTGCGGTTTTAGATGTAACATCCTCAACCTTGAAAGAAAATTGAATTGATTGGATTGAATCATCACAATGAGGGGAGATCTCAGAGCAATGTGGTATCGGATGTAAAATCCTTAACCTCAAGAGCTCGATTTGGTGTGCTTCATTGCAATAGGAAGAGAATCTAAAGCAATGCGGTATTGGATGTAAAATCCTCAACCTCAAGAATTTGATTTTTTGATGCATTTCGAAGTGCGATAGGAAAGAATCCTAAAGCGATGCAGTCTCGGATGTAAAATCCTCAACTTCAAGAATTTGATTTTGATGTATTTCGAGTGCGATAGGAAAGAATCCTAAAGCAAGTGCGAGTCTCGGATGTAAAATCCTCAACCTCAAAAAGTTGATTTTGATGTATTTCGATGCAATAGGAAAGAATCCTAAAGCGAGTGCGGTCTCGGATGTAAAATCCTCAACCTCAAAAAGTTGATTTTGATGTATTTCGAAGTGCAATAGGAAAGAATCCTAAAGCGATGCAGTCTCGGATGTAAAATCCTCAACCTCAAAAAGTTGATTTTGATGTATTTCGAAGTGCGATAGGGAAAGAATCCTAAAGCGGTGCGGTATCGGATGTAAAATCCTCAACCTCGAAAAGTTGATTTTGATGTATTTCGAGTGCAATAGGGAAAGAATCCTAAAGCGATGCAGGTCTCGGATGTAAAATCCTCAACCTCAAAAAGTTGATTTTGATGTATTTCGAGTGCAATAGGGAAAGAATCCTAAAGCGGTGCGGTCTCGGATGTAAAATCCTCAACCTCGAAAAGTTGATTTTGATGTATTTCGGTGCCATAGGGAAAGAATCCTAAAGCGATGCGGTATCGGATGTAAAATCCTCAACCTTAAAAAGTTGATTTTGATGTATTTCGGTGCAATAGGGAAAGAATCCTAAAGCAGTGCAGTCTCGGATGTAAAATCCTCAACCTCAAAAAGTTGATTTTGATGGGTAATTGACTTTGCAACGATTTGTAATATTGATTTGAAAAGTGTGGGATTTTGGTGTTTCGAGAATTTCATGAAAGTTGTAAAAGACTTTCATGGAAGGAAATAGATTAGGAGGGAATATGTAGATGTTACATGTCCCATTCAGAAGAGTTGATTGAAAGTTGCTGGTTTGGATTGAATGTGATTCCTCGCCATCAGTTTCGATCCGTGTCAATGGAATCAACCGCTTCCTTCCCGGACAAGGGAGAGAGTAGAACGTGTTGGACTTCGATTTGGAAGGGTAAGTTTGAATTTGACTGAGGTTTGACGTGAGATCTGGAAAGATCGAGTTTGAAATTTGAAATTTGATTGAGATTTTGTTTGAAATTTGGAAAGATTGAATTTGAAATTTGATTGAGATTTGATTGAGATTTTGTTTGAAATTTGGAAAGATTGAATTTGAAATTTGATTGAGATTTGATTTGAAATTTGGAAAGATTGAATTTGAAATTTGATTGAGATTTTGATTTGAAATTTGGAAAGATTGAATTTGAAATTTGATTGAGATTTTGTGGTCATTTTGTTTGTCTTTTATCGATTCAAATTTTATTTTATCGTGAATTTGGAGTTTATCATTTTTTTTTAAATCTTAAGGAAAGTTTTCTTTTATTCTTTTTGTTTCTTTTCTGTTCTTTGTTCGAAGTTCATTTAACTTTTAATGGCGTTTCCCAGTCAATTTGCACAAAAGAGGTGAAGGCCAAAATTGTGACATGGTCACTTTCATTCCAATCATGCTGAAGATACATCGTACAACTTGATCTGGAATACATCTCATACAATCCATATAGACTCAAAACGGACTATGTATGATCTTTGTCGATTCATCCAAAAGGGTATCTGTCAAAAATCCATGTCTGAATAGTGAGGTACATGGTCAATAACATCACCTTCCAAGCCATCCTTGGCAAGGATGCCGTATGGATGTACGTTGGAGGTGTGATATTTTCCATGTAGCTCACGGCTCGTAAGGCCGGAGGCTCTCTAACTCCGGGTCCGGTCGGAAGTGGTAAGGTGCTTTCCTGTCGTCCATCCTTCGAAAGTAACCGAGATCCGCTTCACCGGTACTCCCGGTATGCAATGCTTAGCGATATCCGCCCGTTGCCCTTCGGTATCATGACGGAACCTACCGATAATGGTATCTTTATCGGCCCTCGGAACTCACCCGGGCTCGCTATCCGGAGGTCGGATCCGAACATGATATTACACTCATTCGGAAAAGAACTCGTGCGAAAGGTCCGACAAAGTCATGGTGATCTATGTGCGGGGGTATACGATCACCCCGCTTGTAGATGTTAATAATGCGACTATTGGGTATGCAATCTGGCTGGCGTTACCCTCCATGTTATCAATCTTTTTACCATTCTCTTGATGACTAATGGCATCGGATCCACTCGCCCATGACGGAGTATTCCGGTGGGTTTCCCTTCCGTCCTCCGCAAAGTTGTAACAGACATCCACATTGTATTGTGATTCTTCCCTTCCCCGGCATCCATCTCCGGGGTTCGAGTATGTGTTTTCCCTTAGGCGGCTCGCTCGGCCCATTCTTTTCAAATCCCGGATGCAATCCACGATTTGTCGTTGTTCATACTTCCGAGAATACGTCCGTATGTAGCTCGAGGCCCTCCGAGTATATTGATTCTTCCGCCTCTAATTCTCTCGAAGTATTCAAAGGTTTTCTTTTCAACATTCCGCATTCTCTCCAGCTCGTATTCGGAATGATCTGCAGATGGCGAGGCCCAGTGACATATTGTGGGATATACGGTTCAATCCCTTCACGTTCTCCTCGCATACCTCGGCTCCTCGGGGATGATGCTCGTCGGGACATCCCCGGGGTTGCTTCGCAACAAGGTCATGCGTTGCCGGTGGTTCTATCCGGTGGCGTGGTAGCCTTCTTTCTTCCGGTCTTTGTGAGATTTCCCTGGTTCTTTCGTTATCCTAGGAGCCGGCCTCCTTTCTTCGAGTTCTCGGTGAACCGGTGTCCTCGAAGTGTATGTACCGGCATTAGCAACCTGTCTCGTCGCGCGGTCCGCGGCTAGTTTGGTTAACATCTTACGGATACGGCGATTCTTATTTCTTCGTTGCGTTGCTCGTGAGAGTAGCTCTTCGAACTTCTTGAACGTCCGTGGGCGCGGCGCCGACAAGCTCGCCCTCTGCCGTAGCGACTACGGACTTCATTTTCTTATCTTCTTCGGTGTTTGCCTTTCTTTTCTTCGTCGTTGGATTGGTGGCTCGGGCCACCCATTTTCATCACCTTGTCCGCCCGGCAGCTTCTTCTCGATCAACCGGGACCCGATCACTTTCCTCGTACTCGTAGGCTCGTCGGTGCGAAATCCGAGTCGATCTCGATTATCGCTCCATCTTTCATCCTCTTTTCGTCGAGTGCAAGGCTTACGCCATTTCTAAAGTTCGAGACCAACCGCCCGTTCGACATTTCCCTGCGAAAAGACAAGGAAAAGGATCAGGGGCTGTACTAAGAACAAGAACATTAAGAAAATGTTTATTAAAGACAAAAATTTTTATTACTTTTGTATTTTCAATTTAACAGGAATGAAGTGGGATAAGATCAGGAAAGAGATTTTGATTTGGAAGAGAAAATAAAGAAAACTTTATTATCATGATTTTATTTATTTTAGCACATTTTTGTTATTTTTTGGGTTCGGACCCAGTCATAAGTAATTACTTCACCCGTGCTTCTAGGGATGGAAAGTTCATTCCTTCGAAACATCAGGTAGCGTAATACTTTTTCAAGTATCGTCCATTGATCGGAAGCATATGTCGTTCTCCTTGGCGGTTACTAGCCGGTAGGAGCCTCCTGAGTAGATCGTCTCAACCACAAACGGTCCTTCCCAAGTGGGTTCAAATTTTCCTCCTATCTTGCGGTGTGCAAGAATAGGTCTTTGAGAACGAGAACTAAGTCACCAACCTTAAAGGTTCTTGGGCGGACCGATCCGTCATGGGCTTGAACCATCTTAGCTTGGTATAGTTCTAAATTCCGCTCGCTGCCGCAAGTCTCTTCCCTTCCAGGGCTTTCCAATTCTTCTAGTCGTAATCCGGCATTCTCTTCCGTCGTGAGTTTGTTTGCAATCGCAATCCCGAGTGAAGGAAGCTCGGACTTCTAAGGGTAACACCGCCTCGGACCCATACACCGGAGCGTAAGGTGTAGCTTGAGTAGGAGTTCGAAGGTTGTCCGGTAGGCCCATAAGGCTTCTAACAACTTCTCGTGCCAATTTCTCTTATTATCGTCCAAGGTTTTCTTTAAAATTTGAACGAGAGTTTTATTAAAAGCCTCGACGAGGCCGTTTGCTCTTTGGTAGTAAATTGTTGAATATCGCCGGTCGATTCCGTGTCTCCCGACAAAATTGTTGATTTGCGTGCTTCGAATGCCGACCCATTATCCGAGATGATCTCGCGCGGCACCACGAAACGGTGAGACAACTTGGTTCTTAAAAACCGTAGCACGTGGTGTGCCTTCACTTCTTTGAGTGGAACCGCCTCGCCCACTTGGAAAAGTAATCCGTAGCCGCAAGAATGAAGCGATGTCCTTTTGACGACGGTGGTTCTATTGGACCCACTATATCTGTGCCCCAACATTCAAATGGCCACGATGCAATCGTCGGATGTAGCACATTTAGAGGTTGGTGTAGAACCACTCCGTGCACTTGGCACTGATGACAGCTCTTGGCGATTTTCATGCAGTCGGTCATCATCGAGGGCCAGTAGTACCCTAGTCTTTTAATTTTCATTTTCATCTTTGGACCCGACTGGTGAGCGCCACAGAGTCCTGAATGTATCTCTTTAACAATTTCACGGGCCTCGGACCCGCTTAGGCATCTTAGCCACATTTGATCAAAAGACCTTATGTATAATGTGTTGTTTATTAATGCATAGGACATAGTTCTTTTCTTGATCTGATGGGCTAACGACCTATCATCTGGTAGTTTTCCTGTTTGCAGGTAATCTATTAATGGTTGTCGCCAATCTTCCGTGTTTTCTGTCACCGCAGCAATTGATCCTTTTTCCTTTTCTGATTTGTGTATCGTGTCTATGTCGAGCTGTGATAGGACCTGACGTCCGTGAACCGACACTTCCACTGATTCATCTTGCAAACGAGCAAATTCTTTTGCGAGACGGGCTAGCGCATCCGCTAAAGCGTTTTCTTTTCGGGAATTTTGTAGATTGTCACATTCGGAATTTGTTCCAACAACTTGTATGGCATACCGGAAGTATTGCTCGAGTCTTGGTTTTAAAATTCTGTATTGTCCGGTTATCTGTTGAATGATTAGCTGCGAATCCCCGTAGATGTTGATGTCTTTTATACCCATTTGAATAATTAATTCCAGTCCTGTTATGAGGGCTTCGTATTACGCTTCGTTGTTTGTACACGGCTCCGTCGAGTGGTAGGAGTATCTCAACATCCCCGCTCCGGTGTTATAAAGATTAGTCCGATTCCCGCCTTACGGGCACTATCACTTGCGATTCTTCGTCTTTGTGTGTCGAAGATGCTCCGTCGAAATATAATTCCCAACGTCGATCATCGGGGTCTTCTAGGTTCATTATTTGTTCATCCGGCAAGTCGTCATTGAGAGGCGATTCTGCCGCAAAGGGTGTCTTCGCGAGGAAGTCCGCTAAGACTTATCCCTTTACGGCACGAAGAGGCACGAAAGTTATATCGAATTGCAATAATATCATCGACCATCCGGCAAGTCTGTCGGAAAGCGTTGGGCGGGTCATCGAAGTATTGCAATGGATTAAATTTCGAGATCGGAGTTGACCTTATGAGAAAGCATCTAATGCCCGAGCTTTTGAGCGGCGAAGATCGGGGCCAAACAATGCTTTTCAATTGCGGGATACCTTATTTCCGTCGGCGATGAACGACGGCTTAGGTAATAAAGAGCATTTTCTTTACCCTCATCATTGACACTGGCTACTGAGGCTCCGAGAGAGTCGTCTAAAGCCGCGGTATAAAGTATTAGCGGTCTACCCGAGACTGAGGCTGCTAAGACGGGAGGTGTCATTAAGTATTGTTTAATGTCCTCGAAGACCTCTCGGCATTTCTCTTCCCAAATAAATTTGGCGTCCTTTTTAACTAGTGCCGAGAAAGGCTGACACCTACTCGACAAGTTTGAGATAAAGCGTCGAAGATATGCCGACTTCCTTGAAAATATCGTAGTTGTTTTAAGGTTACGGGAGGTGGCATTTCTAAGATAGCTTTAATCTTTTCCGGGTCGATTTCAATCCCACGATGTCGGACAACGAATCCTAAGAATTTCCGGAGGTGACGCCGAAGGCGCATTTTAAGGGATTCATCTTAAGGTTAAATTGTCTTAATCGTTCGAAAACAATTCTCAAATCATACGAGTGGTTTTCCTTTACTTTGCTTTTGATGACCACATCGTCCACGTAGCATTCGACTTGATTGTGGATGAGATCATCAAAAATTCTTGTCATTGCTCTCTGGTAGGTTGCTCCTGCGTTCTTCAGTCCGATTGGCATCACTGTGTAGCAATATACTTCGATCGGCGTTCTGAATGCTGTAAGTTTTTCATCTTCTGGAGCCATTTTTATCTGGTTGTATCCTGAAGATCCATCCATGAATGAGAATATTTAATGCGTTGATGCAATGTCGATCATTAATTGCAGGATCGGTAGAGGGAATTCATCTTTCGGACATGCCTTGTTTAAATCTCTGAAATCCACACAAATTCTGATCTGACCATTCTTCTTCCTGACTGGTACCACGTTGGCTAACCAAGTCGGGTATTGTTCTTCACGGACAAATTTAGCGTCTATTAGCTTTTTAACTTCAGCTATGACTTGTTGTTCGATTTCTAGACGCATTCTTCTGGGACCTTGTCTGACTGGAACAGAAGCAGGATCCACCCCTAGCTTATGGACTGCGACCTCTGGAGCTAAACCTGACATCTCATCGTAGCTCCAAGCAAAACAGTCTTTGAATTCCATTAATAACTTGATTATCTCTTCAGAGTCTTCTTTATTGAGTAAGGAGCTAACAAAGGTAGGTCTAGGCTCTTCGCTAGTACCTAAGTTAACTTCCGTTAACTCATCTATCGTAGATTTGATCTCTTCTTCGAATTCTGGTGGAGCATCTCCAATTTGCAAATCTTCGAGTTCTTCTGTAGTTTCCATGCAATTTCCATTAGACTCGCAGGTGACAACCAAGCAAAATTCAGTATCGTCAACTGATCCTACTGTGCCGAATCCGAGACCATGTTTTAAGTTGGGTGGACGACCGTAGTTATTCCATAAATTTTCAAAACGTCGTGATTGACCTTTTGTCCATTGTCGAGGTAAGAAACCACGCTGAATTAAATTCTGAACACGGGAGAGTACCACTCAAAAGGCAATTCCATTAATTCGATGAAGTAGCATCTTCAAGTTGTACATTATTTTCGGCTTTGGAGGAAGGAGCACCACGGTAGAATTTGATGGGCTTTGCACCACCGCTACGTACCTCTTTGACCTCCATACCCTCGATCTTATTAGAATGGATCGGGGTCGAGTCATAGTATGTACATAGTGGTTAATCTTCTCGTACATCGATTTATATTCTTCGTTTCTTTCATCTTCGATAGGGATTTCGAATTGCGGCTTCTTCCGAGCTTATTGTCGTTGCTTCTTGGTTGATTTCTTTTTCTTCTTCGAACTATCTTCCCAATCGACATTGATGGTCGGTTTCCTCCGTCCAATCGTCCTAACGTCTCTGCCACGACCTCGTCCCCGGCCTCGACCTCGGATGCGAGTTGTGGAGTAACCTTCACCATCTCGCCGTAAGGGAGTGGTGAGTGATCGTTGGACTAGAACTTCGTGTTCTTCGTTGTCCCAAATTTCCTTTGCTTCATTTGTTATGGTATCTCCGGAGAAGATTGTTTTCTTCGGAGGTGCATAATAAGTCGCATCTTCATGGATTCCGATTTCATGTACGGAGAACGGTTGTAAGTCACCTTTAATACACTCGTTCCCCTCCGTCGTAGTATTTAATGCATTGATGTAGAGATGATGGTACCATCCTGTTTTCATGTATCCATGGTCGGCCCGATAGAGCGTTGAACGACGTTTCGAATCAATTATGTGAAATTTCGCGGTTGTCTTTGCTAAGTCACCGGTCTTCATTAGCAGTGTTATCGAGCCGAGGGCTCTTTCTCCTTTCTGGTTGAATCCTCTTAATAACATTTTGTCCGCCTCGAGCTCGCGAGCATCAATTTCCAAGTATGCTAGCGTTCGAAGATTCATTATATTGATTGATGCTCCTGGATCCACCAATACTCTGGAGAGCGTAAACTTCCCAATTGTAACTGAAATGTACAATGGTCGGTTGTGGTCTCGTCGTCCCAAGTAATAGGTCGTCGTCCGTGAAGGTAACACCTCGCTCGTTCCTTTAACGAGCAAACCTCATCTAAGGACTCTCCGGCCATTTGAGCTAAGCAAATTTCTGGATCAAGTAAGGCCTTGATCGAGCTTCTCTCATCTCCTTTGATAAGATGAGAGCGTCGTAGATGCTCGGTTTGGTCGGTAGTTTCCTAAGATGGGCTAGCACGTTGTAATCCACTTTGTTTTCATGTGCCTCGTTTTCTTCTCGAATGGGTATTTCTCCTGCCGGGGTTGGTTCTTCCCGAACAACCACCGCTTTCCTTTGTCTTTTGGACCCATTCTCGGAGGTAGAACTCTTCCACTTCTTAAGTTGACTTCGTGATTTCTTCGAATTTAGCATTGAGTTTGCTGGTGTCTCCTTCCGAATTGGAATGACGGATTCTTCGGGATTAGCTTCGGAGTCCGAAGGCTCTAACTCTATTGTGATCGGAGCTCCTCGAAACTCGCAAATAGATTCGTTGCTTGTTGAACTCTCGTAGCCTTCCGGTGGATGTCTTCTTCATCATTGTGATCGTCGAGATTGTGTATGATTTGAGAATTGTCATTTGTATCGGAATCGACATCCGGATTAGGTTGATTGTCGCTAGTTACGTAATCGTTAGAAACAATCAAACGTAGCCAACGCCATAACCCTCATCATTATAAGATCCCACCGGAGTGGGCAGATAATCATACAGAGTCGAAGGTTCGAGGGATTTCTCCCCCGAATCGGAAACAACTATCCTAGGATAAGCAGCCCCTAGTCTAGCCTTAGGTGCCTCGGTCTTCTCTTCTTCGTCAATTTTCTTCTTTTCTTCAGTTGTCTCTTGTTGAGGTGGTTCTTCTATCGCAAGTGATAGCGCCGGCTTGACAGGTTTCGAACTCTGAGTTGAAGCTCGCACCGAAGTGGTTTGGATGCGATCCAAAATCTTCTTCGAAGACTTTGTCCAAGCGGTAGTCCATCCATCATCAGTCGCATAGGGATCTATCGGAACAATGAGATCCGTCGAGATAACATTGACGGAACCTCCTTTCGGGGTTCCTTCATGTACTCCTTCGGGATCGTTATATTCCCTTTCCGAAGATTGTCGTTGAGCCAACTCTTGAAGGTAATACAATCTTCTATCTTATGCCCAAGCATCCGGTGGTAAGGGCAAAAGTTGGGATCACCTTTCTTGTCGACTTCTTCGGTCTCTTAGGTTCCGGTAGTTGGAAATCCGGAGTCTTCATCAAACTGCGGAACATTTTCGAGCATCGCCTCATTCTTGAACGGATACTCCTCGCTCGAAGCTCCCTTAACGTACGTTGCGGACGAGGCGGTTGTTCATACTCGTTGAGATGACCGATAGCCGGGTCGGGGTTGTCGGTAATTCGTTGAGGTTGCCGCGGCCGTTCGACGATATTTGTATCGGTTGCTTGCCTTTATCGACCGCTCGCGACGATCCCGGACTTCTTTTCAAAAGTTTTCACGGACTTCGTTTGTCTGTTTTATCGGTGAAACTTAATTGCTTCGCCTCCTCTTGCAAGCTTCCGGCCTTGCTTAACAACTTCTCGAAAGTCTTAATAGTAAATCCCTTGAGGAGAAGTGCTATCGGGCCATGGATGCTTTTTAGTAAAATGCCGACTGCATGCTGTTCTTGTAACTGTGGCTCACACTTCATACTTAGATTCCTCCATCGAAGTATGTAGTCCACCAAGGTTTCGTTCGGCTTCTGCTTCTCTACCACTAAATCACCTATAGTGATGTGGTGCCGAGCTCCGAAAATCGCTTGATGAAGAGGTTCTCTAATTCCGAAAATGTCTTCACCGAACCGTTCGGTAATTCCGCATACCAATCGAAGGCGATCCTCGACGAGTCGGCGACAAATTGTCGGAAGAGTAAAGCATCACTTCCGCCGGCATTGCAACAACCGGCACGAAAATGTGCAACATGTCTGCCGAGGGTTTCCGGTTCCATCAAAGGTCTTGAACGGAGGTGGTACAAAGCCTTTCGGATATCGGACGCACGTCGAATTCTTCCGGGTAAGGTCTACCCGTCCGAATGGATGTCCCGCTCTTTGATTGTGCTAAGGCTTCTCGCACCTGCTGTTCCACCAAGCTCTTGATATCCTTTTCCGGAATCATACTTTGTGTTGTATCCTTCTTTAATTGATCATCCCCGTTGACGGATGTAATCTCCTTTCCTCCGTCTACAATGTGAATAACTTCCGGTGGTGTTTCCCTTCGGGGTCGAACCCGACTCCGGAGAGTGGCTAGGGCTAAAGCCATCTCTTCCATCCTTTTCGCCATTTGGGCGATCGTATCATCTTTCTCTTGAAGCCGCCTCCTCATTACTTCCGGCTCCTCTCTTTCGCAGCCGCAGGAGCACCTTGTGAAGCCGATGAAGCTCGTATTTCTACCATGTTAATTTCTCGCATACTCATCATCCATGAACTCGACGAGTCAACTTCATCTCCGAACTTCTCTTCTCTCTCCCTTGCTAGTCGATGAATATCAGTTCTTAACTTTTCCATAGCGTCTTCTAATGGCCTTTTCTCGTATATCCTTGCAGGTGTCATGTGATAACTTGTCGAGTTTCTTTCTCATGAGTCCCCTTTATCGCGGTAGCACTTTCCTCGGACTCAAGTCTCTCGACGAGACTTTCCTTTTCCGGTCGTTGTTTTGGTCTTAATCGGTCGGTAGTGGGACGCCATACCATCCTTCTAGCGATAGAAGGCCTAGGACCGGATGGTCCGTCGGCCGAATCGTCGGAAGGTGGTATCCTCCACGATCCGTAAACCCGAAACAACAACGAGTGGACTAGTCTTCATCTTCTTATTAGACTCTTCTGCAGCGATAGCAGATTCTACTCGTGGCCCAAGACGGGATTTGGCCGGCACCCGCCCTATCCTTCTTAAAATTTCTGATACGGGGCATTTTTCCTTCTTCGCTAACTTCTCAATCACAGTCTGTAGTCGGGCAAGTGGTGTAACCCTAGCCCTCTTTCTTCTGTTGTCGTCATAGTATGCGGGCCGAGGTAATGTAGAGGCAATCCTGCGGACATTTTCCTCGTCGACTCGCGGCGGAAAGGGATGGAATCTACTCCTTCCAAAAGGGGTGTATACTCAGACAATGGTATGTATTCAGGTAGTGGTGTGTACTCGGGAATTTCTTCTAGGAAAGCGACTTCAGCAGCTCTGGCCTTCCTGGCAATCTTCCTGCCTCTGTTTCTTCTCTGAGTCCGTGTTAGGGGTGGAACCCTTGAGCTGGACCCAATTTCAAAAACAGAAGGTCTTGCACGGAAATCTGTACCCTCCACGGTAACATGTTCGTTGCAAATTTGAACTTCCTTCCCCTTCGGCTTGGCGGGAGCCGGGGTAGGTGCGGAGACGACTAGACCCGGTGGGGTAGAGATAACGGTCCTTCTATGGACAGCGGTACTCCTCTCAGCTGGAACCCTTTGCAGAGGAGGAAACTCTTGAGTTGATTTAAGGTTGAACTCAATCATGGGTTTCTCAGTTTCTGGCACTTTGTCCATCAGTGCGAAAAGGGTAACGTCAGCGATCTTGACATTTGTGTTCTCGAATCCTTGTCCAAACCGGATGATCCCATTGTCGGGCAGCTCATCCTTGTAAACGACGAAGTCCAATCCATTGGTGAAGGAGAAAATCAACTTTGGGGCTTCCATTTCTGCAGGGTAGATTCTGATTGTCAGTCCCAAGTTATGCTTCTTCTGATCAGGCCGAAAAGAATCGAAAAGAGTCCGAACACATTCTTGTTCATGTATATTTATTAAAAGGGTCATTCATTAGAGGGTTTGTTTATTTAGAACGGAATGTTCAAAGGTGTAGAGAAGGTAACGAATCTAATTCAGAGTTAGAAAGGAAAAGAAACTCTTATGCAAGACTTCTCGACTCGAAGGATCACTCCTAAACTAACACCTATTGGGGGTCCACCCCACCTCAGAAATGAGGTAAAAGGATCTCGGAACCTCTCTGTTTAGGGGTGTCTAAACAGTGGCTCCTAAATCCGAGAGAATGTTGGCCATACTCGTTCAAGGTAGAAATGAACATAATATTCCAACGGAAAGAAGGGTAGTTTGATCCATTAGGGACATGGATACACTACCGATTTTTGAAAGCAGAACTATTTGATTAAAATGGAGAGAGGAACTATTCCCCAGCGGAGTCGCCAGAAATATGTCGGCATATTTTTTAGGTTATGTGTTTTATTTTGAAAAGGGGTCGCCTACAGAAATTGTCGGCGAATTTTAATTTAATTTAAATAAATAATTTGAAAAGTAGTATTTGATTTTGAAAATAATTTTAAAATTAAAAATTTTAAGATATGAAATCAAGCTGATCTCACATCCCGAATAGTTTATATAAACGAGCGCCGCACCACAAACCGTGTATCTATCCCGAAGAATGGACACATTCGCTTGATGATGGAGCTCGATTAAATAAACTAGAAGATTTGTGACATCCGTTTGGTCCGCGAACCAATTTTGTAAGCCGACAAATTCCCCTGTTTAATATAAATGAATTAAGCGGGGTTTATATTACTCAGGTTCTTAAAGTTCCCTATAAGGGCAAGCCCCTATAGTTAATTACATCTTAAGTGACGGAAATCACCTAAGAAAACTCTCGATAATAATCAGTAGTTCCACTCTCCCTGACAGGCTGCTGACAAATTGTCGGAAGAGTAAAGCATCACTTCCGCCGGCATTGCAACAACTGGCACGAAAATGTGCAACATGCTGCCGAGGGTTTTCGGTTCCATCAAAGGTCTTGAACGAGAGGTGAGTACAAAGCCTTTCGGATATTGGACAGCGTCGAATTCTTCGGGGTAAGGTCTACCCGACCGAATGGATGTCCCGCTCTTTGATTGTGCTAAGGCTTCTCGCACCTGCTGTTCTACCAAGCTCTTGATATCCTTTTCTGGAATCATACTTTGTGTTGCATCCTTCTTTAGTTGATCATCCCCGTTGACGGATGTAATCTCCTTTCCTCCGTCTCTGATGTGAATGACTTACAGGGTGTTTCTCTTTGGGGTTGAACTCGACTGCGGAGAGTGGCTAGGGCTACAACCATCTCTTCCATCCTTTTCGCCATTTGGGCGATCGTATCATCTTTCTCTTGAAGCTGCCTTCTCATTACTTCCAGCTCTTCTCTTTCTGCGGCTGCAGGAGCACCTTGTGAAGCCGACGAAGCTCGTGTTTCGACCATGTTAATTTCTGCGTACTCATCATCCATGAACTTTGACGAGTCAACTTCATCTCCGAATTTCTCTTCTCTTTCCCTTGCTAGTCGCCGAATATCAGTTCTTAACTTTTCCATAGCATCTTCCAGTGGTCTTTTCTGTATATCCTTGCAGTTGTCATGTGATAACTGTCGGGTTTCCTTCTCATGAGTCCCCTTTACTGCGGTAGCACTTTCTTCGGACTCAAGTCTCCTGTCGAGACTTTCCTTTTCTGGTCGTTGTTTCGGTCTTAACTGGCCGGTAGTGGGACGCCATACCATCCTTCTAGCAACAGAAGGCCTAGGACCGAAGGTCCGTCAGTCGAATGTCGGAAGGTGGTATCCTCCCCGATCCGTAAACCCGAAACAACAACAGTGGGCTAGCCTTCATTTTCTTATTTGGTTCTTCTGCAGCGATAAGCAGATTCTACTCGCGGCCCAAGACGAGATTTGGTCGGCACCCGCCCTATCCTTCTTAAAATTTCCGACACGAGGCATCTTTCCTTCTTCGCTAACTTTTCAATCACAGATACCGTAATCGGGCAAGTGGTGTAATCCTAGCCCTCTTCTTTTCGTTGTCGTTATAGTATGCGGGCCGAGGTAATGTAGATGCAATCCGCGGACATTTTCCTCGTCACTGCGGCGGAAAGGGGATGGAATCCGCTCCCTTCCAAAAGGGGTGTATACTCGTACAATGGTATGTATTCGGTAGTGGTGTGTACTCGGGAAATTCTTCTAGAAAGCGACTTCAGCAGCTCCGGCCTTTCGGCAATCTTCCCCGCTCTGTTTCTCCTCCGAGTCCGTGTTAGGGGTGGAACCCTTGAGCTGGACCCAATTTCAAAAACAGAAGGTCTTGCACGGAGATCTATACCCTCCACGGTAACATACTCGTTGCAAATTTGAACTTCTTTCCCCTTCAGTTTGGCGGGAGCCGGGGTAGGTGCAGAGACGACTAGACCAGTGGGGGTAGAGATAACAGTCCTTCTATGGACAGCGGTACTCCTCTCAGCTGGAACCCTTTGCAGAGGGGGAAATTCTCGAGTTGATTTAAGGTTGAATTCAATCATGGGTTTCTCAGCTTCTGACACTTTGTCCATCAGTGCGAAAAGGGTAACGTCAGCGATCTTGACATTTGTATTCTCGAATCCTTGTCCAAACCGGATGATCCCATTGTCGGGCAACTCATCCTTGTAAACAAGCGAAGTCCACGTCCGTTGGTGAAGGAGAAAATCAGCTTTGGGGCTTCCATTTCGCAAGGTAGATTCGATTGTCGGTCCCAAGTTGTGCTCCTTCTCATCAGGACGAAAAGAAAGGAATCGAAAAGAGTCCGAACACATTCTTTTTCATGTATATTTATTAAAAGAGTCATTCATTAGAAGGTTTGTTTATTTAGAACGGAAGGTTCAAGGTGTAGAGAAGGTAACGAATCTGATTCAGAGTTGGAAAGGAAAAGACAGTCTTATGCAAGACTTCTCGACTCGAATGATCACTCCTAAACTAACACCTATTGGGGTCCACCCCACCTCAGAAATGAGGTAAAAGGATCTCGGACCTCTCTCGTTTAGGGGTGTCTAAACAGTGGCTCCTAAATCCGAGAGAATGTTGGCTATACTCGTTCAAGGTAGAAATGAACATAGTATTCCAACGGAAAGAAGGGTAGTTTGATCCATTTGGGACATGGATACACTACCGATTTTTGAAAGCAGAACTATTTGATGAAAATGGAGAGAGGAACTATTCCCCAGCGGAGTCGCCAGAAATATGTCGGCATATTTTTAGGTTGTGTGTTTTAATTTGAAAAGGGGTCGCCTAACAGGAATTATCGGCAAATTTTTAATTTAATTTACATATATATATAGTTTGAAAAGTAGTGTTTTGATTTTGAAAATAATTTTAAAAAATTTTAAGATATGAAGTCAAACTGATCTCACATCTCAAATAGTTTATATAAACGAGCACCGCACCACAAGCCGTGTATCTATCCCGAAGAATAGACACATTGCTTGATAATGGGGCTCGATTAAATAAACTAGAAAGGTTTGTGACATTCGTTTGGTCTGCGAACCAATTTTATAAGCCGACAAATTCCCTTGTTTAATATGAAAACATTAAACAGGGTTTATATTACCTGGGTTCTTAAAGTTCCTATAAGGGCAAGCCCCTATAGTTAATTACATCTTAAGTGACGGAAATCACCTAAGAAAACTCTCGATAATAATCAGTAGTTCTGCTCTCAAGAATTTCAAAGTTTAAGTTTTCAAGGGATTGAATTTTAGAATTTCAATAGGGAATGGATCAAGTTTGGAACAGTTATTTTCAGAAGTTCAATGGAAGAAAAGTAGGAGAAGCTGAGGATCCAAGAAGAATCTTGGCAACTTCCCAAACTATCCTATTGTTTGGTTTGAATTTAGGGAAGTCCTAATGTCTATTTAATATTTTGATCTTGCCAATTTTAATTAGTTAGGACTTATATTTGTATGATAAAATCATACAAATAGCCTCGGAGATGTGAGGGTTTATGTCGTATCGGACGACTACCTCGGAGTCCTAAGACCGATTAGGGCTTAATTTACATGACATAATCATGCAAATGCCTAACGAAGAGTTGAGGATTTATGTTGCACTACGCAAACTACCTCGAAGTCCTACGGCTTGGTTATTTAATTCTAAGGAAAGTTTTGCTGAAGTAGACTCGGGTTTGCTGATGACGATGGCCGTGCTGCCCACCATGCTCCAAGCTCCTTGTTGTTGCAGAGGTTTAGTTGTAAAAGTCATAAATCAGGAGATGAGAGAAGTGTTTGGTTTTAGAGAAAGTCTTAATTTCCATGTGTCTTTAATATTTTAATTAAAACGAGTCTTAAAGTTGATTAAACGAACCGATTAAGATCCCACGGTTCCGTCATCCCGACACCGTTATTTTCATCGAATTCACTTAGTCCGAGATGAATTTGCTAAACTCAACTAAATGAGTTCCGCACTTTCATTTAGACCGTGGGAAATCCCGTTAGCAACACGTGGGTTACATCATCCGAGGTATTCCCGATCATTCAATGAGACGTTTTAATTTAGTTGTAGTTGTAGTTTTGTTGTTTTGTTTGTGATTAAATTTTGAGTTGTCTTATATTTTGAAATGTTGTGGCGGTGAATTTTATCTTGTAGTGTCTTTTAATTTAGTTATGGGTTTCGGCTTTGGTTTTCGTCCTAAAGGTGTAAGTTTTCATGCAACGGTTGTTTATCATGCAAGAAAAGTAAGTGCGATGCGATTAAATAAGTTGCAATAAAGTAATTTGCAATAAAATAAAAGCGTACCTGGAGGGTCTTCCCGTCATCCCAAGCTGCACTTAAAACACCGTTAGAATATTTAAGCATTTAAAGTAAGTTCCTAGGTAAAGCTAAGGGAAGGGTTATGGTTTTCTACCAAGTTCCTAATCCTATAGCTAGTCATTTCCTATGATGTCTAGGTTCTTGTATTTTAGTTTGAGGAGGATTTTCTTCATCAAAGAACAACTAAGTTCGATTGTTCTTATAAATATCCTATCATATTGAGGAAGTGCTTAAGACGAATCTTAAACATCTTTTCGATATTTCTAGGATTGTTTTAAGTCCAAATGAATTTAATTACACAAATGAATTAATCGTCCGAGAGTTTAAGTTTTGTTGTCTTGCTCGATGAATTAGGACATTTGAATATCCTATGAGTGAAGTAACATTTCTTTTAACACTCCTTTTAAGAGTTATGACATCACGAGCTTTCGAGGGCAAATGGATGTTCAAGTGAGTTGTGATTTAATTTTAGTTAAATGATTTAAGTTTGGAATAGTGTTCAAGTTGTTTTAGATTTATTTTGAATTTTTTTTTCACGTCTTAGGTGATGTCTTTTAATTCAATTTAATTTAACTTTGATTTAATTTAATTTAATTTAGTTTTAATTTTAATTTAATTCGATTTAATCCAATTTAGTTCAACTTGATTTAATTTAATTTATTTAATTTAATTTAATTTGTTTTAATTTTAATTTAATTTAATTTGTTTTAATTTAATTTAATTTAATTTAATATTTAATTTTATTTTTTTTAATTTAATTTAATTTAATTATTTAATTTAATTTAATTTATTTATTCAATTTAATTTAATTTATTTTTATTATTATATATATATATATTTTTTATTTAATTTAATTTAATTTAATTTTTTTTAATTTAATTTTATTTTTAATTTTAATTTTAATTGAAAATTTAAAAAGAGTTTAATAATTTACCTTTAATTAATTTAAATGATTGAATCTTTTAACATTTTTTTTTTTAAACTTAAATTTGAATTACTATTTTAATTAAGAATTAAATATTATTGAGATGATTAATTTAGGGATCTTTAGATTAAAGAATAAATCTCTTCCTAATAATATCCCTATTTTAATAATTCCAATTTTATTATCCTTCCAAATTTAATTAATTATTTAATTAAGGTTTATTTCAATTATTTTAAATTATTTAGTAGGTTTCTACCCTTTAATTATCTAAATTTCAATCATCCAAATCAGATTAAAATCAAATATTTTATTTATTAATTTTATTAAGCCTAAAGTTTTAATTAAGGGTTAAAATTTTAATTACCATTTTACCTTTCAAGCCTAATAATTTCATAACTCACTAAATTGAGCTCAAATGAATTTGAAATTTTTTATGTGGCTTCACTCATATGTCAATAAAGACATTGGAGGAGAAAATGTGATTTTTCTGTATTTAATTTATTTATGTAATTATTTTTGGTGGAAAATAAGGATTTCCAAGGAAAATTTAATAATATGACCAAGGGAAAGTTTCTATCCTTAAGAAAATTATGGGATATTCCTAATGACCGGAGGACCACTTGGACCAATTTTTGTGATTTTTTGAATTATATTTTATTTATTAGAATTATTTTAATTTCTGGAGTATTAATTAATTTAAAAATAGAATATAAGTTGAAAAATGAATTTTATAATTTTTAAAATTCTCTCTGATATCAAGGATTCCAGAAAACCAAATTTTACAATTTTCTGATTTTTCTTTGATTTATTATAATTATTTTAGTGAGAATACTAGAAAATACATTTTTTTTTTAAATTTTAAAATTACCCTAGGGCTTTAAAATTTAATATCTCATTAAATAGACCTGAGAAAAATATGAGGTTTGCTCCTAAGTGATTAAATTTCAAAATATGACATTTTGGTGAATTTTATTATTTTTGTGATTTTTATTATTTTTTAATTATTAAAATATTAAAATAATACTAAAAAATTAACTTTTTTAGAAAATTAAAATTTTAATTTTTTTAGATTCCCCTGATATCAGAGAGGCTCCAAAACCAATTTGGTGAATTTTTGAAAGGTATTTTGAAAGTTATGAATTTTTAAAGTTTAAAATGACTAAATGGCTTAATCAACCCATTTAGTAAGGCTAACCAAGTCCAATTGACTTCAAACTTTTATGGTGGGTTCCTCTGATCCTAAAGGTCAGTGGAGAACTGATTTCAAGTCAATTTGATGTATAGTTAGCTCTAATTAATTAGGGGTCTATTTTGGGTGTTTAAGCCAATTAGGGTTATTTTGAGTGAATTAACTCAAGTCCTATTTTTCCTAGGGTTCTCTGGTCATAAGGAACATCACCAAATTTTCCTAGAATTTATTTCACAACATGCTAATTTTTGGAATTAAAATACTCAAAACGGCCACATGCATTTGAAAAATCAATAACTTTTCACAGAGATGGCCTCGACCTTGGAAAATTCGGGGAATGTTCCCGAATTCGGAGGCTTCAAAAGCCCTATGGTCTCATGCCATGGTGAATTGTATGAATGCATGGAGAATTGAAACAATGCAGGGAGTAAATAATTAATTAAAAATAAAGTACTTAGACAAAATTAATTAATTTCTTTTCCACATTATTCTTCTCTGTTCATCTGAGCGAAGAGGTATTTTTATTTTATTTTTATGATTTTTCTACACAAAGTTATGAATTTTTGAAGTTTAGGGAATTAAATAAATCAGAAAATCCCTATTTTTCTACTTATCCGAGTCGGCGCCGCGTCAACCTCGGCAGCTCGGAAGCGGTACGTGTCGCGCTGTAATTGGGCGCCGCCATCTGAGTATCTGAGTCAGCTGTCCCGGGGCCCGCGGTTCATGCACCATTGCGCTGTCCGGCTCGATCCAGACCGTCCGCTCGATACACGCTCGATCCGACGGTTCCCAGTCATCGTCTACGACTGGTGTGCACCCGTGACCGTTAACCTTCTAACCCTAATTTCTCACTCGATTCTCAACAGATTTTTGTGTTCTTATGCTCTATGGATTCGTCTTGAGGAGACGAACACATCCATACGGTAAACATGTATTTAAATTGACTCAAACTAAAAAGAGAATCTCTGGAAGCTCGGGAAGAAGAGTGAGACCATACCTTTGCTCAGAGAAGTGAAGCTTCGATCTGAGAGTTGTGTCACGTTCGATTAGGTCCAAGTAAGCTCTAGATGAAGTCCCGCGGCACAGTGAATCGTCCAGCTATGAAAGTGACCACAGCTCGATCACAAAGCTTCGGAGTCCGGAACGGATGGGTGGCCCGGAGAGGGGGCTTTTGCTGGTGGACTTCTTCCCTTGGCTGCAGTGAAGGTGTAGGACCAATCAATTTGGGGATTGGCTCACTGCGGAGAAGTGTCCTGGTTTTGGGCTTGGATTTCGACTACGAAATTGAGCTCGCGAGAGGAAATGACGAGGGGATTTCGGTGGGGATCAAGTTCTCTATGTGTGGGGAGTAGTACGGAACAATTTTGGCGAGTTTCCTTAAGGTTTGTTTCAGCACCTCTCATGGCCGAGAGGAGGTGGTGTTTAAATAGGAGAGGGTGGAGGGCCTCCTGGGAGAGTTAGGGCTTGGGATCGGCTGCTAGGTCGAGGCGGAACAACCATGGTGGCCATTGGGCATGGGGCAGCTCAGCAAGGTAGAATCCCAAAGTTGGCTCACATGTGAGCTCTCGGCCATGGTGTTTTCCGGCGACTGGGTGGCCGGCCGGCCAGGCATTGGTCACCATCTTGTTCAGGTGGGTCAGGGCTGGGGTTTGGTGCAAGCAATTGGCGATTGTCATGTGTAAAGTGGCTGAATTAAAATGGAATGGGGAAGGGGTCATTTTGGCTTCAATTTGGTCAACCCATTGGTTTGGGTTGGGTGCACCTCCCCATGGCCTGATTTTGGGCTGAGAAGATCAGTTGGGTCAGCCAAGAGAGGATGGTGTGGTCTCTATCCATGATGAGGTGGCTAAACATGGTTTAGTGTGTGTCATGGATAAGGTTAAAAAGGCTTAATGAAGGGTTAGGAAAGGAGCCCCTCCTTTTGCCACTAGTGGCATGGTCACATGTCAAACTTTCATGGCTTCCTATGGCTTGTGAATGGCTCATGCATGGCTCCATGTGGCTTAGGGAAAAGTTTAGTCAATTTCATGAAAATGGGTTTTGTGACTTTTGGCATTTTGGTGAGGGTTGTCATGAGGTTTAATTTTGGAATAATCCAATGATGAATTTAGGATTAGATATTGAGTTTAATCAAAGGGATGATAAGGAGAAACTTCATGTGGGCTTTAGGATAGGCTTGGGCTTTTGGATGTGGTAAAAGATGGGCTTTTAAAATGATTTAAGGAATGGGCCTTTTAGTTTAAAAAAATGAATTTATGAATGGGAGTTTTGTAAAGAGGTTGGGCCAAATAATTGTTGAGTTTGGTTTAGGGATGTGTCGTGAATGATTTGAAATAAATTTGAGGTGGTTTGGGCTTGAATTGGGTTGGATTTGAGTTCATTTGGTACATGGGCCAATATAGGTCAAGTTGGGCTAACTTGGGCCAATGTTGGGCTAGGGTTGAAATTGATGTAAAATAAATTTTGGGAAATGTTTATGGGAGTGTTTCAAAGAGGTTTTGGCTTTGGTTGGGTTTTGATTTTGGGATTTGGGCTCATTTGGGTTAGGTTTAGGTTTAGGTCAAAATTGGGCCTTTTGATTTTGGGTTGAATTTGAGTGGGGTTTGGGTCTAAATTTTGGGCAAATCATGTTAGTGTTTTGTCTATGGGAATGTTAAGGAAGGTTTAGAAAATATTTGGGGTTAATTGGAGTTGAATTGGGTGAGTTTGGGCTAAGTTTGGGTCATGGGTTCAAATTGGGCTTTAAGGCCCAAAGTGAAATTGGATCCAAATGTCAATCAAATTGAACTTGGATTTGGTCTAAATTGGTGTTGAGAATGTTGAATTGAAGTTTAGAATTGAATTGGACCAGAATTTGGGTCAATTGGGTAGGTTTGGTTTGACATTGGGTTCACTTAGGGTTAAAATGGAGTCGAATTGGGGGTTTTGACAAAAGTAGGGTAAATTGACAAAATTGGCCCATGATATAGTTGAAAAAAATGAAATTGGGAATATTTGGGATTTTCTGGAATTTTCTGGGAATTTTCTGAATTTTTGGATTTTGGGTCAAGAGGGGTATTTTGGGTATTTGGAGGGTATTGGGAGGTATTTTTGGAATTTTTGGTATTTTTGGGTATGGATGATCAATTTGAGTAATGTGGAAATGTTTGGGATTGATTTTGGGGAGTTTTGGGTAATTTAGGTGATTTTTGAAATTTTGGGTAGTTTCGAGGCATTTGGTAGAGTTAGGCGGGTGTAGGGTCCCGGGGGTCAAAAATTGAAAATTTGGAAAATTGAAGATTGGGTGAATATAAGTGAAATAAAATCATTTTGGTTGAGCCATGAAGCCACATCAAGCCCATATGAGCCATGAAGGGACTCATTTGAGGCATTCATTATGTTGTTCCTAACCCTCTTGACCGAGGGCTTAGGGGTTAAGGACCATCCATGTGAATCACCTACATGAGTCGGGAGGTCAAGTTAGGTATGGGTGTGGTTTTAGGAGGTGTGTGAAAGTGTAGTGTATAGGTGTAGTGTGTGTAAGTCGGCCTCTCACTGGACCAGGGCCACCTGGGCGACTCTAAGGCCAAAGAGTCCTATAGGAACTCATCCTTTAAACTTCCACATTTGATTTCAACCCTCTAAGTGATTAGGGGTCTACAATCAAGTTTGTGGAGTTTGCAGGGAGTTAAGAAGTGGTTTGAATTTCTAAGTGGTGGGTCCCAATTCTAATCCTCTAGGATAGTCAAAGGAAAAGCCTAAGGCTAGATCCTAAGTACTAAAGAGAAAAAGAGAAGACCTCATCAAAAATGAGGTCAACACCACCTTTACCGACATACGAATTAATCGGAGAGATTGGTTCGATTGAAATCACATTTATAGAATCTCTTTCAGGTTCTTTCAAGTATTCCTTTGGTATTGTTATATTTCCTTCTTTGTAATTCCGCTCAAGCCAATTCTTGAAACTGAAGCAGCTCTCTATAGTATGTCCGAGCATCTTGTGGTAGGGGCAGAAGTTGGGCTGATCCTTCTTGTCCACCTCTTCCGGCTTCTTCAACTCGGGCAATCTGAACTCGGGTTTCTTCATTAAATTTCTGAACATCTTCGCTTCGGCGTCGTCTTTGAAAGAGTAGTTTCTGCGCAGCCATTCTGACATTGTCGGACCCTGTCTTCCATCTGTCCTGTAGACCTCTGCTACTAACCAGGCTGACTGCTTTACGGTGCACGAGGCTGACTATACTGCTGAGGCTGACTGTACTGAGGCGACTGACTGTGCTGCTGCTCAGGCTGAGTCTTCATTGGTTGCTTTCCTTTGTTGACCGTTGCCACAACGCCTGACCTCTTCTCGTATGCTTTAGTTGGTTTCATTTTCTCTGTCTTTTCTACAGGCTCCATGTCCTTGACTTCTTCTTGTAGGCTGTTTTCTTTGCTAAATAGCTTCTCAAAGGACTTGATGGTGAGACCCTTAAGCATGAAAGCTATCGGACCATGGATACTCTTGAGTACTATCTCGATCACGTGTTGTTCTTGTAACTGAGACTCACATTTCATGCTTAAGTTTCTCCACCTTAGAACATAGTCAACCAAAGTCTCGCCGGGCTTCTGCCGTTCTACCACGAGATCTCCTATAGTAACATGATGTTGGGCACCTGCAAATCTTCTTACGAACAGGTTTTCCATTTCTGTAAAAGTTTTTATTGATCCATTGGGAAGCTCGGCATACCAATTGAAATTTATTCTTGACAGGCTGCTGATAAACTGATGAAACAACAAAGTTTCACTTCCTCCTGTGTTGCAACATCTAGCTCTGAAATGTGCTATGTGCTGATGAGGATTTCCTATTCCGTCGAACGTCTTGAAAGTCAGGGGACGAAGCCTTTGGGGTAAGGAACGGCATCGTACTCCTCTCGATAGGGTCTACCCTTTGAAACTGATGCACCTCATTTAGACTGAGTCAAGGCCTCCCAAACTTACTGTTCGAGCATCTGTTTAATGTCCTTTTCTGGCGGATTTGGAGTCGGATTTCTTCTTGGTGGTTCGTCTTCATTGGCTGAAGCGACCTCCCTTCTTTCATCGGCGATGTGTATGATCTCAGGCTGGTTAACCTCTGGAGACGCATCAGGTCATGGTTGTGACTGTCCGTGAAGCGTAGCCTAACCACAAGAAAATGTATTAAGAAATTCATACTAATTTTATATGAAATTGCACTTTAAAGAAATGTATTTTCTATGTTTTACTGCAGGTATGAAGATTTATAGGTATTGGAAGCAAAAAGATCGAAAAGAAGCAAATCTGGAATAAAAAAGACTAAAAAGAGATGGAAATTGAACTAGCCCGCCGACGACGAGGAATAGGTCGCCGACGGTGTGATTTTCCCGAAAGTTTTGAATATATTATAAAGGAGCCCGCCGACAGCGAGCCTTAGAGGTTAGCCAATGTTCTAGAAGCCCGCCGACGGCGAGAAGGTCGGTTCAAGCCAAATACATTGAATCTGGACGCTTTTTGAAGAGGTGCTTAAGCAACCTTTGGATATATTCCTTCTTCTTTAAATATTGATGAATTTAGGCTGAATGGTGTGTGTTCTTTTGGTGTGTGTGTCTTGTGGAAGTCAGTAGTGAGTATATAGTGTGTGCATTAGTGTGTTTTAGATTATATTAGTAAGTATAATTAAGTGTGTTGTACAAGAAGGAAGAGTTAGAGGAATTTCAAGGAGTCTGCTTGGGGAGAAGATTCGAGATAAGTTTTTATTTATTGTTTTATAACTTTAAATGAAATCCAAGTCTTGTGTTATTTTTCTTATGCATTCTGAGTAGTTTTCTCTGTCTTTCTCCTTGTTGTTGAGATTTTCTGAAGTGAAGAATTGAATTAGTTGTGCCTAAAAATATTAAATAAAATTGTGCTAATCTTTTTACTTAAATCTTAATTTACTTTCAATTTGGCCAATTGAATTGTTAAAATATGTTGAATTATCAACTATAGTAAAGATTACATCAAAAATTCAGGGAAGTCAAAAGCCTTGGAAGGAGGGTGCAAATAAATAGGGAAATATTATTTATCGGGCATAGAATTGGATATTTTAGTGTGACAGACTAAAATCTTCAATTCGCTCCTATCTTTTGGGAGCTGAAGTGTAGATATTAGCCCTCAGGTGAGGGGAATGTGGGAACTCCGAAGTGGCAGCCGGTATCCTCCCAGCCTAGCCGCAGATTCAGTAACCAAGCATAGGATTAGTCGATGTTCTTTATGCCCAGACCAAAGGGTAAAGAATAGGAATGCTCATATTCGACACAATATAATTCTAAACTAATTTAATTATTCATTCACTTAATTCTCTTAACAAGGAGAAAGATATTTTTTCTAAATTGCAATCTTCTATTTAAAAATTAAGTAATAGAGTTTAGTATAAGCTTTCTTTATTTCCGTACACTAAATAGTAATTGCATCAGTTGAAATTAGTTCTTAATCTCTAAACTTCCCTGTGGGATCGATATCTAGGACTCCATTAGAACCCTTTATTACTTGAACGATACGTATACTTGCGTTGATAAAAGGGGGGAGGACACAATTGTTAATTTTATTCTGATAATCATTCATAAAAATATATAATATAAGCTCCGCAATCATATAAACCCTGCTGCCACCTGACCCCAGGTCATAGCCATGGCGATCATGACAGCGGTCATCTCCTCTATTCTTTTCTCCAGACGGTTAATCTGTTCATCTCTTGTCGGGACGGTCCTCCGCAGCTCATCCATGGTGTTCTCCTCACTAGGAGCATAGCACACAGATGACGTGGACCAAGTTTCAACCATATTGATTTCCATTAATTCTTCGTCCATGTAATCTGACAAGAAGTAATTTTCATCATTGACATCCAACCCTTGTTGTTTGGCTAACTCAGAAATTTCTACCTGGAGCTTTCGAACTGTATCATCAATTGTTTTCTCCTTAGTCAGCTTTAAGTCTGAAGGCTTCCCTGTGCTATCACTCTTCTCAACAACTGATTTAGAAGCAATGGCGGCAGTGGCAACAGGAATATCGGACTCATGATACTTTCTGTGGTCATCAGAATTTCCAGAATGTACAGGTACAACACCTCTCGGTAACCACAATTTTCTCTTAAAAGTCGACGTCTCGATACGAGGTTTCTTAGCGGGGACATCGGTGTGACAAGGGAAAGTGTGTTCCCTAGTGTGTAGACCATGTACAAAGGAGAATACTCCTCTCTTACTCTTTCTCTTATGGGATTCCTTATGATTATCAATAGCTGGTACTCTCGGACCCAGTCGGGACTTGACCGACTTGCTTATAGTAGTATCATCTGTAGCAGCTATATCAACATGTTTTCCCAAACGATCTCTGAAGGAAACTTGGAAGGGTCTTTCCATTTCCACAATTTTATTCTTGATTTTTGGGGATATTGCACATCTCATCCTCTTGAGAAGCTTGGTGATGGAACAACCCTCTATTTCAGACAACCTCCGTAGAAGGGTGTGGGCACGGGTAATAGGTGTGGGCCTTCCCCTCACCTTATCATGACCGTGTGGTGCTGCAAGCGTAGCGGCAATATTATGGAGGCTTTCATCTCTAGTGGTGCCAGCTAACCGGTGGAACCTAATACCTCGAAGAAGAGGAGAGGTGTCTGGTAAACTGAGTTCCTCCTATTGAGGAATCTCATCAATTGCTGGAAGATCTGTGACTTGTGTTTTGGTAGCCCTGTGAATCCTACGACTGTGGTTTATTCTTTGAGATTTGGTTAGCAGGGGAGGTCTAGAACTCGATCCAACTTCAAAGACTGGCGGTGGAGCAGTGAGGGTATCTTCAGAATCATCCTCTCGGAGAATTTCTTTTCCTTTAGCATACGGGAAAGTAGGTACAGTGACGGCGAAGCCGGTGGCAGTAGAGGCGACAACTCTCCTAGGCACAGAGACGGCTGACTTGACAGAGGCAGCAGTTATCTTCACCTTCTTAACAGAAGGGAATATTCATGGGAGTTCAAATCGAACTCAACAGACGGTTCTTGAATTTCAGGAGTGGCAACTTTCACGACCATGAAAGGAGCTTTTCCGAGTACGACTTCAAACTCATTGATGTCGGTCCCGAACTGAATCATCGGTGCTACAAGACGGGCTTCGCGGGAGGAAGTCAAGTTGCAGGAGAAAGTCTGTGTAGGGGCTGACATCTTTAACTGCCGACAAAACATTCTGAAATTAGTGAGGGCCAAAAACCTTATCATCATAGTGCAAACACTACGAAAAAGGTTGTTCTGTGGACTGAGAAAAATTTCATTTTATTATCTTTTTTATTTCATTTCTTTAGATTTTTGCGTGTTGGTTAAAATGAGCTTTAAGGTTTAAAGAAGAATGGGTCAATCTGCCAAAGACATGATTGAAACCCGAGGGGTACAGAAATGAGGTGAAGTATGGGATCCTACCCGGGGTCCCCTTCACAGCGCAGATTACCTTAGCGAGATTTTCCCGCTGACACACCTATTGGGGGTCCGACCCCACAAGATCAAAAGGAAAACCTAGGGACTCCTGAACCCCTTCTGTTTAGGAATGACTAAACAGACGGTCCTGAAATTTAGAGGAGTTGATCACACTTTCCCAAGAGAGAAACGGGTGAAGTATGTCAATGGAAGAATGGTAATCCGGCTCATGAGGGACACGAGCACATTACCGATATATGAATATAGTATTTCCTGATCTTAATGAAGAGAGAAAATTCTTCTCAGCGGAGGTGTTGAGTTTGATACTTTAAAATATGTTTTGGGTGTTTTATTTTTAAAAAGGGTTTTAATTTTATAAAAATAGAAATTTGATTTAATTTAATATATATATATATATATATGAAAATTTTATGAAATCAAACCGATCTCATATAAATAATAGTTTAAATAATCAAGCATTTCACTGCAAGACATGTATTTATCCCGAAGAATAAATACATAGTTTGAGATGAACCTTGATCAAATAAACTAAAGGATTTATGACATCCGTTTGATCTGTGAACAATTTTGACCAATAATTTCCCCTATCTAATATGAGGAAATTAGATAGGGTTTATATTAATCTGGGGTCTTTAAGTTTCTGATAAGGGCAAGCCCCTATAATTAATTACATCTTAGATAACCGAAGTCACCTAAGAAAACTCTTGATATAGATCAGAAAATATTTATAATCATGACTTCCAAAGGTAAGGTTTCAAAAGAAGATGTGATAGTCCGAAATTCAATAGGTGAATGATTCAAATTTTGAAACATTTTATTTTGTCAGAATCCAAAGGAGAGAAGGCTAGGGGAAGAACACAGGTTCAAGAAAAATCTTGATGTCTTCCCAAACTATCCTGTAGTTTAGCTTTTAGATCTTGGAAGCGAAGTTATTTAAATTTCAATCCTGCCAATTAATTATAGGGATTACATTCGCATAACATCATATTATGCAATTAACCTGGAAGATGGGAGGAGTTATGTCGTACCAGAAGACAATCTCAGAATCCTAAAGCGAATTAGGGCTTATAATGCACAGCAGGGCTGTGCACAGGTGTACAGAAAAGGTGAGGATTTATGCTGCATTAGGCAAGCTACCTCGAGGTTCTATGGCTTGTTGTTTAGACTAAGGAAATGTTTTGTTGGTGAAGATATGTCTCGCTGTTGAAGATGGTCGTACTGCCCACTATGCATGTTCCAAGCTCCTCGTCGTAGTAGGTTTAGTTTAAAGAAGTGTCAATTGAGGAGAAAAGAGAAGTATCATGTTTTTGAAATATTAAAATTGAGACGTCTTAATGTTTTATTAGGGGACATTAAAGTTGATTATAACAACAACGGTTAAGATCCCACGGTTTCATCATCCCGCCACCGTTATTTTCATGGGATTCACTTAGTCCAAATGAATTTACTAAACCCAACTTAATGAGTTCCATACTTTCATTCAGACAGTGGGAAAATCCTGTTAGCAACACGTGGGTTACATTCTCCAAGGAATTCTCGATCATCCAACGAGACGTTTTAATTTAGTTGTAGTTGTTGTTTTTATGTTGTTTGTGATTAAATTTTGAGTTGTTTTATATTTTGAATGTTGTGGCGGTGAATTTTATCTTATTGTGATTTTTAGTTTAGTTTTTGTTTTAGTTTTATGGATATCCTAAAGGTTTCAGTTTTCATGCACGGTGACATTGTTGTTTTAACATGCAAGCTTGCAAGGAAAGGAAAGTATAGTACATTGCATGTAAGTAAAGTGCAATAAAATAAAAGCGTACACGGCGGGTCTTCTCGTCATTTCCAACTGTACTTGAAACGCATGTTAGGACATTTAAATATTTGAAAGAAAAAACCTAGGTAAAGCTAAGGGAAGGTCCCGGTTGTCTACCGAATCCTAGTCTTATCACTAGTCAATTTCTAAGGTGTGTTTGAGGAGGATTTTCTTCATCAAAGAACAATGAAGTTCAATTGTTCTTCCAAAACACCCCATTGGATTGAGAAAATGCTTAGGACGAGTCCTGAACATCTATTCAATGCTTCTGGGATCATTTTGTGTCCAAATGAATTTCATCATCTGGACGAATAGGTCATCCAGGGTTTAGTTGAGTTTTGGTTCTTGCTCGGTAAACATGGATGTTTGATTATTCTATGAGTAAGGTGACATTTCATTTAAGAGTTATAACGATGAAAGCTTTTAGGGGCAAATTAGTTCATAAGGAACTTAACCATTCTTAATGATTTAATTTAGTTACGAAGTTTTGGTTGATTTTTAAATATTTTTAGATTATTTTAAGCAGAAAGTGTGTTTAAATCTTTTAACTTCGTAAAGTTTTAACATTTTAAAATTGTTTTAATTTAATTGTAATGTTTCAGATTAATTTTAATATTTCAAATTGATTTAGTTTAATTATGAATTATTTCAAAGTGGTTTTGATTATAATATTTTAATACATTTTAATGTTTTAAATTATAATATTTTTAATCATGAGTTATTTTTAAATTAGTCTTAATATTTTAAAATTAATTTAATTTAATTTTTTGAATTATTTCAGATTAATTTTCAAGGTTTTAATATTTTAAATTTGTTTTAGTTTAATTATAAGATTTCAAAACCATTATTTTAATTATCATTTTATGATTTCATTAGTAAGAGTTAGGTGATGTTTGATTAATTCATTGGTTAGGGGTTCAATTTCAAAGAATTAGAATCCTCTTATGTCACATTCCCTAACCTTAACAATTTATGCTTTAATTATCTTCCAAAGTTTGGTGGCTTAATTAATTAGGATTTTCCTTTTTAACATTAAAGATGATTAATGGGTTTCTACCCCTTAGTTTCCTTAGTTTCAATCATCGAAGAGGAAAATCAAGATCAAATGTTAACACTCCCATTTGGTTAAGCCTAAATATTAATTAAGATTAAAATTCCTTAATTACTTTTCTGCACTATTAAGCTTGTTCATCTCATAATTCTCTAAATTAAGCTCAAATGAATTTGAAATTTTTATGTCATTTCACTCGCATGTCAGTTAAGACATTAGAGGAGAAAATATGATTTTTCTATTTTTAATTTAATTTATATAATTATTTTAGTGGAAAATAGAGGTTTTCAATAAAAATTTAACAACATGACCAAGCTGAAACTTATGTTCTTAGGAAAATTATGGGAGGTTTCTACTTACTGTAAGGACCACTTAGACCAATTTGGTGATTTTTTGAATTTTAATTTATTTATTAGAATTATTTTAAGTTTTGGAGTATTAATTAATTATAAAATAAAATTTAAAGGGAAAATTAGGTTTTATATTTTTCTTAAATCTCTCTGAACCCAAGGAAAGAAAAAAAAAAATTTGTATTTTTCTGATTTTCTTTGAATTATTAGAATTATTTTAGTGAAAGGCTTGAAAAGTCCATTTTTTAATATTAAAAAATTACCCTAAGTCTTTAAATTTTAATATCTTTACTTAAAGACTTACGAAAAATATTGTGTTGGTTCCCAAGTGACTGGGAGGTCAAATATGGCATTTTGGTGAATTTTAATATTTTCATGATTTTTATAATTCTTAAATTATTTAAATATTTAAAAATAGGTTAAAAATAAAAATTTTATGAAAATTTCAATTTTAATTTTCCTGGACTCCTTTGATCTCAGAGAACTCCCAAAATTGATTTGGTGAAATTTTGAGTTATATTTTGGGTTTTATGAATTTTTTAATTGCAAATATGGTTATGTCACTTAGGTGATTCATTTAGTGGGTTTAATTAACTCCAATTGACTTGAAATTTTTATGTGAGCTTCTCCTTATCCTAAAGCACAGTGGAGAATTGATTTCATGTCATTTTGATGTGTGGTTGCTCCAAGTTAATTTATATTCAGTCTTGAGTGTTTGGTCAAATTAAGGTTATTTTTAGTGAATTAAGTCAAGCCATAATTTTCCTAGGGTCCTCTGGTCCTAAGGTACTTCCCCTAATTTTTCTTGAGTTTTATGATCAACATACTAATTTTCATAATTAAACTTCAATAAAATGGCCTTAAACTTAGAAAATAGATAACTACCTCTAAACATAGCCTCTGACCTTGGAAAAATCAAAGAATATTCCCAAGCTCAGAGGCTACAAAAGCCATATAGTCTTATGTCATGGTGAATTGTATATGTGAATAGAGAAGTGAAATATTCAAGACAGTAAATAAATAATTAAAAATCAAATAGTCAACAAAATATTTTTTATTTTAATTCCACATTATTCTCCTCTGTTCATTGAGTAAGAGGATATTTTCCTTTCATTTTTATGATTTTTCTATGCAAAGATATGCATTTTTAAAGTTATGTGATTTAAATAAATAAGAAAAATCATATTTTTTTTTACTTATCCGACTTAGCGCCACCTCATCCTAGACGGCTCTGAAGTCACACGCGGCACGCTCCCATTCGATGCCGCCATCCGAGTCAGCGCGCTCTTTTCGTTTCGCGGTTCTGTCCGGGCTGATCTCCACCGTCCATCCGATACTCACGAGATCGAACGGCTCCGCGTCATCGTCCTCAGGCATCCTAACCCGAGAACCGTCCACCTTCTAGACCTAATATCTCCCTAATTTCTCAACCAAATCAAGTGAGGTTTGTTTCTACATGCTCGTCTAACCTAGACGAAGCTATCCATAGGGCTAACATGCATTGAAATTAAGCAAAATGAAATGGAGAATCTGTGGAAGCTCGGGAGGAGGAGGAGTTCAATACCTTTGCTCTGAGAGGTGAGGCCTCAATCAGAGATGCTTGATCCACATTTCGATATTTATACTTACAATTATGATATTTAAAAATTAGCAACGGCATCAAAAACTTGATCCCGCACTGAATTTTTACTGTTGATACTGTTATGGATTTTATGATTTATATTGTGGATACTACGCAAGTATACATATCGTTATCGAAAATATAGGGCTCTATTGGAGTCCTAGATATCGATCCCACGAGGAAGTTAGCAAATTTCAAAGACAATTTAAATTAAACTTACTTACTAATCTAGTATACGGAAAAAAAGAAAACTTAAACTAAACTAATGCTTAAGGTTGAATATTAAATTTCAGAAAAAATATCTTTCTCCTTGTTTTTGAGAATTAAGTGAATGAAGAATTAAATAAGTTTTTAATCGTATTGTGTCAAATAGGAGCATTCCTATTCTTTACCCTTTGGTCCAAGTGCAAATAATAAAGACTAATCTTATGTTTGATTACTGAATCTGCGGCTAGGCTGGGAGGATACCGACCGCCACTTCGTAGCTCCCACGTTCCCCTCGCCCGAGGGCTAACATCTACACTTCGCGCTCTCGAACAATAAGACCGAATTGAATATTTTAGTCCGTCACACTAAAATGTCCAATTCTACACCGAATAGTTAATATTTCCCTATTTATTTGCATCCTCCTTCCAAGGCTTTTGACTTCCCTGAATCTTGGATGTAATTTTTACTATAGTTGATATTTCAATATATGTTAACATATCAATTGGCCAGATTGAAAGTAAATTAAGATTTAAGTTAAAGATTAGCACAATTTCTATTTTTTTATTTTATGCACAATTACTTTAATTCATCATTTCACGTAATCTCAATAACAAGGAGAAAGACTAAGGAAACTACTCAGAACGCATGGGAAAAATAACACAAAGCATGGATTTCATTAAAGTTAACAAACAAATAACAAATGTACTTATCTCAATTCTTCTCCCTGCGTACTCTTGAAGTTCCTTTGACTCTTCCTTCCAGTACAGCACACCAAATCTCTAAACACTCACTCAAAGAATCTTAACTTTCACACAAATGACAAAACTGATGCTCTAATGACACACAAATTGACACACAAATGACTAGAATTCGTTTCTATTTATAGAAGGGTCAAATCTCCAAAAGGTACTTAAGCACCTCTTCAAAACGCGTCCATGTTCATTGTATTTTGGCTCTTTTCAACTGTCTCGCTGTTAGCGGCTTGATCTCGCCGTCGTCGGGCTTCTAGAAGATGGGCTAACCACGCCGATCTCGCTGTCGGCGGGCTCGATCTCGCCGTTAGCGGGCTCCTTATAATATATTCAAAACTTTCGAGAAAAACTCGCCGTCGACGGCCTAAATCTCACCATCGGCGGGACAATTCAATTTTTCTAAAATTGAGTCCTTTTTGCTCCAAATCCGCTTCTTTTGTGCTTTTTGCCTTTAGTACTTATAAATCTTTATTCATGCAATAAAACAAAGAAAATACTTTTCTTTAAAGTGCAATTTCATATAAAATTGGTATGAATTTCTTAATATATTTTTTAGTGATCAATGCTCGGCATGTTCATGGAGGTTCAAGGAGCCTACGGATTAAGTCTCTGGTCGTGGTGAATTGCCTAGACTCAAGTTCGACCAAGGCTGATTTGGAGCTCTGGCCGATAGCACAGATGGGTGGCCTGGTGGTGGGGCTTTCATGGGGAGCTTCTTCTCTTGGTGTAGAGATGTTGTGGGTGAGTTTAACTTGAATTTGGTGGAGGTTCCAGGAGTGTCCTGTTTCTGACCTAAATTTCCACTGAGAAATTGAGCTCAGGTGGTGGAATTCAGGGCAGGAGGATAGTGGGGATCTTCTTCTCTAGGCTGAAATGGAGTCTGGGAGCAGTTTGGGAGAGAGTTTTGGAGAAATTTTCAGCACTCTTCATTTGGCCGTGGAGTGGGGGAGTGGCTCAGTGCATTCAATTTGGCATGGAGGTTGCTTAAACAACAGTTTAAGGATGGGACTTAAGCTTAGCCAAGTGGCTAAACCCAATGGTCCAAAGTGGTGGACCATTGGTCCATGGCTCAAGGGACTTGGGTTGGGTCAGGTCAAACCAGTCCTAGGAGGCCTAGTGTTGGCTCCCATGAAGTTGGTTTGGTCAAATTTAGCTCGGTTTGGTTTGATTTGAATCATTTGTCCAATTTGGTTAGTTTGGTTTTAGGTTAGGCTAACTTGGGTTTGAGCTTGAGTTGGACCAAATTGATTGAGCAACATTGTGTATATGATTGTAAGGAAGATTTTTCATGAAGACTTGGAGTAGTTTTGAGTTCATTTGCGGGTTCAATTTGGTGGATTTTTTGGATTTTGTGATTTTGGCCAATTTGGGGCAAGTTGGGTCAATGTGGGTTTAGGTTGGGCTAGAGTGGGGTTTAGGCCCAATTGAAGGTTTCAAATGGTTAAGGGAATGTGGTAAAGAGTCCCCAACATCAATTGGGTGGAAATTTTGCAGATAGGGCAATCAATTTAGAAGAATTTGGGCATATGTTGGATTTGGGTTAAAATTAGAAGTTTTGGACTTTAAGTGGACTTGGGTGAGAGTTGAGCTCAAATTGGGGACAATTAATGGTTCAATTCAATTTAGGGGAGTGTTATGAAGGGTTTAGTATTGAAATTTGGGGGAATTGGTTGACATTGGGTCAATTTGGGGATTTTGGATTATTTAGGTAAAATTAGGGATTTTGGATTTCAATTGAAATTGAACTCAAATGTGTGTCAAATTGGGCTTGGATTTGATTCAAATTGATATTGGGGATATTTAATTAAAGTTTGTAATTGAAATTAGGCAATATTGAGATCAATTGGGTAGACATTGGGTTTAATTTGGGCACTTTTGGGTTAAATTGGTCAAATTAGAGCTTTTGGTTAAATTGGACTAAATTGACCAAATTGGGTCATGTGGTAGTTGAGAGAAATGAAATTGGGAATATTTGGGAGATTTTGGAATTTTTTTGAAATTTTTGGAATTTTTTGATTTTTGGGCCAAGAGGGGTATTTAGGGTATCTGGAGGTTATTTGGAGTGTATTGAGGTGTTTTAGTGGATTTAAGAGGTGGGGACTATTTTGAAATGATTTTGAGTAATTTTGGGTAGTTTTGGGGAATTTTGGGTAGTTTTGGGGAATTTTGGGTATTTAGGGTATTTTGGGGCAAAGGGGTTAGAAATTGAATTTTTGGCAAAAATTGGGATTGGTTGGAAATGAGTAACATGGAATTGTTTAAATTGAGCCATGGACCAAGGGTCACCCTCATTTGCTCTTCTATGTGTTGGTACTAGCCAAACCCTACCCTGAGGCTAAAGGCTTGGAAAAACCACTTACATGAGTCTCTAAAGATTAGGGGATCAATAGTGATATGTTTTTTTTAGGATTGTGAGTGTGTAGTGTGAGTGTGGTGTAAGCTCCAGACCTCCCAGGGTAGATCCTATGGCCTGACCACCTATAGGGGACTTCCCCTGGGCTTCCTTATGCTTGGTCTCTTCCTCCCAAAACTGGAGGTTAGGCCTTAAGCATATGAAAACTCCCAGTGAAGTAAGAAAAGTTTGAATTTCTATGGGGAGGGTTCCATGACTAGTCTTCTAAGAAAGTTACCAGGAGAGTCCTATGGCTAGACCCTAGGCTATTCTAAAGAGAGACTAGACCTCAACCAAAAGTGAGGTCAACAGAGCTTTGGAGTGAGAGCTAGCATCCTCCTAGCCTAACCACGGATTTAGGGACTAAACTTAGGATTAGCCATTGTTCTTTATAGCACTCAGAAGAGATTAAAGAATAGGTATGCTCCTATATGACACAATACAAGATTTTTACTAATCTTTATGATTCACTCACCATAACATTATTTTAAGGGGGAGGACACTTTCTAAATAATTTGAACATTTCAATACAAAACTTAGTGTAGTAGTAGTTAACTTTAATTTGAAGTTTAGAAAGTACTTTAGTGATCTTAAATTCTCTAGCATCTTTAAATTTTAGTAACTTTAGTATTTACTTTACGTGCATTGTAAATTGAAAATTGGATTTCTGTGCTACGTTTTAAAAATTTGCTTCCTCCCAGTGGGATCGATAACGAGGACTCCACTAGAGTATATGTATACTTGCTTATAGATTGGCCGATTTCTTATTAGACTGATTATACTTTGTGACTAAATTGAAAATACTTATAAATACTTATTTAAGACAGCCGTGATCAGTAGGCACACCATAAACCGGTTTTTTTCTGTTTTTCTTCCATGCAACATATTTTAATTCCCCACAAGATTATATATACACTGCAAGTATTGACATTTAAGCTGGAGTATGAGAAGTGGACTGGTACACTTTTATAGTTTATTTACAGCACTTTTCTTTATTGCACTTTACTTTCCAGTTCTGTTTATTTTCTACAAATTATGTCAGCATGCATGTTAAACCAAAACTAAATTAAAACAAAATTTACAACAACAATAAAAATAATACAACTTTAAGATTTAATCACAAATAAAACAAAAAAAACTAAATTAATACGTCTCTCTGGATGATCGGGAATCTTTCGGATGAGGAAACCTTCGGTGGCTAACGAGATTTCCCCAGTTTGGATGAACTTATTGAATTTATTTAGTTGAGTTTGGTAAATTCATCTGGACTAAGTGAATCCTTAGAAAATAGTGGTGCCGGAATGAGGGAACCGTGGGATCCTAACCGGTGTCTCTTTAAACAACTTAAACTCCCCCTAATACGACATGTAAAAAGTTATGAAAACTACACCAAAACATGAACATCTAAACTTGATACTTCTCTCAACCTCCTCAATTTGACACTTCTAAACTTAAACCTGTTGCAGCAAGGAACTTGGAGCAAACACCGTGGGTAACACGATGAGGCATGCGGAAGAACATCTTCGAGAGAGCAAAAAGTTCTACATCAACAAATCTTCTTAGAAATAAAGAACAAGTCATAGGACTTCGAGGCAGTTCATCTAATACGATGTAAACCCTCACTTGATCTTTTATGACTTTGCACACAGTGCAATATAAGCCTTAACTCATCTTACGACTCCGAGATTGTCGTTTCGTACGACATAAATCATCTATTTTCCAGGCTATCTAAATGATCAATATCATGCAGATGTAAGCCCTAAATAATAAAATTGGTAGGATGAAACATTAATAATTTCTCTTCAAAATTGAAACCCAACAATAAAATAGTTTGGAAAGTAACCGAGGTTCTTATCAGGATCTGTGGCATCCCCCAGCTTTCTCCCTTTGGATTCCATAATAATTATTTCCATTTATACCTTTCCCATTTTAATTTCCTACCGTCCGACCTTGAAAATTCCTAAACCCTTTTGAATTCATGAAGGCAATATTCCTTGATAATTATCAAGACTTTTCTTAGGTTACTTCGGTCATTTAAGATGTATTAACAATAAGGTCTTGCCCTTATAGAAAGTGACCCCGCTATTTATATGTATAGAATTGTAATTGTTTATGTTGTGGATGTTACGCAAGTATACGTATCGTATCAAGTAATACAGGGCTCTAGTGGAGTCTCGATTATCGATCCCACGAGTGAAAGAGAAAATTAAATAACAACTAATTTAAAATAATAATAATAATTTTAAAATAGTATACGAAAATTTGGACTTCTAAATTTGAGCGCAATAAAGTAAACTAAGTATTTTAATTAGGTAACTTAACTAAGTAGAAAATTAATACGTATTGAAAGTGCGAGAAAATTAAACTAATTGCTAAATAAGTCTTAACTATTCGTAAAAAGTATCTTTCCCCTTGTTTAGAAATTTTAAGTGATCGATGAATTTAAATGAGATAATTTTAAGGTATTGTGACAAATAGAGCATTCCTATTCTTTACCCTTTAGTCCGGGTGTAAAAATATTGACTAATCACATGTTTGATTATCGAATCTGCAGCTGGTCAGAGGATACCGATCGCTACTTCGAGCTCCACGTTCCCCTCGCACGAGAGCTAACATCTACACTCGATTCTCAAACAATAGAATCGAATTGAATATTTTAGTCGTCACACTAAAATACTCAATTCTACGCCCAGATGATATTATTTCCCTATTTATTTGCACCTTCCTTCCAAGGCTTAATTCCCGAATATCGGATGTAATTTTCTTATAGTTGATAATCAACATATTTTAACAAATCAAATGACCAAGTTGAAAGTAAATTAATTTTTAAGTAAAAATTATCACAATTTATTAATATATATAAGTATCTACTATTTTAATTTCATCGAGTCACTTAATTTCATAAACGAGGAGAAAGAGTAATAAACTACTCGTAATGCATGGGAACTAAACTAAGCATGGATTTCATTTAAAGTTAAAAACAATAAATACAAATACTTATCTCGATTTATCCCCAAACGGACTCCTCGTAGCCTTTCGACTCTTCCTTCCAAGACAGAGACGACTCACTAATTACTCACTAAACTCACTAAAGACAGAACAATCGCATAAAAATTAACACTAAAGACTAAAAGATTGCACAAAAGACACGAAAGATCGCACAAACTAACACACTGAAAGGCGATTTTCGGCCTACATATATAGAGGTGAGCAAAGGACCAAGAGGTGTGTAAGCATCTCTTCAAAAGTGTCCAGGTTCAATGTATACGTGCCTTTGAACTACCTCGCCGCGACGATCCACTACCTGTCGTCGGCGGAGGCTTCTGAAGATCTTCAAGCCGCTCATCTCGTTGTCGGCGGTGCTCGGGCTCGTTGTCGGCGGGCTTCGCTCATTGTCGGCGAGACGAGTTATAAATCCTTCGAAATGTCTCCTCAGTAACTCACAGTCGGCGGCGCTCGATCTCGCCGTTGGCGACTCAAGGACTAAATTGCATGATTTTGCTCCAAATTCGCTCCTTTTTATGATTTTTGCTTTTATCACCTAAATTATTCATTCCTGCAATAAAATAAAGAAAATACCCTTCTTTAAAGTGCAATTTCATAAAAAATAGGTATGAATTTCTTAATAAATTTTTCAGCAATCAGAAAGCTTTAAGGACCCAGCTTAATATAAACCCTATTTAATTTTTCATATTATATAGGAGAACTTGTCAATCAATATAAAATTTTTCGGAGACCAAACAAATGTCATAAATCTTTTAGTTTATTTAATTGAGCATCATTATTAAGCAATGTGTCTATCCTTCGGGGTAGGTGCATGGCTTACGATGTTGTGCTCGTTTATTTAAACTATTGAATTCATGAGATTAGTTTGATTTCATATTTTTAAAATTAAAAAATGATACTTTTTAAAATTATATATTTCTATAAATTAAATGTTTTAAAATGGGTGTCGGGATATCCATTATGGCAACCGACAATTTCTAATTTGGCGATCAACAGAGGGGGAAGATACCGATAGAAGATTGATGGAAAGGAACCTAAGAGGATGTAGGAAGCACCTCTATTCTCTCATATCATAATCACACCATTGAAGCTGGAAATGGCCAAAATCCAAGTGGCTATACATAAATAAGAATTTTTCAAAAAGCCATTCCTCATGAATGAGGGAACTCGTACATTTGATCCCAACATATACTGTGTGTATCATAGAAATCATGATCATGATACGGAGGAATGTTGACATCTCCACGACCTCATATAAAAATAGATGAAATCATAAAAGTTGAAAGACTTTATGGCCCTTGAAGAAAAAAATTGAAGGCGGGGAAATGTGCCTATAGAAGACACCAATATTGAGCCCGCTTAGACGGGGCCAGTACATGTCACCATCATCATATCGAACATCTTTAAAGGAGATGGATCTAAAGCTTTATGAAGGTCTTTCTTAAAGCAAGTAAAGATAGGGGAGGTCTAGGTTAGGCTCGCAACACCAATCCATTCCCTATCACTTTCGTAGACACTAATCAACGTTTTGGCAAGAATCCCTTCAATGATGATATCGCAGTCACCATGATGATCAATGACTATCAAATCGAGAATATTCTAGTTGACATAGGAGCTCAGTCAATGGCCCTTTTAAAGGAGTATTTAATAAAATGGGCATAACCACTAATCAACCTGCTCTCACCGTTGATCAACTCTACGTGTTCTCTGACGAAGGAAAAGAGGCAATAATCAGTTTACTATGATACGAGAAGGAAACTATCAATACAGGATGTTGGATAACCTCAACATGATGGAAGCTCTTAATGTGTATAATGTCACCTTTGACAGAGTAGTGTTGAACACATTTAAGACAGTAACATCCGCATTTCATGTTACAGTAAAGTTTTCAACTAGAGGACAGGTGAGCACTATTTGAGAAAATTTAATCTAATCCTAACTTGCTACCTATGAGATATGGATAATGTACAAGAAGACCTTTTTAGCTTGGCAATAATAAAGGCAGTGGCCTGGAAGTCACAAGATTCTACAACAAGCACCTATTTTTAAAGAATTTGGTAGAACCTTCCAGACCATTTCTGATTTCAGCATAAACCATCAAAACCAACTTATCGCAATCTTGAGAGGTCATCGGGATGTATTTGCATGGATGTACAACGAAATGTCAGGAGTCCACAATGGCATCACCTGCCAGTTTTTGAATGAGAGGTCAGGAGCTAAGCCCACCAAGCAGAAGATGAGAGTTTTGGAGAGCACCGTGGCCCGTCCTATTTAGTAAGAAATTGTGAAGTTTTCTAGATGCTAACTCCATCCCAGAATGTAGTACCCCAACTAGCTCACCTATACAGTGATTGTGTGAAAAAACTAATAATAATTGGTGAAAGTGCATTGAATTCACCAACTTTAATGTCGTATGCCCAAAGACAGCCATCGACCATCCCAAATCAACATGTTGGTAGACTCTTCATCAAGGCATTCAGTCATGGGCATTTGGATACATTCTCCAGATATCATCAAATAAATATGCACCCTACTAAAGTAGAAAGAACCACTTTCATCAACAATAAGAGGTACATTGTTACAATGTAATGTATTTTGGCATTAAAAATACTACTACGACTTATAAAACGATGATGGATGTAATTTTTCTGAAACAAAAAGGGAAAAAATATATTGATAACTATATCAATGACCCTATAATAAAAAGTAAATCACCTGAATAACATATACAAGATCTAGAAGAAACTTTACTGATCTAAATATAAAGCTTGATTCAATGAAGTGTACCATCGAGGTTAGTTTAAAAATAAGTTTGGGTTAGCTACTCACACCCCCGAAGGTATCAAACTGAATCTCGAGAAGGTCTGAGCCATGCAAATATGTTGCTCACAAAGAATATCAAATTAATGCAAATCTGACCAAGTGAATAACTGCACCAAAAATATGATTAGTATCATAATTGGGTCATCGAAGTTCCCCATTCTTTAAATCTATGAAAAATTCATGCAAGCACATATCTGATGTACAATCTTCATTTTAATTTATAAAAATTAAAATATATGTTTTATGCATAGATAAATAATATGCATGTAAAAATTACAGGTGTTAGCATATTGAATACTGTAGGAAAATATTTTAAAACAAAAAATATTTACATCCCTATAATAGCTAAGCAAATAAATTTTAGCACGAATTCCAATGCAGGATCTATGCGGCCCGACCGACAAATCCCCCCTCTACGTCCCAATAAGCACGCAGCCATCTCTCTCCGTCTCGTACGCAATAAATGATACCGACACAGCTCCACAGCAAAAGATAGGGCCCGCCAAAACCAACGGCTGCGATTGTCCTATTCGACCCATGATTGAACCAGCGCTTACGGCTGCTGCCCGGCTGGGCTGGCACGTGGTCCATTCCTTCCCTTGGAGTTTGGAAATATCTGAGCCGAATGGGGCCCACTGTTTGTATGGTCATTGACCACACCGCCGACGGTACGGAGCATTCGCATAGAATTTCTCATAAGAAAGGAGTGACGGACGAGTCGGCCACGTCCTTTATCGGAAAAATTCGGAATGTAAAAGATTTGGGCTGTAATTGCCCCAAAAAAGAAGAAGGGGCAGAAATAAATAAATAAATAAATATATATATATATATATATATATATATATATATATATATATATATATATATATATATATATATATTATGATTTTTTAAAATAAATTATATGTCTTCATGCATAAATTTGTCATAAATATAAATATGAAGGTTTTGGTATTCTATATAATATACAATAATTATGTGGTATGGATGTAAATTTTCTTATTTTTATTTTTTGTGTGATATTTAATTGAGATATCGCAAGATTTTGATCTTTTATTAAATATTTTATAACTTACATTTTATTATTTAAAAGTATTTTAAACAATTATAATTAAGTGACGTAAAATAATTTAAATATTATAAAAACTAATTATCATTTTTACCAATTGATATTTAAAATTGAACCATGGCAATTTTTGATGTTTTAAATTAAAAAAATATGCTTGAATATTCAAAATTTATTTTTAGTTTTTAATTTTTTTTTAATATAAAATTAACACTAAATATTAGAAATTTATACTTCAATAATCCGGATATCTAATAATTTTTAAATTTATCCCAATATAAATCAAGATATACAATTTGATATAATTTTGCTTATGTATTTATTTATTTTTTGTTATTGTCAAATACTTATTATTTTGAGATTTTTCTTTAAGTTAAAATCATATAAATAGTGAAATAATTTATTTTTTTTATTTTAATGAACATCTAGGCTAAATGGATCGTGAGTGTAGAATATTATATTTAATAATTAATTACTCTCAGTTTGTTACAAAAATAAGATTATCCTTAGATTATTTTATATTATAAATGCTTACTTGTGAAACCTAAAAATGGCAATAAAGTCCTATATGACTTTAAAGGAATTTATTGTTTCAGATTGAATAATTCAAAACCAATAGATCTTTGGTCTCATGTTGCGGGATTTGTCCTCAAGCATATAATTAGGTAAATTAGAAAATTAAGGAAATATAACAAAGATGAGAAGAGAGTGCCTTCATGGTTAGTTGAGCAACTTCATTTTCCAATAACCAGTATTATGAATATAGCATTTTTGTTCAGTAGGGTTAAGTAGGCTAGTCCAAGTTACTTAGGCAACTAGTTGGTTGAGCCCATTTGGCACATTAGGCTAACTTAAGATCATAATCCTATGTTCAATTAGGCTAAGGTTATCTTAACACTTAGGTATATTCTGGGTAGCTTAGGTTTAACATATGCTAGGCTCAATGTATAAGATGTAGGAGTTAAATTGTCTGAAATAACCAAGAATAGCTTGGGGTAGGTTCAATGAGACTTAGGATTAGCTAATTAGGTTGAATTAGGATTTGGTCTACTTAGAGTGGACTTTAGATTAGCTTAGGTTAGTTGATTTAATCTAAACAAGTATTGGGAACAAAGTAGTGTTTTGGAAAATTTAGGTTGACTGAGACTCACTTGTATCCAAATATGGGTGAGATTCAAGCTTTATTAAGGCTATCTTAAGGTTTTCTTTTGGTCAACCAACAAATAGATTCTATAGGTTGACAAATCTAATTGTGTTATAATAAACACCATTTCAATAAAACAAAAGCATAAATTCATGTTGCCGCTGAGCTAGGCTTGACTAAGTAAGGATCAATTTAATGGCCTTTTACCACTGGGATTAAAGTAAAAAATAGATCAATTATTACATAGATCTACATTAGGTTTGATATAGTAAGGATAACCTAACATAAGTTCTTAGCCAAGTTAAATGTGTGCTTATGCAAACTTTATGATTCTTGGATAAAGGGGTTTTGTAGTCTTAAGATTAAGTTTGTCATTTAGTTAAACGGCCGGCTACCTAATTCTTAGAAGAACCAACAAATTTAAACAAAAATTTACATAAGTCCTAAATTGATAATTAGTTGTGTCCCAAAAAAAGAAATCCACAACTATATACATTTTTTTTAATTATTGTTCATGGATGCGTGATATTGTAGTAATGATACGTGTTATTTTATTATACCAAGGTGATATTTAAGAATAACATTTTACTAGTTATGCTTGAAGCATTAGATAGTCATTTGATACTACAAATTACCATCAACAATAATTTACTTCAACTCTAGAGTATTATTCTTCCATTATGGACTAGCTCCTACTATTTTTTGACCATCGCCATCAATTTCGTGGGCAAATTCTCTACGTCAAACGAATTAATCAAACTCTCAACTTTTACATCAGGAAAGGCAGACAAACAAATTTGCACAGGGCCTCAAGCTAGCTGTTTCAAAGAGAGATTTCATCTATAGAAAATGATCAAGGAGATATGACAACCTCTAAAATGATATATATATCTTATCATATCTCCTAACTGACCTTTAGTGTAGAACTATTCACACAAATATTGACCTTTAGTGTAGAACTATTTACACAAATATTGTGCTATAAAGAGATGATGTAGACATGTACTCTTTTTGAAGATTATAAAAAAGAGAACAAGAGAGGAAGAGAGCCACAATATTAGAAAAATGAAAAGAAAAACTAACACGTGGTTGTCATTTTTCCACATATGCTTCTTCTCTGTATGTTGGACTTTATCCATCCAAGCCAAATAATTCTTGAGGTGGATTGAAGAGGCACGGCTCCCTTTTTTGTAACCTTTATAAATCAAATACCATGAAGATGATTTGTATGATGTGGATTCCCTTCAAATCAAGAGAAATATATTAAGCCATACGGCTACCACACATTTCACTTCATAATTGCCTAACTTGATGGCTTTGCTTAGCTAATCTCTTGAACTTGATGCGTGTGCTACCCTAGCCATTCAACCTACTTGATTTATTGCTTTTATATTAAAATTTCTTATATAAAATATTCTTATATCAATATCATATATAAAAAATAAAGATAACTTTATATATATATATATACATATATATATATATATATATATATATATATATATATATATATATATATATATACATATATATATATAATTAATTAATTAATTAACAAACTAAAGTGGTACATATATAAACATTAAAATTCAGGTACTAGATATGTAAATATTTATTTTATATGGTATATATGCAAACCTCCTAATATTTATAAAAAAAAACTAAAAAGTTAATTAATATTTTTTAAGAAGCACGTGATTATTTTTTTTTTCTTGAGATTTTAAGATGCTGCCATTTTTGAATGATTAAAGAATAGACTTTTATTTAGAGCCTAATTCCATCCCTGACAGTTGTAGAAAATGGGGCCTACTAAAATGCAAATTTGATATTGCTAGAAAGATTTACATAGATACCACTCAATTCCTATTGCATAATATGCTACTTTATCTATGCATACAAATTATATATTTGAGTTTTTTAAAATTAAAATGGGGTAGAAATTAGATATGTAAATAAATACCAATAGGGTGGTATGTATGTAAATGTTTCTACTATATTATAAATATTTATATTTAAAACTATGATCGCTATCATGCATACTATAAAATAATCAAAGGTTTAACAATTAGTATAGAGCCGCAATTAACTAAGTGGAATGGAGTGAAACATTCCCCCCTAACCATTATTATTATTTTTATTTTCTAATTTATTTAACATTTGGAGACCACATGCTTTCCATCTAAATTATTTATGATAGTATACATTTAATGTGCGTATATAATATATATATATATATATATATATATATATATATATATATATATATATATATATATATATATATACATTTAATAAAGGGAATATATTTGGTGAATACAACCAAGGTTGTTTATAAATCATAAGACAACTCATTTCAACAACAATAATTATATAAATAATAAAGGATAAATGAATTGAATTAATAAGTTAACATGCCCTCTAAACCCTTTCAACGTCCCTTTTAATAGTACATTAAATTAATTCTTGAAATAATTACCTCCTATGAAGTTATGATCATAGAATCTAATGTTTTGTGGGCTTCATTGAAAGGAGAATTTGTTAGAGGAAGATGAAGAGATTAACAACCCTATGTGGCATAGGCATGACTAATAGTTGCTTGTTATTGACGATTAGCAATGATCGAAGTGTTGTTGCATGTAGTTGAAAGCGAGGAGGTGAACAAGCGAACAAGGAAGTGGCGGCAACTTTATCTGTCTCGTTCTCTCTCTAGAAATTAGGGTCTAGTCTTAGGATTTCCTAGTGGCTTTGCTTAGAGGATTAGTGTTGAGACTCATACCAAGTATAAATTTGAACTATTTCTTGACTCATTGTGGTTTTGTGTGTTTGACCTTGAATTCTCGAACTTTGGTTGAGCTAATTGAGGTCAAATTATTAAAACACTAGTTGAGCTCCTATAGAATTAAAATGCCCTAAACAACCATTTGACCCTAAAGACTTGGGTCTTTATATTGGTTTTTCAACTTGGGGCACTTCACCCACCTTTACCCAGTCTTAGAATAACTCTTCTTTTCGCTTTTGGAGAGCTCATTTGATTATGAAGCTTTCCTTAGACTAAAAAGAAGCTTTATTCTCCAAATGAATAAATGATATAAAAAATCAACAAAATTCCTTAATTTTTCAAAAGTAAAATAAGGTTTCTTAAAATCATCATTAATTCAAATGAAATTGAAATCAACATAATTAAAACTTTCAAAATCGATAAAAAAAATTTCCAAAATTTTTAAAGTTAATAAAAAATTAATTTTTTAACATAAATCAATAAATTGAAAATAAGAGAGAAATTTTTTTTTGAAAATTACAAAATTATTTCAAAATTACAACAATTTAAAATATAAGAAAATGAATATAAAATTTAAAAAAATTCGAATAAATCAATAAAATTTAAAAAATAATTCAATAATCTATTAATAAAATAAATAATAATAGTCAAATTAAAATTCAAAAATAACACGTTTCAAATAAAATTCATCATATTTTTCTCCACCATTTTAAAAAAATCCATTTAATTCACTTTAATTCAAAAATAAAAATAAAAATAAAATAATTTTTCAGAAATCCAAAAATTTTATAAAACACACATAAAAGATATTTAGAAGATCATCCATAATTTTTAAAATTTTAATACACCTAAATTTTTTAGTAAAACAAAATAATAATAATAATAATGATAAACAAACACCAAAATTTCACGGACACATACTCTCACACATGATGGATCTGAGTTATGAAAATAGTGAAACTTATTTTGAACTTGCGACGGATTGTGGGTCAACTTTGAGTCTAAGAAATCAAAGCAAATACTTTACTTGCTTACGTCTAAAAAATTGACGCCTAAATTTCATTTTCTCTCTGCGCTAGTCTACACCTATGCCGGAAGCCTTGCGTTTTCCCCTCTCCCCTTTCCCTTTCCTTCATAGGTTTTCTCAAATCCATCGCCTTCCATAACGAACCTTCGTAATACAGTCGCCATTAAAGCCAACTGGGAAGGTAATGATGCACGCGTACAAAGACCACCGAAACTCCAGTAGTTCTCATCCTCCCGCTCTGCCCCAACCAAAAAAAATTGAGGAAGGTAATTTCATTTGTGTCATTCTTTGTCATTTAAATTTTGTTTAGTGAAATGGGCCTTTCACTTGTAATGATTAAGTGTTAGGTATGTATGAAAATCATTATGTGATGTATGTCTTATCCAAGTGCATAGGTAATGTCCTGTGCATGGACAAATTGAAGTTTAGATTTTAGATATGTATATATAAATATGAATTGAGTGGTATGTATGCAAATATTCATGGATATGTAGTATGGTATGTATGTATAAGTTCAGATTTAGGTATTATATATATATATATATATATATATGAATTGAATGGTATGTATGAATATCTTCATAAAAAATAAACCTTAGGTGTAAGCTATATATATGCGTAAGTATTAAGTGTTATGTATGAAATCTTTATTAAAATTGAAGTGTAGGGGTTAGCTATATAAATGTGTAAGTATTGAGTGGTATGTATTTACTTATCAATAGAATTCAAGCAATATATGCATCGGGACTTATTCAAATTGATAATGATATAGAAGTGGATGTTATTACTAGAATTCACGTTTGTTGGCTGAAATGGGGAAATGCTACGACTGGGTCTATTGTTCATAATGATTGTTATATAGATGGGGATATTATTGGTAGAATTGAATTTGATTGGTTAAATTGGAGGGATGCACCGATTAGTCAAATGTTTGAAATGAGGGTGATATAAATTAGGATGTTATCAGTTGAACTAATATTGGTTGGTTGATATAGAGGAGTGCATCTGGTCTTGTTCAAAGTGATGGTGACATAGATGGCTTTGTTATTAGTAGAATTCATGTTAGTTGCTTGCAGTTGGTTTGTTTACCAAGTACTGTTGACTTCTTACTATAAGAATTGACTATTTCTTTTTGGGTAGCAAATGCATTGACCCGTAACTAAATCTATTCTATCTATGGATATCCATAATTTGAGAGCTTGAATGTATAATAGATTTTATCTAAGTTGAAAATGAATCAGATGAGTTCTTGAATGGTGTTTAGAAATTTGTGTAGGTGGTATCACAGCTGCCCATCTATCTTCCTGAGGTTAAGTTCCGATCTACTTGTGTGAAGCACAAAAATCAAGCACTACTGCCACCCGCGATGTTAACTTGATTCTTTACTGCTGAGGAGTCAAGCTTAATTATTGGTACTGGACTGTGCATGACGAGCAAGACCTTGAAGTTTAGTTCGATCAAGGTGGTTCCTTGACAAGTTATGCCCCCCATGCAGAGGAATTTGACCCTGACACTAATGAAGAAATTGTCCATGATGCTCTCAATTTTTTGAGAGCATTCAACACGAAGCTAAAACACCGAATAATAAATCACAACAATTCTATGACTTCATGAATGCTTCACAACAATCTTTATGGGATGGTTGCACCGCACATACAAAATTATGAGTGGCGCTTAGAACGTTGGCCATCAAATTTGATTTTAACATGCCTAGAGAGGCATTGAATTAGGTAGCAACTTTATTAAAAAAGACTAACCCTACAAGGAATTTAGTGCCAAATGACCTATATCGAATGAAAAAGTTGGTTTCAAAGTTAGGGTTATGATGTATAAAGATCGATAGTTGTGTTAATGGGTGCAAGATATATTACATGGCAAATGCAGTCAAGACGACTTGTCAAATTTTTAGTGCGGATAAATTTAAGGAAAGCGCGAGAAAGAATAAAAATTAGAAAAATACTCCATGTAAGAATTTATTTTATTATCTACTCATACCTTGGCTTCAGAGATTGTTTGCTTCCATCCGTATAACTCCACACATAACTTGGCACATTATTGGATCTGTTAATGCTAACTCGATGAGTCATCCGTCACATGGTGAGGCTTAGATACATTTTTAACATGTTCACGACAACCCCTGAAGTGGCGAGCGGCCTGTCTGGATTGGTGATGGTTTGGGGTCTGTCTTCAACCTCTCTTGATTATGAGAGGAGGAGGCTAACAAACCAGGCAAACCAGGCAATGGTGGGGGCTAGAGGAGCTGCTCTCCATATTAGCATATCAGTCCCCCACATGGAGCACAACAGAAGGCCGATCAGATTTTTTTAAAATATTTAAAAATTAATTCAATTTTTGGAGTAATTATTTAGTGCTAACCATATTTGTACGTTACACAAGCTAAGAATTTTAGTTGTGCTCCCTCTGTTGCGGAGCTCCCTCTGTTGCGGAGCTGCATGTCTGAACTCATTGGCATCTAAGGGCTACACAATGAGACTTGGAGCATTCCTAGTGGGTTGCTATAAGTTAAAAACCTTAAATTAATAGTTTATTTTGACTCTATCTATTAAAAGTGTCAATTAAATGCTGGTTTTCATTATGCTAGGGTTCGAGCAGTTCCGGGAGAGGCAGTTGGCCACTCAGGCCTAGAGTGACGCTAGTAGTTCCGGTAGTCAGTCTCCACTACACAGTCCGAGTATGATTTTTGGACCCAAGTAAAAGGGAGGAAAAAGGGAAGGGTTTTTTGCCTTGGAGGTCAAGCTCTCCTGTAGTCCTATTGTTAGTTCCCCAAAGTTCCTACAGTCATATTGTTGACCTCATTTTTGATGAGGTCTTCTCTTCTTCTCTTTAGTACTTAGGATCTAGCCTTAGGCTTTTCCTTTGACTATCTTAGAGGACTAGAATTGGGATCCACCTTTTAGAAATTCAAACCACTTCTTAACTCCCTGCAAACTCCACAAACTTGACTATAGACCCCTAATCACCTAGAGGGTTGAAATCGAATGTGGAAGTTTAAAGGATGAGTTCCTATAGGACTCTTTGGCCTTAGGGCCCTTACAGGTGGCACAGTGCAGTGAAAGGGCTGACTTACACATACACTACACCTATGCACTACACTTTCACACACCTCCTAAAACACACCCTTACCCGACTTGACTTCCCGACTCATGTAGGTGATTCACATGGATGGTCCTTAACCCTAAGCCTCCGGTGAGAGGGTTAGGAACAACATGGTGAATGCCTCGAATGAGTCCCTTCATGGCTCATGTGGGCTTGATATGGCTTCATGGCTCAACCAAAATGATTTCATTTCACTTACATCCACCCAATCTTCAATTTTCCAAATTTTCGATTTTTGACCCCGGGACCCTACACCTGCAACTCTACAAATGCCGCGAAACTACCCAAATTTCTCAAAAATTCCCAAATTACCCAAAATTCTCCAAAATCAATCCCAAACATTCCCACATCACTCAAACTGATCATCCATATCCAAAAATATCAAAAATCCCAAAATACCCCCCAATACCTTCCAAATACCCAAAATACCCCTTTTGACCCAAAAATCCAAAAATTCAGAAAATTCCCAGAAAATTCCAGAAAATCCCAAATATTCCCAATTTCATTTTGTCCAACTACACCATGGGCCAATTTTGTCAATTTACCCCACTTTTGTCAAAACCCCCAATTTGACCCATTTTAACCCAAAGTAAACCCAATGTCAAACCAAATCTACCCAATTGATCCCAATTCTGGTCCAATTCAATTCTAAACTTCAATTCAAGATCCCCAACACCAATCTAGACCAAAGACAAGCTTAATTTGATTGAAATTTGGGTCCGATTTCACTTTTGGCCTTAAAGCCCGATTTGGACCTATGACCCAAACCTAACCCAAACTCACCCAATTCAACTCCAATTAACCCCAAATCTTTTCTAAACCTTTCTTAACATCCCCATAAACAAAACACTAACATGATTTGCCCAAAACTTTGATCCAAACCCTACTCGAGTTCAACCCAAAGCTAAAAGGCCCAATTTTGACCTAAACCCGAGCCTAGCCCAAATGAGCCCAAATCCCAAAATCAAAACCCAACCAAAGCCAAAACCTCTTTGAAACACTCCCATAAACATTTCCCAACATTAATTTTACATCAATTTCAACCCTAGCCCAACATTGGCCCATGCTAGCCCATTTTGGCCCACCTTAGCCTCTTTACCAAAAGCCGTATCCGATCCGATTCAAACCCAAATCACCTCAAATTTGTTTCAAACCACTCATGACACATCCCTAAACTAAACTCAACAATTATTTGGCCCAAGCCTTTACCAAAATTTCATCCCAAAATCCATTTTAAAATTCAAAAGCCCACTTTCCTAAACCATTTAAAAGCACGTCTAAAACCATTTCAATGAGCCCAAAATCTACCACTAAAGCCCACATGACATTTCCATTTGCCATCCACTTAATCAAAGCCATTACCTAAGTCCTAAATCCATCATCAAATCATTCCAAATCAAGTTCCATACAAATTTCCATCAAATTACCAAAAAATTCCTAAAATCCATTTTCATGAAATTGACCGAAGCTTTCCCAGAAGCCAAAAGTGAGCCATGAAGCCATGCATGAGCCACATGTGAGCCATGAGAGCCTTGGACACTCCACCATGCCATATTGGGTAGGAAGGAGGGCCCCTTTCCTTAATCCCTAAAGCTCATTAGCCTTAATCATGATTCACCTAAACCTAAATTTAATCCAAATATATTTGGATGGAGACTTCTCCATGCCAAACCGAGCTGATCCATTTGATCCCCCACGGCACCCAAGGCCACCTTGAAGGGTGCACCAAGCCCAAATGGGTGAGTTGACCCATTTAGACCCAAAACTAGCCATGCCCCATTCTACTTTGGATCAAAGCCTTTACACTTGGCCATTGCCGATTGCTTGCACTGAAACACCGACCACGACCCACTGACCTTGAGGGTGACCCATGCACTGGCCGGCCGGCCACCCGGTCAGCCGGAAAACGCCATGCCGAGACCTTGGGAGTGAGCCGACTTTGGAATTCCACCTTGCTGAGCTGCCCACATGCCCGATGGCCACCATGGCTGTTCTTCCCATGACCGAAGCGGTGATCCCGACCCTTGGCCACCCACAGGAGAGCCTCCGGCCATGCCTATTTAAACACCACCCCCTCACGGCCATGAGGGAGAGTTGCACAAACCTTGCCAAAACTGCGCCAAAATTGTTCCGGACCCCTCCTCATACACGAGCACTTGATCCCAGGTGAGATCCCCTGCCATTTCTCTCTGCGTGAGCTCGATTTCGAGTTGAAATCCGAAGCCCGAAACCGGGACACTCCCACGCGGTGGACCAATCCCCAAATTGATTGGTCCTACACCTTCACCGGACGAGGGAAGGTGTCCGCCGACAAAAGCCCCATCTCCGGGCCACCCGGTTGCTCCGGACTCCGAGCTTTGTGATCGAGCTTGTGGTCGAAGTTCGACCTGAGACGATTCACTGGACCGGGAGACTTCATCCGGAGCCTCCTGCAGGCTCCGATCGAACGTGCACGAGCATCTCGGATCGAGGCTTCACCTCTGCGAGCCAAGGTATGAGCTAATTCTTCATCCCGAGCTTCGGAGATTCTCCATTTCAAATGCCTTAATTGCGATGCATGTTTACCAGTATGGATGTGTTCGTCTCTTCGAGACGAATCCATAGAAGCATAAGAGCACGAAAATCCGTTGAGTATCGAGTGAGATCTTAAGGATTTGAGTGTGGACGGCTCACGGGATGCGCACACGTCAGGGACGATGAACGGATGCCGTCCATTTAATACACGCGCGGACGGACGGCTCGGATGGCGTCGGACCGGGAGACGGTACGAGAACCGCGGGGCCCGGGCTGCGCGACTCGGATGGCGGCGTCGAATGGGAGCGCGCCGCGCGGCGTTTCGGAGGCTGCCGAGGTTGACGCGGCGCCGCGTGGATAAATAGAAAAATAGGGTATTTTCTATTTATTTAATTCCCGAGAACTTTGAAAATTCATATCTTTGTGTAGGAAAATCATAAAAATAAAATAAAAATACCCTCTTGCTCGGTGAACGAGAGGAGAATAATGTGGAAGAGAAATCATTTAATTTCATCAAGTATTTTATTTTTAATTAATTATTTACTCCCTGCATTGTTTTAATTCTTCATGCATGTATACAATTCACCATGGCATGAGACCATAGGGCTTTTGAAGCCTACGAACTTAGGAACATTCCCTGAATTTTCCAAGGTCAGAGGCCATCTCTGTGAAAAGTTATTGATTTTTCAAATGCATGTTGCTGTTTTAAGTATTTTAATTTCAAAATTAGCATGTTGTGAAATAAATTCTAGGAAAATTTGGTGATGTTCCATATGACCAGAGAACCTTAGGAAAAATAGGATTTGAGTTAATTCACTTAGCTTAACCCTAATTGGCTTAAACACCCAAAATAGGTCTCTAATTAATTAGAGTTAACCATAGATCAAATTGACTTGAAATCAATTCTCCACTGACCTTTAGGATCAGAGGAACCCACCATAAAAATTTGAGGTCAATTGGACTTGGTTAGCCCCACTAATTGGGTTAATTAAGCCGACTTAGCCATTTTAAACTTTAAAAATTCATAACTTTCAAAATATCTTTCAAAAATTCACCAAATTGGTTTTGGAGTCTCTCTGATATCAGGGGAGTTTAAGAAAATTAAAATTTCAATTTTCTAAAAAAGTTGATTTTTAATATTATTTTAATATTTTTAATAATTAAAAAATGATAAAAATCACAAAAATAATAAAATTCACCAAAATGTCATATTTTGAATTCTAATCACTTAAGAACAAGTCCCATATTTTTCCTAGGTCTATTTAGTGAGATATTAATTTTTAAAGCTCTAGGGTAATTTTAAAATTAAAAAAATGTATTTTCTAGCATTTTCACCAAAATAATTATAATAAATCAAAGAAAAATCAGAAAATTGCAAAGTTTGGTTCTCTGGAATCCTTGATATCAGAGAGAATTTTAAAAATTATAAAATTTATTTTTCAACATTTATTTTATTTTTAAATTAATTAATACTCCAGAATTTAAAATAATTCTAATAAATAAAATATAATTCAAAAAATTACAAAATTTGGTCCAAGTGGTCCTCTGGTCATTAGGAATGTCCCCTAATTTTCTTAAGGACAGAAACTTTCCCTTGGTCATGTTATTGAATTTTCCTTGGAAATTTCTCTTTTCTACAAAAAATAATTATATAAATAAATTAAATACAGAAAAATCACATTTTCTCCTCTCATGTCTTCATTGACACATAAGTGAAGTCACATAAAAATTTCAAGTTCATTTGAGTTCAATTTAGTGAGTTATGAAATTATTAGGCTTAAAGGGCAAAATGGTAATTAAAATTTTAATCCTTAATTAAGACTTTAGGTTTAATAAAAAATTAACAAGTAAAATATTTGATCTTAATCTGATTTGGATGATTGAAATTAAAAATAATCAAAGGGTAGAAACCCATTAAGCAATTTAAAATGATTAAACTTTAATTAAATAATTAATTGAATTTGGAAGAATAATAAATTTGGAATTATTAAAATAGGGATATTATTAGGAAGAGATTTATCCTTTAATTTAAAAAATCCCTAAATTAATCATCTCATTAATACTCAACTCTTAATTAAAATGATAACTCAAATTTAAAATATTAAAAGACTTAATCATTAAATTAAATTAAATCATTAAACTTTTTTTTAAAAATTTTCAACTAAATTAAATTAAATTAAGATTAAAAGTTGAATTAAATAAAATTAAATTAAGTTAAATTAAATAAACAAATTAAATCAAATTAAATGAATTAAATACATTAAATTAAATAAATAAATAAAATTAAATTAAGTTAAATAAAATTAAATAAACAACTTAAATTAAATTAAAATTAAATTAAATTAAAATTAAATTAAATTAAATTAAATTAAATTAAATTAAATTAAATTAAAATTAAATTAAATTAAATTAAAATTAAATTAAATTAAATTAAGAAATTAAATCAAATAAATTAAATTGAATTAAATTAAATCAAATCAAATTAAATTAAATAAATTAAATTAAAATAAAATAAATTAAATTAAATTAAGTTAAATTAAATAACCTCACTTAAGACATGAAGAAATAAATCTAAAATAACTTGAACAACTATTCCAAACTTAAATCATTAATTTGAACTTAAATTTGGATCACAAATCATTAAATATCATTTGCCTTAGGAGCCTTAGTTATCATAACTCCTAAGTAGAACATTAAAATGAAATGTTACTTCACTTATAGGACATTCGAATGTCCAGTTCACTGAGCGAAGTTAACAAAACTTGAAAACCTCGGACGATTGATTCATTTACACGATTAAATTCATTTGGACTTGAAACAATCCACAGAAATATTGAAAAGATGTTTAAGATTTTTCTTAAGCACTTACTCGATATGATAGGATATTCATGAGAACAATTGAACTTAATTGTTCTTTGATGAAGAAAATCGTCTTGAACTAAAAACACGAGAGAACCTGGACGTCGTAGGAAATGACTAGGTATAGGATTAGGAATTTGGTAGAAAACCAAAACCTTTCCCTTAGCTTTACTAGGAACTTGCTTAAATATTCTAAGCTGTGTTTTAAGTGCGGCTTGGAATGACGGGAAGACCCTCAGGGTACGCTTTTATTTTATTGCGAGTTTATTTTATTGCGAATGCACTTTATTTTTCTTGCATGATAAACAACGGTTGCATGAAAACCGACACCTTTAGGACAGAAACCAAAGCTGAAACCCATAACTAAATTAAAAAGACATTACAAGATAAAATTCACCTCCATGACATTCCAAAATATAAGACAACTCAAAATTTAATCACAAAACGAACAACAAAACTACAACTACAACTAAATTAAAACGTCTCATTGAATGATCGGGAATACCTCGGATGATGTAACCCACGTGTTGCTAACGGGATTTCCCGTAGTGCTAAATGAAAGTGCGGAACTCATTTAGTTGAGTTTAGCAAATTCATACGGACTAAGTGAATTCGATGAAAATAACGGTGTCGGGATGACGGAACAGTGGGATCTTAATCGGTTCGTTTAATCGACTTTAAGATCCGTTTTAATTAAAACACAAAAAAACACGTGGAAATTAAGACTTCTCTAAACCAAGACACTTCTCTCATCTCTTGATTTATGATTTCTAAAACTAAACCTCTGCAACAACAAGGAGCTCGGAGCATGGTGGGCGGCACGGCCATCGTCGTCGGCGAAAACTTGAACCTACTTCGACAAAACTTTCTTAGAATTAAATAACAAAGCCATAGGACTTCGAGGTAGTTTGCTAGTGCAACATAAATCCTCGACTCTTCGTTAGGCATTTGCATTGCAAATTAAGCCCTAGCCGGTCTTAGGATTCGAGGTAGTCGTCCGATACGACATAAACCCTCATATCTTCTAGGCGATTTGTATGATTCGATCATATAAATATAAGCACTAATCAACTAAAATTGGCGAGATTAAAACATTAAATAAACATTAGGACTTTCCTAAATCCAAGCGAAACAATAGGATAGTCGGGAAATTACCGAAGTTCGCTTCGAATCCGTAATTACTCCTACTTTTCTCCCCTTGGATTCCGAAAATAAAATGTTCCAAATTTGATCCATTCCACTATTGAAATTCCAAAATCCGATCCTTTGAAAACCTTAAACTTTGAAATTCTTGAGAGCAGAATTATTGATTATTATCGAGAGTTTTCTTAGGTGATTCCGTCACTTAAGATGTAATTAAGCTATAGGGGCTTGCCCTTATAGGGAACTTTAAGAACCCGGGTAATATAAACCCTGTTTAATGTTTTCATATTAAGCGGGGAATTTGTCGGCTTATAAAATTGGTTCGCGAGACCAAACGGATGTCACAAATCCTTCTAGTTTATTTAACCGAGCCCCACCATCGAGCGGTGTGTCTATCCTTAGGGATAGATACACGGTTTGTGGTGCGGTGCTCGTTCATATAAACTATTCGGGATGTGAGATCGGTTTGATTTCATATCTTAAAACTTTCAAATTTAAAATTATTTTCAAAATCGAAATAGTACTTTCTAAACCATATATATATTTAAATTAAATTTAAAATACGCGCAGACATATTTACGTAGGCGAACCCCTTTCAAAATAAAACACACGACCTAAAAAAAAATGCCGACATATTTACGGCGACTCACGTGGGGAATAGTTCCTCTCTCCATTTTAATCGAATAGTTACGCTTTCGAAAATCGGTAGTGTATCCATGTCCACTAATGGATCGAACTACCCTTCTTTCCGTTGGAATACTATGTTCATTTCTACCTTGAACAAGTATAACCAACATTCTCTCGGATTTAGGAGCCATTGTTTAGACACCCCTAAACGAGAGAGGTTCAGAGATCCTTTTACCTCATTTACGAGGTGGGGTGGACCCCGATAGGTGTTAGTTTAGGAGTGATCCTTCGGGTCGAGAAGTCTTGCTTAAGACTCTCTTTTCCTTTCCTACTCCGATTCAGATTCCTTACCTTCTCTACACCTTTGAACACTCCAGTTCTAAATAAACAAACCTTTTAATAAGTGATTCCTTTTTATAAATACATGAACATGAATGAGTTCGGACTCTTTTCGATTCCTTTCTTTTCGTCCTAAGGAAAAGAAGCATAACTTGGGACGACAACCGGAATCTACCCTGCGAAATGGAAGCCCCGAAGCGGTTTTCTCTTTCACCGATGAGTTGGACCTCGGCATGCATAAGGATGAGTTGCCGACGATGGAATCATCCGATTTGGACGAGGATTTGAAAACACGAACGTCGAGGTCACCAACGTCTCCCTCTTTGCATCGATGAACAAGGTATCCGAAGGCCGAAGAGCCGGCGCGAGTTCGACCTTAGGTCGACCCAGAATTCCCTCCTCTGCGAAGGATCCGGAGCTAAGAGAATGCAGACGTCCACGGGAGGACTGTTCTTTCTACCCCAGCTTGAGTCTAGTTGTTTTACACTCTGCCCGGACTTTTGCCAAATCAAAGGGAAAGAAATCCAAGATTATGATGGACATGTTACCGTGGAGGGTACGAGATCTTCTGTAAGACCTTCGTTTTCGAGATCGGGTCCGGTTCGAGAATTCCGTCACTAACAAAGACCCGAGAGAAGAAACGAGAAATAGAAGGATCGCTAAAGAAGCCGAGTACTGCTGAAATTGCTTTCCTAGAAGAAATTCCGGAAGCTGCCGGAATATACACCATTGCTGAATACATACCACTTGTTGGGAGGAAGCGAGTTTCATCCCCTCTCCGCCATGAGAAGATGAAGAAAACATTCGCAAAATTGCTTGCCACATTACCACGGCCCGCATATTACAACGATAGCCGCAAGAAAAGAACTAGAACTACGCCGTTTGCTCGATTGCGAACTTTGGTAGAAAAGTTAGCGAAGAAGGAAAAGCGCACGTATCGAAATTCTACGGAGGATAGGGCGGGTGCCGATCGAATCCCGTCTTGGGCCCCGAGTAGAACCCGCCGTCATGACGGAAAAGCCGAGTAAAAGAATGAAGGCTAGTCGCACTGTTGTCGTCTCGGGATTACGGATTAGGGAGGATACCACCTTCCGGCATTTGGCGAACGGACCATGCGGTCCTAGACACCTGTCTGCTGAGAGGGATGGTATGGCGTCCCACTGCTGGGCGAGTTGAGATTGAAACAACGACCCGAGAAGAAAGTCTTGCCGGGAGACTTGAATGCGAAGAAAGTCTTTACCGCGATGAAGGGGACTCGTGAGAAGGAGACCGGCGAGCTACCGCACGACAACCACGAAGACACACGAAAGCCCGCTAGAAGATGCCATGGAAAAGTTGAGAGCCGATATCCAGACGGTTGGCAAAAGAAGAGAAGAAAAGTTCGGAGATGAGATTGATTCATCGGAATTCATGGACGACGAATACGCGAGAAATCAACATGGTTGAGACACGAGCTTCATCGGCTTCGCAAGGTGCTCCTGCGGCCGCGAAGAGAGGAGCCGGGCGATGAGAAGACGGCTTCGAGAAAGACGACACGATCGCTCGAATGGCGAAAAGGATGGAAGAGATGGCCGTAGCTGCGGCCGCTCTCCGGAGTCGAAATACTGACCACATAGAGAAACACCCCGGAGGTTATTCACATTGTAGACGGAGGAAAGGAGATTACGTCCGTCGATGGGGATGATCGGCTGAAAAAGGATACAACACAAAGTATGATTCTGAAAAGGATATCGAGAACTTGGTAGAACGAGCGAGTGCGAGAAGCCTTAGCACAATCGAAGAGCGGGACATCCATTCGGACGGGTAGACCTTACCCGAAGAATTCGACGACTGTCCGATACCGAAAGGCTTCGTACCACCTCTGTTTAAGACCTTCGATGGAGCCAGGAACCCTCGACGGCATGTAGCACACTTTCGTGCCGAGTTGTTGCAATGCGGCGGGAGCGATGCATTACTCTTCCGACGGTTCGTCGGCGATGCATCGGGAATCGCCTTCGGCCGGTATGCGGAATTACCAAACGGTTCGGTTAAGACGTTCTCGAGCTAGAGAACCTCTTCATCGAGCGATTTGCGGAGCTCGGCACCACATCACTATAGGTGATTTAGTGGTAGAGAAGCGAAGCCGAATGAAACTTTGGTGGATTACATACTCCGATGGAGGAACTTAAGTATGAAGTGTGAACCACGACTGCAAGAACAACATGCGATCGGCATTTTGCTTAAAAGCATTCACGGCCCGATAGCACTTCTCCTCGAGGGATTTACTATTAAGACTTTCGAGAAGTTGTTAAGCAGGCCGGAAGCTTGCAAGAGGAGGCAAAGCAATTAAGTTTCACCGACAAGACGGATAAACAAAAGCACTGTAAAGACTTTTGAAAAGAAATCCGGGATCGTCGCGGCGGTTGACGAAGGCGAAGCAGCCGATGCGAAATACCACCAGAACGGCCGCGACAACCACTACGAATTACCAGCGACCTCGGCCCGGCTATCGGTCATCTCCATGATATGAACAACCACCTCGTCCGACGACGTACATTAAGAGAGCTTTTGAGCGAGAGAATATCCGTTCAAGAATGAAGCGGTGCCAAAAATGTTCCGTAGTCGATGAAGACTCCGGATTTCCAGTACCCGAGCCTAAAAGACCGAGAGGAAGTCGACAAGAAGGGTGATCCCGACTTTTGCCCTTACCACCGGATGCTTGGGCACAAGATAGAAGATTGCATTACCTTGAAAGTTGGCTCGATGACGACTTGCGGAAAGGGAATATAACGATCCCGAAGGAGTACATGAAGGAACCCCGGAAAGGAGGTTCGCGTCGATGTTATCTCGGCTGATCCCATCATTCAGATAGATCCCTATACGGTCGACGATGGATGGACTACCGCTTGGACGAGGTCTTCGAAAAGATTTTAGACGAGCATCCGGACCGCTTCGGTACGAGCTTCGATTCGAGTTTGAAACACTGTTAAGCCAGTGCTTATCACTTGCGATAGAAGAACCACCTCGACGGGAGACGATTGAAGAGAAGAAGAAAATTGACGAAGAAGAAAGGCGAGGCACCTAAGGCTAGACTAGGGACTGCTTATCTGAGGATAGTTGTTTCCGATTCGGGGGAGAAATCCCTCGAACCCTTGACTACTGTATGATTATCTGCTCACTTCGGTGGGATCATATAATGATAAGGGTGATGGCGTTGGCTACGTTTTGACTTGTTTCTAACGATTACGTAACTAACGATAATCCGGATATCGATTTCGATACCAACGACAATTCTCGAATCATACACGATCTCGACGAAGCAAAATAACGAAGAAGACATCCATCGAGGAGGCTACGAGAGTTCAACGAGCAACGAATCTATCTGCGAGTTTCGAGGAGCTCCGGTCGCGATAGAGTTAGAGCCTTCGGACTGCGAAGCTAATCCGGAAGAGCACTGTCATTCCGATTCGAAGAGACACCGCGAGCTCGACGATAGATTCGAAGAAATTACGAAGTCGACTTAAGGAGTGGAAAAGTTCTACCTCCGAGAATGGGTCCAAAAGACGAAGGGAAGCGGTGGTTGTTCGGGAAGAACCAGCCCCGGCGGAAGAAATACCCATTCGAGAAGAAGCGAGAGACACATGAAAACAAAGTGGACTACAACGTGCTAGCCCATCTTAGGAAACTACCGACCGGCGAGCATCTACGACGCTCTCGTCTTATCGAAGGAGATGAGAGAAGCTACGATCGAGGCCTTACTTGATCCGAGAAATTTGCTTAGCTCGAATGGCCGGAGAGTCCTTAGATGAGGTTTGCTCGTTAAAGGAACGACGAGTGTTACCTTCACGGACGACGACCTACTACTTGGAACGACGGATCACGACCGAGCCAGTTGTACATTTCGATTCTGATCGGAAGATTTACACTCTCCGGAGTATTGGTGGATCCGGGAGCATCGATCAATATAATGAATCTTCGAACGCTAGCATACTTGGAAATTGATGCTCGCGAGCTCGAGGCGAACAAAATGTTATTAAGAGGATTCGACCGAGAAAGGAGAAAGAGCCCTCGGCTCCATAACGCTTGCTAATGAAGACCGGTGACTTAGCGAAGACAACGCGAAATTTCACATAATTGATTCGAAACATCGTTCGACGCTCTCTTGGGCCGACCATGGATACATGAAAACGGGATGGTACCATCATCTCTACATCGGTGCATCGAAGTACTTACGATGGAGGGGAACGGTGCATCAAGGTGACTTACAACCATTCTCCGTACATGAAATTGGAATCCACGAGGATGCGGCTTATTATGCACCACAGAAGAAAACGATCTTCTCCGGAGATACTATAACAAATGAAGCGAAGAAAGTTCGGGACAACGAAGAACACGAAGTTCTAGTCCGACGATCGCTCACCGCTCCCTTACGGCGAGATGGTGAAGGTTTCTCCACGACTCGCATCCGAGGTCGAGGCCGGGGACGAGGTCGTGGTAGAGACATTAGGACGATTGGACGGAGGAAACCGACCATCAATGTCGATTGGGAAGATAGTTACGAAGAAGAAAGAGAAATCGAACAAGAAGCGGCGACGATAAGTCGAAAGAAGCCGCAATTCGAAATCCCTATCGAAGATGAAAGAAACGAAGAATATAAATCGATGTACGAGAAGATTAACCACTATGTACATACTTATGACCACGACCCCGATCCATTCTAATAAGATCGAGGGTATGGAGGTCGAAGAGATACGTAGCGGTGGTGCGAAACCAATCAAATTCTACCAGTGGTGCTTCTTCCTCCAAGCGAAAATAATGTACAATTTGAAGATGCTACTTCATCGAGAATTAATGGAATTGCCTTTTGAGTGGTACTCTCCACTGTGTTCGAAATTTAATTCGACGTGGTTTCTTACCTCGACGGTGGACGAAAGGTCGATCACAACGTTTTGAAAATTTATGGAATAACTCCGGTCGTCACTGACTCGAAAGCATGGTCTCGGATTCGGCACGGTAGGATCGGTTGACGATGCGAATTTTGCTTGGTTGTCACTGCGGATCTAATGAAGCTGCATGGAAACTACGGATGAACTCGAAGATTTACAAATTGGAGACGCTCCACCGGAGTCGAAGAAGAAATCGAATCTACTGATAGATGAGTTAATAGAAGTTAACTTAGGTACTAGCGAAGAGCACAGACTACCTTTGTTAGCTCTTTACTCGATAAAGAAGACTCCGAAGAAATAATCGAGTTATTAATGGAATTAAAGTTTGTTTTGCTTGGAGCTACGATGAGATGCCGGGTTTAGCTCCGGAGGTCGCGGTCCATAAACTAGGAGTGGACCACTAGCACGTTCCGGTCAGACGAGGTCCCGAGAAGAATGCGTACTAGAAATCGAACAACAAGTCATAGCTGAAGTTAAAAAGTTAATAGACGCTAAATTTGTCCGTGAAGAACAATACCCGACTTGGTTAGCCAACGTGGTACCGGTCGGGAAGAAGAATGGTCGGATCGGAATTTGTGTGGATTTCGGAGAGATTTAAACAAGGCATGTCGAAAAGATGAATTTCCTCTACCGATCCCGGAATTAATGATCGACATCGCTTCGACACATGAAATATTCTCGTTCATGGATGGATCTTCGGGATACAACCAAATAAAAATGGCTCCGAGAAGATGAAAAGCTTACGGCATTCGAACGCCGATCGGAGTATTTTGCTTACACGGTGATGCCATTCGGATTGAAGAACGCGGGAGCGACTACCGAAGAGCAATGACAAGAATTTTTGATGATCTCATCCACAATCGAGTCGAATGCTTACGTGGACGATGTGGTCATCGAAAGCAAAGTAAAGGACAACCACTTGTATGATTTGAGAATTGTTTTCGAACGATTAAGACAATTTAACCTTAAGATGAATCCCTTAAAATGCGCCTTCGGCGTCACCTCCGGGAAATTCTTAGGATTCGTTGTCCGACATCGTGGAATTGAAATCGACCAGGAGAAGATTAAAGCCATCTTAGAAATGCCGCCTCCCAAAACCTTAAAACAACTACGATCTTTTCAAGGGAAGGCGGCATATCTTCGACGCTTTATCTCGAGCACTGTCGAGGTAGGTGTCGGCCTTTCTCGGCACTAGTTAAAAAGGACGCCAAATTTATTTGGGAAGAGAAATGCCGAGAGGGCCTTCGAGGACATTAAACAATATTTAATGACACCTCCTGTCTTAGCGGCCCCGAGTCTCGGGTAGACCGCTAATACTTTATACCGCGGCTTTAGACGACTCTCTCGGAGCCCTGTTAGCCAGGGTCGATGATGAGGGTAAAGAAAATGCTCTTTATTACTTAAGCCGTCGTTTCTTGCCGACGGAAATAAGGTATCCCGCAATTGAAAAGCATTGTTTGGCCCCGATCTTCGCCGCTCGAAAGCTCGGGCACTACATGCTTTCTCATAAGGTCGACCTGATCTCGAAGTTTAATCCATTGCGATACTTGATGACTCGTCCAACGCTTTCCGAGCGGACTTGCCGGATGGTCGATGATATTATTGCAATTCGATATAACTTTCGTGCCTCTTCGTGCCTTAAAGGGACAAGCCTTAGCGGACTTCCTTGCGGCACACCCTTTGCGGCAGAATCTCCTCTCGATGACGATCCGCCGGATGAACAAATAATGAACCTAGAAGACCTTGATGATCGACGTTGGGAATTATATTTCGACGGAGCATCTTCGGCACATAAAGACGAAGAATCGCAAGTGATAGTGCCGGTAAGGCGGGAATCGGGCTAATCTTTATAACACCGGAGCGGGGGATGTTAAGATACTCCTACCACTTGACGGAACCATGTACGAACAACGAAGCGGAATACGAAGCCCTCATAACGGAGCTGGAATTAACCATTCGAATGGGGATAACGGACATCGACATCTACGGAGATTCACGGTTAATCATTCAACGGATCGCCGGACAATACGGAATTTTAAAACCAAGACTCGAGCAATACTTCCGGTATGCCATACGATATTGTTAGAACGGATTCCGAATGTGACGATCTACAAAATTCCCCGAAAGAAAACGCTCCAGCGGATGCGCTAGCTCGTCTCGCAAAGGAATTTGCTCGTTTGCAAGATGAATCGGTGGAAGTGTCGGTTCACGGACGCCGGGTCCTATCACGGCTTGACATAGACACGATACACGAATCGGAAAAGGAAGAAGAATCGATTGCGGCGAGTGACGGAAAACACGGAAGATTGGCGACGACCGTTAATGGATTACACCGCAAACGGGAAACTACCGGACGATAGGTCATTAGCCCATCGGATCGAGAAAAGAACTCCGTCCTACGCATTAATAAACAACACATTATACGGAAGGTCTTTTGATCGAAATGTGGCTAAGGTGCCTAAGCGGGTCCGAAGCCCGTGAAATTGTTAAGGAGGTGCATTCGGGACTACGTGGCGCTCACCGGTCGGGTCCAAGATGAAAATGAAAATTAAAAGACTAGGGTACTGCGGCCCTCGATGATGACCGATTGCATGAAAATCGCCGAGAGGCATCACCGGTGCCGAGTGCGCGGAGTGGTTCTACACCGACCTCCGAATGTGCTACATCCAGACAATTGCATCGTGGCCATTTGAATGTTGGGGCACGGATATAGTGGGTCCGATAGAACCGCCGTCGTCGAAAGGACATCGCTTCATTCTTGCGGCTACGGATTACTTTTCCCGAGTGGGCGGAGGCGGTTCCACTTAGAGAAGTGAAAGCACATCACGTCTTACAATTTTTCGAGAACCGAGTTGTCTACCGTTTCGGGGTGCCGCGCGAGATCATCTCGGATAATGGGTCGGCATTCGGAAGCACACAAATCGACAATTTTGTCGGGAGACACGGAATCGGCTGGCGATATTCGACAATTTACTACCCGAGAGCAAACGGCCTAGCGAGGCTTTTAATAAAACTCTCGTTCAAATTTTAAAGAAGACTTTAGACGACGATAAGAGAAATTGGCACGAGAAGTTGTTAGAAGCCTTATGGGCCTGCGGACGACCTTCGAACTCCTACGCAAGCTACACCTTACGCTGCGGTGTATGGGTCCGAGGCGAGTGTTACCTTTAGAGGTTCGGCTCCCTTCACTCGGAATCGCGAGTTGCAAATAAAATCACAACGAGAAGAGAACGCCAAATTACGACTCGAAGAATTAGAGAGCACTGGAAGGGAAAAGACTTGCGGCGCAACGGAATTTAGAATTATACCAAGCTAAGATGATTCGAGCTCATGATAAGCGAGTCGCCGAGAACCTTGAAAGTTGGTGATTTAGTTCTCGTTCTCAAAAGACACTATTCTTGCACACGCGAGATAGGAGGAAAATTTGAACCCACTTGGGAAGGACCGTTTGTGGTTGAGGCGGTATACTCGGGAGGTTCCTACCGGCTAGTGAATTGCCGAGGAGAACGACATATGCTTCCGATCGATGGACGATACTTGAAAAAGTATTACGCTACACGATGTTTCGAAGGAATGAACTTTCCATCCACTAGAAGCACGGGTGAAGTGATTACTTATGATTGGGTCCGAACCCAAAAATGACAAAAATGTGCTAAAATAAATAAAATCCTGATAATAAAGTTTTCCTTGTTTTCTTTTTCAAATCAAGTCTCAATCAAATTTCAAATTTTGATCTTCCAAATTTCAAATCAAATCCTCAATCAAATTTCAACCGATTTCAAATCTCAGTCAAATTTCAAATCTCGAATTCAATCTTTCCAAATTTCGAAATCTCGATCAAATTTCGAATCTCAAATTCGATCTTTCCGGATCTCACATCGAACCTTACATCAAATTCAAACTTTTGGGTCGAGGATTTTATATCCAAGACTTCGCACTGCTTTAGGATTCTCTTCTGTCGACTTTGAAATACATCAAATTCGAACCTTTGGGTCGAGGATTTTACATCAGTACCATTTGCTTTAGGATTTTCTTCCTCTGCACTTGAAATACATCAAATTCAAACCTTTGGGTCGAGGATTTTACATCCAAGACTTGCCTTGCTTAGGATTTTCTTCCTATTGCACTGAAATACATCAAATTCGAACCTTTGGGTCGAGGATTTTACATCCGAGATGCACTTTGCTTTAGGATTTTCTTCTCTATTGCCTTGAAATACATCAAATTCAAACCTTTGGGTCGAGGATTTTACATCCAAGCTGCACTTGCTTTAGGATTTTCTTCTCTGCGCACTGAAATACATCGAATTCGAACCTTTGGGTCGAGGATTTTACATCCAAGACTGCACTTGCTTTAGGATTTTCTTCCCTCTTGCCTTTGAAATACATCAAATTCGAACCTTTGGGTCGAGGATTTTACATCCAAGACTGCCTTGCTTAGGATTTTCTTCCTACTGCATCTGAAATACATCAAATTCGAACCTTTGGGTCGAGGATTTTACATCCGAAGCCTGCCTTGCTTTAGGATTCTCTTCCTGTGCAGCGAAATACATCAAATTCAAACTCTTGGGTCGAGGATTTTACATCCAAGTACCTTACTGCTAGGATTCTCTTCTGTCGCATTTGAAATACATCAATTCGAACTCTTGGGTCGAGGATTTTACATCCAAGACTGCATCTTGCTAGGATTCTCTTCTATTGCACTTGAAATACATCAATTCAAACTTTTGGGTCGAGGATTTTACATCCGAGACTACCTTGCTTTAGGATTCTCTTCCTATTGCACTCTGAAATACATCAAATTCGAACCTTTGGGTCGAGGATTTTACATCCAAGTACTGCCTTTGCTTAGGATTCTTTTCCTATTGCCTTGAAATACATCAAATTCGAACTCTTGGGTCGAGGATTTTACATCCAGTGCCTGCTTTAGGATTCTTTTCTGTGCCTGAAATACATCAAATTCGAACTTTTGGGTCGAGGATTTTACATCCAAGACTTGCTTGCTTTAGGATTCTTTTCTATGCTTTGAAATACATCAAATTCGAACTTTTGGGTCGAGGATTTTACATCCAGCTGCCTGCTTTAGGATTCTCTTCCTATTGCCTTGAAATACATCAATTCGAACTTTGGGTCGAGGATTTTACATCCAAGATTGCCTTTGCTAGGATTCTCTTCCTACGCACGAAATACATCAATCCGAACTTTTGGGTCGAGGATTTTACATCCAAGCTACATTGCTTCTAGGATTCTTTTCTGTGCACTTGAAATACATCAAATCGAACTCTTGAGGTTACGGATTTTACATCCAATACCGCATTATTACGAGGTCTTTCCTCATTGCAATGACTCGATCTAATCGATTCGATCTTCTTTTGGGGTTGAAGATGTTGCATCTAAAACTTGAAAATTCCAATTTTCATTCCAAATCGAATCCCTTCGAATTAATCTTGACAAACTTCGATCTAAATTAAAATTCCAAATTGAAATTTAAACTCACACATCATAACTTGAACATGAAACAAAACAAAATCTAAATTGAAATTTCTCCCATATCATGTGATTTGGGATTCACCTCCTTTTCCTTTCCCAGGCGAGAGTTCGGGAATCTCAGGTCTTAGAGATATACTTGACACTCCCCGGCGGAAACTCTTCTACTTCGTCCTAAGTTTGTTACTTGGACATACTGTGTTGGTTTGTTGATCGCTTCGGTCAACACCAATACGTGCGGTGTGCTCCGTCGGCTCACCACACCTATTGGGGGTCCATTTGTTGACCTCATTTTTGATGAGGTCTTCTCTTCTTCTCTTTAGTACTTAGGATCTAGCCTTAGGCTTTTCCTTTGACTATCTTAGAGGACTAGAATTGGGATCCACCTTTTAGAAATTCAAACCACTTCTTAACTCCCTGCAAACTCCACAAACTTGACTATAGACCCCTAATCACCTAGAGGGTTGAAATCGAATGTGGAAGTTTAAAGGATGAGTTCTATAGGACTCTTTGGCCTTAGGAGCGCCTACTAGGTGGCACAGTGCAGTGAAAGGGCTGACTTACACATACACTACACCTATGCACTACACTTTCACACACCTCCTAAAACACACCCTTACCTGACTTGACTTCTCGACTCATGTAGGTGATTCACATGGATGGTCCTTAACCACTAAGCCTGCGGTAAGAGGGTTAGGAACAACATGGTGAATGCCTCGAATGAGTCCCTTCATGGCTCATGTGGGCTTGATATGGCTTCATGGCTCAACCAAAATGATTTCATTCCACTTACATCCACCCGATCTTCAATTTTCCAAATTTTCGATTTTTGACCCCGGGACCCTACACCTGCAGCTCTACAGAATGCCGTGAAACTACCCAAATTTCTCAAAAAATTCCCAAATTACCCAAAATTCTCCAAAATCAATCCCAAACATTCCCACATCACTCAAACTGATCATCCATATCCAAAAATATCAAAAATCCCAAAATACCCCCCAATACCTTCCAAATACCCAAAATACCCCTTTTGACCCAAAAATCCAAAAATTCAGAAAATTCCCAGAAAATTCCAGAAAATCCCAAATATTCCCAATTTCATTTTGTCCAACTACACCATGGGCCAATTTTGTCAATTTACCCCACTTTTGTCAAAACCCCCAATTTGACCCATTTTAACCCAAAGTAAACCCGATGTCAAACCAAATCTACCCAATTGATCCCAATTCTGGTCCAATTCAATTCTAAACTTCAATTCAAGATCCCCAACACCAATCTAGACCAAAGACAAGCTTAATTTGATTGAAATTTGGGTCCGATTTCACTTTTGGCCTTAAAGCCCGATTTGGACCTATGACCCAAACCTAACCCAAACTCACCCAATTCAACTCCAATTAACCCCAAATCTTTTCTAAACCTTTCTTAACATCCCCATAAACAAAACACTAACATGATTTGCCCAAAACTTTGATCCAAACCCTACTCGAGTTCAACCCAAAGCTAAAAGGCCCAATTTTGACCTAAACCCGAACCTAGCCCAGAATGAGCCCAAATCCCAAAATCAAAACCCAACCAAAGCCAAAACCTCTTTGAAACACTCCCATAAACATTTCCCAACATTAATTTTACATCAATTTCAACCCTAGCCCAACATTGGCCCATGCTAGCCCATTTTGGCCCACCTTAGCCTCTTTACCAAAAGCCGTATCGATCCGATTCAAACCCAAATCACCTCAAATTTGTTTCAAACCACTCATGACACATCCCTAAACTAAACTCAACAATTATTTGGCCCAAGCCTTTACCAAAATTTCATCCCAAAATCCATTTTAAAATTCAAAAGCCCACTTTCCTAAACCATTTAAAAGCCATCTAAAACCATTTCAATGAGCCCAAAATCTACCCTAAAGCCCACATGACATTTCCATTTGCCATCCACTTAATCAAAGCCATTACCTAAGTCCTAAATCCATCATCAAATCATTCCAAATCAAGTTCCATACAAATTTCCATCAAATTACCAAAAAATTCCTAAAATCCATTTTCATGAAATTGACCGAAGCTTTCCACAAGCCAAAAGTGAGCCATGAAGCCATGCATGAGCCACATGTGAGCCATGAGAGCCTTGGACACTCCACCATGCCATATTGGGTAGGAAGGAGGGCCCCTTTCCTTAATCCCTAAAGCTCATTAGCCTTAATCATGATTCACCTAAACCTAAATTTAATCCAAATATATTTGGATGGAGACTTCTCCATGCCAAACCAGCTGATCCATTTGATCCCCCACGGCACCCAAGGCCACCTTGAAGGGTGCACCAAGCCCAAATGGGTGAGTTGACCCATTTAGACCCAAAACTAGCCATGCCCCATTCTACTTTGGATCAAAGCCTTTACACTTGGCCATTGCCGATTGCTTGCACAAACACCCAACCACGACCCACTGACCTTGAGGGTGACCCATGCACGGCCGGCCGGCCACCCGGTCAGCCGGAAAACGCCATGCCCGAGACCTTGGGAGTGAGCCAACTTTGGAATTCCACCTTCGTTGAGCTGCCCCATGCCCGATGGCCACCATGGCTGTTCTTCCCATGACCGAGCGGTGATCCCAACCCTTGGCCACCCACAGGAGAGCCTCGACCATGCTATTTAAACACCACCCCCTCGCGGCCATGAGGGGAGAGTTGCACAAACCTTGCCAAAACTGCTGCCAAAATTGTTCCGAGACCCCTCCTCATACACGAGCACTTGATCCCCGGTGAGATCCCCCTGCCATTTCCTCTCCGCGAGCTCAATTTCGAGTTGAAATCCAAGCCCAAAACCGGGACACTCCCACACGGTGGACCAATCCCCAAATTGATTGGTCCTACACCTTCACCGGACCGAGGGAAGGTGTCCACCAGCAAAAGCCCCATCTCCGGGCCACCCGGTTGCTCCGGACTCCAAGCTTTGTGATCGAGTCTGTGGTCGAAGTTCAACCTAGACAATTCACCGGACCGGGAGACTTCATCCGTAGCCTGCCGCGGATCCGATCGAACGTGCCAAGCAACTCTCGGATCGAGGCTTCACCTCTGCGAGCCAAGGTATGAATTAATTCTTCATCCCGAGCTTCCGGAGATTCTCCATTTCAAATGCCTTAATTTCGATGCATGTTTACCGTATGGATGTGTTCGTCTCTTGAAGACGAATCCATAGAGCATAAGACATACGAAAATCCGTTGAGAATCGAGTGAGATCTTAGGGATTAGAGTGTGGACGGCTCTCGGGATCGCACCGGTCACTGGGACGATGAACGGATGCGCGTCCATTTAATACACGCGCGGACGGACGGCTCGGATGGCGTCGGACCGGGGAGACGGTACGAGAACCGCGGGGCCCGGGCTGGCGACTCGGATGGCGGCGTCGAATGGGAGCGCGCCACGCGGCATTTCGGAGGCTGCCGAGGTTGACGCGGCGCCGCGTGGATAAATAGAAAAATAGGGTATTTTCTATTTATTTAATTCCCGAACTTTGAAAATTCATATCTTTGTGTAGAAAAATCATAAAAATAAAATAAAAATACCCTCTTGCTCGGTGAACGAGAGGAGAATAATGTGGAAGAGAAATCAATTAATTTCGTCAAGTATTTTATTTTTAATTAATTATTTACTCCCTGCATTGTTTTAATTCTTCATGCATGTATACAATTCACCATGGCATGAGACCATAGGGCTTTTGAAGCCTCGAACTTGGGAACATTCCACGAATTTTCCAAGGTCGAGAGCCATCTCGTGAAAAGTTATTGATTTTTCAAATGCATGTTGCTGTTTTAAGTATTTTAATTTCAAAAATTAGCATGTTGTGAAATAAATTCTAGGAAAATTTGGTGATGTTCCATATGACCAGAGAACCGTACGAAAAATAGGATTTGAGTTAATTCACTTAGATTAACCCTAATTGGCTTAAACACCCAAAATAGGTCTCTAATTAATTAGAGTTAACCATAGATCAAATTGACTTGAAATCAATTCTCCACTGACCTTTAGGATCAGAGGAACCCACCATAAAAATTTGAGGTCAATTGGACTTGGTTAGCCCCACTAATTGGGTTAATTAAGCCGCTTAGCCATTTTAAACTTTAAAAATTCATAACTTTCAAAATATCTTTCAAAAATTCACCAAATTGGTTTTGGAGTCTCTCTGATATCAGGGGAGTTTAAGAAAATTAAAATTTCAATTTTCTAAAAAAGTTGATTTTTAATATTATTTTAATATTTTTAATAATTAAAAAATGATAAAAATCACAAAAATAATAAAATTCACCAAAATGTCATATTTTGAATTCTAATCACTTAAGAACAAGTCCCATATTTTTCCTAGGTCTATTTAGTGAGATATTAATTTTTAAAGCTCTAGGGTAATTTTAAAATTAAAAAAATGTATTTTCTAGCATTTTCACCAAAATAATTATAATAAATCAAAGAAAAATCAGAAAATTGCAAAGTTTGGTTCTCTGGAATCCTTGATATCAGAGAGAATTTTAAAAATTATAAAATTTATTTTTCAACATTTATTTTATTTTTAAATTAATTAATACTCCAGAACTTAAAATAATTCTAATAAATAAAATATAATTCAAAAAATTACAAAATTTGGTCCAAGTGGTCCTCTGGTCATTAGGAATGTCCCCTAATTTTCTTAAGGACAGAAACTTTCCCTTGGTCATGTTATTGAATTTTCCTTGGAAATTTCTCTTTTCTACAAAAAATAATTATATAAATAAATTAAATACAGAAAAATCACATTTTCTCCTCTCATGTCTTCATTGACACATAAGTGAAGTCACATAAAAATTTCAAGTTCATTTGAGTTCAATTTAGTGAGTTATGAAATTATTAGGCTTAAAGGGCAAAATGGTAATTAAAATTTTAATCCTTAATTAAGACTTTAGGTTTAATAAAAAATTAACAAGTAAAATATTTGATCTTAATCTGATTTGGATGATTGAAATTTAAAAAAATTAAAGGGTAGAAACCCATTAAGCAATTTAAAATGATTAAACTTTAATTAAATAATTAATTGAATTTGGAAGAATAATAAATTTGGAATTATTAAAATAGGGATATTATTAGGAAGAGATTTATCCTTTAATTTAAAAAATCCCTAAATTAATCATCTCATTAATACTCAACTCTTAATTAAAATGATAACTCAAATTTAGAATATTAAAAGACTTAATCATTAAATTAAATTAAATCATTAAACTTTTTTTTAAAAATTTTCAACTAAATTAAATTAAATTAAGATTAAAAGTTGAATTAAATAAAATTAAATTAAGTTAAATTAAATAAACAAATTAAATCAAATTAAATGAATTAAATACATTAAATTAAATAAATAAATAAAATTAAATTAAGTTAAATAAAATTAAATAAACAACTTAAATTAAATTAAAATTAAATTAAATTAAAATTAAATTAAATTAAATTAAATTAAATTAAATTAAATTAAATTAAATTAAAATTAAATTAAATTAAATTAAAATTAAATTAAATTAAATTAAGAAATTAAATCAAATAAATTAAACTGAATTAAATTAAATCAAATCAAATTAAATTAAATAAATTAAATTAAAATAAAATAAATTAAATTAAATTAAGTTAAATTAAATAACCTCACTTAAGACATGAAGAAATAAATCTAAAATAACTTGAACACTATTCCAAACTTAAATCATTAATTTGAACTTAAATTTGGATCACAAATCATTAAATATCATTTGCCCTTAGGAGCCTTAGTTATCATAACTCCTAAGTAGAACATTAAAATGAAATGTTACTTCACTTATAGGACATTCAAATGTCCTAGTTCATCGAGCAAGTTAACAAAACTTGAAAACCTCGGACGATTGATTCATTTACACAATTAAATTCATTTGGACTTGAAACAATCCTAGAAATATTGAAAAGATGTTTAAGATTTTTCTTAAGCACTTACTCGATATGATAGGATATTTACAAGAACAATTGAACTTAATTGTTCTTTGATGAAGAAAATCGTCTTCAAACTAAAAACACAGAGAACCTAGACGTCATAGGAAATGACTAGCTATAGGATTAGGAATTTGGTAGAAAACCAAAACCTTTCCCTTAGCTTTACCTAGGAACTTGCTTAAATATTCTAACTGTGTTTTAAGTGCAGCTTGGAATGACGGGAAGACCCTCCGGGTACGCTTTTATTTTATTGCAGTTTATTTTATTGCAAATGCACTTTATTTTTCTTGCATGATAAACAACGGTTGCATGAAAACCGACACCTTTAGGACGAAACCAAAACCGAAACCCATAACTAAATTAAAAAGACATTACAAGATAAAATTCACCTCCACAACATTCCAAAATATAAGACAACTCAAAATTTAATCACAAACGAGAACAACAAAACTACAACTACAACTAAATTAAAACGTCTCATTGAATGATCGGGAATACCTCGGATGATGTAACCCACGTGTTGCTAACGGGATTTCCCATGGTCTAAATGAAAGTGCGGAACTCATTTAGTTGAGTTTAGCAAATTCATCTGGACTAAGTGAATTCGATGAAAATAACGGTGCCGGGATGACGGAACCGTGGGATCTTAATCGGTTCTGTTTAATCAACTTTAAGATCTGTTTTAATTAAAACACAAAAAAAACACGTGGAAATTAAGACTTCTCTAAACCAAGACACTTCTCTCATCTCTTGATTTATGATTTCTAAAACTAAACCTCTGCAACAACAAGGAGCTCGGAGCATGGTGGGCGGCACGGCCATCGTCGTCGGCGAAAACTTGAACCTACTTCAGCAAAACTTTCCTAGAATTAAACAACAAAGCCATAGGACTTCGAGGTAGTTTGCACTAGTGCAACATAAATCCTCAACTCTTCGTTAGGCATTTGCATTGCAAATTAAGCCCTAACCGGTCTTAGGATTCCGAGGTAGTCGTCCGATACGACATAAACCCTCATATCTTCTAGGCGATTTGTATGATTCGATCATATAAATATAAGCCCTAATCAACTAAAATTGGCAAGATTAAAACATTAAATAAACATTAGGACTTTCCTAAATCCAAGCCAAACAATAGGATAGTCGGGAAATTACCGAAGTTCGCTTCGAATCCGTAATTACTCCTACTTTTCTCCCCTTGGATTCCCAAAATAAAATGTTCCAAATTTGATCCATTCCCTATTGAAATTCCAAAATCCAATCCTTTGAAAACCTTAAACTTTGAAATTCTTGAGAGCAGAATTATTGATTATTATCGAGAGTTTTCTTAGGTGATTCCCGTCACTTAAGATGTAATTAACTATAGGGGCTTGCCCTTATAGGGAACTTTAAGAACCCAGGTAATATAAACCCTGTTTAATGTTTTCATATTAAGCGAGGGAATTTGTCGGCTTATAAAATTGGTTCGCAGACCAAACGGATGTCACAAATCCTCTAGTTTATTTAACCGAGCCCCACCATCAAGCAGTGTGCCTATTCTTCGGAATAGATACACGGTTTGTGGTGCGGTGCTCGTTCATGTAAACTATTCGGGATGTGAGATCGGTTTGATTTCATATCTTAAAACTTTCAAATTTAAAATTATTTTCAAAATCAAATAGTACTTTCTAAACCATATATATATTTAAATTAAATTTAAAATACGCCGACATATTTCTGTAGGCGAACCCCTTTTCAAAATGAAACACACAACCTAAAAAAAAATGCCGACACATATCGAAGGTGATGGATCGGCCACCGCCGCCCGCTCACGCCTACCTTTATCGAGCGTTGCGTCATTAGGTATCGTTTTTATGGAGTCTCCATCTTGTATTCAGTCATATAAACATTTCTCTCTAAAGAAATCACTCACTGAACATGTAGGTGATCAGAAGAGAAAAATAATGAGAGGGGCAATGACATAATATGATGACGACAAACAAAATAAAAATGTGATAGAAGCTTTCGTGAGGTTGAATTTGCATAGATAACTCTGAAGCGTATTGGTTTAAGACACCTCAGACACATACTCATGAAGAATACCTAATGAAAGCAAACCTCACAACTAGAGATTCAAGTTTTTATGCTTGTTTTGGGCTTCGCTTCTTCCTATAAGAGCGATTTCCTATAGTTAATTACATCTTAAGAGATTTGGTAATTGCTTAAGAAAACTCTAAACTAAGCTTGCAACTCATCCTCATAAAATTTGAATGTCGATGTTAAAGGAATTTCCAAGTCTTATCCTAAGTGTAGTGAATTCCTAAAGATTACTAACTATCCTAAAGTTTTATGTTGTTTTTAATGATTTAGTTGAGGTTCATCCTTTACTCCGAGTTTTAGGCAGATCGAATAATCGTTCCTGCAAAACAGAGTTAGCACACCTTAATAGCATGAAAAGTAAATATGTAGAAACCCTACAAAACAAAATTAGCAGAAAATACATTTTTTGGTTATATATATATATATATATATATATATATATATATATATATATATATATATATATATATATTTTTTTTTTTTTTTGGACAACCCGAGTCAAGATGTCCATGACTCCGTCGTATTGAGGTCGTTGGGTACCCTGATCTACTTAGTATGAGAGGCAATTAAGTTTACTCTAACCGTAAGATTTTTGTCAGCAACCATAAAATGCGTCGTCCAAGAGATCTTCATAGATCTAGGTATAGGGGTTCAAGTTGCATTCGGTGATCTTTTTTTATTAGAGTTTCATTTAAGTCTTAATTTTTTTCAGAATTTAGGGGTTGAAAATTTTAGGTTGCTTAAAACTTATTAACTAGTTAATTTTTTTATTTTTTTTTATTTCATTTTTATCTTTTAGGAAGGCTCAATCAAGATCTCATAGTTCTGTTGTCTCGAAGTCATTAGAGTTTGTTTTTTGATTAGGCACGAGTGACTGAATTTATTTTATTAGTAGCCATGGGTGCCTCCTCTAAAGTACCTTCTCAAACCAGATTGCATTTTTGGGTTTAAGTTTAAGTTTTAGTGTCTTTTAGAGTAAATTTTATTTAACTTCATTCAGGTTAGTTTAATAGCTTAGCCCAAATTGTTCATTATCGAGGCTAAGTGTGCTTTTTTTCTTGTACGAGAAGTCAAACCCTCCTTAATCTCCTGTCAACTAAGTCTATGTTAGTTGTAGATTAGATCAAGTTAGGTTGAACTGATCTAAGATGGGCCTCTAGATAATCCACACTAGCTTTAGTTAGGATTTTTCCTTTTGATTATCTTCAAACTTGTTTAAGACAGCCAAGGTTTGGAAGGATTGACCCAAGATTGACCTAGTTTGATGTCAAATTACTTTTACTTTACTTAGATTGGCTCGGGGTACGCCGACTCAAATGAAGTAGGGTTAACTTGAGTTGATATGAGTTAAATATCCTAGGTGGAATCAAGTTTAAGTTAAATTACACATGTTCTAAGTCTAAGTTGATTCAGACTTGAGTCGTCTTTTAATTAGACCTAAATCAATATTTGGTTAAACTTGGTTTGAGACTTAAGTCAAGCTTGAAGATCCTTAAGTCAAGCCTTAAGTCGGGTTTAGGTACGGTTGACCCAGTGATTTAAGTTGATTTTAGGTTAATCTGAGTTAGGTCGAGCTATCCCAGCAATTGGGTTAACCCAAGTCAGGTCGGGTTGACTAGAGATTCGATTGAATTGGGTTAATCTTGAGTTAAGTTGGGTTGACTGATCCATGAAAAAAATACCCATTTTTATGCCTTGATTTTTATCAAATTTTTAAGGATATTATGCTTTAATGAAAGGTATTTTTGTGTTTTTTGATATAGGTGATAAAAAAATGTTCAAGAAGAAAAAAAAGTGAAAAAGGAGCAAAAATGAGCAAAAATAAGCAAAAATGGAGCCAAAATGCAAAATTGTCAAAATTATTGGTCTGGCACCTAGGCGCCAGAATCTGGCGCCTAAGCGCCAAGTCGATACGAGATCTGTCAAGATTTTTGACGACTTTTAGACAGTTATTTTGACGGTGTTAGCGGTTATTGGATCTCTAGAAGACTGGCAGTTGTTCCTGGTTTATAGGACATGTGATACAATGTATTTGGACGCTTGGAAATGGTTTTAATCCTGAAGAGGTGTGATCCAAAGTGAAGAGGTGCGAAGAACTGGATGCAGAGTCCGGCGCCTAGACGCCAGACACACCTTCTAGAAGATTCATTGAATGTGGACACATTTTGAAGAGGTGCCTTGAGGAAACCCTTGAAGCCTATAAATAGGAGGCTACTCCTTCAGAGAAAAACACCCAACTTAGCCCCTATCCAGGGCCCAACGCCCAAGGCCCAACTTAGTCCCTCTATCTAGAGCCCCATCTAGAGAGAGAATTAGAGAGATAATTTAGGGCCACATTTTACTATCCTTTATAAATTAGTAAGTTATTTTATTTAGAGTTTGTATTGAGAGTTTAAAGAGTTAGTGCTTTTGAAGATTATATGCTTAGAGTTAGAAGAATTCAGAGGTTCAGTAGGAGAAACACTTGAGATAAGTATTTGTAATTTTATTCAAAGTTTTATTATCATGTTTTGTTGTTTAAATTTAATGTATTTTGAGTAGTTAGTTTACTTTCTCCTTTCAATTATGAAAAGATAAATAAGATAATATAAAATTTGTTGGAGAATTAGAAACTATTTATATTTTAAAACATTGTGATGATATTAATACCAGATCTTAATTTATTATTTAAATTGGTCATTTAAATTGTTAAAATTTGTTGAAGATTTTTGATACCTTGAAGGAGATGAATTCTTAACTAGTAGATATTACATGAATCCTTGGGTAGTCGAAGGCCTTGTGCGGGTTATTCAAGGTGAAATGCAAATAAATAGAAAGATATTATATAATGGGCGTAGAATTGATAAGTTTTTAGAGTGACAGACTAAATTCTTGTAATTTGGTTTCTAGAAAAGGAAAGGGTCACTAGTAAGGCCGAGCATAGCCACCCTTGGACATCTAGTAGTGTGAGCCTAGATTAATCCATTCTACTAACAATACATCCGGACCTGATCTATAGGCTAGCCAATAATCTTTACACCTAGATCAAAGAGTAAAAAATATGAATGCTAATATGGCACAATACCATAAATTTATATTCTCCACGAACATTATCATTATCTTAGAAAATCTTGGATTAATTGAAAGGAAGAAAGTTGTTGTCTTATTGCTATTTACATTTCATTACTGCTTTATTATTGCATCTAGTAAATTAAAAATATCAAATTTATAACTATAAAAGAAATACTTAAAAATAAAATTAAAATATTTAAAAATCCATAACTCACTCCTCGTGGGATCGATACTGAGGTCTTTGTTTCAAAGCCCTATATTACTTGATACGATACGTATACTTGCGTAGTACCCCTAGTGTGTAAAATATTTTTGATAAAATTATATTTATATACACTAGCTTCGCTATTATCTATTACATTTTGAAAGCATTAATTATTATATTTGTCATCAGCGGATTGCGGGTCAAGTTTTTGGCGCCGTTGCCGAGGATTGAATTTTTAGTACGCATATATTTAGCGTGGGTCAAGTTTTTGGCGCCGTTGCCCGGGGAGGAGCGGAGGCAAATTTTTAGATTTTAAATATTTTTATTTTATTTTATTCATTTTCTTTTATTATCAAAAATATAAAATACTTAAAAAATAAAAAAATAAAAAAATATAAAAAAATTTTAATAAGTAGAGATTTTATTTTTTTGTTAATTTACTTTTTATGTGTAGTGTTGGATCTGAAGGATTATTACCTTTAGATTCTGAATTAGAAAGAACTATTAAAAGAATTAAAAAAAAGGAAAACAAAATCAAAAAAGTCTAAAAGATGGCTAATTTACATAATAATTTACAAAATCCAATTGAAATTAACGAACAAAATGTATACAAACCATTAAGGGGTTATGCTAAACCCTACAGTTGATGAACTTCATAGTAGTATTCAAATACCTGCTGTAGATGCTAATTCTTTTGAGCTTAAACCATTTATCATTCAAATGGTACAAAATAATCAAATTGGAGGAACACCAAATGAGGATCCAAATTTACACCTTGCTAGTTTTTTATAACTTTGTACTATCTTTAAATATAACAATGTTTCTGATGATGCTATTAGACTTAGACTCTTTCCTTTTTCTTTAAGAGATAAAACAAAGATATGGTTGAACTCATTAGCAACAAGTTCTATTAAAACATTGGCTGAAATGACACAAAAATTCCTTGCTATATATTTTCTACCTTCTAAAACTGCTAAATTAAGAAATAATATTACTTCATTTAGTCAATTTGACGGGAAGACAATTTATGAAACTTAGGAAAGATTTAAAGAACTATTAAGAAAATGTCCTCATCATGCTTTACCTGATTGGTTAATTATTCAAACATTTTATGATGGTTTAATTGGATCACTAAAATCAATTATTGATGCTGCTGCTGGAGGTTCTTTAATGTCTAAATCATTTAAAGAAGCTTATACTTTAATTGAACAAATGGCTAACAATAATTTTCAATGGACTTCTGAAAGGATTAATCCTAAAATAATGTCAAGTATTCAAGATAACGAAGCCTTTTCTATCTTAGCTTCACAAGTAGCTGCAATATCTAAGAAATTAGATAATTTTGCCATCAACATATCACATAACAACTCATCTAATATTGAATATTCTCAAACTATTGAAACTTTACAAGATATTGCTAGTGAAAATAATCCGTATTCAAATTATTATAATTCTGGATGGAAAAATCACCCTAATTTTAACTGGAATAACCAGCAACAACAATGGGGTAATAATCAATCCCATCCAACTGGAAATTGGAATAATCAAGTAATTTCAAATTATAAACCACCTGGAGTTAATAATCAACAGAAAAAGTTATCAATAGAAGAATTAATTTTACAAATGAGTAATCAATTACAAAATCAAAATACTGTTATTCGTAATATTGAGAATCAAATGGGACAAATCGCTAATTTAATTAATTACAGACCTCCAGGAATACTTCCTAGTAATGTTGAAATTAATCCAAAAGAAACTGGAAAATAACATGAACATGTTAAAGATCAAACTAATATTTCTATTAATGTGGAAAAGAACATGAACACCTAAAGAAACTCCTAAAGAAACTCCTTCTCCTAATCAAGATCAAACTAATATTTCTATTAATGTGGAAGTTGAAAAACCACCACCACCTTTTCCTCAAAGATTAAAACAGCAGAAGCTTGATCATCAATTTTCTAAGTTCTTTGAATTTTTTAAGAAACTTACTATAAACATAACTTTTGCTGAAGCTTTGGAACAGATGCCAACTTATGCAAAATTTATGAAGGATATATTAAGTAAGAAATGAAAATTTGAAGCTTTTGAAACTCGTTGCATTAAGTGAAGAATGTAGTGTAATAATTCAAAAGAAATTACCTCAGAAACTTAAAGATCCTGGAAGTTTTACTATACCTTGTGCTATTGGAGAAAAATTTTGTGGAAAAGCATTATGTGATTTAGGAGCAAGTACTAATCTCATGCCATTTTCTATTTATCAAGGGTTGAATTTAGGAAAGATTACTCCCACCACTGTAACCCTTCAATTAGCTGATAGATCTATCACTTACCCTAAAGGAGTTATAGAGGATGTACTTATTAAAGTAGATAAATTTATCTTCCCTGTGGATTTCATTGTACTTGATATGGAAGAAGATAAAGAAATACCAATTATTTTAGGGAGACCTTTTCTAGCTACCGGACGAGCTATGATTGATGTGCAAAAAGGAGAATTAACTATGAGAGTTAATGATCAAGAGATTAAATTCAATGTTAAAAATGCTATCGTATGGATATTTTTGATTTTATAATTGAAAAACAGTATCGAGAAAAATGTAATATCATTCCTGAAGAAGAAATTGAATTTTTAACTAATAAAAATGAAGAACTAAAAGAAGAAGAATTACTTAAAGAAACTCATTATATTAAAGATAACTGGGAAACTTTAGACGTAACTCAAAATGATATACTTTTACCCTCAATTAAAAAAGCCCCTGAACTGGAATTAAAAATATTACATTCACATTTAAAGTATGCATTTCTTCGAAATTCATTAACTTTACCTGTTATTATTTCTTCTGAGCTAAGTTTAGATCAAGAAGAAATAGGGGTGTTAAAGAATTATAAGAAAGCTTTTGGTTGGACTATTGTTGATATAAGAGGAATAAGCCCTTCCATTTGTATGCATAGAATTTTAATGGAAGAAAATTTTAAACCTACTATTGAACCGCAAAGAAGATTAAATCCTATCATGAAAGTGATTGTTAAAAAAGAAATTTTAAAATGGTTAGATGCTGTAATTATTTATCCTAATTCAGATAGCCAATGGGTAAGTCCTATTCATTGTGTTCCGAAGAAAGGAGGAGTAACTGTCACTGTCAATGATAAAAATGAACTAATTCCTACAAGACAAGTTATTGGATGACGAATTTGCATTGATTATCGGAAGTTAAATGACGCCACTAGAAAGGATCATTTTCCTTTACCTTTCTTGGATCAAATTCTTGACAAATTAGCTGGACACTCATATTTCTGTTTTCTGAATGGATATTCTGATTATCATCAATTACTTATCGCTCCTGAGGACCAAGAGAAAACAACATTTACAAGTCCTTTTGGAACATTTGCCTTTAGAAGAATGCATTTTGGTTTATGTAATGCACCTGCAACTTTTCAAAGATGTATGATGTCAATATTTTGTGATTTGATTGACAAAGGAATTGAAGTATTCATGGACAATTTTTCAGCTTTTGGAACTTCTTTTGAGTCTTGTTTGGAAAATATTTCCAAAGTTCTGAAAAGATATGAAGAAACAAATTTAGTTCTTAACTTGGAAAAATGTCAATTCATTGTCACAGAAGGCATTGTACTTGGTCACAATGTTTCACAAAAAGGGAATTCAATCATTATTGGAAAAATTTAGAATCAAGCACAGAATTGCAACTGCATATCACCCACAAACAAGTGGAATGGCTGAAGTATCAAACAGAGAAATTAAAAGAATTTAGAGAAGACTGTTAATCCTAAAATAACTGATTGAGTTGATAGACTTGATTCTGCATTATGGGCTTATAGAACTGCTTATAAGACACCAATCGGAATGTCACCTTACCGGTTAGTTTATGGTAAACATTGTCACTTATCTGTTGAACTTAAACATAAAGCTTATTGGGTGATAAAGGATTTTAATTTTGATTTGAATACTGCAGGAGAAAAATGATTATTGCAATTAAATGAGATGGATGAAATAAGAAATGAATCATATGAAAATGCAAGGATTTATAAAGAGAAAATGAAAATATTACATGATAAAAAGATTTCAGGAAAAATATTTGAACCTGGACAAGAAGTATTATTATTTAATACTCGTTTAAGACTTTTTCCTGGAAAATTAAGATCAAAATGGATAGGACCATATATAATTAAATAAGTATACCATTATGGAGCTGTGGATATTAAAGATCCCAAAACGGGAAAAAATTTTAAAGTTAATGGATTAAGACTGAAGCCTTATTTAGGAGATATTAAAATGATTTATAAAGAGGCTTACGAGTTGAGTCTACCTGATTAAAGGCTTAATTAGGTCAGGCTGACGACGTTAAACCAAGCGCTTTGTGGGAGGCAACCCATAATTATTCGTTGTTTTGTGAGTTTTTACATTTTTAATGTAAGGTTATGTCTCGGTCTTGTTTAATTTTATATTACTTTAGAAAATTTGATGCTAACAAGACTCTATTGACTTAAGATGAAAATTATCTCGAAGTATATAATGTTTAGACATTGGATCACTCTATTTCATATATGAGTAAAAAGGAGATCAAGTTAACCTTCATTATGATTGCTTATAATTTGTCTTACTGAGTCTATATTGATCTTACCATTCTAAATTACATATTTTGGAGAACGAAAATTTGAAATTTGACGTTAGGCGAAACGGAGTCGAACATGGTTCCAACCCCTAGGAGCCAAATTTGGCGCCTAAGCGCCAAAGTAAACTATATGTCGATAGGTCCGGCGCCTAGGCGCCAGATTTGACGCCTAAGCGCCACAGTTACTGGATTGTGTCAAAACCGAAAATCTTCAGTTTTTCACACGATTTTCTCTTATAAATGACCCTATCTTCGTCCCAAATCCATATGCAATCATTATTTCGACCCCATACACTCCATTCTTGAGAGATTAGAGAGGATTTTTGAAGAAATGGCGAGGAGAAATCTTGGAGAAGAGGCTAGAGACAATGTCTCAAAGGATCCTCAACCCTACTTCAATGGTTTCATCGCTGTAAGTTTGGAGAAAATTTCTAGTCGTCTAGATAAGTTTGAAGCAGAATTCAAAAGCATTGGAGATCGTCTCCATGAGATGTATCATCAAATTGAACATCTGGAATGGCAGGCAAAACTTCAATTTGATCAGCTAGCGGCTTATCAAGATGCTTAAGTGGAAATGTATGCGAAGAATAATTGGATCGATGAGAAAACGGCTACGGATTTTCCGAGAGCGTTAGCATTCTTTCCAAGTGGGCTGAATAGTTTTCCTTGCCAAGATAATGGGAATTAGATAGTGATATGGTGAGATTGTGATTGATCTAGTGTGTCGTTGTGTCGATTTAGTGAATCGATTGTTTTTGTTTGTGTGTTTGCTTTCATATTCAATGTGTGTTGTATTTGCTTTCAAATTTGTGTTGTTTGATCGTTGTTAGAACTTGAATCATGTTATGATACTTATCTAAATTGTATTGAGCCCAAAATTGAAAATCATGAATGGAATTAGAAGAGTTTAATTTAAACTTGTGTTTAATTGGTGGATTTAATTTTTAGTTTTTAAAATTTTTTGGAAAATATTTTGGAAGATGGAAACTGAAGTAATACTCTTATATGAGTAATTAGAAGTTTAAATTATGAATTTTGGTGGAAAATAAAATTTTTAAAGTGATTTTTTTTGAAACGCGAGTCTGGCGCCTAGGCGCCAGAATTCGGCGCCTAGACGCCGGTTCGGCCTACCTACCCAAAAATTACCATTTAAACCCCCATTAGCCATTTTTGACGCTTAAGCTTCATCTTCTTGCTCTTTTTCGTGAAAACCCACCTTCTAAATCGATTTTGAGTCAAAACATCAAGATTTTGAGCCTGAAATCACTTGATTTCTTCATCTCAAGGTCAGATCTACACTCTAATCTATTTATTTTTTATTTTCATCATAATTTTTCCTATTTTTGGCTAAAAACCGATATTTTGAGAAACATTTTGATTTTTAATGTTTCTCCATGAATTTCTAAACTCATTTTAAGTTTCTTAAGCTTAAAAAGAGTTTAAATCTTTGATTCCTTAATTTATTTGTGTTTTCTTTCACGTTTAGATGGCACCGAAATCTAAGCGAGGAAAGGCACGAGAAAATTTTGATAGTAGCAAGTTCGCGACTGCGGCAGCACATTTTCGATATCACGAATTTGCGACGTCCAGAAAATTTATCTCAGAGCGAAGCTTTTACAATCCCGGTGAAATGATCGAGAACACGATCGTTGCGCACAACTGGCAACGATTCTGTTATTTCACCGCTGTTGCTGTTATTCCAGTCGTGCGCGAATTTTATGCTAACTTTTTGGATGCGGAAGACTACGAAGTCTTCGTCAGAGGTGTTGGAGTAGGATTTACACCGGAAAGGATCAATGTTTTTTATGGACTGCCACCTACCATTGAATGTCACTATTCTGGATTATCTCCATCTGAGGGAGATCTTGAGATGATTATTGCTTATTTGATTGACGACACTGGAGCTTGGAAGATCTGAAACGATAAACGGGTAAATTTCAAATCTTCTAAGTTAAATGGTATTTCAAAGGCATGACATTACTTTATTTTTGCAAGACTTATACCTTCCAACCACCTGAGCAAAGTGACTAGAGATCGAGCTATCTTAAACTACTGCATTCAGGAGAGGAAGCTGATAGATGTCGGCAGTATTATTTATGATTCTGTGGAGTCTACTGCTAGATCCAGTACTTCTGTAGGACTAGGATTCCCATCCCTGATTTATACTTTATGTGTGAACAATGGAGTCACTGCTGATATTTCTGAGGAGAAGTTGAAGTCTACCAAGCCAATTGGACAGGAGAGTAATAGTATCTATGATCGTCTTCGTGGGAAGAGATCTACAGCCCCTTCTACTTCTGCACCTACTCCAGGTACAGTTTCTACTTCCAGACCTTCTACTTCTACTGCTGAGCCACCGTCTAGTTTTTGGGAATCGATGCATGATCAATTACTGGAGCAGCAGAATGAGTTATTTCTAACTTACTGCAGAATTGATACTATGGATAAGAAAATTGATCACCTATTTGATTACACCCAGAGGAAGAGTGAGTATGATGCTGAGTATTCAGAGTCTTTAGTTAGATTCTTGAAGGGTGAGCATGATAATTAGTTTCCCACCTGTCCTAGATTTTCACCATATGTTGATCCTAAGGATGTGGAGTTTTCTTTTGGTGACGACGATGACGAGACTACAGATAGTGATTAGTAGCTTGATTTACCTCTGAGATGTGTTGAGTCTGTTGTTAGTTTAGTTTTTGATTGCTAGTACTGATTGTTGTTTGTTGTTTGCTAGTTTAGATTTATTTATGAGATTTTGTATGAATTGTTTGATGTTGAGACTGTTCTAGATATTTAGTTGCAGACTGAAATTTGAATGAATTTGTGTTTATTTTTGTTTCGACCTATCTTGTTTAGTATTCTAGAATAGTTAGTAATGTTATTCTATTTCTGTTAGTTATGTAATTATTTAATTCAACTACTGCTATAAAAAAAAATTTTAAGCCTGCTTACTTTTATATGCTTCATTATTTCTGTAATATTCATAAAAAGCATGTGTAGAAGTAAATTATATTTCTTTCTATAATTTTTTTTTACATGCTTATAAAATTCCTATTTAAATTTTACTTTTCTTTCTCTCATACTTTATTTTTTTTATGATATACTAAAACTTAAGTTTGGGGGAAGGGAAAATACATGCAAATTTAAATTTTATTTGTCCTTAATAAACTAATATTTTCTAAAAAAAATCTTAACATAACATAAGGAATGAAGAATCGATTTAAGATCACTTAAATTTTTGAAATTATAAATAATTTAGTGGAATTAACCAAAATTTTAATAACGTCGATTGATTTCAAGAATAGAATTAATTAACTTAAAGAAGAATAAGATTAAGAAATTTTTGCTATTCATAATAGAAATAATTGAATTTTAGAAGTATTAAGAAATCAAAAATTATAACTTGAAAAAGAAAAGATTGAAAGTCTTTTTGAAATTCTATTCATGTTATAATAATTAAGTGAAAATGTAAAAGTTTAAAAATATAAGTTAAGGATAGTGAAGTTTAAAATCATTAACAGGCTATCCAGATACAGTAATCCTCACTGTGAAAATAAGAAAGAGAAAAAAAGAGGAGAAGCTTGAGGGTATGCCTAATAAAAAATTAGCTTCACTTGAATTTTCTTATATGAAGAAAACTAGTCACATACTTGACCACAGAAAAATGTATTGAGAAATTTATACCAATTTTATATGAAATTGTACTTTAAAGAAAGATATTTTCTTTATTTTATTGCAGGAATGAATATTTATAAGTACTGAAAGCAAAAGCACAAAAGAAGCGGATTTGGAGCAAAAAGGACTCAATATGATGAAAATTGAACTATCCTGCCGACGGCGAGGAAAAGGCCACCGACGGTGAGTTTTTCCTGAAAGTTTTGAATATTTTATAAAGAACCCGCTGACGGAGAGATCGAGCCGTCCGACAGCGAGATCGGCGCGGTTAGTCCATCTTATAGAAGGCCGCCAACGGCGAGATCAAGCCGCCGACGGCGAGACAGTTGAAAAGAGACAAAATACATTGAACCTGGATGCTTTTTAAAGAGGTGCTTAAGCAACCTTTGGGGATTTGACTCATTCTATAAATAGAGACAAATTCTAGTCAATTTGTGCCAATTTGTGTCAATTTGTGTCATTTGTGTGGAAGTTAAGTATAATTTTAAGTGTCATCCTAGAGTCTTTTTAGTGAGTAGATAAACTGTTTAGCGTTTTGGTGTGCTGTACTGGAAGGAAGAGTCAAAGAAACTTCAAGGAGTCTGCTTGGGGAGAAGAATTGAGATAAGTATATTTGTTATTTGTTTGTTAACTTTAATGAAATCCATGCTTTGTGTTATTTTTCTCATGCATTACGAGTAGTTTCCTTAGTCTTTCTCCTTGTTATCGAGATTTCGTGAAATGATGAATTAAAGTAGTTGTGCCTAAAAATATGAAAATAGAAATTATGCTAATCTTTTACTTAAATCTTAATTTACTTTCAATCTGGCCAATTGATTTGTTAACATATGTTGAATTATCAACTATAGTAAAGATTACATTCAAGATTCAGGGAAGTCAAAAGCCTTGGAAGGAGGGTGCAAATAAATAGGGAAATATTAACTATCGGGCGTAGAATTTAACATTTAGTGTGACATGCTAAAATATTCAATTCGGTCTTTTTGTTTGGGAGCTGAAGTGTAGATGTTAGCCCTCAGGCGAGGGGAACGTGGGAGCTCTGAAGTGGCAGTCGGTATCCTCCCAGCCTAGCCGCAGATTCAGTAATCAAACATAAGACTAGTCAATGTTCTTTGCACTCTGGACCAAAGGGTAAAGAATAGGAATTCTCCTATTTGGCACAATACAATTAAAAACTCATTTAATTCTTCATTTACTTAATTCTCTAAAACAAGAAGAAAGATACTTTTCTGAAATCTTATTTTCAACCTTTAAGCATTAGTTTATTTTAGTCTAAGTGTTCTTAATTTCCTTATACTAGATTAGTAAGTAAGTCTACTTTAATTTGTCTTTGAAATTCTCTAACTTCTATGGGATCGATATCTAGGACTCCATTAGAGCCCTATATTACTTGATAATGATACGTATACTTGTGTAGTATCCACAATATAAATCATAAAATTCATAACGAATCATCGATATATATATATATATATATATATATATATATATATATATATATATATATATATATATATATATATATATATATATATTCAGTGCGGAATCAAGCTGGTGTCGTTGCTAATTTTAATATCATAGTTGTAAGTATAAATTTCGAAAAGTGGATCAATACTTTACTTAATTTTTTTGCATGAATCTTTATTTAGGAAAGATTTTTCATGAAAATCTTTTTCTTGTAAATAATCTATGTGATCTTAATATAATAAACTTCTATTATTTTCGAAATGAATGAAAAATTTTTGAAGTCTTATGATTTGGTAATTGAATATTCTTTAAATTCTTAAAATTAAACTTTGTTAGTGAAATTTGGTTAATGATTTACTAAAGCCTTTATAAGATCAAAAATTACAAGGAGTCTTAAATATTTATATTTCATTTCAAATGTTATACATTTTATATAGTAAAAAGGGTTACTTGAGGACAAGTAACGTTTAAGTTTAGGGGATTTTGATCCATGAAAAAAATACCCATTTTTATGCCTTGATTTTTATCAAATTTTTAAGCATATTATGCTTTAATGAAAGGTATTTTTGTGTTTTTGGATATAGGTGATAAAAAAATGTTCAAGAAGAAAAAAAAGTGAAAAAGGAGCAAAAAGGAGCAAAAATGGAGCCAAAATGCAAAATTGTCAAAATTATTGGTCTGGCGCCTAGGCGCCAGAATCCGGCACCTAAGCACCAGGTCGATACGGGATCTGTCAAGATTTTTGACGACTTTTGGACGGTTATTTTGACGGTGTTAGATGTTATTGGACCTTCTAGAAGACTGGCAGTTGTTCCTGGTTTATAGGACATGTGATACAATGTATTTGGATGCTTGGAAACGGTTTTAATCGCGAAGTGGTGCGATCCAAAGTGAAGAGGCGCGAAGAACTGGACGCAGAGTCCGGCGCCCAAACACACCTTCTAGAAGATTCATTAAATGTGGACACATTTTGAAGAGGTGCCTTGAGGCAATCCTTGAAGCCTATAAATAAGAGGCTACTCCTTCAGAGAAAAACGCCCAACTTTGCCCCTATCTAGGGCCCAACGCCCAAGGCCCAACTTAGTCCCCCTATCTAGAGCCCCATCTAGAGAGAGAAGTAGAGAGATACTTTAGGGTCACATTTTACTATCCTTCATAAATTAGTTAGTTATTTTATTTAGAGTTTGTATTGAGAGTTTAAAGAGTTGGTGCTTTAGAAGATTATTTGCTTGGAGTCAGAAGAATTCAGAGGTTCAGTAGGAGAAACATTTGAGATAAATATTTGTAATTTTATTCAAAGTTTTATTATCATGTTTTGTTGTTTAAATTCAATGTATTCTAAGGAGTTAGTTTACTTTCTCCTTTCAATTATGAAAAGATAAATAAGATAATATAAAATTTGTTGGAGAATTAGAAACTATTTATATTTTAAAACATTGTGATGATATTAATACCAGATCTTAATTTACTATTTAAATTGGTCATTTAAATTGTTAAAATCTGTTGAAGAGTTTTGATACCTAAAAGGAGAAGAATTTTTAACTAGTAGATATCACATGAATCCTTGGGTAGTCGAAGGCCTTGTGCGGGTTATTCAAGGTGAAGTACAAATAAATATATAATGGGCGTAGAATTGATAAGTTTTTAGAGTGACAGACTAAATTCTTGTAATTTGATTTATAGAGAAGGAAAGGGTCACTAGTAGGGCCGACCATAGCCACCCTTGGACATCTAGTTGTGTGAGCCTAGATTAACCCATTCTACAAACAATACATCCGGACCTGATCTATAGGCTAGCCAATGTTCTTTACACCTGGATCAAAAGGTAAAGAATATGAATGCTTCTATTTGGCACAATACCATAAATTTATATTCTCCACGTATATTATCTTATCTTAGAAAATCTTGAATTAATTGAAAGGAAGAAAGTTGTTGTCTTATTGCTATTTACATTTCATTACTGCTTTATTATTGCATCTAGTAAATTAAAAATATCAAATTTATAACTATAAAAGAAATACTTAAAAATAATATTAAAATATTTAAAAATCCATAACTCACTCCTCGTGGGATCGATACTGGGGTCTTTGTTTCAAAGCCCTATATTACTTGATACGATACATATACTTGCGTAGTACCCCTAGTGTGTAAAATATTTTTGATAAAATTATATTTATATACACTAGCTGCTATTATTATCTATTACATTTCGAAAGCATTAATTATTATATTTGTCATCAGCGGATTGCGGGGCAAGTTTTTGGCGCCGTTCCCGGGGATTGAATTTTTAGTATGCATATATTTAGCGTGGGTCATTGACCAAGTGGATAAATTGAATTGGGTCAACTAAAGTTAGGTCGGGTTGAACCAGAGGTTCAATTGAATTGGTTCAACCCATGTTAGGTATGGTTGAACTGATGGTTCAATTGAATTGGGTTAAACCGAGATAGGTCGGTTTCACGTGGAGGTTCAACTGAATTGGGTTAACCCGAGCTAGGTCAGGTTGACCCGGTGGTTTAATTAAATTGAGCCTAAACTAGGTAATACAAAAGAGAACTTTAAGCCTAAGTTTGATTGGAATCAAACTAAGTCTTGGTTAGGTTATACCCGGGTAGAGTTCCAATTCCACTAAGTTTAAGTTAAAGTAGACTTAGAAGGATTTTAGGTTGTGATTAAGTCTAAGTTAAGATAGGACTAAAGGTGGTTCATGTTGAGTTTTGGTCTAATTAGGCTAGACCTGAAGGGGTTCAAATTGAGCTAAGTTTGATTTGTCATAGACTTAGGTTAGGTCTAGGTTGGTTTAGACCTGAGAGGGTTTAAGTTGAATTAAGCCTGAGTAGAGTTAGACTTAGGTTAGGTTGAGGTTAAACTAGGTTTAATGGGAGTTCAATTTAAACTAAGTCTAAGTTAGGTTAGACTTAGTTTAGGTTTAAGTTGGGCTAGACCTAAGGAGAAGTTCAATTTGAACTAAGTTTAAGTTAGGTTAGACTTAGGTTAGGCCTAGGTTGGGTTAGACCTAAGGTTGAAGTTGGGTCTAATGTGGGTCAGATCTAAGGTTTAAGTTAGGTCTAATGTGGGTTAGACCTAAGGTGAAGTTCAATTTGAACTAAGTCTAAATTTGGTTAGACTTAGGTTAGCCATATGTTGAGCTGGACCTAAGGTTGAATTTAGGTATAATGTGGTTTAAACCTAGGGTTGAAGTTAGGTATAATGTTGGTTAGACCTAAGGTGAAGTTCAATTTGAACTAAGTCTAAGTTAGGTTGGATTTATGTTAAGCCTAGGTTGGGTTAGACCGAATGTTAAAGTTAGATCTAATATGGGTTAGACCTAAGGCGAATTTCAATTTGTACTAAGTGTAGGTTAGGTTAGGCTTAGGTTAGGCCTAGGTTGGGATAAACCTAAGGAGAAGTTAGGTCTAATGTGGTTTAGACCTAAGGTCGAAGTTAGGTAATGTTAGACCTAAGGCGATGGACTAAGTCTAAGCTAAGTTGGACTTTAGGTTTAGGCTTAGACCTTAAAGACTTAGATTATAGTTCTAATTTGAATTAGACCTAAGAGATTAGACTATGTTCAAGCTAAGTTAGACATAAAGTTTAGGTTTAGGTCTAATTTGGATTAGACCTAAAGAAATATGCTAAGTCTCAGTTGGGTTAGACTTTGGATTTAGGTTTAGTTTAGGTCGAATGTTGTTTAAACCTAAAAAGATTTAGATTAAGGTTAGGTCTAATTTAAGGTAGACCTAAAGATTGGACTTAGTCTAAGTTAGTTAGACTTAGGGTTTAGGTTTAGGTAAAATTTGAGTTAGACCTAAAGATTCGACTAAGTCTAAGTTCGTTTAGACTTAAGATTTTGGTTTAGGTCAAATTTGGGGTAGAACTAGAAAATGTTTTATATGTTTGTGTCTAATTGAGATTAAACTCAAAGGGTGTTCAAGTTGCATTTAGGTCTACTATATTTGACCTAAATGACCTGGGACTATCTTGGGTCTATTATGGGCTAGACACGAGAATAAATCCAAGTTGAATGTAAGCCATATCAAACCTGATTGTGGTTTAGAATTGATCCTAATTGGGTTGGGTCTAACTGTGGGCTTAGTTAGGTTAGGCTGGTTAGGTTAACCCTAAGCTAAGTTTAGGCTCAAATTGGGTAAACCCTTTCTCATTAATGATAACTTCATGGTTAGTGGGTAACCATGTGTTAATCTCCTAAAACCAGGGCACTAGGATTGGTTTAATGTGTTAAACCAAATTTGGGAACAATTTGGGCTAAAGTGTAATTTTTTAATTTTACATTTTTACCCCGAAGTTCCTAATTTTAATGTTAGAATTTTTAAAGGTGGAAACTAAAATTTTAGGAATCAATTTTGGCTTCTAAATTTCTCTGTTAAAATCGATTTTTTCTATTTTCCATTTTTTTATTTTTTATAATTTTTTTTTCAAAATAATTATAAATTTAGTAGGAAATTGGTCATTTCAATTTTTTGAAGTGCCCTGACCTTGAAAAAATCAGAATGTTCCCAAGGGTGGGGGCACAATCCCTGAAATTTTCATATCTTTTGGATTTATAATTAATTTTTAAAAATAAAATACTCTCTAGAGTATTTATTTAATTAAAAATTAAATATAATTTAATTATTTTCAATTTTATTTTCATTATTTTTCTCTCCATTCACTGAGTTTTGAGGTATTTTTATTTTATTATTACGATTTTTCAACACTTATGAATTTTTGAAGTTTCATTTAATTTATTGGATTTATTTAATTCGAAAAATAGGATTTTCCTACTTATCCACGTGGCGCCACATCTTCCCTTGTACAGTCTGAAAGTCCACGTGTCTTCCACCAGTTGGATACACTTTCCACGTGGCGCTGAGGTGGCATGCTATTTGGTGTTCTCCTTCCCAGTGGTTCGGTGGTTCTCGATCCACGCCATCCATTTCTAATACATAGAAATGGACAACATCAGTTCATCATCCCCACAGGATGAAGAACTGAGAACCATCCATGATCAAACCCTAAGAACTCTCTTGATTCTCAACCAAATCACTCGGGGTCATATAGTTTCCTCTAGATTAGACGAACTTGACGATACGGTTCATTAAGCATGCCTTACTCATTTATTTCATGAAAGACCAAATCAGAGGGTAATTTTACAGATTTCGATCCGTACCTTGTCCCAAGAGGTGTGACCTAGATTGGGCTTAATAGAGACAATGGTCATGACACCGCGAAGCTCCTCCTTGCCTCAATTTGAGCTGAAATTGGTCCTCACTATATGCTAGACCAAAGGGTGGATCGAGTTGGAGTTGGAATCGGTCAAAGGGCTCGAGAAGCCTTAAATTTTATCGAGGAGGTTTTCTCTTGGCTCAGAGAAGATTTTGGGAGAGTTAATTTGGAGCTCTGGAAGAGTTCATGTCAATGCAAAAATTTCCCTTAAGTCAGCAGGAGTGTTTTCTTTGTTGAAAGCCAAACATTTAGGAGGCTGAGTAGGGAGCTTGGTGCACACCTAGGATTCTCAGATCCCTTCATTTTATGGCCACGAGAGAGGTGGAGGGAGTTTGGCATGGCATGGGGAAGCTCAGGCAGCCCCGTTTGACCTCATTATTGGTGAGGTCTAAATGCTCTTCTTTTAGAATCCTAGGATCTATCCATAGGACTTTCATGTTGACTATTCAAGAGGACTAGTGATGGATCCTACCCTCATAGAAATTCCAAACATTTCTTTACCCTTTATGGAGTTTTACATGTCTGGTGTTGACCTTTAGCACTTAAAGGTTGGGTCTAACATAAGGATGCTCATAGAGAGTTCCTATAGGATCAATTGACCTCAAGACAATCCTGGGTGGTTTAGGCTTGCAAACACACTTGACCCCATCACAAGCTCACACACTCCAAAACCCTAAAATTAGTTACACTTAACATAGCTCCTAGTTCGTTTGGGAAACTCATGTGGGTGGTCCCAAGCCCTTGGCCTTTGGTTAAAATGGCTATGACCAGCATAGGGAGGATCCAAAACTGAATTCTCTTATGGACTTATGGCTTTAGGGACGTTATTCATGGCTTGCATGATCATCCCACCTAAACAATTTCTCCAAAATTACTAAAATACGCTTGGAACTCAAAATTTTCCAAAATTGCCCAAATTCTCATTTTTTCACCAAGAATCATTCAAAAAAATTCAAATTATTCAAATTGCCCAAATTTACCCTAAATCCCCCAAAAATAGCCAAAATCCCAAAAATTCCCAAAATGCCTCTAAGGCCCAAAATACCAATTTTCATCCAAATATTCCAATTGATCTAAAATACTCCACATCCCTCAAAATTAGTCAGATTGCTCTAAAATTCCAAAAATTCTCAATTTTTCCCCAATTTCCACTAAATTTACCCCAATTCCACTTAATTTAAAATTCAAATCCAATCTCAACAATATTCAATCCCAAATCCATACCTACCCAAGATCAAATTCAAATCAATTAAAATCAATCCAAAATCCAAATCCATCAATTTGAGCCCATGTGAGAAGTGCAATTTCACCAAGAGCATGCCCCAAATTTCATCATGACAATTTCCAAATTCTATTAAGTCAATCATAAACAATTTTCATGTCATTAAACCCAAAATACCAAAGTCTAAACCCAAGCCCATATCAACTACCCATCATCTCCAGTTTTAAAAGCCTGCCATATTTAATTCCAAATGGCCCAAAATTCAATCAAAAGCTCACATGACAAATTTCCACTCATCATCCATTTAATCAAAATCAAGCCTTAAGTTTTAAATTCATGATCAAATCATTCCAAATTAAGCCTCATGAAAATTTCTCATAAAATAATCTCAAATTCTAAATTCCCTTTCCATGATAATTCACCAAGCTAAGGACAAGCCACGAAGCCATCCTCAAGCCGCATGCAAGCCATGTGAGTCATGCTAATGTCACCATGCCACTTAGGCAAAATGAGGAGCCTCTTTAGTGGTCCCCCCAAATGTGATTAACCACTCTCATCATACACCTAAACCCATGGTTAGCACTAATCCATGGATGGGGACTTCACCATGCTAATCAAGCTGAACCAATTGATCTCCCTCAGCCCCAAACCAACCTTGATGGGTGAACCCAACCCAAATCCATGGCTTGACCCAAGTTGAACCAAAAATTGGTTCACCCCCATTCCACTTTGATTCAAGCCTTTACACATGGCAACCCTCAATTGAGTTCACCAAAACCAAGCCCTGACCTCCCTGAGCAGAATGGTGACCTCCCCCTGGCCGGCTAGCCACCTTGCCTGCTGGAATACACCAACTCCAAATTTCACCCATCCAAGTTGGCTCAACTTAATTGACCACTTACACTCCTCTTCCCTCCACAAAAGCTTCACCTCGCACCCACTGGTTAGCCCAATTGAGCCCTCCTTTCTGCTCTATAAAGAAGCCACCTCTCATGGCCAAACAAGCCGACACACACAGACCTTAGCGAAGCCCTGCAAAAATCACTCCAGACCTCAATTGCAACCTCCCCAAGCTCATTCCAACCATTTTCAGCCCCAGATTTTCACTGTCCAATTGCAATTTTAAGCTTGAAAACCAGACCATTTTTTTCCATACCACAAATCTCAACCGAACTCCAAATTAACTCACCCAAAAGCTTTAGAAGAGTCTACGAAGAACTTCCCCATCAAAATCCAGCCTTCCCAAGCCCTCTACCCTAGACTTCCACCTAACTCGATTCACCATTTCAACAAGAGTATACTTAGTCTCAACAACTGATTAAATTGAATCTTGGAGGACGTTCGTAGGACCAAGGCAAAGTTCAGGAACCAATCGAATTGATGCTACACCTTTTGGACAAAGTTATAGACCAAATCCCTAAATTTGTGCTCTGGTTTGGAATTTTATGAATAAAACTTGTACTTCATACATATCTAGTCATATATATATATATATATATATATATATATATATATATATATATATATATATATATATATATATATATATATATATATATATATATATATATCTTTGTCTCATCGAGATGAAGGTGTAGGAATCCTCATGCAATTTGGTTGAGTATCAAGCAAGATATTAGGTCTAAAAAATGAACGGTTCTTGGGTTAGGGAGATCAGGGATGATAAACGTATGTCATCCATTCAGGTGTGTATTGATCAGACAATGGAGAAGGAGTCGGATGGGGCAAAGGTTCGTGAATGGCGGGCTGAAAAGACACTGATGTGGATTGTAGCGACGAATCAATATGTGGTGCGTGGCTTGTTCGACATGTACGAGGATGACGCAGCGCCGACATGGATACATAGAAAAGTAATTTATTTTATGATTTAAATTAATTTAGAAACTTTAAAAATTCATAACTTGGTGTAAAAAAATCATAAAAAAAAAATAATAATCCTGTGCTCAGTAAATAGAGGAGAATAATGTGGACAAAAATAAAAAAAAATTATCTTGCATTTAGTTTTAAATTAATTAAATAATCTAAAACTTATTTAAATCATAATTAATTAAATATTACTCATAAAATTATGAAATTTGTAGGGTTTACTCTTCAAATGCTTAGAGATGTTCTCTAATTTTTCCAAAGTCAAAGAACACATCTAGTATTGGAAACCCTAATTCTCAAAGTAAATCACCCTCATTTTTCTTAAAATAATTATAAAAAAAAATATAAGTCGGAAAAAAATAAAAATTGGTTTGATAGGTTCACTATGGTCATAGGAACTTAGAAAAAATAAAAAAGTCAAATTTCAAAAATTTAAAACATATCTTCCTATTTTGAAATTAAAAAATCACCAAAATTAAAAAAATACAAGATAATTCAAAAAATTACCAAAATATGTCAAATTGAAGATAATCACCTCAAAGTGTTTTGTAAAAATTTGGAAGAAATAAAAATTATTTTAATATGGAAATTTATTTTCTAAATAGATAGGAATTTTGGCTTAAAATAATTATAAAAATAAAAATAAAAACCAAAAAATTATGAAAATTAGCTTGGAGTGTTCCTTGAGACTAGATGCATTTAGAAAAAATAAAAATGAGCTTAAAATAAAAAATTTATGTTTGAACTATTTTCTAATTTTAAGATAATTATAAATATCAACAAATCACAAAAATATGAAAATCCTCCAAATTGTCACAAATGTCATTCCAATCAAAAATAACCACTTAAAATTACTTTCCTAAATTTTTAAAATATAAAAATATATTTTTAGGCACTCAAATGCATTTTTCCTATTTTTGAATAAAATGTTTATAAAAAAATCAAAGAAAAATCATAAAAACACAAAGTAAATTTCTCTGACTTCTTTGAGATTATAGAGACTTATAATAAATATAAAAATGAATTTTTTGGGATAAAAATATATTTTTTTATTTATTTACTTCACAGAATTAACTAAAAATTATACAAATTAAAATATGATTCAAAAATTTTAAAAAAAATTATTCCTAGAGGTCATCTACCATAGGTGAACCTCCAATAATTTTCTTAAGGATGGAAAGTATATCTTAGTTAGTTAAATTAAGTATCATAGAAAATTCCTATCTTTGAACAAAAATAATTTTTAAAAATTAAATAAAAAAAAATACAAAGTCTTCTCTGATGCTTCAATCAATCCATGAGTTGCAAACCAGCAAAGTTTCAATATCTTTTGAATTAAATGAAGAAATTATGAAGGAAAGAACCCTATGGGTAAAATAGTGATTATGGAATTTTGAACTATAATTAAGATTTATTTAAATCAAAGGATAAAAGGGTAATATTGATCATAATTAACTCTCTAAGATGATTGAAACACAAAGGACTACAAGGTAGAAACCAACTCACATTATCTTCTACAAAAGGGTCAAATTGTAATTATTTTAATTATTGAAGTTTGGAAGATAATTAAGTTCTAATGATCCAAGTGTGAGGGGCATAAGTTAGGAAGTCAATAATTAACTACTTAAATTCTCCAAGCTAATGGTTAATCATAATTCAATCTTTCAATAAGAATCAAACACATATAGTAAAACTTCTTAAAATTATAAATTTACCCTTAAATGATCTAAGAGCTTGGTAGTTAACTAGGCTTGATCTCTAACCATTTCATGAGGTTTAAAAAAGAAAATACAATCAATTGTAAACATCTTTAAAATACGACAAGCTCACGTTCAACTAAGAAATGGTAAAATTCCTTTAAGTGATTAAGCTCACCCTTGGGGTGACCGCCCATTTAAACCTCAAACATAATAAGACAAGAAACTCTTAACCTACTCATGGTTTGATTGAGATATATTGAGTACAATTCAAAAAGCAACATAATTCAATATGGGATGATCGATTTAACAATCTAGAAAGACTAGAATGAACTTAAAATAATACAAAAAATTCTAAGTTTGCTAAGAGTTATTCTCTAGACATCTTTGTAAGATTCTGAATATTTTAGAAGACATTTGATTCTACTATGATTTGTTAAAATAAAAGTCATCTTCAATATATAACAACAATCAAATCAAGATGAAATTCCTAAGGACCCACTTGAGACCCAATAATTCACACAAATCAATAGAAATACCCTAAAACTACTTATCCCACATTAATGTCCCAATGCTCAGGGGTTTGAGTATTGGATAAGGTATTTAAATACTTCTGAGCAAATGGGAGCATTTGTTAGTGCCACATATGGATGATTGGACATTTGTAGTCTGAAGTCTAGGTGGTTAGGGCAATAAAGATAATGCTAATGTGTGCTAAGAGAGGCATACAAAGTGGGATTTAGAATAGTATCTCATACCTCAAAGTTTCTTCAGGAGAGAGGATAGGACTGAAGATACTATTCCCCAGTTCTTAGTAAAAGTTTCATGCGACACTCTTAGGTTGTTAGCAGTCCTGACTTGATTAGAGTAATTACTCCGTGGACTATCCTACTTTACAAAATGTTTACAATATAAGAAAATGAAATCCTTTTTCAAACATACTTACATTTACTTGCTAAATTAAATTCCACATGCATGAAAAGTTGAAAATTAATGAATTTTGATGAAAATTTATAAAGATTCACGGTTAATTACTTGGATCAAAGTTAAGAACTGCCCTCCATAGATTATAGGGTTGGTAGCTCTTATTCAGGGTTAAAAAGCACACGGTTCAGCTTTAAGTCTCCACCTTCATCAAATTCTTACACCTAGTCCCGACCATTCATATTTGACTACGAGTTTTCTTATACTTGTTCGTGTTTTCTTACGAATATTGCTTTTTGATTTCTTTGTATTGGATTTTCCTGCTTTCATTTTCTGAAATTTATTTAAATTTATTGCAATTATTTATGCTTTATGATACTAACCATGCAGCAGTAGCGGAGGCCCAGGTATGCATTTAAAGTTTATGCATTACAATTTTCATTACTTTACATTACAAAACCATTCTTACCTATGCATGTCTTACTTTACTAATAAAAAAAATAACAAAATGCACTTTCAAAATATTAATACACTTTCAAAATAATGAACGAACATAATTTACTCCTTTTGGAATTACGAGAACACGAATGAGGTAACCTACGGTTGCTAACGAGCATTCTCCAGTTTAAATGAGCTTACAACTTGTTTAGACTAAGTAAACTAAAAAAAAATAGTGTTGTCAGAATGATGGAATCGCAGGATCATAAGCCTTAAAACTGCTACTTCAACAAGGAGCTTGAGCAAACACCGTGGGCAGCACGAATAAGACATATAGAAGAATATCTTTAAGAGAGCAAGTGAGATCGTCATCAGCGGATCTTTTCTAAGATTAAATAATAAGCCATAGAAATTTGAGGCAGCTCTTCTAGTACGATGTAAATCCTCAACTTATCTTTAGGCCTTTGAACAATCATGTTGTGCATTCTAAGCCATAACTCGTTTTAGGCTCTGAGGTTGTCATTTAATGTGACATAAACCCTCATATCTTTCTAGGCTATTTGCATGATCAGTATCATGTGAATGTAAGTCCTAAATAATAAAATTGGTAAGATGAAACACTAGATAATATAACATTTAAAATTAGAGCCAAGCAATATGATAGTCTAGGAAGTCACCGAGGCCTGCCTCAGGATTCGTGACATCCATTACCCTTCACTCATTTGGATTCCTAAAATAATTTTTCTCATTTTGAACCTTACCAGCTGACTTTTCCATGTTCAATCTTGAAAACACTTTGAATTCATGAAGATAAATACCTCTGATCTAAATCGAGAGTTTTCTTAAGTAACTTCGGTCATTTAGGTTGTAATTAAATATAGGGCTTGCCTCTACAGAGAACTTTAGAACCGAGGTAATATAAAAACTATCTAATCTTTTATATTATATAGAGGAACTTGTCAATCAACATAAAAGGTTTCGCGGAACAAAACAGATATCATAATTTCTTTTAGTTTACTTAATCGAGCCTCACTATCAAGTAATGCATCTAATCCACGGGATAGGTGCTCGATTATTTAAACTATTAAAGATATGAGATCGGTTCGGTCTCATATTTTTAAAAAATAAAACACTATTTTCAAAATTATATATGTTAAATGAAATATATTTTTAAAGCAACCGATAAATCTCATTTGGCAACCGACACCGCCTCAAAGAATTTTCAAGGAATTTGCAGAGTTTTTGGCAAAGAAGAGGAGCTTTTGAAGGTTTTGATGCCTTAGCCAAGATGAGGCCAATTGTGGGAAATGAGGCATGGGAAGGAGCTCATGGTGATTATGGATTCTCTTGGTGGGTGGCTAAGACAAGGTTTGTTCTGGTCTCGGCTCCCCAAGGCTTAGTTTGGCCTCTCCAAAAGTTAGTCAAAGGGGTCATGACCATGGTGCCATGTGGCTTCCCCCGTGGTGAAGTGTGTGGGTTTGTCTCCTAGTGCTTGGATTGGCTAGTTTTATCCTATAGTACGACCCACATATCATTGTGGGTCACAATGGGTCATGGTTAGCCCATGTGTAATTGGGCCATGGGTTTAGGTTTGGTTTTATTTTAATGGTTTTGCTTGGTTTAATTGATTTGGATTTAGCCCAAATCCTAGGAGCAAATGAAATTTAATAATCCCATTAATTAAATAATTAATTGATTAATTATGTGAATTAAGCGGATTGACCACATTTTGCCAATTAGGTTCATCACATGGTGGGGTGTCATGACCATGTTGGGTGAAGCCAAATTGGATGGAAAAGTGGTCAATTGGTCAAGATTTAACCAAAATTAGGGTTGACCCAATTAGATTTGACCATCCCATTGTGTCACAAATTTTCGGGATTAAAAGGGCGTGTTAAGGTTTAGAGCTAATTTTTAGGGTTTGGTAGTTTTATGGAGAGGCTAGCGAAAAATTAAGGCAGACACATCTCCCAATGTGAATTTGGTGGTCTTAGGAGTCTCTTTAGGGCTTATGGAGAGGCTCCTAGGTTTTTGGGTTAATTTTGGTGATCTAGGGCATGTCTTACCCATTTTGGGTCCCTCACTTTGTCAAAACCCTAAGCCAACCCAACCAAGTGTTAGGGGCTAGGGCTCACTCTAGTAGGGTCCAAAAAGACACAAACCTGGCCTAGGGTCATGGGCAAGATGAGTGGGTGAGTCCTCACAAAAGTGAGGTTAACAAACAGACCCAAAAATATGTGATGTACCAGACAAGTATGCCACACATATTGGCATTGACCGAACTAGCCAGTGAAATTCTAGAACACTTAAACATGTCAAAATGCTCTGAGGAGTGGTCAGGTCTAAGTCAACATTTACAATGGGAATTCTAGCAGAAACTTTGCACAAGAGAGTCAGTTAGCTCTAATGGGAATATCTTTATTACGTGTCAAGAAGGGCCTCACAAATTCTCTTAGAGCTTGCTAGGGAAAGAAAGGTTGAGATCCAACAAAGGGTCTCAATAGCCACAAAGTGTCAATGTCAATTCTCTTTCTTGTTAGGAAGGAATGCCAGTGAGCTTACATTCTAATTAAGAGGAGGACAGGTAAGCTAAAGGAATGTTGTGATTCCTTGTTAAGAGGGTTGTAGATCCTACTAGCAAAGGAGAATGGATGTCGTATTCCATTGAAGGAGGTCTTATACCAAATTTTAAGTTCTTGAATGTCGAGTTCCGTCTCATTAGGAAGGAATTTCTATGGACTTACATTCTAACTAAGAGGAGAATAAGTATGCTAGAGGAAAGTCGTGATTCCGTGTCTGGAGGGCTACAGATACTACGACAGGAGACAAACTAGCGACTCCACACAAAAATGACACGAAAATGACTTGCACCCAACGATGACCAGATGGAACCTTCGACAGCTACGGCGGCTCGGGGCGTGACCAGATAAATTTGCAGCATTGTAAACTAGCTCTAAGAGGCCTTCAGAGGAAGACTCAGATGTCAAAGGCGACGGAGACTCCTCTAGTCTGCCAGTTGAAACGTAAAAAATATTCTAGAAAAAACCAATGTAAAGATATTTTGTGTAAAAAAATTTTTTTGTAAAGAAAATCATTTTTCATTTTTATATTTAGAAATGAATGAAACTTTCGTTTCTACATACCTGCTTCTCTTTATTATTTTACTTTTACCATGTTATTTTCTTATGATATTTATTTGGTTATGAATGCTTGTGTTAGTTGATAACTGATATCTTGGAAACGATCATCTGTGATTTTTTATATCACAATCTGACACAAGTCTTACACTGTTTGTCTCATTTGCTTGACCGGATTGAAGAATCGGTAGGTGATCCAACGAGACTTACTGTTGGGATGATTTTCATTTTACTCTTCCAAAGCTTATCGCTACTGGGAAATGAACCTCCTCCAGGGATTTATTCACATTGAGCATTGAAATGGGCTTTTCGATGATTAGTGTCGAGGGTCATTTTTTTTATGACGCCAATCAAATGGCTGGCGTCGTTGTCGGTTGTCTTTATTATTTTATACCGACCTAATTTTTATGGCGTCACTATCAATTTATTTTATGATATTTGCATGCGACTCGCTTCTTGCTCTATTCAAGATCTTTGTTGGTTAATCAGATTGTTGCATCGATCAACCGCAGAGCTTGTCACTACTAGTTAGGAACCGTTGAGACTTACTGCTGAGGTGATTTGCACCACACTAAAGCGAAGCTTGTCTCTACTAGGTAGAGTACCACCTATAGAGCTTTATTCTATGCAATTTTGGAGATCAAGGTTGATGGTGTGGACTATTCTGCTTATAAGACCTCTTTGGGGTCTCTATCGACATTGGTACTTAGATTTAAATTCCCCAAGTTTTAATTGAACCTAGGAAAATTATTAAAGATATTTTTTGTCATAGTACAAGATAAGTTTTGAAATGATACTCCCTTTATTCGTTAGTAAGGTGTTAGCCGCCCAAAATCCACTAAGAGTTGTGTAGGTATCGTTGATCAGCTTATTTTTATCGTTGGGACCCAACCATCCATTTTTTGGTACTCGCCTCCTAGTCATGGGTTCTAGGAAGATGAGGCAAAATGGAGTTTTTAGGTATAGATCTACTGCTGAATGAACTCCTTAGTGGGCTCCCTGCTATGAGTGTTTCTAAGATGTATTTCTCCATGTTGGTGTCACTTCCCTTCTTGTGAATAGCATGCTCCATGCTCACCGTACCTCTTAGGATGTTGAATCTATATTTGTCCTCCAAGGCATGCCTAGGGATTAGCGTGGTAGGAACCAAAGAGGAGAGATAGAGAGAGAGATATAGAGGGATAAAGAAAGAAAGAAAGAGCACACGTAGACTTGCCCCGTAGAGCAAACTAGGGTATTCCTGGGCTCTGTTACTTATTTTATATCTTATAAGTTTATATTACAAGGAAGATGGGGAGAGAGTTCTCCCTACAGGAGATGTGTCTATAAAAGAAAAGCCAAAAGCCAAAAGGCCAAAAACCTCTAATACATGTTTTGGTCTCTCTATTTATAGAAGATAGAGGGAGAAAGAGTAAACATTACATGTTTGTCCGTACTTTAATAGGGGTGTTAAATGATAGTATAGTCTTTTTGCTTGCCTTTTCTTATTTATAACTGAATCTGGCACATTTTCGTGTGGATACCAATCTGCCTTCACTCTAGAAAGCAGGTCGACTCTTTGTCTGGATACCGGTCGATCTTTGCTCTAGAAAACCGGTTGGCATGCCTGATTATTATTCCTTGGTGATCTTTGGGAGATCATAGGCGTGGGTGAGTGGGGGTGGGGTTGGTGGGGGTAGTGGGTTTGGGTAGATGGGAGCTTTTGAGAGAGCTTCACATTAATACTTGTGAGCTTGTTGTGGGGACTAGAACTTTATTTGTTTGTTTGCGTGGATGTTTGTCTCTTGTTGGCCTTGCTAACCCTTTGGTCATTGTAGTGGCTTTCAGTTGATCGATAATCTTTTGGTCGGTTATCAACCCTTTGGTCGGCCGATTATCGACCGGCTCGTGGTTTTTAGCCGGTTGGCTTCATGAATGCTTGTATTTATCATTAGGGGGATCTGTCAAATCTTTTAATCTCGACTATTGGATTGTCTCGAGATTCGCAGGCAATTTTTGAGTGTACAATTGCCCACCTATTTTTATGTGTTTACATAACTAACATCTTTTTAAAAATTATTACATTTATACTACCCAAATCTTTTATTTCACAAAAGAATTACGCTAGTTTAACTTTTAAAATGTTAAATACATATTTTAGGTATTAGATATGTAAACATAGAAATAAATGATATGATGTAAATCTTCCAATATTTTTTCCCTGATATTTAATTGAGCAAATAACGAGTTTTTGACAAAGAAAATAATCAAATTTCAACTAAATATCTTAATAAATTTGATGAAATAATAATTGTATGCTATCATTTTGTAAATAATGCTATCAATATAATAGACCTAAGCCAGAAATAGTTTAACCTTGAACTTAATTATGATGCGCATTAGAGCCAATATAATATGCACACATCATTGAGCCTTGGTGATGGAATGTTTCAACAATAAATTCTTTGGTAGGTCTCCTTTTCATTTAATTCTTGGACCATTTGCTAACCAATAATTAAATTCACTACTATTCACTTATTAATGCAAAACATTTGACTTAATTTATTTGTGAAAAAATACACCACATGTACAATCAATTCCCATAAGAAACATGACTTTTATATATATATATATATATATATATATATATATATATATATATATATATATATATATATATATATATATATATTAAAAAATCACTATTTGACAAAGGCCTATATATTCGTTTCCCATGCGCTTGGGTCTCATGATGAGGGCCCACACCATGTGCCTAAACAGGCCGATCCCCCGCTCCGCGGTAGGATCAAACCACTGACCTAAGGGGACTTACAATGCCCCCACCACCAACAGGTTAGAAACGCGGCACACACACACACACACACACACACACACACACACACACACACATATATATATATATATATATAGATATATATATATATATATATATATATGTTAAATTAGGACCAAATTGATAGTATTTTTAGTACTTTAATGAATTTAATTGTAACTATTATAAATTAATAATTCATGCTTTCAAACTCATTTTTGTATTATAATGGGAGTCAAAGCCCTTAATGACAGAGCCATGGAGCCATACATAATTTGATATAAAAAAAATATATTCTAATACCTTTATTGTAAGTTTGAAACATAAAAACTCAATTATTGGAAGATATATCATAAAATATAAGACTTATTACAAATTAAAAAAAAAAATCAACGTGAGAGCACTTTAAGACATATATGGGGATAAAAAATAGTAAACAAGGCTAAAAGAATGGTCGCATGAACACATTAAACTCCACTTTAGGATAGAACAACCTTGCCCTCATTCCTTGCATTTTTGTTAGCTTATAATAGCTAATTAAAATTGGTGTCAATATGTTGCCTAATAGAATATAAGAAGATGACAAATTCACTAGACCTATTATGTAGGTTATAAATCCATATAATTAGCATGTGTTGCTTGATGTCTTTGGGCACGTGCTCCTTGAAACAAATTGTTCATGTATATATATATATATATATATATATATATATATATATATATATATATATATATATATATATAGGAAACATGCTTAGTTATTTTATTAAAAGTATTCATATTAATGCATAAAGTGTTGCCATATAATATGTTGCTATATTTTTTATGATATTAAAGGAAGAATTCCACCTCATAATTTATAACATATAATTTCAACTACCATCTCTCTATCACTTAAGAATGCAATTTAATGCACATATATCAATGATACGTTTCATAATCTAAAAATGGAAGAAATGAATACTTTTTTTTTTAAATTTTTGGTATAATATCCTTAGATTGTGGTTGACTCAAATGTAGTTATAAAATAGATGAAACTCAAATTAGAAATAATAATGATAAGATATTTTATATGCCGATATGCCTCATAAATTCAACTTTTTGTATAAGCTTTATTTTAGTTATTATTTTGATTTCATTAGAAATTTTATAGATATAAAAAAAAATTTTATATAGTGTATATAATGGATTTTTAAGAATATTATTTTTTTTTTTATTTCTCACTTAAATTGATACAACTGATGATATTGAATAGGGCGGCCAAGCCTTAACTCATACGACAAATTCATAGGTAAGTGCTCTATTAAATCAAGAACATAAAGTGTAAATGTGTTTTCTTTTATTAAATTGCATAATATGATGAAAATATTAAATTAAAATCATCAATAAGAAATAAGAATAGTCATTAACACGTAGTCCATGCACCTCTCGTAATGTCACGTATCCATCAATGGGGAGCAGTAACTAGTCTTCCACATCGATGAACTCACTCTAAAGTATTATTGAATTCAACTTTCACTAAACTTTCTTTTATGGTTCTCTAACCACAATCACTAAATCTTCCCTTTCAAGCTAAACTATTAAAAGGTGATCATTACATTCTCGAGCCAACATTTCAAGTTCTTCATGTGAATAGCATATCCTCATTTTTTGTTTCCACATCCCTTAGAATAATTTTGACCTAATAGTATTAAACAACTTTAAATGCATTCTAATTCAATTAGTTTCTCATGAGATTGACTTTTCATATTGTTTTTGTTCAAGATAAGTCATTTTTATCATATTAGAGAATTTGTTAATATATGGATGAAATCTTCTAGACCAATAAGTTGTATTTGACTAACTTTGGTCGTCCAGTTGCATTAAGCCAATTGTTATTCATCCAGCCATCATTCAATTAGTTGCATTCATCTAGGAACATTAACCATTGCATTTGTCAAGCTGCTACTAGTTCAACTTTTGTTAGCCAACTACTTTTGTCCAACTGCATTTAGGGCTGGCAATTTGGCTCGTTGTTCGCGAACAGCTCGTGTTCGGCTCGTTAAGTAGCTCGTGTTCTCCTCGTTCGTTAAGCCTAATGAGCCGAACACGAACAAAGTTTTAAGCTCTAAATTTTAACGAGCCGAACACGAACAACTATTTGTTCGCTCTTGTTCGGCTCGAATTGGCTCGAAATAAAAAAAATAATCATATAATTATTTATATAATAATTTATTATATATATTATTTATATATTAATATATTATATATATTTATATTTAAGTTTAAATCGTAATTGCTTTGTGTGGTAGCGTGGTTATGCTTCTTTTTTCCATTCATTTGGTCAGGGTTCGAATCCGTCGCTGACATATATTTTTCCAATTAATTTTAAAGAGCCAATTTTGAGCCGAACACGAACAAGAATATTTAATTCGAGCCGAACACAAACACACCTTTCACGAGCCATTTCGAACACGAGCCGATTTCGAACCGAGCTAATTTCGAACGAGCCGAACACGAGCCAAATCTGAGCTTGCTCAAGCTCGGCTCGTTTACAGCCCTAACTGCATTTGGCCAGAATAATAGCACTCCCAAGAGTGTTCTCTCAGAACAATTTTCTCGGAGCAGCTCTTCCAGAGAAGTTATCCATGGTCAAACAGATAGACTGGACAACATATGTAAAAACTGAAGTACAAAGCAAAAGACTATACGGCCAGCGGAAGATTGCGTCAACAGAAAGAAAAACACCGAAAATAACATAATATACAATAAAAGATATATTCAAGCAGTCAAAAATCCCAATTGATATCTTCGCAATCATAGTTTATACATATTTTATAGATCAAATACTTCTCTATAAGAATAGGAGTTAATCTAAGTCACCCATTAGATAGCCATCTGGGGATTAAACACAACGCTTGCCTACTCTCTCCCCCTCTCTCTCTTTTCTACAACTCACACTCTCCTCCCTCCTTTACTAATTCAAGATGGGATTGACTTTTGGAACTGATAAAGATTTGTTTAGAGTCTGTTAGATTCAAGAGTAGATTAAATGACATTGAGTTGACCATTAAGTAAAAATGCAAACCGACATTGTATTGGATTGTTAACATTCCTATAGATAAATGATTTTGAGAAGAATATCATTCATCAAAAATATTAATATAAAATTTTATTAAAAAAGTTTCATATGCATATATAATTTTTCGGTCAGTTCATATTACATAATTTGTTTATCAATCAGGAATGACAGAAATCAGACAGCTAATTTAGGAGTTTTCTCTAATTAGGAGCTTCCTTATTTATATTATTTTCAATATCTTTATTCTGATCTATTTCCCTTTTAGCTAAATATTTATATTAGGAATATGTATTTTCAAGTTACCTAAAATAGATTATGCACTTTATTTTTTACCTAAAATAGATTGTAAGATTATTATTTAATGAAATGAAAGCAAAGGAAAAAAGGCATCGAACCTATTCAGGATTCATCATATTTTTCTCAAAACTTTGACATGGTATCAGAGCCAAATTTTTGCCCTAACCACCAGTAATCATTGGAGGACTGTCAAGACTACATTCCCGCCAGCCTTCTTGCGGGACAGGAATGGAGAAACTATTTCTTTGCCTTGATTCTCGCTCGTCTGCTCGTCATCTCATTATTTCTTCGCCTGCGTTGTCTTTGTTCTACTTCGTCTTCCTCTTTTAATCGAACAGTCTCGACAGAGCATTTCCTTCAGTTGAACTCCACCTGCTATGCCCGCGTCAATATGTTTTGTCCCAAACTATCGACTTCGTGACCGAACTCACACGATACAGTCGCAACTAGCCGGGAACGCAACGACCATTTTGCGGCTTACAGAGACCCCCATTCTATTTCTTGCTCTGTGACATCTTCGACCTTCAACTGCGCCATAATTTAGAACTGCTCGATTGCTCCATCTGGATAGCTATTCTGCTTCGTCTAAACCCTCGTCTGCTTCATCTGGATTGCTTGACTAATTCTTTCACATCGTCCGCCTTTGATCACCATCGATGGCTTCGCCTTTTATTGTGTCTACTTCTTCTTTCGACTGCTTTGTCTGCTAGCATTCAGAATCGTTCACCTTCGATTACTTCGCCAGTTCGACTATTTTGCTTTGCTCCGTCCACTTCAGTTTCAACCAAAACGCCATCATCAGCTTCACTAGTCTTCACTGCTTCTGCCTGATTTCGTCTCCCGCGTCTAATCATGTCAGTTTGTTGTCTCGTCCGCAATCCGAATTCGCAATCGGTTATCCCGTCTGCGATCTCGTCCACTTCATCCGCTTCTGCTTCGTCAACTTCGGCTTTAACTTTGGCTTCGGTACTCGAGGATAGTCGGCGTATTTCAGCTTGGAGATCCTTCCTAGATCTTCGGTACTCAAGGATACTCAGCATATTTCAGCGTCGAGAACCTTCCTAGATCTTGGGTACTCAAGGATAGTTAGCGTATTTCAGCGTTGAGATCCTTCTTAGATCGTCGCACTCAAGGATCGTAGGCTTGGACTTCGGATTCCTCTCCTTCGGTCTCGGATCGAATTTAAGGCCAGTGCACAATATTTTGGTTATATTTGTTTTCTTTAGATTTTTTTTGATCTCTTGGCTTTTTTATCTTTTGCTTTAGATTTACTGGAAAGAATTATGCAGCAGGGGAATTTAAGTCCAATATAAGGGAAGCAGTTTTTTGGAGCATATTGATGAGTCTTTTCCAGCACCTACAGAGCCGAAAGATCTTGGTCAATGGGAGGCAAATGACATATTTTTGAAAGGGAAGCATTTTTTGGGATCATATTGATGAGTCTTCTCCAGCACCTACAGAGCCGAAAGATCTTGGTCAATGGGAGGCAAAGGATGCTTGGATTGTTTCTTGGATTTTGGGATCTATTAAAGCTCCACCTCGACAACGACATCAGTTTCTTGTTGGCAAATTGATGCTTCCTGATGAGTCAGCATCAATTTGAGAAGGGATGTCAATCAGGAATGATCGAAATCAGAAAGTTAATTTATGAGTTTTCTCTAATTAGGAGTTTCCTTATTTATATTATTTCTAATATCTTTATGCTGATTTATTCCCTTTTTAGCTAAATACTTAGATTAGAAATATGTATTATCAAGTTACCTAAAATAGATTATACACTTTATTTTGTAATTAAATAGATTTTAAGATCATTATTTAATGAAATGAAAGCAAAGAGAGAAGACAATGAGCCTATTCAAAATTCATCGTATTTTTTCTTAAAACTTTGACATTGTTAACCAGTCAAACTTAATAAATGCTTCACTTTATTAGTGAGCCATTTTGATTACTCTTATCTTTAAAATATTTAACATAGTGAAATAAAAAAAGAGTCATGTGCATGCATTTATGGAAATGCGGTGCTTGAATATATATATATATATATATATATATATATATATATATATATATATATATATATATATATATAGAGAGAGAGAGAGAGAGAGAGAGAGCTGCATTTTAGGCTTATTAGTAGAGCACCTGCTTGTCAGTGTAAGTCCTCTCAGGTCGGGTGTGCGAATCCTCTCTAGAAGAGGTGTTGCGAGTTGCCTATATATCGAGGTGTTACTCGAATTGGTTGGCTCATAGAGTCCAATCTCAAACCTAGCAGGATATATATATAGCGCGCGTTCTATGGCCTGTTGGTGAGCAGCCTCTTTGAAGGTCGTAAGTCCCCTAAGATCCCGGGTTCGAATTCTCCGGTGACGCAGTGTCACCTTAAGCCAGATGGTACTCGAATTATTTGCACACCGAATCACCCCCAAACTTAAAGCCAATAGAGTAGGTTACAGACTCTACGCCCAGCCCATTCCCTTAAATATATATATAACAATTCTGTTCAAGTTCATAGGCTCCCATTTTAAGAGTTATATTTTAAAAGTATGTTGGAAAAAAAAAATTAACATAAATTCTCTTCTTAAAATAATAATTGTACAGAAAAATTTTAAGATGATAAAATTTACGTATACTTTGAAATTTTCATTAATTTTATTTTTATTTGATTCAAAATATTTGTACCATAATACAGCCGTAGTTATTGAAATGTCACAACAATGTAAGATAAGTATTGTCAGATAAAGGACACTTTTATGCAGCATTTTAAGAATAAGTTTAGTTATATTAATTAATCAGAGGGAGGTTTACCACATAATTCACCTAAACATTAATATTTACAATTATATTACTTGAATCTTTAAAATTACATAAAAATAAAAAATAATAAATAATTATAAAATATAAAACCCACTAACACTGTCCTTTTAAAAATGAAACACAATTTCATGCATGCGTTTAAGTTAGAGGTGTAGACAAGCAGAGCTTAAGCAAGCTAAATATATCATCATGTTTGTGTCATTTATATTTTTTTTGTTAGAAATTAGCTCATATTTGAAATGGCTCGTTAACAATCTATTCATGTTCGGCTTGAACAATTGTTTGCATTTGTTCTCAAACTCGTGTTTGTTTTCAGCTTGATGGTTTAAATTAGTTAGAAAAATAAATGTATTATGTTGAATTTGAATCTGCAATGAAAGGCACATAATCATTTGACCACATAAGTTGTGGTGATGTAAACTTATATATAAATATATTTAATATATTATTAATAAATAATATATTTAATTTTTTTTATTTCTAGCCTAAATGAGTCAAACACGATCAAGCAAAGGTTCTTAATGTTCGACTCTTTCATATTTTTGCGCTTAAAAATTTATTCGCGTTAATCTTGCTTAATGAATGATTCAAAAGCAAGCTAACTAACGATCCCAGTGCAAGTCGCTTGTGTTTTTGACAACCTAATCTTTATGACAGAAAATTGTTATAAATAAATATCAAACTTGGGTGTTATATATATATATATATATATATATATATATATATATATATATATATATATATATATATATATATATATATATATATGCTGCATATCTTGGTACTGTTGGTGGCGAGGTCATTATAAGTCCCTCGAGTGTTGGGAGCTCTCGAATTATAGACACATGACGCAGCTCTCATCACGAGAAAACATTTGCGTCTGTCAACCGTGTGTTATACGGGGGTTATACGGGGGTTACAAGGGGGTTACAAGTGTGTTATAACCTCCGCATGCCTCCCGTGTAACTCACTTGTAACTCGCGTTTCTATTTCATCCATTTGTACACGGAAGGTACAAGATAGTTATAACTCTCTTGTAACCCCGGTGTAACCCCTTGTGTACTTTTTTAAGTGTGCATCTCTACGTACGGTTGACAGACGCAAATCAGACCCCTCGTTCCAGGGCTAGAATATGTATTAGAAATTGATAATTAGTCTCTGCAAAATATCGATTTTATATATATATATATATATATATATATATATATATATATTGCATTTATTTTGAAGTAATAATTTGGTTACATATTCGAGCGAAAATAAATTTTACTGAGAAGCAGATTAACCAAAAATTTTTGGGCACACAGGCGACAGTTTCTGACACGTAGCAGTCGGTCCATTGCCGCCCCACACGCGTTATTAGTGCCAGCCACTTTCTCTTTCACTGCCTTTACTTCCATTTATTTATTTAATTTGAGGCAAAGCTGACATATATCGATCAAAATAAGTTATAGAATATACGGGCAATATTCATAATAATCATATTACTATTAATAAGATAAAGAAGAAAAATAGTATGAATAAAGAGCCAAAAATCAAAGTGTAGTCGTTATCGTCCAGCCATGAAAATGAATGGAACCGTAAAGGCAAAGGCAACTGAAGGAGAGAATTTATTAATGCATGTTGGCGAACTCCTCTTAGGATCCCTTTTTGAGACGGCTATAATTTTTAATAAACGTGATTATAAAATTATGATGAGAAAATAATTTATTTTAAAAATACATTAAAAATTATAAATATTCTTTTTTTTTTCAGAAAATTAAATACTATCTTTCATATCATCACCACACAAACAGATTTTTATTATAAAAATGTAACTCGACTAGAAAGCTATTCCTACCAAACCCATAGTTGCTACTATAAATAAATAAATAAATTGAAGGGACGGTCCTTTGGGACATTTAGGTACATACTCAATTATTATGTATTTACATATCTAGCACCTAAACTTTAACTTATCATTAATTTATACAAAGAAAATTTTGAGCATTTTCCATCCAATTCACTTTCATCTACCAAATATATATAACCTTCAAACCAATATCATACAATCCAGAGAACTATAATATAAAAATTAAATGACAATCAAGTATCGTTCATTTAGGTAAAAGTGGTAAACTAATCGATTATCAATAAAAGTATTGAAAAAAATTTGAAGAATAGTCAGATTACATATGCAAAGTATTATAAAAATCTACCATACATGCCACATTTCATCAATTATAACCATTCAATGCATGAAACAAATCACCGACCCCCATATATAAGCTATTTGAAACTCCAAAATATTTTTAAAATTAAGGCTGTCAGAACGGCTCGTTGTTCGTGAGCAGTTCATGTTTGACTCGTTAAGAAGCTCGTGTTCGATTCGTTCGCTAAGTTACAGAGCCGAACACGAACAAAGATTTGTTCATTCGTGTTCACATCATTTTAACTCAAAATACTACTCTTCAATTATATATGTACTTTTTTCTGATAAGTAGTATTTTTAAAAAATTTAATTAACTGCAAAACTACAATAATTTGTAATCAATTAAAAATATTAATTAAAAAAATAAAATAAAAATTATTACATTAGATTCAAATAATGTTTTAATTTTTAAATCTTGCCTCAATCCTTAACATCTTATGGTAACGTGATTAGGGTTGTCAAAACAACTCTATTCGTGAACGACTCGTGTTCAACTCATGTTCAGCTCGCTAAAAACAAACAAGTTGAACTCGAACATAATTTTTGAGCTCGAAATATAAACGAGAGCTCGCTCGTGTTCGGCTCGTTCACACCCCTATTTAAAATTGCAATTTTCTCATACAATCAAAATCCATCCATTCTGAAACTTTTGAAGCATCAAATGAATGATTAAACAATCTATGAAATCCTTAAAATCATAAACAGATGACACAGAATTAGCACTCAAAGGCACACACCACATCGGCTAAATTTACCTAATCAAAATTTCTTGTAATTTTTTTATACTACAAACACATACATACTACTATATTTTTAAAATTTACTTATGCTAAATATAGATTCTATAAAATCATAAATAATTAAAGGCTAATCAAAGGTCAATTAGTAAAGGAAGCAGAAAGCGATCAATGCACCACCCGCCAGAGAAAATATTGTATTCGGACACAAGCTGGGACAACAGACGCGATGCACGGGATGCATATGCAATATTTCTTTTTTCCCTCCGCTGCATCACGTGCATCGCATCGCAGCTTGCATACAGAGTACACGATATTTTTTCCACATGCCAACAGCATGTGGCTTTAGATTAGGCATGTATAAGTGAGCAAAACAAAACCAAACTACGTCAAAAAGAGGTATGTAGACCTAATTATTTCGTAACAATAAAAATGATATTTTAATTACATATTTAAACCTGTTTTAAATCAAAGCAAAAGCCTACTTAGACAAAGACAACATTTTCACAAAAGAATAATAGACATATGTTAACCCAATAATAAAATCTGCAAATCAAAATAAAACTTGTAGACTAACAGATGGGCCAACAAAAAAACTTCACAAAAATCCCCCAAAAAGAGAAATAAATATCACATCTATGGCTAATGCATATCTCATAATTTGCTAATTTGACAAAAGCGAAAAATACTGGTTAGAATTTTATCCTCCTTTGCAACATTTCAATAACATCATTGAAAATAGGGGCAGTTGAATGTTAGATTTACAAAAACAAAAGATTTCAATATTATACATATAGATACCATAAAAGTGCGAATCAGAAGACATAAACTTCTGTTTCATAGTAATTAGTGTATAGTCATCATAAAAATCAAGCAAGATATCCAAGAAACTTCAGGACCCTGTAGGCTTCCTTCCACAGTGAAGCAGATAAATCATTTCATGTACCTCTGAAGAAATTTCCGGTGGAAGTCATTTCTGATGGTGTCATTGATGAAACGCTTTGGCGCCTTTGCCTCACCACGAGCCTGATTCTTGAAGACAACGCCGTCATCCCACCTGTGCCATTTGGAATAACAAATTTTGGTGGCGAGAATTTAGATAAAGTACTCAGTAATACGAATATGATTGGTATGGGTGTTAATGAATTGAACGGAACTCAAGTCACACTTGACTTGAACTTGAGCTTAAGTAATTGTTACGCTCACACAGGAGCCGGTACTGGCGTGAGCGGGTCCTTCTAGGACCAGCCGATTGCAATCCTGCCGGCCCATAGGCAGGCCAGCTTGTGTCGCAGGAAGAAGGCAAGGGACCCCAGGCGAGGCGCAAAGGAAATGAGGGGGTGAGGTTCACTCAGGCCATAATCACATATTCACAGAGGAGAATTTGAGCGAAGTTTGAAGGGAATTTTAGAAGGAAAATTTTCAAATGCTTCGGGAGGGAATCTATTAAGAGAAAGAACCTAAGATTTGTTGTTTTTTATTCATCAACTTTGTGACTGTTGTGTTTCATTCTTTTGGTGTTGTTCCTAGTGACATTTAGGGTGTGGGGGAGCCGATCTACCTCCCGAAAGTAGATCAACTTTTATATCTTGCTTGGTTTTCCTTTGATTGTTGTAAGAGCAGCCCTTGCTTATCTCTTTCCATCTATCTATTGTAATTTCGTCGTGGGTTGTTTGCTGATTTTGGTGCCGAGACGTATCAAATTGGTATCAGAGCATAAATCTTGGTGAGATGGCAGCAAAGGAAGTTGATGTGCAAGAAGAAGAGGTGGAGCAAATTCGATTCGGAATTGAAGAAATGTGTGCTACCATGGATGACAGATTTTCTTCTATTGAAAATCAAATAAATAATGGATTTGAAGGCATAGGGGAAATGCAGGAGATGATAAAAAATCTCATGGAGATGCAATCCAAGGCTGTGCCGACCGCTCCAGCTGCAAACCCTTAACCAAGGGTTGATTAGAGAATTATTGGCCAGGTCAAAGGGGAAGGAAATCGAGCGAAAAGACAACAAACAAGACATCATCTAAAGACAAGAGCGTACCCCTAGGACTTTAAGAGAAGAGGGAGTAGAGACTTCCGATAGAGGGGGATGGGCCAAAAGTTAGAGAGCACGAAAGAATATGGAGGAAGGAAGGGATCATGACTGAGATATGCCTACCGCAAGAGGGAGTTTCACCCTAAATACATGGGGGAAATTCCAAAGGGAGAGGAAGTTGAAGTAGAGATGCAAGGGTCGAGAAACTGAAGGTGTCAATCTTCAAAGGGAATGATGAACACAGATGGGTGTATCAAGTGGCGCAATACTTTGCAATCAATCGGCTTACTGAGGAAGATAAGCTCTTGGCAGCGAAATTATGCTTGGAGGGGAAGGCCTTAGAGTGGTTCCAATGGATGAGGCAAAGTATCTGATACACTCATGGGAGGAGTTTAAGGATTGCTTGTTGAAATGTTTCCGAGCCATTCGGGAAGGCGACCTCTACGCGAGTAATTCTATGCTGACTCTGGAGGGACAGTTATAGAGTACAGAGAAAAGTTCAAACTTCCGTCATGGACGTTGAGTGGGATTTCCGCTGCAAATTTGGAAGGGAAATTCTTGAAAGGCCTGAAGCCTGATATATGAGCGGCCATCTGCCCCTTGAGACCGCGCGGATTAAGAAAAATGATGGAGCTTGCCCATATGATGAAGGATAAGAAACATGTGAAGAAGATCGACAAAGGTGGTAACACCGGGGGATTCTACAAGAGCACCGTGACAACCACGACACCGTAGAAGGTGTCATTTCAAAAAGAGACGTCGAAGGAGGAGTATCGAACCCCATCCCGAGGGTAATTTCAAGCGCCTCACAGATGTAGAAGTGCAGCACAAAAGAGCTAAAGGATTTGTGTTATTGCTATGAGAAGAAATACACCCCATGACAGCGTTGCCGCCCTTCAGATTCTTTTAATTCGAGAGGAGGATACAAAGAGTGAGGACTTAAAAGAGGAAGCAGTGAAGGAGGAACATCAGCATTTGGATGTGGCAGAGGTGTCTCTCAATTTAGTGGTGGGATTTATCCCAAATCACACCATAAAGGTGAGGTGATAGATCGGGGAACATCTGATTGCAGTATTGGTGGATAACACATAACCATATCTCAAATCAGGTTGTGGAGAAGCTGGAGTTGAAGCTAGTGACTACAGGGAGCTTTGGTGTCATGATGGGGATAAGGAAGGTGGAGAAAAGTAGGGGAATTTGCAAAGGACTGGTTCTGACACTACATGACCTACGGGTGGTGAAAGACTTCCTTTAGATTTGGGTAGCAAAGATAAGATTTTGGGGATGAAGTAGCTACGAACATTGGGAGAGATGAAGGTGGATTGGAAGTCCTCAACGATGGAGTTTCAAGTGAAGGGTAGGAAGGTGGTGTTGAGAGGAGATGCTAGCTTATTCAAAAACATAGTGTCGCTCAAAACCATATTCAGGTCAATTCGGGGTGCCGGACTAGGTTACCTGATGGAGTTGCAGATTATTGAGAAGGTTCGAGATTCAGAGTTGGCAGAATTTATGGAAGTGGTCCAGTAGCTCCTACAACAGTTTACTGATGTTTTCCAGCATCTCCTCAATGGAGCACAAGCACGCAATTACATTGAAAAAAGGTATTTCCCATCAGCATCAGGCCCTACAGGTAACCCCAGCAACAAAAGAATGAAATAGACAAGCTGATCCAAGAGAAGCTCGAGTCTAGGATTATCAGACCTAGTGTGAGCCATTTTTTCAGTCTCGTCCTGTAGGTGAAGAAAAAAGATGGTAGTTGGAATTTTGCGCAGACTACCAGGCTTTGAACAAGAAAAGGGTGTTGAACAAGCTTTCTATTCATGTGATTGATGAATTATTGGATGAGCTGTATGGGACAATTACTTTCTCAAAAATTGATCAGAAGTAAGGGTACCACCAGATTAGGATGAATACGGCGGATGTGCACAAGACTGCAGTCAAGACACATGAAGGACATTATTAGTTCTTAGTGATGTTGTTTGACCTCACCAATACCCCCGACGACATTTCAATCTCTCATGAATATGATTTTTCAACATTATCTTCGAAAATTTGTCCTACTTTTCTTAGATGATATTCTAATCTACAATCATATAGAGAGAACACGGGCATCTGAGGAAAGTCTTGGAGACGTTGAGGGAGCACCAGTTGTATACCGACTTGAAAAAATATTCTTTTGCACAATTGCAAGTGGAGCATGTGGTGACCAGAACAAGCATAACAGTGGATCAGTCCAAGTTTGAGGTTATGGTTGATTGGCCCTTACCAAAGAATTTGAAAGGGTTGAGAGGATTCTTGGGTCTCACCGGCTAGCCTACTGGTATTAACACTTCTAGATTCAGTAAATCATTCGCAGTGGAGATGGATACGTCAGGGTACGGATTGGGAGGAGCAGTGCACATGCAGGATTAGTGGTCGATTGCCTACTTCAGCCAGGTTCTTATAGCCAGAGCGAGGCTAAAATCAGTATATGAGCATGATTTGATGGCAATTGTCTTAGCCATTCATAAGTGATGGCTCTATCAGTTGGAATAACATTTCTTAGTCAGGACAGATCAGAGGAGATTAAAGTATCTTCTGAAGCAGCGGATGATGACTAAGGAGCATCAGAGATGGCTACCCAAGGTATCAGAGTATGATTTCGAGATTTAGTACTAGCAAGGATTGGAGAGCAAGGCAACTAACGTGTTGTCGAGAAAGGTGGAGGAACCCCAATTGACGACCCTATCGATACTCCTAGTCCTAGATTGGGAGGCCTTGAGACGGGAGAACGAAAGGGATGAGCTGAGGAAAATAAAGACTGAATTGCTAAATGATCTGAATAGTAGTCATCCAGGATATGCATTGATTGGACAACAGCTGCTCCACCAAGGGTGATTCGTGCTACCCAAGTCGTCGGACTATATTCTCAATTTATTACAAGAGTTTCATAGTTGTGCGACAGAGGTCATTCGGGGCTGCAGAAGACCTACAATCGTCTAGCGGTAGAGCTTTATTGGGTGGGGATGTTCAGAGACTAGGAGGATTTTGTGGCAAAATATGATGTGTGCTAGCGCCACAAGTACGTGACCATAGCACTAGGGGAATTACTACAACCATTAGCAATATCGAAGAAGGTTTGGGAAGAAGTAACAATGGACTTTATCGAGGGGTTGTCACGGTCAAAAGGGTTCACGGTGCTTATGGTGGTTGTGGATCGCTTGTATGCACATTTCATTCCCTTACGATATCCCTACACGACGGTCTCGATCGCGATAGTGTTTATCCGGAAAGTAGTTCATTTGCACGAGATGCCGGAATCGATTGTATCAGATAGGGACAAGAAATACCTCGACCACTTCTGGCAAGGGCTATTTAGGTTGCAAGGGACAGTCCTTAAAAAGTTCACCATATATCATCCCCAGACCTATGGGCAGACGAATGTGGTCAACAGGAGTGTGGAGACATACATGCGTTGTTTTATATCTTATAGACCGAAGTTATGAGCTAAGTGAATTGCATAGGTCGAGTATTGGTATAATAAATCGTAACACACCGCCGCATAGGCAAACCCTTTCAAGATATTGTATGAGCGGGATCCACCTCTTGATACATAATGGGCATAGCACTACACCGGTATCCATGTTGATCAGTACTTGGAGGAGAGGGATAGGATACTAGCAGAGCTCAAGGGCCATCTTCTGAGGGCTCAACAAATCAAGAAGAGAAAAGCGGATAGCCACATAAGAGGTGCAATTCGAACCAGAGGACGTCTACTTGAAGCTGATGCCCTACGGACAGAAGACATTAACTAGGAGGAAAAGCGAGAAACTTTCACCGAGATACTTTGGGCCTTTCGTTTAAAGTTACCACCATCATCCGCACTACACTCGGTCTTCCACGTATCCTAATTGAGACGAGCGATTGGAGATCGTACACCCTCATCTACACTATCGCCAATGTTGACAGAGGACTTGGAGGTGACTATGGAATCATTAGAGGTCAAGGGAGTGCACTGAGGAGTAAAGGGAGCGAAGTAGGTATTGGTTAAATGGAAAGAATTAAATACTATAAATCGACATGGGAGCATTATGAGGTGATCCATAAACAGTCTCCCTCTTTCCACCTTGAGGACAATGTACTTTTTAGGAGGAGTAATGTTACGCTCAGGAGGGAGCCGGTCCAAGAAGGTCTAGTCGATTGCAATCCTGCCAGCCCACATGCGGGCCGTTTTGTGCGCGGGCAGAAGGGGAGGAACTCGGGCAAGGTGCAGAGGAAGGAAAGGAGGGTGTGTTGGTCCACTCGGGCCATAATCACATATTCAACGAGGAGAAATTGATGGGAGTTTAGGAGGAAGTTTTCAAATGCTTTGAGAGGGTTTTATTAAGGAGAGGACCCTAAGGTTTGTTTTTTTTTTTTTGGCATTATTTTTTGTGGTTGTTGTGTTTTCTTCTTTGATGTTATTCCTAGCGATGTCTAGAGTGTGGAAGAGCCGATCTACTTCTCGAAAGTAGATCACCTTTTGTATCCTGCCTGTTTTTCCTTTTAATGTTGTAAGAGCAGTCTTTATTTGTGTCTTTCCACCTATATATTGTGATTTCATTGTGGTTTGTTCGTTGATTTTGGTACCGAGGCTTGTTAGTAATTAACTCAATTTGAGCTTGAGCTTAATTCTACCAGTTTGAGTGAGCTCATTTATATGATATAGATAAATTTCATTTGATGCAAACATTTATTGTGATAAAATAAAAATATGAGAAATTAGAAAAAATAAGAATCGCTTAATTCAAGTAATTGGAATATAATTTTTATCAATTCTTAACTTCTTTGTATTCAAGGAAAACAAAAAAGAAGTCTGAGGAGTGCAGGAAGAGTATTTTGGTCCCATTTTTAAGAATAAAGTGGATGCACGAGAGTATGCAAATTATAGAGAAATTAAATTGATGTGTCATACTTTGAAATTATGAGAGGGTAATTGAACATATGTTAAGACTTACTACCAAGATTTCTCATAATCAATTTGGATTTATGTCGAGCAGGTCTACTATGAAAGCTATACATTTATTGAGAGGTTTGATGGAGAAGTACAGAGATAATAACGACGATCAACATTTGATTTTTATTGATTTAGAAAAAGCTTACGATAAGGTTCCAAGAGATATTCTTTGAAGAGATTTTGAGAATAAAGGTGTTGATATGACTTATATTCAAGTCATTAAAGATTTGTATATTATAGTTGTTACTTGTGTTCGAACTGAAGGAGGATTGACCAATTTTTTTCCTATTTCTGTTGGATTATATGAGGAATCGGCTTTATGCTCATATCTTTTTGCTATAGTTATGGATGGTCTTACTGGACATTTACAGGAGGATGTACCTTGGTGTATACTTTTTATTGATGATATCCTGCTCGTGGATAAAATGAGAGAAAAAGCCCAGGAAAACTTGAATTATGGAGGTCTACATTAGAGTCTTAAAGCCTTCATTTGAGTAGAACTAAAACTGAATGCATGGAATGTAATTTTAGTAATAGCAACTCTAACGACAGAAGAGTAACTTTGGGTGATCAAATTATTAAAAGGTGTGAACAATTTAGATATTTCGAGTCTATTGTTCAAAGCGATGGTGATATAGATGGTGATGTCAATAGGAGAATTCAATTTGGTTGGTTGAAGTGGAGGAATGCTTCAGGCCTATTGTGTGATAGAAAAGTGTCGCTAGGACTGAAAAGAAAATTTTATAAGATAGTGGTGAGACCTGCAAGTCTCGATGGTGCTAAATGTTGGCCTTTAAAATAGAAGCAAAATACTAAGTTAAGTGTTGTCGACATGAAAATGATTAGATGGATGACTGGCACTACACTTAGAGACAAAATGTGAAATGAATATATCCGTGATAGGGTTCGTGTAGCTCCATTGACGGACAAAATTAGAAAGAGTAGCCTTAGATGGTTTGGTCCCACATTGACCATCTGATGATCTGATCAGGAAAGTAGATGTTTAAGATTCGACTTATGTTAAGGAAGGTAGAGGTAGACCTAGGAAGACTCGGGCTTATTATATAAAAAATGATCTTAATTTATTAGAATTAAATAAAAATATGAAATTAAATAGGGCGCTATGGAGAAAAAGGATTCATGTAACAAACCACACATAGCAGTATTAAGGCTTTGTTGTTGTTGTTGTCTTTAAAAAAAAACAAATATTTTTAAGAAGATTTACATACATACCACTTATGTATTTACATATCTAACACCTAGTCTTCAACTTTTGCATATACACCCTCTTACCCATGGATGAAATGTTATATTTCAATTATAAGATAAAATAGTATTAGTTTTGATGTGACAAGAAAAATTTGTGTTAGAAATGTGAAGGGTAAAATTTTGGTTTTAGATATGTAAATACGTAAGAATTAGGTGGTATGTAAATGCCCCAATTTTTTAGGTTGATTATACAAAATTATCTTGGAGGATTTACATGCATGCCAATCAATTCTTATGTATTTACATATCTAACACCAAAAATCCATTTTGTAAATATATGCCACTTTATAAATGCATGAGAAGATAAATTTCACTTTTCAAAAGCTAAAATAATGATATTTTTGTGATATAAGATTTGGGTGATATCAATATAAAAATCAAGGTGTCAGAAATGTAATGCATAAGAATTGGGTGGTACGTATGAAAATGCCCCTAATATTTTTTAGACGAGCCCGCTCACGAGTTAATGAGTTAAATTGGAATTTGCTCAAATTTGGCTTATTAACTCATTAAATTCGATTCACAAGTCATTTATCGAGCTGAGATCAAGCTGGCACATGAGTCCGCTTCACTCAATTACACCCTAATGATAGCCATTACCTTCTTTTAACATTGAAGGAAGAAGAATTGTTGAGATTGATTAGCGGGTTCCCCCGCATAAGCTCGGCTTCCTTAGCCTTCAAATCCTCTTCCTGCTTCTGTCGCTCCTGAAATATTGAAGATGGTTTGGTGTTAATGAAGGGTTGCATTAATGATGAAATAACAGAACAAAAATAAATTGCAAGAAAATCAAAATAGTCGATCAAGTATAAGTCTAAGTTTTGCATAATGAAGAGGAAGATTTTCTGACTACATTTTCATGAAAAATATTAGGAAGATCTAAAGACATGCCAGTCAATTCTTATGTACATTCATATCTAACACCTAAACATTAATTTTCTCATATATATTACCTTACCTATGCATGAAAGGTGTGTTTCACATCTTTAAAGTTAAAATGGTGGTATTTTTAATGTGCTTTCAAAGATTAGGGCGGTGTACATTTAAAAATTGATGTTTAGGTATTATAGATATGTAAATACATAAGAACTAGATGTTATGTATGTAAATGCCTCAATATATAATGAACAAATATAGATATATATTTCAATTCACATATTTGATTTTTTTTATAGCATATACATCTTAGACGCAACGAGAAAAAGAGGGAATGCATTGGATACATAGAAATGTGACACTAATGATTGGCTTTTTCATAATTTTTTTGGAGTAATTTACATAGTTCTTGGACAAATATAACATGATTCTTATGCTAGACTCGATCTGCATTTTATATGATATAGAGAAATACATATTTTTTGGGGGACATTTACATGCATACGACCAAATTCCTATGTATTGCCATATATCTAGCAACTAAATCCTATTTTTAAAATTTAAACAACCCAATATTTGCACATCACATCAAAAATACTATTAAAAAGTGAAATACACCTTCTCATGCGTATGAAAAAATTGAAGTTTAGGTGTTAGATAGGTCAATACATAGGAATTGAGGGGCTGTGTATGTAAATACTCCTATTATTTTATGGTGGTGAACTTAATTGCTAGGATAGCAAGGATTTAGAGCTTCAACTATTTTTATATGTATTCCTTCAGAGCGTCATTAACATAGATATGTGGTAATTGGACTCGGGTTGCTCCAGACGCATGAGACGAATTAATATGCAATATGGAACCAAGGGATGGCGGGATTTTCATTTCTGTTGCTTAATTGAAAAACATGAATGTTGGAATTGAACAATTATCAAGTAATCTTCTACAATCGAAAAGGTCCGAATGGCTGATGGTTTGCAACCTAATTTATTTGGCATCAACCAACCATGCAATAATTGTTAGAATGTCTTTTTTTGTGTCTCACAATAACTTATCAGTTTGATTGATTTTTTCGCGCTAGTTAGACCAGCAGAAAAGTATTCTTTAGTTGGATATTAATAGCATTGAACTAATTAATCTCAAATGTTCAAAAATTCTATTGATGGTCCTTGCTTATGCCATGGAACTTTATGGAAGCTATATGATGAACGCGCTGAAAAAATTATAGACTGATTATTTGATGGATCATTTATTTAAATACATGCCAAGCGGGAAGATAGACTTGCAACTTTGTTTCTATTTCTAGGCTCCTATGGTACGGTATATAAATATGTTTAGACAAATTAGTAAAACTAGCTAGAAGGTAAGAGATGTGAATTTATGATTGTTGATGATTTGAAAATATATATTAGGATTTTAGTAGTAAAAGTGATTCATTAAATGACTTTTCTACAATTTTCAAATGAGTTCAATAGAGAGGCTGTTCGATTTCATCTATTAGAAGCAATAATATTAGAGAATTTGATAATGAAATAGTTGATCAGCATTGTAATTAAGAAGGAATTAAAAATAAAGTCTTAGTTCCTAGGACTCCAACCAGCGGGACAAGATAGTTCAAAGAAAAAAGAAAATATGATCTATCAATGTATTTATGTCATCCGATGAATGGAACAATTATCATATTGATATTGGTTAAGATGTGTTATGATCTATAGAGATGATATAAATCGAATATTTCACATTTTCAAGCTTCTGAATATAAGCACATGATGAAAAGAGCCATCTTTTAGAACACTATGTCAAATGAAGGAACCTTTCATCGATATTTAGAAATAATTAAAAAAGAAACTTTTCATCAAGAGAGCATTTACTTGGAGAATCCATCTAATATTTATGGTTATTTTTCATTACTTTTTTTTTGGAGGAGTTGAACCCCAGATACCCATTTAGATGATATGAGACCACATTCCCAATGTTAGAGTTTATTTAGGTTTTATTTGATGAATCTATTAGAAGATAGCGTTCAAAAGATAAACTTCGAAGACAAAAATTATGATAGTAGCGCTTCCCAATTACAAAAGGAACGAGTATACAAAGAAGTCAAATAAAGGATTTAGTTATAGAAGATACATCACAAACGATTAATGACAGAATTCGCGAAATGATAATGATTATTCTTCATTCATATTTGAAGTAGAACATAGACATATAAATGAGGCTTTGAAGAATAGATTTTGAAACATTGCCAAACAAGAAAAGTTTCATCAGTTGATTAGAAATAATAATTCAAAATTAATCAAGAGACGCTATAAATATACTGATGTTGAAACAAGATGAATACTTAAAAATAAGTTGAATGATTCCGATTTTATAGTTAGAAATAAAAATTTTAAATCACACAGATAAGATTTATTTTGAGGAATCATTTACCCCAGTAGCTATATAAGAATCCATGAGGTTGTTACTAAAAAATGGCATCTTTATTTGCTATACAAGTAATCCTATTACAAGATTTGATATGGTGAACTTAAAAGAAATAAAAACTAATATTGAACAAGAAAAGAAAAAGAACACCAAGATGTCTACACTTCAAGTTGCGTAAGGGGATGATAGATTGCCTATCATACCTATAATTGCAACCCAACTAAATATCATGTTTTTTATTTTATTGTGTACTTAATTTTAAGAGAAACCTAAAGAATTTTATTGTTTTACAAGGAGGCATATATTCAAACATTTGATAGGAGCACTGGATTATGACTTTGGTATCCTCGGAATGTGTATTTTTAAGAATCTCTCTTAATAACTTTTTTTCCTGCATGAATTTCTCCTCATTAAAATGGGTACATTATTAACATAATAAGCAACTAAGGAGACAAGAAATTTTTTATTATAATAACAAATTGTCATATTTATTAATTATTTCTTTGACATATGTGCGGAACTAGTGAATTCAAGTTGCCAAGAATTAGTGGAGTTAATTGAACCTCAACTAAGCTCATAGGTACGGCTTCAGAAGAGAGCGCGAGCTGATAGACAACAATAGCAATAAGCCTTTATCTGACTAAGTGGGCTCGACTACATGGACCCTTTTTCTCCGTTGTGTCCTATTGAGTGTCACATTTTCATTTAATTTTAAGACATTGAGATCATTTTTATACAATATGCCCAATTCTTTTTAGGTCCACCTCTACAGCTTTGCCTTTCTTAACATAAGTTGAATCTAATACATATACTCTCCTAATGGAATCATCAGATGGCCGACTTTTAATATGAACAAACCATCTAAGACGACTCTCTCTAATCTTGTCCGCAACTGGAGCTACACCAAACCTTTCACGAATGGATTTGCTTCACATTTTGTCTCTAATTGTCAAGCAACTCATCAACCTACGCATTCTCATCTCAGCAAAATACTTAACTTTGTTTTACGTTTCTCTTTTAAAGGCCAACATTTTGTGTCATAAAGCAATGCAAGTTTCATCACCGTCTTAACAAATTTTACCGCGGTACTTTTCTATCGCACAATCGAACTGATGCATTCCTCCACTTCAACCAACCAAGCAACATGAATTCTACTAATAACATTGCCATCTACATCACCATCACTTTAAACAATAGACCCGATATATCTAAAATGTTCATACATTTTAATGATTTGATCACCCAAAATTACAAATCTGCCACTAGAGCTACTACTACTAAAATTACAATTCATGTATTCAGTTTTAGATATACTCAAATGAAGGCCTTTAGACTCAAGACCTCCATAATTCAAGTTTTTCCTGAATTCCTCTAGTCTTATCCACAAGAAGGATATCATCAAGAAAAAGCATACAACAAGGGTAAGAGCATCCATAACTAAAGCAAAAAGGTATGGGCTTAAAGTCGATCCCTAATTGAATCCAACTGAAATAGTAAAAAACTTAGTCAATCCTCCTATTCAAACACAAGTAACAGCTCTAATATGCAGATTTTTAATGACTTGAATATAAGTCATATCAATACCTTTCTTTTCTAGAACTCTCCTAAGAACTTCTCTTCGAATCTTATCATAAGCTTTTTTTAAATCAATAACAATCATATATAGATCCTCCTTACTCTCTGCACTTTTACATCAAACCTCTCAATAAATGTATAGCTTCCATAGTAGACTTGCCTGACATTAATTCAAACAAATTATGAGAAATATTTGTCACGTCTTAACCTATGTTCAATTACCCTCTAAAATAATTTTAAAGTATGATACATTAACTTAATTCCTCTATAACTTGCACATTCTTATGCATCCTCTTAATTCTTAAAAGTGGGGACAAAAATACTCTTCCTCCACTTCTCAGACATCTTTTTAGTTTTTAAAACAATGTTAAAGAGTTTAGTAAGCCAAAAAACTCCCAAATCTCTAAAATATCTCCACACTTCAATAAGAATATCATCAGGTCCTATTGATTTTCCACCTTAAGTTTTCTTTAAAGCCTCAACTTTCTTTTTACTAATGCAACGATAAAAATAAAAAGTTTTACTACTATTAACAATATTAAGATCAATAAAATCAAGCATATTTTCAGAAACTTCATTGAAAAGTTTATCAAAATAGCTCACTCACTTATGTTGAATATCTTCTACTATAAAAATCACTTTTTGATTTTCATCTTTAATACACTTTATTTGAATTAAATCATACTTTTTTTTTCTTTTTGATTAGCTAATTTATACATATATTTTTCAAGTTCTTTATTATCTAATACATTATAAAAATCACTAAAAGTAGAACGCTTAGCATCACAAATTGTTCTCTTAAACTCTCTGCGGTCCACCTATATTTTTCCCAGTTCTCTAAGTTTGTACATTTAAACCAATTTTTATAACACAATGTTTAATATTTTATCTTTTCTTGCACATTATTATTCCACCATCAATTATTTTTATTTATAATTTTTTTTCCTTTTGAATTAGTCATAATTTAATTTATTTGTCGAATCCTCGTGGAATATAAATTAGAATGTTAAAATTATATTTCTAAAGCACAAGCATTTAAACAACACTAATAAACTTCATTTGGCTATAAATAATATGGGAGTTAGGATTGAGGTTAAAGCAACACACAAATTTCACATCAAAAGTTCGATCATTTCTCTACTCCATAGCTGTTCTAAGAGTCTGTTTGGGATTGATTATAGCTACCTGTAAAAATATTTATAGAATTATTGTAAAAAAGAGCATATTATTTTTTACAATTAAGGTTATTATAGCAAGGGTGTCAAAAAATAACCCAACATGCCAACACGACTCGAATATTTTCGAGTCGGGGTTCGAGTCAGATAATTCGACCCGTTTATTATTCGAACGGGTTTGGGTTGAACTTAAAACCTAGACATTACCCAAATAAGCACAAAATTTTGGGTCGGGGTTCGACATAGCAGGTCAAGCTCAGGTTCGGGTCAAGTTCGAGTTGACCTTATTCGGGTCGGACGTGAACCCAACCCGGTGATCCGAATTAACACCCTTGTATTACAGTTTGTTTTCCTTATGAAATGCAGGCATACTGATTCCCTATAACTTGCAAAATCTAGTGGCTTTAGTTGACAAAAGCTACTTCCAATCACAGCAGCATCTAAAAATCAGTAAGAAAGACATAGTCAAACAACACATTTGGAGCTTTCTAAAAACGAAGCTATGAAAAACTGTCTCAAATCCCCAAGTCAAATAATTGTTGAGGTTCTTAAATCTCCGTTCATGCAATGCAATCTCCATGCACTTTCTATGATGATATAATATTTTTTAATGTTTTATATTAATATAAATCCGATTTTGCTATTGTAATGGGTTCCAAGTCTTGGCAATTAGAATTGGAAAAAAAGTAAACCAAGGGAAACTCTTGTGTATTTTATTGCCACCTTCAATCATTGCATTTTTATTTATTGATTGAGTGATATAATACTATTTTTTAGATTACATTTTATTCGGCTTGCACGCACTTATAAATTGGGCCCTTGCTAGCAAAAATCTAAAATTTATCATAAACCTTTTCATTTCTCTCGTCTCCCATCTCCCAAAGCCATCAATGCCTTGTTATGCAATATCAAGTCATTGAAACCCAAACAATCATACGTGGAACCTAGTCCAGTTAATTGATCCCTAATCTTTCGTAATGAGGTTTTTAACAAGTAATTGGTTTTATTCGCTGAATTGTTGAGCATATACAAGATATTGAAGGTTAGGACAAGGAATCATCCTTTACCCTCACTCGAGTTATGATAGGGATGTCAAATCGGATCATGGGTCAGGTTCGGGTCAGACCCATGTGCCAAGCCATCAATGAATTATTATGTAAATATAGTGTCATTGAAACCCAAACTTTAATATGTGGCACCTTCGGATTAGTCCAGCTAGTTGCTTCCTACTCTCTATCAATGACGTTTTTAACAAGTAATGGGTATTTTTGGTTGAATTGGTTAGCATATATTAGATATTAAGGTTAGGACACAAGGAATCATCATTTACTACCCACTCGGGTTATGATAGGAACGTCAAATCGAGTTCATGGGACATCATCAGTCTGACCCAAAACGGTGCGACCCGAACCGACCCTAAACGGTGCGACCCGAACCGACCCAAAAATTAAATGGTTCAGAAAGTTTAAAAATCAAACACAATGTGACTTTAACCTGACAGATCCAAACCCAACCAGCAAAATCAATTTCATTTATGCACAATAGATATTTTGGTCAAACATTAGTAAATTTCGAGTCAAGTTAGGGTCAAATTTAAGTTGGGTGGGTCAATTTTGAGTCAAGTTTAGATAAGAGAGTCAACTGGAACCTGACCCCAAAAAATAAAACATGTTGGGATTTTGGACCGAACCCAACTCGAAAATTAATCGGGCCAACAAAAACCAAATTTTTTTTTTAGTCAAGTTCGAGTAGAGTTAGCATGTCGGGTCAATTTTTTAACACACCTCAGTGACATCAATCCCAGTAAAATATTTTGAGAGCAATTGGTTGTTGAGGCGAAAAAGGCAAATATGACAAAGGTTCATAGTGCAATGGCAAAGCATGGAGTATTGTGAGTCTATAGTTTCTATGCGATAACTTATTAGTGAAACAATCTGGCTTGATTGGCTTAATACTATGTCGGTACCTTTTCAACTAGTTTTATCTTTATAAAAGGCCAATACAACCAATTGGGAAAAATCAGATGAGAGTCTCACATTATTCTTTAATAATGAATTTTACTTGATGCTTGTTTCAGATATTTGTTATTCAAAAGTAGGATCTTCATGGTTCCAAGAACATTTATATCCATCAAAAGAAAAGAAAAAAAAAACTGCATCTGATACCACTATCTTTGATTTGCAAAAAAAAAAAAAGAATTGAGGAAGTTAAAAAATAAAAAAGTCAACCAAATGACATGAAACAAGACAAAGTGGAAAATATTGCAAACCAGCAACCAATTTGCAGTTGCATCCAAAACAGATCCTAAAAAACATGGAGAAATCATGTGAAGGAGATGTTCTGGAAATAGACATTTTTTCTGGCTTATTTCAACAAGCATACCAAAAGGTCAACAACACTAAAGGTTGACAAAAAATATCTAACTCACAGGGCTGAAAGAAACCATGCCAAGTGCGCAAAGAAGTTAAATCTAGAAAAGAATGGTTCCAGAACATTTTGTGAAATTACTCTTGTACAAAAAAAACCAACACTCCTGCAAAACGCTTACAAGATTCAATTATGATCAAGAAATGAAGAATTTATTTATTCTATTTCAATATTTCCTATGCATTATATATGGCTAAAAACTTAATGAAACCAATAGTTAGAAGGACTTGTAAAAATTAGGCTCAGTATACAGAAATTATGCCCATTCTATCTCACAAATGCAGCATTGCTTACTAAATTCTAAAGTTGATATACAAAAAGTCCGGTCATTTTACATATTTTCCTAAAACAAAATTAACCTTCCACAGAAAATCGTGTTCCAAATGAAATGCAGGTAAATATCATCTATTGATTGAAGAAGATTCCATTGACAAAGAAAAGCACGTTTTGACTATCAAATAAGAGTCAAGAGTACACCTTGCGAAGATTCTCCTCAGCTCGCTCCTTTTTAATCCTTGCAAGCTCCGCCATTAAAGCTTCAGTGTCATCCTCATCATCATCATCATCACTAACAACAAGAATTGAAATTTAGCAAAAGAGAGAAAAATAAAACCCAATAAAAGAGCATTTAGTGGATTCTATGAATAGAATAGAAGTTATAACTTTGCTTGTCATTTTTACTTCTGTGGAAGAAAACATAAACGGATGGGACAAAAGAAATATTATGATACGACTGACAAGAGTGAAGCAAACTAACACATTCAAGGGAAAGCTTGTTTATACCCATTTACAAAGACAACTGATCCATCATAAACATGATGAATAAAGCTCAACCATAGATAGCAGTAAGCTTGAGCATTCCATTTATGTTAAATCTATTCAGCTAATAATTGAATAAGGTTGAATAATGACCGTTTTTTTTTTTTTTTAACAATCAGCTTAACTAAATGCTCTATTAATTTTTTATTAGAATCTTATTTAATAAATTTAAGTTGCTGAAACGAAGAACATTTTAATGGAATTACATATTATAGGAATACTGACAAGAAGCTCAAATTAAACAAATGATTAGATGGTTCGATTTCATTGTATTTTGTTTATTAATAATTGAATTTTGGGAAAAAAATAATAATTACAAATTAAGGGTATAAGATTCATTTCTTTGTGAAACAATCAAAAGGAATTACATCAATAATGAGGATCAAGCGTCTAAATTGTATTTAGCTAGACTTGATGAATGTTCAATTTTGGCCCAAGCTCAACAAAAACAACAAGCATTTATCTCACTGAGTGGGGTCGGCAATTGGCCCAAGCTCAATAAAAACACATTAAACAAGATTGAAAGGGGTTTTTAGACACGTGACATTCAATTTCAACTAAAAAAGGATAAAAAATTAAATAGATAAACTTAAAAGATGCTCGTCACTCAGCTCCGATTGGTTCTATTACAGCTCTAAGCACTGACAAGTCTAATAGCACTTGAAATGTATTCCTGATTCTCTATGGGAAACGTAAGATTTTCCAAGATGATATTTAATATAAACTCAGCATGATATGTCACACACTAAATGGAGAAAGAACAATAAACCGAATGCAAAACACATATAACCAAATATATAGATTAAATAAACTAGGATGAGTGATATATCGCAAAAAGAGACACAGAAATCCAAGGATTTATAAGAGTAAAGAAAGCTTCACCTCAATACACAGAATCAAGATTGAAATAAACGTAGAGCAGAAATAATGCATGACATGACAAGTAATCACCTTTGAAGCATGAGTTATATAGGTCAGGATTAAGCTCAAAATTCTTATCAGCCTACCCATAGAGATCATGAAAGAAAACTTTGAAACTGTTCAGACTATAGGACAGCCAAAATAATAGAACTAATATTTATAAGCATACATAAAAATTAGGTATAGGGGTGCAAACGAGTCGAACAAGAGCGAGCCCGGTCTGAGCTCATGTTTGGGTTGTTAAAAAATACCAATGTTCGTGTTCGGCTCATTCATATTTTAAACACAAAAAAAAATTGTTCATGTTTGGCTCGTTTGCTTAGAGAGCCGAACACGAGCTTTCGCGAACAAAACCGTTTTGACAACCCTAGTAACACAACTGTAGAATATTAAGGGTTGGGGCAAGATTCAAAATTATTATTTATATTAAAACATCATTTAAATATAAGTTAATATATTTTTATTCTATTTCTTAATTAATAATTTAATTGATTATAAATCTTTATAGCCTTGTTGTCAATTAAATTAATTTCGTGTTCGGCTAGTTTACATATCGAACGCAAAAAAATTATTCATGTTCGGCTCATTCACTTAGCAAACAAATCGAACACGAGCTTCTTAACAAGCCGAACACGAAACTACGAGCCGTTTGGCAGCTCTAACTATGGAGAACATTGAACCTAATAATTTAAAGGTAGTGTAAGGTGAAAGGATGGGTTGGCATGCCAAGGCTTTAGACTTCAAGATACAAAAAAACAAAATGGATAAAAAATCAAGCTTAGACGCCATCTTATTACCAAGCAAACTTTTAAGTAAGAAAATATGTTCAAGTAAATGAGATTTTCTTTCATCAATATGCCATTCAGTCCATTCAACCTAGAAAAATGCATTCCAACCCAAAAGTAGATAATTATAGATATGTAAGGATCGTGAACTAGCTTTCATGCATTCAAAATTATAAGCAAAATAATCAACACAAAACATCAGACTATACTACGTCACACAAAAGATTATAATAAGAGTGTTAGCATCATTTTTTTATGTCACTAGTGTATGGTGTCAACCTGCACGGTTCAGGATGATGTACGGCCAGTCCGTAGCATCCGGTAGCTCAAGGTACCCACCCGGGCCTTCTGGCACTAGTTCAAGACAAGTAGCTAAGCTTAGTGGCGATTCAGCTCTACCGGGGAAAATTCCCTCCGAGATGCCCACACGGGATGTGAGACGTGTTTGGTGCTTAATCTAATGATTAAAGGTTACCACACATCCTTCCAACTTCTACCACGGCCATAGCAAGTCAAGGAGTCCACTTGCGCGCAATACGGAAAACTAGGGTTCGAGATATTCTACCAACGTCGTGGTTTAGGAAGACCGCTGGAGGCGATTTCCCCGGCATATGGCCGACCAAAATACTCCAATCCAGAGCTATGGAATGACATTTCACTCACACAGAGTCTCCCGTAGCTATCGGATCGAGAAAATCCTCCGCCAAGCGCTACCAGCAAAAATCAGGGTTTCGAGCTAGATCGACGCCCCAACGCCAACCCTGGGCCCCACAGAGCCGACCCCAAGGGCCCCAGAGCCCGAAATACCTTTTTGGATCATCTAGCACGAACCTCCAAAGGCCTACCACGTTTTTTATGCATTTTAACATCATACCCGGTGCATAGGCGCCAAGACCGGGAGCCTAGGCACCCAAAACAGATGAAAAATGATCATTTACCCGAGAGCACGGCGCCCTGGCGCTGCCCAGGTGGCTCCTAGGGCACGGCGCCTAGGCGTCGGTCAGCTCCCAGGTGGCGAAAATGACCATTTTGAGCGCCGTTGCGACTCCCGAAGCCGTCGTTTTTGCAGGAATTATGATCATGAGCCTGGGGAGTGGAAAAACGAGGTGTGAAACGACCCTTTTTCCCTCACTTTAGAGACTTCATAAGCATTTTTTGGTGGCCTTTTGGTCATTTAGCTGGGTGCTCGGTTGGCTTAACCGAGCAGCGCCTTCCCCATTCGAGGGATGGACGCAATTCAACCGAAGAAGTGCAAGGGAGTTTAGGAGAGCTTTTGGAGAGTGGTGAGAGCTTCTTCCATTGGAAAGCTAGGGTATTCCTCTTCTTCCACCTCCTTTTCTTCATTTTCCTCTCCTTCTTCTCTATTTCTTCTTTTACTTGGGGGATCTTCCACCTCCTTGACTTGAAGCCTTAGAAGGTTTTTCTTGAAGGAGAGAACTAGAGGTTGGCCATTTCCCAACCTCTTCTTATTGTGTGATGCAATCTTCTTCTCCGGTGAAGCTATTGCGGAGCACGGCTAGGAAAGCGTCATCCTAGCTTGGGAGAAGTCAACTCCAGCAAGCTCCGGCAATGAGAGCTTCTTCACACCTTTGGTAAGAATGCGTGAGCTTCTCTCCTACCTACTAGGAGAGCTTCTTCCCGAACTCTAGCAGACGTCGACCAAACTCCGTGGTGGTGAGAATTCCTTCTCTTTACATTTCCTTAGCCAGCCCTAGGGTAGGTGTTGATAGGTGTGCGGATTCAATCTCTGCATAAGGTGCCCTAGGGTAGGTGTTGATAGGTGTGCGGGTTCAATCATCCGCATAGGTGCGTGCGCCGACCGGTGTGAGTCGACATAGCCCTGTGCCTATGTAATGGATCGTTGTTTTCCTTTGAGAAAACCTTAGGGTATGCGTTGCGAAACACCTTTCGTAAAGCCGAGTGAATCCCTTTGTTGTGAACCCGAGCATACGTCCTAGTGAGTTGGAGTCTCTTCCTCTCTTTACTTTGGATTCCCCAATATTTCTTGGAGAAATTGGGAGGTTGGACTTGACAAAGTGAGAAAAACTTTGTAGCTTGCTCACTTTGAAAAGTCTCGAGGAGTTTGCGAAATGGAAAAAGTTTAGTAGCTAGCATATGTCGTGACGTTGTGGACAGTTTCCCCTTTAGAAATTCGGAAGTGAAATTTCCCACACATCTCGCCAAGGAAGGAGGCGGTTGTGCCGCACATCCAAGTGCTAAACCCTAAGATTCTATACGAGGACGTTAGCACAAGCGTGGCTTACTATTGCATGTGGTCATTTGCTTTGGATTGTGGCATGTGTGCCTTGCATGGAGCACCATGCATTTGCACTTGCACTTGTGCCTCAATCGGTTGTCCCGGACAGATCGGCACCGCTTGTGCCTCGATCAATCGTCCAAGCTCGGTTGGCATAGCATTTTAATTTGATCAGCCACCTCGGCCCGATCAACCAATCACTTGCATCATTGCATGTTATGTGTGTGCATGTGTATGCAAGCCAACTTGCATGTTGCATCGTATCTCGTATGTATTTACTTGCATAACCATTATCATTTGTTTGAGTAGCACATTCCTTTAGATCACTGCCTCCTCGATATACCCTTTTTAGCCGTTACTGCCACGGCATGCCCCTTTGTGGGATTGATCAGCCTCCTCGGCATGCCCCTTTGTGAGATTGATCAGCCTCCTCGGCATACCCTTTTCCAGGCCTCTGCTTTCACGATATGTCCATCCTCATGAGTCACTGCTTTCACGACATACTCTGTCACCGCTAGTGTGCATTGGTTGTCTGCATTTGCATTTGCATGCTTGCATGTATAGTAAGCCAAACTCGTTAAGAGAGTGACTTTCGTGTCGGTTGCGATACCTTAACGAGCATTGCTTGTCAGGTTGATTCCGATGAGCAATGCGAGTTAAATCATTGGGATTGATATGAGTATGACTGTGCTAAGAATCCAAGGGATCTAACTTGTGTCACATTGCATATTGCGGGCTCGTATTTAATGACCCTTATTTTAAACTAAAATATATTTTTCTACTTATTACGCTGTCATGATTTTAAAATTATGCAGATTGCAAAATGAGATCATATGTAAGGCCAACTCTTTTAAAAATTCATCCTGAGTGATACACTTGAGATCCCTTAGATCTTTAGGATAATGCCAGTGCGGCGACACCGTCAATCTCATACATAGTCGGAGACATACCTTACACTTAAATGCTGGTTATCATTAAATGATGTGCTAGGCTAGGATTTAGAGTACTAGGTAGTATTTTTGGACGTCTCTAGCTATTGTTCTGTGCTATGTTGTTTATGTTGGTCATGCGTTATCTTTTTACTTTTGGTTTTAGTGTATTTGATGTTCATGGTAATATAGTAGGGTGTTCTTCTGCAGGGAGTCTTGCCCATACTTGCACACACAGAGGTATTGCTATGATGGAGCTTATAATGATTTCTAACCCATTTGCTTGCAGGTGTCATTTAGCTCCCCCAAATTATAAGACACAACTCCTTATATGTGTTGCATGGCTTTCTCAGCTGATGTTTGTTTTATCCAGATCGGGTCTTTTATTTTCTGTTTCAATATATTTGATAGAGTCCTTGGGCTGAGTCTGTATCATAAATAAGGTACGAACATGATTTTCGAGGCGGATGACTCATCGAACCACGTGACAAGGACCACGAGCGACAGCTTATGTCTCGTACCTTAAATTTGAATTTTACATTCTTGTATAGACTTAGGATCGGGAGTGTATATGTAGAATTTGACCGCTTTTACTGTTTTTCCTGGGATATGTTGTCGACCAAGCGACATTTTAGCCTCTTTATTTATATATTTGGAATGCTTCCCTTTGAGTCTCTGCATGCCCAGATTGTTTCTATAGTTTATTTTTATGCATCTAGGATATCATAGAAAACATAATCTAGGCTCATTAAGAACCCTAACAATATAATTTTTCTACTAAAAACCTTAATAAATAAAATATTGAGATAATCAAAATTTTATGATTAAAACATTCAGGACTTACATGGCCTACGGGCAGGTTTTAAAACAGGCTGCATGCATGGACATATCTATGATCATATTTAATAGGGTCTTCACGCTTAGGATTGTGGTAGACAACTGCATCATATTTGCATGTTACAAGAAGATCCCCTGTGCTTCTCCAACCAGACTGGCCCAGCATAATTTTTTACATAGAAGGTTGTCCAGTGCGCCTATGGTGTTAGAGGCTCTCAGATCCATACGAGATGTAAATCTTTTTCTTTGAAGCGTTTTCAGCTTTGTAGCTAAACCTCCCTTACTTTTTATTTCCTGCGGCATCCTTGTCACTTCGGAGGGTATAAGTCTCACCTTTCAGAGCTTCAGCTGATAGTCATAGGATAGAGTCTCGTTTCTTTGACTTTAGGGCGACCGAGATCCCATGGATAACGCAATTCACGGATTGCTGACCAGGGATCTCTAATCATGTTGGGTTGACTACCTTCAAAACCAAGTAAACTTAGGTTCCTAGAGGCTTGAGATGATAGGGTCATGGAAACCCGACCCGGCTACCTCTACCTTTTAGGACTATTCAATTCCTTTGACTACCCTTATTAAGCCCTCTCTGCTCCTTTGGCTTCGTTAATATTATTTTGACGACCTGAAGCTGATGAGGTACCGCCCATTTGAGATAAGACGATTTTTTCTCTGCCCTTACGGTCCAAACACGCTTTGAAGTATTGGGATATCCTTATCACAATAATTATGGTTATTTTATAGACTTCGTATAACGAGGAGCCGCTACCCATTTGGGATGTGGAAACTCTCTGCTCGATGGTTTAGCATGAGCTTCGAAGCATAAGAACTTTCCCATACGAAATAACCACAATTTATGAATATATTTTCCCAAAATCTTAATAATAAAAACTAAACCTCTTATATCGAGAGTATTCTTGTATATCTCCAAGATGTAATTAACCAGATGGACACGCCCCCTTGAGAGTGCTCTTAACCCCAGAACAAAAATATTCTTTTTGGTTCTCTAATTACGGGTGACTTGTGTAAAGATTCTCTTCGCGGATGTTGTGTTTCGAGATATTTCGATATGATCTTGTTTAGATGTATGCTCTCGATCCATGACAGGAGAATTACTCATATAAAAGTCTTCTGTCTCTTTTCTTTTTAATTGTTTGTCTATTTGTTATCATATATCTTTTTGTTATTCGATTCCTCTTCTCTTCAAATTGTCTATAAGATTCGGGATAGAAATTTATTCGAATTGGGGAATCATATGAAGACACATAAATGGACAAGCTGACGACTGATGTCAAACAAAGAGAGCATCTAAGCACCAATTTAAAACTCAATAAAAAGTCCGTTATATTATAATTTTAGAAAACCAACAAGTAAGAAAACTTCTGAACAAATATCAACTAAAAGCAAAAAAAGTCAGTTTTTAAAAAGACAACAGGGTATACTACATATGACAGTTCCTTTTTTTCCAATCAAGCAAGAACTGCGTAATAATTGAAATAAAAGAATAAAATAAAATAATTGTAGATTAGGAAGGTCGCACCCATCTCGGAACTCTTAACTCACACTTGCCCTCATTTGAAACTGAAGAGAGGACGAGAGGGAGAGCGGAAAAACTGAGAAAAAGGGTTGTACCCTAGTCGAGTAAGGAAGAAAAAATCATAGGTGAAGGAGAACAACTTCAGTGCAGGGAAGAAGAGGGAAGTCACCGATTTCGTGTGTAAGACGACTTTGTGCCCTAGACGAAGAAAGGAGTCAACAACGCTGCTTGATGTGAGTTACTAGAGTTGTCGAAGCCATGTGCTGCTTTATTGGGTCGAACTGAGGCCGAAGGAGCAAGAAACATCCTTGGGCGTTGTACTCACATAGAATAGGATGAAGAAGAACCAAAGTCTCTGTGTACTTTAGAGCAATCGAGTTGTGCGAAGGAAAAGAGAGAGAAGGGATTTGCGGTGCGCTCACGCAGCGGAAGAAGATCGCGGGTGTCATCTTAGAGTGCAGAGGAGAGAATTTGTGTGCTCTGTTGTGGTGAGATGAGACCGAAGAAAGAAGACTCACTTGATCGATCCGAGACCGAAAAAAAAGGGTGAGCTTCGTGCGTGAGTTTAAAGCTATAAGACTGAATCCTAAGGTAAGTCATTGAATCATTTAAGTTTTAATTATATAAATTTTTTATTTATTAAATAGGTTATGATATTAAAAATTAAAATTTATGATTTTAGATCAAATATCGTAGCGGATGATTTGGAGGAAAGGGGAAGAGTTGAACAATCAAAGGATTTTAAGGTATAATAGAGTTTTTATTACGCTATTTAATGAATTTGCAGGTGAGTGTGAAGTTGTGAAGCAAGCGACGAAGGGAGGAGATCAACCTGAAAGCCTATAAGGTACATGTCAAACATTGTAGCATTAATGAAATTAATGACATAATTAGCTACGTTAATTAATTAATGTTATTAAATTTTATTAATGTTAGGAAGTGAGGAAGAAGGTCGAATAATTCTTTGGATTTGAGGAAGAAGACATATAATTCTAAATGATACGGTATGTCTTAAATTAAAGTTTAGTTTACTTAATTAGGAATTGATATTAATAAAACATTAATTTTTAAATGTAATTTAGGTTGAAGCGCATTTAAGCCTAGAAAATTAGGGGTTCAGAAGTTAGTGTGGTAAGCAAGCTAAACAGAGTGAATAATTATTTTCTTATATGCATTAAATTTAAAGTTTATTAAATAAATAATTTCTTTAATGCATTAAACAATTACATTATGCATGTTGTATCTTAAGTTTAAAGAAAATGAATGTGAAAAGAGAAAATGAATGTTTAATTTCTATAAAAGGAGTTAATATAAAGAAAATGAAATGACAAGTAAATATTTAAGTCGTACAGGATTGCCCCTAAATGTTACAAGCAGAGAATGCAATGTACCTGTGCACGTTAAAAGGAATGAAAAAGATGTATCTTTGAGTAAAATATAAAAGTAAATTCAGGTACAATTTTGAGGGTGTCTTCGGACGTATTTTTTAGGGTGACTTCAGACATATTTTTAAGGATACATTCAGATATAATGATAATCTTGTGCCGACTATTAAAGATGTTAAATTGAAAAATACTTAAAGTGAACCGAGAAAAGATAATATTAAAGTTTTAATGAAATGAACTGCATTTTCTTTCGGTCATTCATGCATAGCATAGTATAGTAATTTAATGCATATTAGATTATAATTATTTACTAAGTTATACTTCTGGTTGTAATTAATATTTTCTTTCAGAAAAAGAAAAGTTTTAGATTGATATGTTTGATAGAAGAGACTTTCTTTACCAGAAGAGGACCACTGTTGTTACGTATATTTGTTATAATAATAGTTTCTCTTTACAGTTTCTTTCAGACATTGATATGTTATTTGGTACTGGATGAGATGTTATTTTTTTGATGTTATTGTTTATGAATGCTTTAGATTTTATTGCACTTTGTGGATTAGTGGCTCTTTTATATGTATTGGAAATTTTCAAAATGTGAATAATTACAAGTTAATACTGTTCAACTGTTGTTCCCGCTTTAGTTAATCATAAGCACAAGGCCTGGTCGTGACAAAATCTCGTCTCTTCCTTATTAGAATAAAAAGCAATATTTATTTCTTTCTTCTTGTAGCTTTGATTTTTAGCTTTGCCTTTTTTGTGCCAAAATGTCGCAAATTCAAATCATAAAAAAGTTCACAAAGCCATAGAAAGACCATGTAGAGAGAACCCAACCCAAATCAAAGTCCAATACATTTTAGTATCCCCATGTACGCTTGAATGTGCAGTAGATGATAAGTGTAATACATGATGAACATTTAATGGGGTGCTCGGTATGTTGAAAATCAAATAAAACAAAGGAATGTGTGATTTTTAATATTTTTTGTTTGTTTTGAATGAAGAATGAATGCAATGTAAAAGTTTAAAGTATTTGGAATTCACCTTTTAGATCATTTCGATGTATATGGAATTCACTCAATTTTGAATGAATACCAATTACATGATAAGAGTGAAGCTTTGCATATTGCCACCACTTGATACATCTGGCTGCCAACCACCTCTAAGTAGACGCCACAATTGTCAACCAATATGGCTGAGTATACTAAAATTGATTTTATGTCAAATAAAACATTAAAAATAATCTATTGCATCTGCATTACACTCAACCAAAAAACTCCAAGAATTTCAGAAATATTGTATTTATTGTATATTGTATTCCTTTTTACTCTACATTACTGAAGTAGCAATACAAATAATCCCAAAGAGAAACTCCAGCACCATTTAATAGTTATATCCCACTTATCAGGGTTACAACTTCAAAAGATCATTGAGGCTTAAACTTCTAGAAGTAAACGCAATCGTTACAAAATCAAATAAGTTTCAAAGCACAAATCAATTGTTTAGACCGCATTGCTAATCCAAAAGAACGTAAAGAAATATGTTTCAAATTAGAAAACAAGGAGTTCAAAGAAGATTTGAGTATAAAAGCTTCCCTAATCCCTAATATTCTAATTTTATCCCTGTTCAGAAATTTTATCTTTAGTTGCTAATACTTGGCTTAGTTATCCATTCTTTAAAGGTTAGATGTATAAATCTCGCATGATTTTAAATAGAAGGCATTTCAGATTGTTTAAAACAAAAAAAAAAAAAAAGAAACAAATTAATTTCCCTCCTCCCCCTCCCTCCCTTCTCTCTCTCTCACTTACATGAAACTTCCACTACAAGTCTACCAGAACATCCCGCTACATCTAAAGCATGGAATTAAGCAAAGGTATAGCACACATATCCCGTGGTTTTGTATACCACTGATTCCCAAACTAAAGAAGGACCATGCTAAAGAAGGAAAAATATAAAGAAGATTAAATAAACCAGATATGATTATCACCAAAATTGTGGAACAAAACATCTTGATGTAAACCCATATGTTCTAGGACTCGAAAGAATATTACCTCCATCAACAATGGACATCAAAGCAAAGAAGGTTAGATCAATAGTAATGTTGTTTTTTCATACTTAAAGAGTAACATTTGTATCATTATGACAAAAATAGCTAATTAAAAATGCAGTTTTATTACTCTTATGTCTAATCTGCTTCTTCAATAAGGAATGTACACAAAGATAGAGCAAGTGAATAATTTGATAAAAATGGTGCAACAAAGTTTATTTGTGGATAAATTGTTACATATGGAGAACGTATGCAGCTCTGCGCGCGTACTCCAATAACCTCATCATAACCTATGAATAACACCGAAACGGAATCCGCGAAGGTTATTGGGGGTTGATTGGGTTATTGGAATTAATACCCCAATAACCTGCCAATAACCCCCAATAATCCCGAAACAGAAGTTATTGGAGTGATATTACGCACACAGCGCTGTGTATGTTCTCCGTATGGAATAATTCCTCTTATTTGTGGGGTAGCATGAGTGGGGATTTGACAAAGATTTTTTAATTTTAGAATATTAGAATTTTTAATGTCATATAATCAATGATATGCAGTACTGACAATAGAATTCCCATAATAATGTTTTGAAAATTTTCTAGTGATCATAATTGATAGAGAACCCCCTCTAAAAGGTGTCTACATCTTAATACTATCACATTTTGTCGAGTATGAATACAAGAAGTTTGGTGAATAGTTCTTTATTGGAGTGATGTTCTCCAAAGAATGGAATGAAAATAATGTTTTCCATTGCAAGTCCTAAAGACATAGAACTTGGGTATTGAATTGAATCTTTGTGAAAAAGTGTAATTTTTTGGAAAAAAAAATTGCTTCATACTTTTCTAACATTAGAAAAATCCAAGTGATTATACTCAAAAGATATAAACAACCTAAGACCGGATACCCCAGAGGTCACTATGTTGCAAAAGGTTTGGGAGGCCTAGAGAAAGAATTTTAGGGTCGTCTAACCTTAAAATAATGAAGGATTTGTGATGATGAAAAGAGAAGAAAATATTTCTTTTCAAATACATGAAATTTGAATGACTATGATGAAAATGTCATAACGTGTTTTCTATAGTTAGAAGAAGATAAAAACTGAGCATTTTTCTCCAACATTTCAAGATTTCCTTCAAAATTTAGAAGATAGAGCTCAAAATTTTCCTTCAACTTAAAAATTATTCTTTTCAAATCTCTATTCTGGAATTCATAACGAGTAGGAAGAAGATTTCAAATCATATTCTTATTATTTTTGTTGAGTGATAGGAGCCAAAATAACTGAATAAAAGACTATAAGCAATATTGATAATCCCAATGCCAGTTACATGTAGTATTGCCTCGTTGATAATTCTAACTAATAACCCATTAAATATGGATGAAAAGTTTGAAATAAAAGGGAATCCATTATTATATGATTCAGACGTTCTAGAGTCTACAACAAAAAAATTGTAGGTTTCCATTTTGGACATTAAAGGAATTCAATCCATGCCATTTTGGACAATTGCACTAATGATGATCTCCAGTACAGAACATTGTATTTGGAATTCGATAATTAACAATAACGAGAAGGTTTGTTTGATGTCAAAGTTGCCATGGGAACATGAATCATGGCCAGATGTACACTAAAAGTGGGTCTTCTTATTAAGGCCATTTCAGGTTCATTCATTATAATTGCCTAAAAAAAAAAAGCCTTTAGAGGAATGATGGCGATGACATACTAACAAGATGTGACAGATAAATGAAAAGGGGATAAATAGACCAAAAAAGTCTTACTCAATACTAAGGAGAAGGTTTTTTTGATGTGAAAGTTGCCATGGGAACATGATTCATGGCAAGATGTACACCAAAAGAGGGTTCTTCTTTCTAAGGTCATTTCATGTTTATTCATCATATTTGTTTAAACAAGAAAATCCCTAGAGAAATGATGGGGATGACATACTAGAAGATGTGAAAGATAAAGCATAGAGGGGAAATATAGACCAAAAATCTTGCTCAAAACTAAGGAGAAAGCTTGTTTGATGCTAAACTTGTCAAAGTTGCCAGGGGAACATGATTCATGGCAGGATGTACACCAAAAGAGGGTCTTCTTTCTAAGACCGTTTCATGTTTATTCATCATAATTGTTTAAACAAAAAAATCCTTGGAGGAATGATGGGGATGGCTTACTAAAAAGATGTGACGGATAAAGAATAGAGGGGAAAGATGAACAAAAAATCTTAATACTAAGGAGAAGGTTTATTTGATGTCAATGTCGTCATAGAAACTTGATTGATGGCAAGATGTACACCAAAAGAGGAGGTTCTTTTTAAGTCCATTTCATGTTATTCATCATGATTGTTTAAACAAAAAAATCTTTTGAAAACTGATGGGGATGACTTAGAATTCTAAGAAGATGTGAAAGACAAAAATAGAGGGAGAAGACAGACAAAAAATCTTCAATGTGGCATATCGATTATATATAGTGCAGTTTATTATTTTTTGTATATCCTTTTACTCATATGAGTACCGCATACTTTCTTTCCACCAATGGTTATTTATAGTCAGTTAGAATATTTTGTATGGTTCCACTAGTGTGAATTGTCTAAATAAAGACATGCATGTATGGAGGTCTCTCGGTAGTAGGGGCAGAAGTCATTTCACAGTTTTCTGATATCTGCAATTTACCTATTTGTTATCACTTTTCCTTGTCATTCACGCTTTCAGTTTTATCTCCCTTGTTACAGTGTGGTATCAGAGACATTTTCGACTAGAATATAGCGGAGGAAAGCAAATGTCCGGTTGTTGATGCCAATTTAAGCCTGTAGTCCCTGTTTATTGGATAGGATAATCTCACACACAGAATTAACGAGGTTGCTATCGAGTTCATTCACTTTCCTACTAAAATGCAAAAAGAACTACGAGTGCTTAGGGCCAATGCTCGCACTTACCTAGCTCTCAAAATGGCGGCATCAGAAGCCATACCAATACACAGTGCAAGACATTTGAAGGATCAGAGTCAGAAGGTGATGGAAAATCCAACGGATTCCGATTTCGAGGATGAAATTAATGTGAGGAAGAAATGTGACTTATCTGAATCTGATGGAGAACAATGGTGCCAAATGGAACTATCAGAGGTATGTACCCCATGAGAAAAACAATAGCGACTTTAGGGTGAAAATGGATATCCCTTATTTTGACGGGCAACCGCACATTGAATATTATCTTGATTGGGAACAATCAGTCGAGTTCTTCGAGTATATGAAAATTCCGCCAAAAATGCATGTATGTTGCTTGTAAATTAAAAGAGGGAGCATATGTGTGGTGCTTAATATTACCGCAAAATCTCAAGCCTAAAGGAAAGGGCGAAATCCTCAGCGGGTTCAGAATAAAACAGTTTCTATGAGGGCATATTTTAACCATGGATTTCAAACAAATGCTTTATATGCAATATCAGCATTACTCTTAAGAAACAAAATGTCTTCGTGATTACACTGAAGAATTATATAGACTTGGTGATCGGAACAATTTTAATGAATCCCACAACCAGGTGGTAGCATGATACATTAGCAGATTTAAGGATGCAATTCAAGATAAGCTGGAATTAAATTTTGTTAGGTATCTTTCCCAAACTGTAAAGCTTGCATATAAAGTTGAGTCACAACTCCATCGACGCGCCAAAGGGAATGTGCTGCGGAAAACGCCCTATGAGCACTCTGAAGATTGCAGCAGAAATTTGAATTCCTACATTAAATCGAGCTCCCTTCAGCACCAACCCACTGCTTCCTGTAAAATCAAAGCATGTGCTGACACCAAACCCATAAATAAGCCCAAGGTAAAAGTTAAATAAACCTACAAGTCCAAAGTGATTTCGATGTTTTCAACCTGGTCACAAGTCCAACAAATACCCCTCCCAACAGCAGGAAGCTCTTGGAAGCGAAATTGAAGATGAACAAATGAACCTCATAGACACAAAAGATGAAGAAGTGGCAGAAAAAAGTGCTGGTAGAGGAAGGAGAAACTTTAGTGTGCATTCTAGAGAAGTTGCTAATAGCTACAAAGCAACCTACAGCATCCCCAAGGCAAGCTATTTTCCGACCTAGATGCACTACAATGGTGAGATTTGTGACCTACTCATAGACAGCGGTTGCACTGAAAATATTGTGTCTTGGTTGGCAGTTCAAGTTTTATAACTCAAAGTCACTAAACAAGCACATGCGTGTAAGATTTTGTTGAGTAAAGAAGGGTATTAATATACTAGTTTGGATATTCCATTGAAAAAAAATTTATATGTGAAATGCTTTGCGACGTACTTGGAATGGATGTTTGCCATCTCATATTGGGCAGGCCATAGCAATTTGAAATGGGTGTCATTTATGATTGTCGTCATAATGTTTATGCAATTAAGTAAAAGAGTAGAAAGCTCGAGCTCATGCCCCCGTCTCTCCAGTTCCTGTGAACTTATCCAAATGCAAAATATGTAGTGAAGGGTGCTGATTTAGTTAGTTCATACGAGGAACCATCTGCTGTGCCTGCTCTTGTGGTTTCTGAAACGAATTTAGAACTTGACTTCACTGTCCTACCTGAACCAATTCGAAAATTACAGCAGCAATTCAGCAAAATATGACCAGCTGAACACCCTCCAGAACTCCCACCACTGCAAGCCATCCAACACCAAATTGATTTCTCTCCGGGTGCTGCACTAACCAACCTGCCACACTGAGCACCAGATCCTGCAAAGAATTGTAGATTTACTGCTAAAAAAACAGTTGATACAACACAGTTTGAGACTTTGTGCCGTCCCGACACTACTTGTACCCAAGAAAGATGGGAGCTGACACACGTAAAGACAGTAGAGCTATTAACAAGATTACTATCGCATATAGCTTCCCTATGCTGCGGTTGGAAGACATACTCGACAAACTGGTTGGGTTTACAACACTCTAAACCAAATTTACGTTGTGGGTATCAACAAATCCGTCTCCGCCCTGGTGACGAATCGAGAACAGCCTTTAAGACAAGCAAAGGTTTGTATGAATGGAAGGTCCTGCCCTTCAGGTGTGACACGCACAAAGTACCTTCAATGAGGCTCTCATGAACGAGGTACTTAAATCATTTATAGGTTAATTCTGTGTTTTTTATTCTGATGACATATTAGTCTATAGCATTTCTTTTCATAAACACATTCAATGCTTAACCAAGATCTTCAAGTTCTCCAAGTTCATAAGTTACTTTTCAATGAGCCAAAATGTGAATTTGCAAATCCACAAGTGCATTTTCTGGGTTTCAAAATTTTGGCCAGTGGGCTTCAAATCCATCCTCGCAAGGTTGAGGCTATTCAACAATAGCCAATCCAAAGCCTTTTTATAATATTCAAAGACTCCATGGTTTGACAATTTTTTACCACCGATTTATAAGGGGTTTCAGCATGATAATGGCGCCAAAAACTGATGCCTCAAATCCAAAGTCTTCGAGTGAACTAAGAGCAACAGAACAGTTTCAAGACAAGAAAAACTGCCTTTAGCACCGCTCCAGTACTTAACATTCCCAACTTTTACAACCCATTTCATTTGGACACAGACGCCACAGCAATTGGGTCTGAGGCAGTCCTGTCCCAAGAAGACCATCCCATTGATTTTTTTCAGATACAAGCTAAGTATCGCTAGACAGAAGTAACTGGTCTAAAAGTATGAACCCTATGCAGTGGTTCATGCACTCAAACAGGGAGAATATTATCTTCTCCATTAAGACTTTGTTCTGTGTAGTGATCATCAAGTATTAGAATTCCCCAATTCACAAAAACACTAATTGAATACATGTCAGTTGGGTACTTTTTCTACAAAAGTTTAGATTTGTTCTTAAACCCAAATCTGCTTCTCAAAATCGAGTGTTGATGCGCTCAACAGACAATCAACGCTCCTTACTACCTTACAAACTAAGATCTAGGGCCTTGAATACTTAAGATTTGTATGGGACTGATAAAGATTTCTCCGAAACCCATCTGTTTTCATTTTTTGTTGTCTTTCACATCTTCAGTTTAGCTCCAATGCTAATCTTACTCAATACTAAGGAGATGTCAAAGTTCCAATGGGAGCATGATTCATGGCAAGATACACACCAAGGAGGCTGTTCTTTCTAAGGCCATCTCATGTTATTCATTATAATTTTTTAAACAAAAAAAAATCCTTAAGAGGAATGATACGGATGACTTAGAATTCTAGGAAGATGTGAAAGATAAAGAATAGAGGGGGAAGATGGACAAAAAATCTTGCTCGATACAAAATTGAAAAAAAAAAGAGAAGAATACAACAAAATTTTCATATTCACAAAGTTGAGACAAAATTTATAGGATATACAAATAACTTAGAACAAAAAGAATGCTAAATAAATAAATAGGACCACAACCAACCACATGATAAAAATGGGGAAAAGAAAGGGAAAATTTTGGCTATTCAATTGAACATTAAAGCTAGAGATAAATTCACTCTCGAAGGACTACAAATGGAAAGTAAAAACCATCCAAATTGTTGAGCAGGAGTGATAATTAGGAGTTGCACCAGTCATGCAGATTGTTTAATTAGGCATTAGTACAATTTTCAGTCACTTCACGGTGACATCTAATCTTAATGCTAATTTTCCTATTCGCTAAATAAATAAAAGCCCCTAGTTGAATGCATAATTCTATTAAAGTTGCTCATAGTTCCATTCTTCATAGACAAATAACCAATAGAGAACACTATCTCCATCACCGCGCCCCTTTAAAAATTATTTATTTAAATATGTAAATTAAATGTGTAGTACAGACCTCCCCTAATTCTAGAATAGAAACCAGCCTACAAACCAACTTCTAATAGCAGGGGTCTTCAAACCAAGTAACTCAAGGCTTCAGTTCTTTTCCTAGCCTCGCAAATATTCCAAGATAATGAATGGACAGATAAGTAGGCAATAATATCCGCAATAATATCAAAACAAAAATAAAAAAATTGTTTTTAGGGCATTTATATACAGACCACTGAATTCCTACTTATTTACATATCTAACACCAAAATTTTACCTTTTTTATAGCACCCAAATCTTTCATATCACATAAAAAATACCACCATTTTAACTTTGAAAAAGTAAAATACACATACTTGTGCATTGGTAAGGTGGTATGTATGTAAAAAATGAAGTATATATGTTAGCTATGTAAATACATAAGAATTAAGTGGTATATGTGTAATTCTTCCTGTTTTTTTAACATATTTTAAACTGAACAAAATGCATCCACATTCAAGGATGAAATGAAACAGTGGACATTCAAATCAATAAGGGAACCAGAGACCCCAATCGTCAGCGTGAAAGAGGACATTTGCACGATGCAGGTTCAACAGACAAAAGAATGCATGCTACAGCAGAGAAAATCTACCTAAATAACTCCAGGTGACCATTAATGGATTCCAAAACTAACGGATTTAAATCTGAAAGTTTCTTGACTAATTACAAGGATACACACCTCTCATCATCACTTTTGACTTCAACGTCAGAGTCATCAGCATCTATACTCCGGGGAACAATTCGGTTGTCCGCATCTCTTTTCCCTCCTAGTTTTCAAGAGTGTGGGTGTGAGATGAACTCAAATAAGATAATTAGATCATCATGCTCAAAATAAAAGATAACATTCCATGGTTAAGCAATTCCCACCTTCAAGGAGAAGCTGCCCTGTCCCAGCGCCTTTCCTCCTATCCCTATCCTCTGGAATCACAGAAGAAAAATTATAAATTTTAGTAGCTGTCCAGGGACTGAAGCACAATATAAAAACGACAAAGAAGACAATCTAACATCAGCGTAAGATATAAATTTAAGAGTTGCTTGGTAGAACACTTCTAATAGGATTTAGCACTCAATTTAACCTAAATCCAGCTAAACGCGAAATAAAGAGATGCTAAATCTGGGGCTCCCGTAAATCTACGTAAATCCCGGACTTATGAAATCCAGGGATTCGGTACAACCAACTGTTTTCTACAGACTTAGTACGAATTAGTACCTGTGATAAATATTTTTGTATGCTTGTCGTGACGATTCAATTTATCAACCTATAAGATTTAACCTAAATCCAGCTAAACGCGAAATTGAGTGATGCTAAATCAAGGGTTCCCGTAACTCATCATAAATTCTAGATTTAGGAAATCCACAGATTCAGTACAACCCACTATTTTCTAAAGACTTGGTACAATTTGTATATGTGAAAAATATTTTTTGTTTCCTAGTCGTGACAATTCAATTTATCAGCCTATAGAACTGTTTTTAGTGAGAGATGAGAAGAGATGAGGATCATATAAAAAGGGGTTATTAGCACTCCATACTCAAAATTTAAAACTTAGTAAACCATCTCATACTCAAACAAGAACTTACGATGACTTTTTCATCAAAATCATATTCGTTCAGTATTTTCTTACCTATATAAATAACATACAAAATAAATGTTCATATTCACTTAATCTTAGTGGTGTGTTTTTTTAAAATAAGGCTAATTGAATATTGTTAGCTTTGAGGAAGTTGCGAGCAATGACAAATACACTACAACTGATAAACATAACGATATGATTATCCATAAAATAATAGACAATGAGCATATGAAAAATGATATTCCAAGTATTCACAAATCATCAAATGTCAACTAACTAAACTTTGTCAGCTATGCTACGCACATATGAGAAAATAAAGAAATTGGTATTACATCACTAATCTATTATTTTAAAATGCTCATACTTATGATTTTTCTATGTACATAACTTTACTAATGTAATAAACTTGTAGTGATGAAACTTTTAAAAGAAAAGTTGATTCAATATGACAACTCGTTCAAAGTCGTCACTTGATGAAAATATTTACATTCTTTCTGGAAAAATTAAAAGTGCAACTAGAACACCGAAATGGTAGGAAGAACAAAAAATTATTCTTGTGGAGTTGCTTTTCGAACAATTTTAATGTGGAAATATGTTGAAGCTAGAACGAGGAGGTTGTAATCGATGCATTAAATAAACGGTTAGGCACCACTTACACAGAGATAGTAATGACTCGCTTCAAAAATAAGAACGTTGATTTTAGGATGGTGTATCAATTATTGAATTGTAATGGTTGGGGTTGGGATGAATATATACATAACCAATAGTAATTGATGAAATTTGGGAAAAAATTCTACAGGTAAGTTATCATATTAATTAGATATTCCAAATTATTCAATAAAGTTATATGTTAACCCAAAATTGGAATAAGATACTTTTGAGAGAATCTGTGCGACAATACAACTGTTATTAGAGTCATACATTCCAACCAAGAGCTCTGTCCAAGTCATACTGAAGAAGAGGAGATTACTATGCCTATTGATGATTTTTTGGTCATACATGAAGAGAACCATGTGTTCAAATAAATGAAGATGTCAACATGCAACAAGCATCGGTCAATTGAGTGGTAAAAAACGATCATCAGCTAACCTTTGTTGTAACAAACGCCCTAATACTCTTTTTCTATGCTATTGATCTATTCTGTTGACTCATATGATTTATATACTTTAGAAGTATTACATATCTAATTATTAATGAGTTTGTAGAAGAAAACTGTTAAATGTGATCCACCTTGTCATGGTTAATTTTTTTAATTTTTTGCCTCTGCTGGTTAATTAAAAATTTATGCTGGCCACTTTGTGGCAGCATCATTTTCCTCGTCCTTGAGAGTTTGGTGAGGGAAATTGGAAGTTTTATGCTATAATGCTTGGTGAAACTAAGCCCACTAGGATCTCCTCATTGGTATTGTTTACTGAATATCAAAAGACATTAAGCTTTCCTGTTCTATTAAAAATTAGCCTGGAAGTTTGTGTTTACCCAGAATCTTTTAACACCTTTGCATTTGAGATGATTTAAATAAACAACACTCGAATCTTATGTATTTACATATCTAACAGCTAAACTTCAATTTTCACAAACATACCGCCTTAGTGAGAAGGTGCATTTCACTTTTTAAAAGTTAAAAATGTGGTATTTTATGTGATATGAAAGATTTGGGTGGTATAAATGTAAAAAGTGAAGTTTAGATGTAAGATATGCAAAAAGTAAAGCAAATTATCCTTTGCTCTAGTATGATTTATTTTAGTTCACCTGGAGAAGGATTTCCTTCTATAAGTCTCTCAAATTTCTTCGTTCATATTATGTGAAATGATGCAAATCTAAACACCTTGGTTGTTTTCAACAAATTGTTTTTATTTCATTTAATAATATGCTGAAAATATTTAGTTTTCTTTGCAATATTGGCATTCATCATGGCTATGTAATTTACGACATTGGTTGAGTGTGGGTATTAGTTACAGATGACCTATAAAGAATTTATCCTTGTATTGCAGCATATCAGAAAAATAATATGCTTCCAAATAAGCATTATCTATTAAAGCTTGCAAATCAGATAAGAGAGACTAAACTATTGTTAGCTCTATGCAGATTAGAAGGGATTTGTTTTACTTAAATTAACAAATCAATTCAATTATTTTGAATGGAGGTAATGTAGTTCGCAGATACTATCAACTTTATAGCAATTTAGTTTGATCCATGTACAATGAAATGCTATCTCAGGGAACTTGATTGTTTTGAAGGATATAACATGGCAAATTAGTTTTATTCCCTTTTACTTTTTGTTGCTACCGTTGATTTCTGTCTACTTTTTTTTTTTCTATAGGATTCTTGTTGTAGATGTGGTGTGAGCCTTGCTATTCCTATTTAAATCCTATTTAAACCAACAGCTGTTAAATCCTGAAATAAGATGCCAAATTTAACTGGATTTAACCTTAACTGTACTAAACACATTTCTGGATTTAGCAACGTCCGGATTTATGGGCTTTACTTAAACCTATTCAAGTTCAATCCTGGTTGCAGCCGAACACCCCCTTAGTGTTTGGCAGCAATGAGTTAAGGATTTAGTAAATCTGATAAATCCAGATTTACTAAATCAAAAGATCATTAAATCCAAATTAATGTTTAGTTGAATTAAAGTTAAATCCAATTAAATCCATTTGAGGCGTTTGGCATAAATCTATTTAAAATAATTTTTTCTTCGCTAAATCAGTTAAATGCAACTAATAAGTGGATTTAGCAAATCTGGATTTAATTAACATAACAAGCAAAATTTGGATTTAATTTAACAGCGGATTTATTTAACCTATGGTGTTTGGCTGGATTTATGTTAAATCTAACTTAAATCCTGTTAAAAGTATCTTAATCTTACAGAATAAACTCACATAAGAAATAGCTCAAATAGACAAAGAAGGATTTCCAAAAACGCTGCATACCTGTATAAGATTTATCCTTGGAGGAAAAATGCCTCCTCTCTCGTTCCTCCAACTCTTGCCGGAGGTTCCTCCTCTCCAACTCGTCCTGGGTATCCTGTCCTTCCCTTCTGAGACAACGAAAACACAGATCATCATCAGAATTTTAGAACAAACATACCTCCCGTTGTGAAAGAAACAAGATGGGCCGGATCTAAACCTATGAAAGTTTAGGATTAGGGTTCGCTCAGTCAAAGAGGGAGGACAAACCTCGGTTTCAGCGTCGTATGGGAAGCAAGATCCCTGGAGGAGTACTTTTGCGAAGGGCCGAAAATTCGCGTTCCTCCCTGCTCGTTCCCGCCTTTCGCCGGAGCCCACGTCGGTCTCGCCGCCGTCGTCATCTCTCTGCCGGATATGCAAATAAGGCAGAAAGAGAGAAAGAATGTGACCTCGAGTTTTTGTTTTCTAATTTTTATTTGAGGAGTTTACAGGCATAACACTAAGTTTCTATGTATTTACATATCTAACACCTAAATTATTTTTTGCACTTATAGCTCCCAAGTCTTTCTTATCACATAGAAATTAGGGGTGTCATGGTGTTTGAATCATTAAAAAATATCATATTTCTCGATCGAGTCCAAAAAAATGTATTCGTGTTCGGCACATTTGCTTAGTGAGCCGACAACAAGTTATTTGCAAATAAGTCGTTTTGACAACCCTCATCATACATTTGTAAAATGATAAGGATCGCGACAAGATTTAAATATTATTATTTTTATTAAATTATTCATTTAATAAGAATTTGCTATGTTTTTATTTCTTTTTTTAATTAATAATTTTAATTGATTATAAATATTTGTAACCTTGTACTCAAATAATACTCCTCAATTATCAATATTTGTGTTCGACTTGATATATGGAGCGCAAAAAAATTATTCGTGTTAAGCTCGTTCGCTTGATGAACGAATCAAATATGAGTTGTTCACAACGACCCGTTTTGACATCCCTGACAGTAATACACAGTTTTAACTTTTAGACTATGAAATACACATTGTCATATATGGTTAAGAGGCTATATATGTAAAAAAATTGATGTTATATATTAGATATGTAAATTCATAATAACTAAGTGGTATGTATGTAAATCTTCTATTTTTATTTTTTCTTTTAAAAAACAGACATTAAATAAAAATTGAAATTAATGTCTAGTAATTATATCTTTATTTTTATTTTGAATAATATTAAATTATTTGTTAAAAAACGGCTAAAAATATTTCATATATCTTAAAATGTTTTTAAATATTTTTTATTAATTATACTCATTAAATGAATTCGATAATAATCATATTAGTCAAATTTACTTACATAACATTCAGATCAATTATACAAATATGAATAACTGGTGATTAAGTAGTGTTATAATTACGGACTAACATTTTATAATATTTGATACTTTTGAATATTTAATAAAGTAATTAACCAATTTAATAATTAATTGAATTCTTTGTTTATTATTTTCCTTATAAACTATAATTACTATTTAAATAGTTAATATAATGGCGAGTGTCAAGATATACGCAAAATATGAACTTAAGAGCCTTGTCAATAATTAGGGGTGTAAATGAGCCGAACGCGAGTGAGCTCGCTCGTGTTCGGTTCATTTATATTTTGAGCTCAAAAATCGTGTTTGTGTTTAATGGCGAGTGTCAAGATATATGCAAAATATGAACTTAAGAGCCTTGTCAATAATTAGGGGTGTAAATGAGCCGAACGCGAGTGAGCTCGCTCGTGTTCGGTTCATTTATATTTTGAGCTCAAAAATTGTGTTTGTGTTTAATGGCGAGTGTCAAGATATATGCAAAATATGAACTTAAGAGCCTTGTCAATAATTAGGGGTGTAAATGAGCCGAACGCGAGTGAGCTCGCTCGTGTTCGGTTCATTTATATTTTGAGCTCAAAAATTGTGTTTGTGTTCAGCTCGTTTGTTTAGCGAGCCGAACAGGAGATGTTCATGAACAAAAAAGTTATTTTGACAACACTAATCACATAACCATAAGATGTTAAGAGCTGGAGCAAGATATAAAAATTATTGTTTATATTAAAATATCATTTGAATCAAATTTAATAATATTTAGTATATTTTCTTAATTAATACTTTTAATGATTGACAATAACTCTTAAAATACTTAACAATGAAATTAGTTAATGATTGCATTAATAAGAAGTTGAATGATGATTGTTAGTTTGTTTATTGGTTAACCATAATAAATAAAGATGATTTTATCAATTAATCAAATAATTAATTATTTAATTTGACTAATATTGCAAAAACTCATGGAGAAGTATAAGAAATTGCTTTAACTATATGTAACTCAAAAAATGGCATGAATGGTAAGAACTTTTAAGACTTAGACAGAGTAAAACTAAGTAAACGTGATGTAGTTTATTGTATTATTTATTAAACTGTCTATGCATATAACAATCAATATAATATAGTAGCATTTAAACCATACACTAATAGGCTGATCAAAAGAACGTCAAGGTTGTATAGTGAGTGAGTTAGAATTTTCAGTGAAGCTAAGTCGTGGATTTCGTTGGCTTTCGTGACATCTATTTTCATCGAAACCAAGAAGAAGATTAGATGAAGGAGGAGTAATCTCTAATTCACTAATTTCTTCGGGTTGAATTGTTTGACCGATATGAGAGAAGCGAGGATCTAAATGAATTGGATCAGTGTATGGTTTAAATGCTACTATATTATGTTGATTGTTATATGCATAAGTTGTTTGATAAGTAATACTATAAACGACACTGCCTTCACGTAGTTTACTCTGTCTAATTTATGTTGTGATGTAAGAGATCGATCCAAGTGTCGATCATTAATAGTTATAGCATAATTTAGGTGTAAATTAAACATTAAAGTTTGATAACATAAATTTCCATGTACAACACCAAATAAAGCATCTTTTTTAGAATGTATAATTCTATTATCATAAATTCATATAGTAATAGACCTATCAATACATTTACGAAAGTATCTTTAATTAAGATCTGAATTCCTCCAAAAAATATATGCCTATATTTTTCAAGGTTCATGTTTCTTTCTAATTTTTGTCATTTTATTTGTTGATTATACAGAGGTGTTCGTGCACTTTCTTATGCATTTAAAATATTAATAGGATGTTCTCTCCGACGGATACTGTAGTGTATACTTCTTTTCCAGAAGAAAATAGACATATCAAAACAGTCTTTATTTCCAAGGGATAATTTTTCTTTTGGTATTTTATTATAGGCTTCTTCTGATATAGTAATATGTCTTTCAAATTCATTAAAATTTTCATTAATTATATCTGATTCAAGCTTTTCATTCATTAATCAGAATACAAATATTTTTCTATTTCATTATCTGAATAGCTTATATTTATTAAATTTTCTTTAGTCTCTGATAATTCATAAAGCTCTTCTTCACAATCTATATCAGATAAATTGAAAATGGATTATAAATCAGTTTCATTTATAATTGCTACAAATTTTACATAACTTACTTTTGATTTTTTAGGACGTGTTTGTATAATGTCTTTCTTGTTTACAAATCCAGTATTTACTAATTCTAACCCTTTTAGTATTATTTTTGCTCTTTTTATCCTTTTTTTGAAAGTTCGTTTATTAGGATTAAAATATCTTTTATGTTTTTTCTTAAAGAATTTTTCTTTTTTCTTTTTTGCACAGTAATTGCAAATGTTATATGAGGACGAGCATTCCTATAGTTGGGCGACTAAATCTGATTTTTTACAACATAAAGATTGTTTATATTATTTTATTTTGTTTATCTAAGTCAATATACTGGCAAGCTTCAGCTAATTATTCTAAAGCGTATTGTATACGACTTCCTAAAGTAATGTCATTTGGATGTAATTTTATAAATTCTTGACTCCATAGAATATTATACAGTTCAGATAATTTGTAAGAATACATATCTAAATATAATAGTCTATTATTAGCTAAGTTATATAAAAGAATTTTTGATAATCACAACTATATTCATTTAAGTACAAAATATTGCAAAAATTTAATGTTGTTATCTTTTTTTGGCAATACCTGATTGGTATTTCTATTTTTCTACTTCAGTGGTATAATTAATTTTATATCCTAAGAATTCACTTTTTAAAAAATCATTAAAAATACTAATCCACTTGTCAGGTGTATTGATAGTTGATGCAGGATGCGAACAGCGGACTTAAAGTAATATTCAAAAGAATTTTCAATTCAGTTATAAAGTATAATCAGTTTAATAATAAAGCAGCATGTCTATACGCAAGTATAAGTATCACTCAAGTAATACAGGGCTCTAGCGAAGTCTTGGTTATCGATCCCACAGGGAGGAAGTAAACATTAAAGCGTAGCAAAGAAATCCAATATTCAAATTTGCAAAGTATCAAAAGTAAATACTAAGAAGCTAAAGTTTGCTAGAGAATTTAAATTACTAAAGTACTTTCTAAAGTTAAACTTAAGATTAAAGTTAACTATCACTATACTAAGTTTTGTAATGTAATGTTTAAATTTAGAGAAAGTGTCATCCTCCTTACAATGATGTTATGGTGAGTGAATGATATAAATCAGTATAATTATTGTATTGTGTCAAATAGTAACATGCATATTCTTTACCCACTTTAGAGTGCTATAAAGAACATTGGATAATCCTAGGTTTAGTCGCTAAATTTGTGGTTAAGCTGGGAGAATACTGGCTCTCACTCCAAAGCTCCCACTTCTCTTCGCCTGAAAGCTAACTCTCGCTTTAGTTTCCAATCACTAGAATCAAATTGGGGATTTTAGTCCTTCACCCTAAAATCTCTAATTCTACGGCCAATAAACCATATTTCCTTATTTATTTGCACCCGGCCCCCATGAACTATATCACTCATTCATGGACATTGAATGTAATCTCTACTTTTGTTGTAGAAAGCATAGTCCTTTCGAATCGTATGTTTCACAATATATTTTAACAATTCAATTAGTCAGATCGAAAAGTAAGTGAAGAACGAAGTAAAAAATCATCACAATTTCTTATCTTTCATATGGTACATCCAATCTAAACCATCACTTCACCATTTATCATTGAAAGAAGAAAGACAAAGAAATATACTCATAATTCATGAGAAAAATACAACAAAACAAAGATTTTATATATAAAAGTAAATTAATACAAATTATGAAAAGTAAATACAATTTATCTTAATTTCTTCCCCGAGCGAATCCTTTGAAGTTCATTTGAATCTCATTCTCTCTTCACAACAACTCACAATTTTCTATTGGAATAGTAGAGAATAAGCAATCTCTCACTTTCCTTTCTACTTACAACTCTTTTGAGAAGAATCCCTCACAAAAAAACACGTAACACCAAATCTTAGACATTAAACTCTCTCTAAAGGCTTCATCTTTACTCACAGACACCACACACCACTAATTATGGCGCCCAAAACAAGTTAAAATAGTCTAGGAACGAATTCCCCAAGAGTTGCCTCAAGAATCCCTCTAAAAGTTGTCCAAATACATTGAATATGGCCTCCACCGACATTAGGCGCCGTCGGCGCTGGATAGGGCGCCGTTGGCGCCCTATTGCGCGATTTAATTCTGAAATCTATGAAAAAAACTCATCATCGACGCTAGTTTGGGCGCTGTCGATGCCAGAACTTCAAATCCTGGTTTTTGTCTTTTATCGCTCCAAATTCGTTCATTTCGCTTCTTTTTGCTTCATTTGCCTAAAATCATTATATCTGCAGCAAAACATGAAAAATACCTTCCATTAAAGTGCAATATCACCAAAAATGAGTATCAAATGTATATGAAAAATCAAATAAATTTTTGGCGCATCAAAATCCTCCAAACTTAACTTTTACTTGTCCTCAATTAATCCTTCTACTACATAAAAATATGGCTCTTAGTAGCGAACTTTACTTAATAATTACTATGATTTTCGATTTAAATGAATATAATAGCAATATTATGAGAAAGATTCTCAATAGATTAGGTCAAAACTATAGGTATAAGAACATTTAGTAATCAAGTCTAAGAGTTCTAGCTTCCGATTTATTTCAAGAATAACCATAATCTGTCACATTAAGGGGCTTTGAAGTATCGTATGAAAAAAAAGTTCATGAAAACTATATTAGTAATGGTGCTAATACATTAAATATAAATTCAGAAGTGTAACTAGCTCCTTCCTTAAGTTGATTAAAGTGAAGTTATTTTTTTATTATGCATCTCCTCAAGCTTATCCTCACATATATTTTATTCTTTTTTATTTTCTTTTTGGGATTACTTTTCAATCCTTTTTCTCTTTGTTTTTTCTTTTCTTTTTGTTTTTTTCTTTTATTGTGAGGATTACTATATCTGGATAGCCTTTAATTATTTTGAGCTTCACTCACCTTTTTTTAAAGTTGGAACTTGAAACATTTCTTTACTTTATATAAATATATTAGCTTTAATAATTCATCATAGAGTCCCAATATTTTCTTCTCACATAAACCTCCAAGTCTCTTAACATTTAAAAAATACAGTTTTCTTTACTTTAAATAATTAACTATAGTATAATCCTCTTATACTAAATATCTTAACCCATAAAGTTAATTTTCACTACTAAAAACTTTCATTCAAATCTACTATGATATTTAAATAAGATAAAAAATTTAGTGATCTAAAGTTAAGTTCAACTACTTTAAGTTATGTTAAAATAATTTTGAAAATATATTTTAATTGAGAACAAATAACAATTAATTTTTCCTCCCCCAAACTTAAGTTTTTCAGTGCATATCAAATTATAAAAGAGAGAGAAAAACAAAACAAAAACGAACTTTTTTGTGCCGCGATTTTAATTCTTCTGAAGCATGAGGGTATTAGTTAAAAATTTTAACTACGGGCATAAAATAGTTAGAAGCATTTTTCACATATATATAAGAGATTCACAGGGTAAAGAAAATTAAAAACATTATTTAAAACACTTAATACAACATCCGTTACAAATTTACTCCAACAGTGACATATCAACATAGCTTCAATAAAACTTAACTAAAATGAAAGTACAATTACTACACACAATTACTAAAAAAAAGCAAACAAAAAACACAAAAATCAACAAAACAATAACAAACATAAAGAGTACTACTCTACCAATCATCATCTCTTCCTTCTTCTGCTCCTTCTACTTCCTCAGGTTGATATGGAATGTAACTGGGGCAAGTAGAAAATATCACACCCGCTTCTCACCTCATAAATCTCATCTGAGCATCATGATAAACAATATCATATTCCACTCTTCTCCTCTGATAATCATCATTGATACTTTTTCTTGCTTCTAAATCATCAATTATGCTATGAAGCCTCATAATATCACCTCGTTGTATCATCAACTGCTCCATAACATCAGAAATAGTAGGGGTCCCGGAAGTAGAAGGTATATCATGACTAGCAGAGGGAATCTCTCTACTCTTTCCTTCAGATCTCCATCCTATAAGAGATTCATAAATGTGTATGTTGGCCTTACTAATGTGCTTCAAAGGGTGGACCAACTCTTCGCTACTATCAATCTCAACTCCTGATTGTATACATAATGTATAAATCAGGGCAGGATGTCCCAATCCTCCAATAGTTTCTCCCTTAGCTATAGTCTAAATACTATTGTAAATTACTCTTCCAATATCAATTATTCTCATGTTTTGAATACATAAATTCAGAATTGCTCTATCCTTTGAAACTTTACTATGATGATAAGTAGGTGGTAGTCTTGCATAAATAAAGTAATGTCAGGTTTTAGATGCTACATTAAGAGTGGAAGCAGGAAAATTTATCTTTTGTATTTTGCTTAGTTTTCCACTCCTCTTTTCCATCAGTAAGAAAAGTAATTACCTCATTCAAAGCAGTATCCACAGTATTAAAAGATTTGTACTCACAGAACCGATTATCTCTTAATTGGTATAAAGCATTGATCTGTTCAGGACTGAATTCGACCATTTGTCCTCGAACCAGCACATATTCTTCTTCAGTATGTCTCAAGTTAGCATAAAACTCACGGAGTACATCAACAACTGCATCGACAGAAAAATAACAAAAAGTTTCCCAATTCCGCTCAGCAATTACATACTTTACAACTCCGCCTAAATTTCTAAATCCTTGATCTGGAGTGTAGATTTAAAATGGTACTGTGCTTTCACATTCACAAATTTCCTTTCATCAAAATCAACTTTTCTCTTCCCCTTAAACATCTTTGGAGCCATATCAAAATCTTTATAAAATTTGCAAATAAATCCCAATAAATTCCAAAATCACAATATTATAAACTTTAAAGTCAAATATAGCAAGTAAGCGCATTTCACCATGGATTTTCTCAAAATTTTCTTCAAAAACCCCAAATTTTTGGATCTCTCCAATGTAGGAGATTTCCATGGTGAAAATAAAAAATTTTTGGTTTAAAGTAAAGCACTTACCAAGAGAAGATGAGATCCAACCTCAAAAAGCTCCAAAATCGCCTCAGATCCAAATGCAAGAAAGCCCTAGGGGTGTTTTTCGGCCTTGGCTGGAGGTTGAAGGTGATAAATAGGTTAGTTGCTATTCAAAATCACGATTTCTAAGAGAACCTAAAGCTTTTGGATTTTGGGCGCCGTCTGCGGTGGTTGGGCGCTGTCGGTGCTGTCAACGCCAGACCAAATTTCTGGTTCCAATATTATTTCGTGATTTCAATCGTTACCAAGTTAGAGCGACATCTAATTAGCCTTTTTAAGCATCTAACTTTAATATTAAGTGATTAACTAATACAAATTTCACACAAATAATACAAAACATCACTTTTATATATATAATCCAAAGTTAAAAGCTTACACACATCAATCATACTACTACATCAATAACTCAGCGTTGTAATCAAACCACAATACTCTAACGCTGAAAACATAACACAAATTCAAATCTCAAGCATAATGAGTCTGAAATCACACCATAAGCAAGCCAATTACAAACCAAACTCAAGCAAATAAAGTCCAAATACTAAATAAAATAGATAAAATAGAAAAGTACTACTCCTCATCAATGTCAGTAGTATCTTCTCTGATATCTCCCATGCATTGGTGGTGCACAAAAAATTTGTAGAAGGTTTGATACGGGAATTTATCAGTCCCTTCATCCTCCAATCCAGGAGATCAAATAATTCAAATATATTATTAATTGTATCCATAAGATTTCATACCTCTTTCTCCAGTTTCTTGATCTTCCTCAGAATCCACTACGCATTTTCATGAAAATGAGATTGAATATGTAGTAAACTCTGAGATCCAATGAAAACGAGGTTGAATAGGTAATAATTATTCTTGGAATTCCAAATCTAGTGAAAAGCATTTTAATTAAAAATTTTGAAACACCTTTAGCATCACAATGAGGTAAAGCTACAACTTCAATCCATTTAGAAACATAATCAACAGCTAATAATATATAAATTTTTCCAGAAGATGGTACAAATGGTCCCATAAAATCCAAACCCCATACATAAAAAATTTCAACTTCTAAAGTGAAATTCAGAGGAATTTCATATCTTCTAGAAATATTGTCTACTCTTTAACATTGATCACAAGCTTTTACATATTTGTTAACATATTTGAATAATGTAGGCCAATAAAATCCAGATTATAAAATTTTAAATGCAATTTTATCAATACCAAAATGTCCTCCAAACTCAGAGTTGTGGCATTTTTGAATAATTTCATGAGCTTCATTATTGGGTACACATCTTCGAATAATAGAATCTTTACATTGTTTGAATAAATAGGGGTCATCCCAAAAGTAAAATTTTGAATCATAAATGAATTTCTTTTTCTGATAGCTAGTTAATCCATAAGACAAAATATTACTAGCTAAATAACTAACCATATCAACATACCATGGAACTTGCCACTCAAAAATAACATAAAGTTGTTCATCAGAAAAATAATCATTTATGTTTTCTTCATTATTCTTTTTATTATCATTTTCAATTCTAGACAAATGGTTAGCAATTTGATTATAAGTGCCCTTTCTATCCACTATTTGAAAATTGAATTCTTGCAAGAGAAGAACTCATCTAATTAATCTTGGTTTAGCATCCTTCTTTAACATTAAATACTTAATAGCAGAATGATCAGTATGGACTATACATTTTTTCCACGAACTATTAGATATAGGATATTATTTTCTTTTGAATTATTGCACTGCATTCTTCACTTAGTTCAACAATTTAATAAGCTTCAAATTTTTGTGTTTTATTTAAAATTTCTTTCATGAATTTTGCATAACTAGGCATTTGTTCCAAAGCTTCAACAATCGGGATATTGATTGTAAGCTTTTTGAATATTTTAAAGAATCTCGAAAATTGTTGATCAAACTTCTGTTGTCGAAGTCTTTGAGGAAAAGGATGCGGTACTCTTTTTAAATTATTTTTAGTCGAAGACACAGAATGTTCTTCTTTTTCAAAAACAGTTTCTTTAGGTTTTTCTATTTCTTCCAACTCTTTCTAATTTTCAATTTCATTTTGAGTTCCTTCTTTAGTTCCTTTCCACTCCTCAGTTGAACAGCTTTAATTTGTTCATGTACATTATCTTTAGGATTTATTTCAATATTACTAGGGAGTGTTCCGTGAGGTCTATTTTTAATTGCATTAGCAATTTGACCCATTTGATTCTCAATATTTCTTATAAACATATTTTGACTTTGTAAGTGATTGACCATTTAATACTTCTATAGAGAACTTCTTTTTCTTAAATTGCTGATTAAAACTAGGAGGATAAGAAGGTCAATAATTTGAATTTCCTTGATTATTTCAATTTTGCAGTTGGGTTATCTGATTATTCCCCAATTGTTGATTTCCATTATTCCAGTTAAAATTTGGGTGATTTTTCCAACCTGTGTTATAATAGTTAGTATATGTCGGCATATTTTTAGGTTATGTGTTTTATTTTGAAAAGGGAGTCGCCTACAGAAATTGTCGGCGAATTTTTTATATTTAATTTAAATATAGATATAATTTAGAAAGTAATATTTGATTTTGAAAATAATTTTAAATTTGAAGATTTTAAGATATGAAATCAAACCGATCTCACATCCCAAATAGTTTATATAAACGAGCACCGCATCACAAACCGTGTATCTATCCCTAAGGATAAACACACTGCTTGATGGTGGGGCTCGGTTAAATAAACTAGAAGATTTGTGACATCCGTTTAGCCTGCGAACCAATTTTATAAGCCGACAAATTCTCCTGCTTAATATGAAAACATTAAACGAGGTTTATATTACTCAGGTTCTTTAAAATTCCCTATAAGGGCAAGCCCCTATAGTTAATTACATCTTAAGTGACGGGAATCACTTAAGAAAACTCTCGATAATAATCAATAATTCTGCTCTCAAGAATTTCAAAGTTTAAGTTTTCAAAGAATTGAATTTTTTTTTTGAATCTCAATAGGGAATGGATCAAGTTTGGAACATTTTATTTTGGGAATTCAAAGGAAGAAAAGTAGGAGAAATTACAGATTCGAAGCGAACTTCGGTAATCTCCCGACTATCCTATTGTTTCGGCTTGGATTTAGGAAAGTCCTAATGTTCATTTAATATTTTAATCTTGCCAATTTTAGTTAATTAGGGCTTATATTTATATGATAGAATCATACAAATAGCCTGGAAGATATGAGGGTTTATGTCGTATCGGACGACTACCTCGGAATCCTAAGACTGGTTAGGGCTTAATTTGCGATGCAAATGCCTAACGAAGCGTTGAGGATTTATGTTGCACTAGGCAAACTACCTCGAAGTCCTATGGCTTTGTTGTTTAATTCTAGGAAAGTTATGCTGAAGTAGGTTCAAGTTTTGCTGACGACGATGGCCATGCTGCCCACCATGCTCCGAGCTCCTTGTTGTTGCAGAGGTTTAGTTTTAGAAGTCATAAATCAGGAGATGAGAGAAGTGTTTGGTTTAGAGAAGTCTTAATTTCCAAATGTCTTTAATATTTTAATTAAAACAGATCTTAAAGTTGATTAAACAGAACCGATTAAGATCCCACGGTTCCGTCATCCCGGCACCGTTATTTTCATCGAATTCACTTAGTCCAGTATGAATTTGCTAAACTCAACTAAATGAGTTCCGCACTTTCATTTGGACCGTGGGAAATCCCGTTAGCAACACGTGGGTTACATCATCCGAGGTATTCCCGATCATTCAATGAGACGTTTTAATTTAGTTGTAGTTGTAGTTTTGTTGTTTCGTTTGTGATTAAATTTTGAGTTGTCTTATATTTTGAAATGTTGTGGAGGTGAATTTTATCTTGTAGTGTCTTTTAATTTAGTTATGGGTTTCAATTTTGGTTTCGTCCTAAAGGTGTAGGTTTTCATGCAATCGTTGTTTATCATGCAGAAAAGTAAGTGCGATGCGATTAAATAAATTGCCGTAAAGTAAATCACAATAAAATAAAAGCGTACCTGGAGGGTCTTCCCGTCATCCCAAGTCGCACTTAAAATACAGTTAGCATATTTAAGCATTTAAAGTAAGTTCCTAGGTAAAGCTAAGGGAAAGGTTATGGTTTTCTACCAAGTTCCTAATCCTATAGCTAGTCATCTCCTATGACGTCTAGGTTCCTTGTGTTTTTAGTTTGAAGACGATTTTCTTCATCAAAGAACAATTAAGTTCAATTGTTCTTATAAATATCCTATCATATTGAGGAAGTGCTTAAGAAGAATCCTAAACATCTTTTCAATATTTCTAGGATTGTTTTAAGTCCAAGAGAATTTAATTATGTAAATGAATCGATCGTCCGAGGTTTTCAAGTTTTGTTAACTTGCTCGAGTGAACTAGGATATTTGAATGTCCTATAAGTGAAGTAACATTTCATTTAATACTTCATTTAGAGTTACTAATAAGTAAAAGCTCCTAAGGGCAAAATAATATTTAATGATTTGTGATTCAAATTTAAGTTCAAATTAATGATTTAAGTTTGGAATAGTGTTCAAGTTATCTTAGATTTATTTTTGCATTCTTCATGTCTTTATATTTAATTTAATTTAATTTAATTTAGCTTAATTTAATGTAATATGGTTTAATTTAATTTAATTTAACTTAAGTTAATTTAATGTAATATGATTTAGTTTAATTTAATTTAATTTAATTTAATTTACTCTTAAATTTAATTTAATTTAATTTAATTTAATTTAATATAATTTAATTTAATTTAATTTAATATAATATAATTTAATTTAATTTAATTTAATATAATATAATTTAATTTAATTTAATTTAATTTAATTCAATTTAGTTTGGTTTGATGTTATATTAAATTAATTTGAGTTAATTTAATTTTTAATTTAATTTGATTTAATTTAATTTAATTTAATTTAATTTATTTTTTAATTTAATTTAATTTAATTTAATTTTTTAATTTAACTTTTAATTTGATTTAATTTAATTTAATTTTTAATTTGATTTAATTTTTAATTTAATTTTTAATTTAATTTAATTTAATTTTATTCAATTTTTAATTTAATTTAATTTAATTTTATTCATTTTAATTTTAATTAAAGAGTTCAATTATTTAATTTTAGTTTAATGATTAAGTCTTTCAATGTTTTAAATTTGAATTATCATTTTAATTAAGAATTAAACATTAATGAAATGATTAATTTAGGGATTTTTAAATTAAAGAATAAATCTCTTCATAATAATATCCCTATTTTAATAATTCCAATTTTATTATTCTTCCAAATTTAATCAATTATTTAATTAAAGTTTAATCATTTTAAATTGCTTAATGGGTTTCTACCCTTTAATTATTAAATTTCAATCATCCAAATCAGATTAGGATCAAATATTTTACCTATTAATTTTTTATTAAACCTAAAGTTTTAATTAAGGATTAAAAGAAATTTAATACCACTTTACCCTTTAAGCTTAATAATTTCATAACTCACTAAATTGAACTCAAATGAACTTAAAATTTTTATGTGACTTCACTTATGTGTCAATAAAGACATGAGAGGAGAAAATGTGATTTTTCTGTATTTAATTTATTTATATAATTATTTTTGGTAGAAAATAGAGATTTCCAAGGAAAATTTAATAACATGACCAAGGAAAAGTTTCTGTCCTTAAGAAAATTATGGGACATTCCTAATGACCAGAGGACCACTTGGATCAAATTTTGTGATTTTTTGAATTATATTTTATTTATTAGAATTATTTTAAGTTCTGGAGTATTAATTAATTTAAAAATAAAATAAATGTTGAAAAATGAATTTTATGTTTTTTAAAAATCTCTCTGATATCAAGGAAACCAGAGAAGCAAATTTTGCAATTTTCTGATTTTTCTATGATTTATTATAATTATTTTAGTGAAAATGCTAGAAAATACATTTTTTTAATTTTAAAATTACCCTAGAACTTTAAAAATTAATATCTCACCAAATAAGCCTAAGAAAAATATGGGGTTTGTTCCTAAGTGATTAAAATTCAAAATGTGACATTTTGGTGAATTTTATTATGTTTGTGATTTTTATTATTTTTTAATTATTAAAAATATTAAAATAATATTAAAAATCAACTTTTTTAGAAAATTGAAATTTTAATTTTCTTAAATTCCCCTGATATCAGAGAGGCTCTAAAACCAATTTGGTGAATTTTTGAAAGGTATTTTGAAAGTTATGAATTTTTAAAGTTTAAAATGACTAAGTGGCTTAATCAACCCAATTAATAGGGCTAACCAAGTCCAATTGACTTCAAATTTTTATGGTGGGTTCCTCTGATCCTAAAGGTCAGTGGAGAATTGATTTCAAATCAATTTGATCTATGGTTAACTCTAATTAATTAGAGACCTATTTTGAGTGTTTAAGCCAATTAGGGTTGTCTAAAATGAACCAACTCAAAACCTATTTTTCCTGGAGTTTCTGCAGTCATAAGGAACATCACCAAATTTTCCTAGAATTTATTTCACAACATGCTATTTATTGGAATTAAAATACTCAAAACAGTGACATGAATTTGAAAAATCAATAACTCTTCATAGGGATGGCCTCTGACTTTGGAAAATTCAGGAAATGTTCCCAAATTCAGAGGCTTCAAAAGCCCTATGGTCTCATGCCATGGTGAATTGTATACATGCATGGAGAATTAAATGTATGAAGAGAGTAAATAAATTATAAAAAATAAGATACTTAATGAAATTAAATGATTTCTTTTCCACATTATTCTCCTCTGTTCACTGAGCAAGAGGGTATTTTTATTTTATTTTTCTGATTTTCCTACACAAAGTTATGGATTTTCCAAGTTTAGGGAATTAAATAAATAGAAAATACCCCTAATTTTCTACTTATCCACGCGGCGCCGCGTCATCCTTAGCATCTCCGAAGTGCCGCGTGGCGCGCTCCCATTCGACGCCTCCGCTTGAGTCAGCAGCCCGGGTCCCGCCTTCCGCGTATCATCTGCCGATCCGACCTAATCTGAGTCGTCCGTCTGCGCGTGTATTAAATGGACGGCATCCATTCATCGTCCCCAATCGTCCTCACCCGTGAGCCGTCCACCTTCTAGCCCTAAGATCTCACTCAATTCTCCATGGATTTTTATGTTCTTATACTCTATGGATTCGTCTTGAAGAGACGAACACATCTATACGGCTAATGTTTATTGAAATTGACTCATTTGAAATATAGAATGTTTAGAAGCTCAGGATGAAGAATTGATCCATACCTTAGCTCTGAGAGGTGAAGCCTCGATCGGAGATGCTCGGCACGTTCGTTGGAGCTGCAGGGAGGCTAGGGATGAAGCCCGGGGATGTGGTGAATCGCTCTAGGTGTGATTTCCACCAAGGCCGATCACAACCTTTGGAATCCGGAACAACCGGGTGGCCCGGAGATGGGGCTTTCACCGGAAAACTTCTTCTCTGGCTCGGTGAAGGTGTAGGTGAGTTTAATTTGATTTTGGTGAAGGATTCGGGAATGTCCTCGTTTCGGCTCGAGAATCGAGCTTCAAAATCGAGCTCAATCAATGGGTATTGGAGCAGGAGAACAAGTGGGGATCAATTGCTCTAAGTTTAGAGGGGAGTGAGGAGTGATTTTGGCGAGTTTTGGTATGGTTCGGTTCGACACCTCTCATGGCCGAGAAGGTGAGGGGTTTAAATAGGCATGGTCGGAGGCTCTCCTGGGGGTGTTGAGGGTCGGATCACTGCTCTCCGGCATGTGAAGAACAATTGCAATGGCCATTTGGAGTGAGGCGGCTCAACGAAGGTGGAATTCCAAAATTTGGCTCCTCCCAAGGTTTCGGGCATGGTGTTTTCCGGCTGATCGGGTGGCCGGCCGGCCAGTGGTCGGTCACCCTCAAGCTCAGTGGGTCGTAGTCGGGCTTGGTGCATTCAATCGAGGTTTGACATGTGTAAAGGAGTTTGATTTAAATGGAATGGGAGAAGGCTCACTTTGGCTTGGTTTGGGTCAACCCACCATTTTGGGCTTGGTGCACCCTTCCAAGCTCTGATTTTGAGCTGAGGGAATCATTTAGGTCGCCTTAGAAGGAGTGGTGAAGTCTCCATCCATGATGAGGTGGCTAAACATGGTTTAGTGTGCGACATGATTAAGGTAAAAAAGGGTTAAAGGAGGTTTAAGAAAGAACCCCTCTTCTTGCCATAAATGGACTAATGACAAGTCAAAGCCCTCATGGCTTCATGTGGCTTGAGAATGGCTTGTTCATGGCTCCATTTGGCTTGGGAAAAGGTTAATTTGTTTCATGAAAAGGGTTTTAGAAATATTTGACATTTAAGGGGTAATTTGACATGTGGCTTGATTTGGAATGGTTTAATTGATGATTTTGAAACTTAGGGGTGATTTTGATCAAATGGATGATGAGGGGAAGTGTCATGTGGGCTTTAGGATGATTTGGGCTTTTGAATTTTGAAGGAAATGGGCTTTTAAGAAGGTTTAAGGGAAGTGGGCTTTTAAGTTTAAGGATGTGTTCATGGATGGGAATTTTTGTAAAAGTTTGGGCCAAATAGTTGTTGGTTTTGGTTTAGGGATGTTTCATGAATAATTTGAAATAGATTTAAGGTGGTTTGGGTTTGAATTGGGTTGAATTTGGGTTTATTTGGTAAATGGCCAATGTAGGTCAAATTGGGCTAACTTGGGCCAATGTTGGGCTAGGGTTGAAATTGATGTAAAATAAATGTTGAGAAATGTTTATGGGAGTGTTTCAAAGAGGTTTTGGCTTTGGTTGGGTTTTGATTTTGAGGTTTGGGTCTATTTGGGCCAGGTTTAGGTTTAGGTCAAAATTGGGCTTTTTGATTTTGGGTTGAATTTGAGTGGGGTTTGGGTCTAAATTTTGGGCAAATCATGTTAGTGTTTTGTTTATGGGGATGTCAAGGAGGGTTTATAAAAGATTTGGGGTTAATTGGAGTTGAATTGGGTGAGTTTGGGCTAAGTTTGGGTCATGGGTCCAAATTGGGCTTTAAGGCCAAAAGTGAAATTGGATCCAAATTTCAATCAAATTGGGCTTGGATTTGGTCTAAATTGGTGTTGGGGATGTTGAATTGAAGTTTAGAATTGAATTGGACCAGAATTTGGGTCAATTGGGTAGGTTAGGTTTGACATTGGGTTTACTTAGGGTTAAAATGGGTCAAATTGGGGGTTTTGATAAAAGTGGGGTAAATTGACAAAATTGGCCCATGGTGTAGTTGAACAAAATGAAATTGGGAATATTTGGGATTTTCTGGAATTTTCTGGGAATTTTTTGAATTTTTGGATTTTTTGGCTAAGAGGGGTATTTTGGGTATTTGAAGGGTATTGGGAGGTATTTTTGGAACTTTTGGTATTTTTGGTTATGGATGATCAGTTTGAGTGATGTGGAAATGTTTGGGAATGATTTTGGAGAATTTTGGGTGATTTGGAAATTTTTGAGAAATTTGGGCTATTCAGGGCTTTGGGTAGGTTGGCGGGTGTTGGGTCCTGGGGTCA